>OX421843.1:1282360-2482360 GCA_949127995.1 Suillia variegata | reverse complement strand
ATGGCATATACTTGCTTTCAAACCGTTATAATACATTTATTCTCGTTTTGGCTTTGATTTTAGAAGATTTTGCTTTTATTTTGCGGTGGTTTTCAAATGTAATTTTCACATGTCGCCGTTTTGATTGCCAACGCTGAAAATTGATCTGCTCTGTTGTTGAGTAATTACTTTCTCAGATAATTGCCAATTTCGGGTGAAGATACTAAATAAATTTCATTTCAACTCTTTGGAACAGTTTAGTTTTATTTGACAATAACAAATAGTTTCAAATGGGATGCTACTGAGAAGCTAAACAAGTTTCAACGTATTGTTTAATGGTGCGTATTAATTTTAATATAAGTTAAATTTGTGTGCAATTAAATTATAAATTTAACAATTAACAAGACCAGATCTAAAGTTGAATTTAAAAAAAGGATCTCAAGAAGTGCGTATAAGAGATGAAATCTAAACAGGAACATATTATTTTATTATTTTCTAATGGATGTAATACAAAGTAAAATCCACATTTCAGACAAGTTATTTGATAACTTCAGTTTTCTTTTGAACGCCAGCAAAGCAGCATCCTTGTTATCAACTTTGCGCTCATTAATGTGTACACAAATCCATGACAGGAAAAAATAAAAAAGTAAAAAAATGAGTTATGCTCCACACTGCATTAACATCTAAGTAAAAGCTGCTCTAATTAGAGTAATAATGAATTGCACGCCATGAAGTGTATAAATTAGCTAGCTTAATAAAACAACCACTGTTATGTACATCTATGCGGCAGGAGCGGCACACTTATTCTTCTTCAAGCACACTTGATCAAATCTTCGAAAATGTAAAATTTGCAATTCCGAAAAAAAATCATATCACTTTACCCACAACACAATAAAATCGCAAAAACATTCTACAAAAAAAAAAAAAAAACAAACAAAAAACAAAATGTCCCTCTTGCGCTCAGACACGCCGCTGCGGATTGCCAAGAAAACTTCTGTGGAAATTTACATTTTTCGCATGCGATTAGATCGAAGAAAAAGTGGACAAGACTTTGAAAAATAAAAGAAGCAACATAGCGAAAACGAGAAACTTTAACAACAATAACAGACGTTGGCTGTCAAAACAAAAAGGAAAAAAATAATAAAATGTAAACGAAAACGAAAACAACAAGGAATGTTGCAGAAAAGAAGACCGGCGAAGTTATTAAATACGCTCATAAATTTCACTTTTAAATACAACAAAACTGTTTTGCATATTGCGCGCATATGGACGGAGCAGTCCAATCGGCATCTCACACTTTTAAGGAGCCTTGAATATGAATAAAAAAATTCTGAAATTTATTTGAAATTTATTTTAAAGTTTTTCTTTAATTTCCATTCTTTAAATTCAAATGAGCGCGAGCTAAGAAAGCAATTTAAAAAAAAACTTTCATGCAATTCTTTTTGCATTCTCCTGCATTATCTACCGTGTTGTGTTTTTTATTTGTTTATCATTTTCCTGCTTCCGGAGTATCAAGCATCATCATCAGCAGCAGCAGCAGCAGCAAGAGTAACAACAACTTCTTCTGCTTGCATTGAAAGGCATCTCCAACTTTCAACGGTCTTCATTCGCATTCATCGATACAGTTTTCATTTTTCTCCTTTTTTCCACAGCTCTTGAATTGATTAAAATTTGCTTCGTTTTTTTTTGCTCTTCAGCTGAAGAAGATGATTTAAATTAAATTATCTGTGGATATTGAAATTGTTATGAATGGTTCCATAAAAAAGAAAAAAGAAATATGTCTGCTGCTGATTATGTATGTCCATCCGCAGGTACCAGAAGAATCTGCAATTTTGATAAAGGTTCTTTAGGTTTGACGTTAGACCTGCCCAAATCAGTTTATCTACTTGCTATTGCTCCTCCTCCTGCTTGAATGTATTTAATCAACGATTTGTTCGCTGAGGTTCAATATTTGCTCAGCCAATTTTTGGGTAATTGAATTTGTGCACTTTGGCGTATGAGTGTCATTATTTCAGTGAATTCTTGGGAAGAGGTTAGAAATGAGAAATTCATTGGATTTGTGATATATATAACCGGTATTTGTATTGACGAAGACGTGATTTTAGTAAACCTAAGCTTAACTATTTTTAATTGAATTTAGTTCTTGTCTAGCGGCAGATAAGAAACTAATTTAATTTAAATCTTAAGTGACGACTTTTCTTTTTCCAGCATTTATCGTGTTCTATTTTTGTGATACGCATAAAAGTCATTTTTTGCGCAAATATTTTGCGAAAATATTTTTGTTTTTCTGCCTCATCTTATGTCTGCTCTTCAATTTCTATTTACATAATCTAATCAAAGTGATAACTATCATCGTCATCATCATTGTCCTCCGCACACAATCATGATTGTTTATTTATGCATCCACCAAGCCAAAATCGAAATCCAAATATAAAATACAAAAGTAAATAGAAAGTTTCATTCATTCCGTTTTGTGTTGTGTTGTTCTGTTCTGGTTCTGTTCCGTGCGCCCATTTTGGGCTAAAACGATTTCAAAAATACAAGCAGAAAAGGAAGTGGAAGAAGCAGCAGCAGCAGAAGAGCTAAGGACGACTCGAAGAAAACTCACTAAATTCACTAAAGTCACACGAGGCGGCTCCGAAGTCATATTGAAATTTTGCACACTCATAAATAACCAAAAAGTGTCCTTCATACTTGTTTTGTCTGCGAACGAACGAAAGAACGAACAAACGAACGAACACAGGAATGAGATAACTTTAGCTTTGTAGCTTCTTTTTTGAGCAGCTTCGATGCCCAAAAATATGCAGTAAAATTTTGTCCGGTTAGGGTCGAGTAGTGAAAAAAAAACACACTCGCAAACAGAAAAAAAGAAAAATTGAAAAAAGAAAAGAAAACAAGCTAAAAACAAAAACGTGATCGACATAATTTAAACAAGCGACTCAAATGAGTGAGTGCGATGAGTATGAGAGGATGGGACATTGGCTGACCGCAAGAATATCAACATTGAAACAACATCGCAAAAAATAAAACATGGAAAATTCAACCACAACGGAATAGTTTAACGACTAAATTTAGCGACAAACTTCGTCCGGTTCGTGTTTAAATTTTACGATTTTACGAATTTAGAGTTATTCAAAATCAATCAAACGACAAGTTTGTGCGCATTGAAATATTGATATATTGATACATTAATATATGAAAATATTCATATATTGAAATATTGATGTATTGAAAAATTTATATATTAATAAATATTTCAATATCGCAATATTTCACAATTTTTATGTTTCGAAATTTAAAAATTTCAAATGGTGAACTACAAAAATTCTATCAGAATGTTAAAACTTTGATTCAGAAAAAAAAAAATGTATCTGCTGCAACTCATCTCCACTCAAACTATTAAACTTTTGCCACAAAATTTTTAGTTCACGCTTTTACTTTTGCTACTCGAACTACACACTTTGCATACGAAATGAACGTGAATACGCCGCCAACTTTTTGCGGAACACATTTACCTGAGCGTAGTAACGCGCAGCGTACTTTTACGTCTTTGATAAATTGTTGCATCTCGCTTCAGTTTCAAGTATTTGCAAAAGGTTTCCACGACACACCTTGGCGTATGGGTAACATGTATTTGCTCAAAGTGCCGAATTATAAGTTTGACATCAATGAAGCCGAAACAAAATATATTTGTATATACATATATATTTTAAAATTAGAATAATACACATGCGCCTAAATGTAGCCAACTTTGGCTCAAGGATAATGTGCGTCTACTTTCACTTGTACGGGTAAATACTTTGCGCTGCTGGGAGGTGCGCGTTTTCTTTTGCAAAATGGAGGATAAATGAAGGAATGTTGACATACGCCTATTTGTTTGTGTGTGCCATTACATTTGCTAATATTTTCTTTCTCTGCTGCTTTGGCTGCCTACTGCTGAAAAAATAAATAAGCGCTGTGATTTATTTGCGAAATTGTGTATGTCGAAAGTACTCTTCGAGGAAGCAAAAGTACTGCAAATATCCTTTTAAAGTTGATATGGCGCTGATATTTAAATGTTGTGCTTCTGCTTCTGCTTGTTCTTTTTGTTTTTTGTTGTAATTTCTTGTTGTTGTGGTTGTTTTGTGTGTTGTTTTTGTTGGCGCGGAGCAAATGTTCATGTAATTCTATGCCTTTCTGTGTGTGTAAAATTGAAATACATTAAAATTCCAGAGCGGAGCTAATTTGTCGGTGGCAGGAATGTCCTTGTTTCGGCATTATTGCTCTTACTAACAAGATGAGCATGCAGGTTGGGGGTGGAAGTTGGGTGCTGAGTATGCTCTCTTGCGCGGCGGTATCAAGTGACTGTGATTTGTCAGTCTCCGGGTAACGCGTAAATATGTATGCATGCTTTAAATTAAATTTTGTATTATATTACTTTCTATTTTTCTTATCTTTGCTTTGCTTATATTTGGAAAAGGATTTTTTATTTTTTTTTGCTAAGTGAAATTTTCTTTTACGAATTTCATAAAGCGTGTATTACAAAAAGGACTTTGGCAATTTCGGACGCATTTCTGTTCGCATTACGACTAAAAGCACACATCAAAATATACAAATAAAAAAGCACACAACCAAAGTCACATCGCTGAAGATTAGGCGCAGCTGGTGCTAACGCACACAAAAATTGCCACAATCCAAAAAAAAGAAACGTAAAAGAACTTTGGAAAATGTAAATGCACGCAAAAAGCAGACCACAGCCAAAAAAAAAAAAAGAAAAGAAAAGAGAAAATAATCAAACAACGAATTGTATAGCATAATTGCAGGCGCTGTCGGTGGCAGTGTTTTCCGGACGTAATATGCGGCAGCATTGGAAAAGCGACAACAACAACAACAAAAAAAAAATATCCAAACATGTTTTTTCGCTCTTGCTGCTTTTACTACCGCTCCCCCTTTACTAATTTCATTTCTCCAAATCGATTTTCCGTTTCGTGGTGCACATTTGTTTTTGAAATGCGCCTAAAAGTAGGCAACGCTTATTTTTTCGTTCTTACGAAAACTGTTTTATTTGTTTTTTTTTTTTTGTTAGTGCCGGAATTACATTTTTCGGTTATGTGTGTGTGTGCATGTTTTTTTGTTTTTGCATTATTAGCTGCACAGGAATTTAGTTGTTACGTGCTGCTGTCACACACGCCTCTTCGCATTAGAACGAAGCGCCTAATGGGCAGTAAACGGTCGAGTCCGGTTCCAAGTTCGACTGCCAAGAAAAATCGTTGTAATTCACAATATGCGGCAGGTTAAAAGCAGTTCAATAAGTTATGAGGCTTATTTTTCTTTGGCTGATGATTGTTGTTGTTGTTGTGGTTTGAGCGAGTGGGTGAAGTAGGCGTGACATCGAGGCGGCGACTTGTTGTGTGTATTTGAATTGTATTTGGGCATAAGGTAACAAATGGACATGGGCATAGAAGTTGCACGTCGCTAGTAAAGAGTCGAGTTTTAAATATTTAAGGAAACAAAAATGGAAAAGGGTTCGCTTGGGTAAATGAGTAATTTCGTAATTAATTTGAAAGGTTTTTAAGCAGGTCTGAAAAGGTATGATAGAGCAAAGGACTATCGAACTGTATTAATTTAAACCCTTTTTACACAAACAAATTGTAGCAATTTAAAACCATTTCTTTCAATTTAATTTTTTTCTTTTTCTATGATTTTAGTACTTAAATAATTGCTTTTATTACTTTACTTTCGATGTTACTTCAATGTAACTGGTAGCAATTGTGATTTCACCAAAATAGTGTCAAACTTTTTGAAACTTAAAGACCGATAAAGTACCAAATGCATATATATATATACGATAGTATAAATATTAAATGCGACCAATAAGTAATAAATAAGTTTAAGGTAAATGACATTTTAAAAATATTGTCTTAGTTTCTTGCAAAAATGTTGTGGGAGTTATAGAAAAATTAAAATTACAAAATTTAACCATTCTATTTAGCAGCAAATATCAAATTACGTTTAGAAATCCATTTTAATAAAGTGCTTAATGCTTGGAATTATCTATTAATTTAGAATACCGCACATTCTCATAAAATAGGATATTAATTTCCAGAAAGGACAGAACACGTATTTTATGATTTACAAATTCGAGCACTCCATCTTTCACTAACTGCATCGACACCCCCGTCCTCAGCTGATGTTTTGGCGAAGATTTACTCGTGCTGTGACCCTTTTGCTCCGTGCCCATTTTCCCACACTACTCGAGAACAACAACCACCTCCACACGATTGTATGTCCGTCCATCCATGCAGCATTTCAATGAGCACATAATAATCTCACTAATGTTTCGGCCTCCTGTAACCGTCTCCTTGAACTACGTGGAGACGTGGAGGCTGACCAAAATCCGAAACACAACAAAAACAACACAAAGAAAAAGAAAAAGAAAAGAAAAGTCGACATGATAGCAGCTGAAAAGGAAAATTCGACACACGGCGTCGCTCGGTTTTTGGTCGCCGAGTCGCGTCGCGGCGTAAATGAAGTCACGTCTGGGTGATTTTTCTGTTTTGGGGCCATATTAAAATACGTGCGTGTATTACGACAAAAGTGTTAGTGTTGTGTTAGTGCGTAGTGTCTGCCTTAGTGGTGGTGGTGGTGTTGGTGGTAGTCAAAGTAGGTGCGTGTGTGCGTCCGTGTATGAGTGTTGCGTAATTCTCCAAGCCAAAACAAAGCCAAACAAACAAACATCTGAAATGAAGTGTTTGTTAAAAAATTGAATAAATAAGCACCGCAAATATTCTTTTTGCTTTAGACGTTACGGGGGTGACCGCTCAAAATAAAGGAAACAAATGTGCGTAAACTTTTTGATTGGCTACGAAGGTCACTGGTTAATCCAGCAAACAATCAAACAAAGAATGAAGTAATTGCCCAAAGGCAATTTTAATTGAACAATTTATTTATTGATTGAAATTATTTGATAAGTTTGAACTGACTATAAAACTGACAACACATTAAAAATTAAAAAGAGATTTCTTTGTTTGTGGCTACGTTTCTATAACTATATATATATTTATTTTTAATTTAATTATTTAATAAAAGTTTATCAAAATTTATCATCCAATCGAAATTCAGTAGAAACATTAAAAAAGTTTCGTGTTTCATGAATTGATGATCTCAAAAATTGTCATTGGAAGCGATTTGCGCGGCAAACACCAAGAAAAAAAAAACCTTTTGTCATTTAAAATATTGCTGCGCTTCTTAAATATAAATTAAAATACTTTCAATCTTCTTGCTTCTTCATTTAGTGCTGCTGTAATGTTTATACTGTACTTGCCACACCCTTTTGCTCTTGTGTTATTGTGTGTCCTTTTTGTTGCTGCTGCTGCAAAACACGATGGAAATAAAAGAATGCGACCGGAAATGGCACATAAAATATAATTTTTTGGTTTTTTGGCCAAATGCCAGTGCAGCACTTATTTGCATTTGTGTTTGTATGTCGGTTCGAATGAATGAATGAATGTCTGTGTTTGTTTGTTCGTTTGTAAAACAAAAAAAAAAACAACAACAAAAACTGCCAACAAAAAAACGAAGAGTTTTGCTTGTCTTGCACTCGAAACAGGAACAGGACATGAATGCAGAAGCAGTAGCAGCGTCATTTTGAAATGATGCCTGTAAAAAACTTAAAAAAAAAGTAGAAAAAACAAATACAAAATAGTTGAAAAAATAAAACCAGAGTTGAGTGAGTTGCTCTGAGTTTCATTTCGAATGTGTGTTCCTATGTGTGTGTCTATGTCTGTGTGCGTCGGTTTGTCCTGCTGTGATCCTGTGAATTTCTTTTTTTTCGCGTGTATTGTCTTTGGGACAACAACCAGCTCAGACAGCTCTTAGTTTAACTGTTTATATGCGAGTTTGCTCGTTTGTGTGCCTGTTTGTCGGTCGTGTGATCTAATTTGGCGCTTACGCAGGACAGGCAGGCAGGACAAACAGGCGATGCTGTTGGAATTCTTAAAAGCACAGCAAATAAATAAATAAAAATTAAAATTTTTTGTTTGTTCTTTTCTTTTGCCTAAATTTAAAAATTGTATTTTTACTTTTTCATTTGCAATTTATTTTGCTATATATCACGAGCGCTAGTCCGCGCTCGTTATCCTTGCCATTATCCTTGTGTTTATTTAATATTTATCTGAGACGCTTATCACACGCTGCTTTTTGTGAAAAATTGCGCTCACAAAGACGCTCGCTCGGGTGCAATTTCTTGTTCGTAGCAACGACGACGGTGGTCTCGTTGTCCATGTCTAACATTTGACACTCGAATCCTGGACAAGGACTTTGTCCCTCTTCCCTCCCCAGTTTCGACTGCTCGTTCACCTGGCGCGTACTTGTTGAGCTGCGCTGCTCTGTGCGACAAACACCGCGCGAGCTATAATGATTATTCTTGAGTATGACAGGGGCAACACCAATTCCCGCGCACCCTCATCCAGCTTCGCAACTGTCACTTGCGGTTTTCAATTTCGTTCTCTGTGCACGCTATTTTTGATCCTTGTTGTTTACGTTAGTCCTGCGTAATCCTGCGTTGCCCTGGCATTTATTATTTTCTCGTTTTCTGGTTTTCACGTTGTGACTTTGGTCAGCGCAATTTCTCAACGCAAAGCGAAGAACATCGGACACAAAAAATAATTCAAAAATAGTGAAAAGGCGAAGAAGAAGAAAAAGAAGTGAAAATTGTAAATAAAATGGCTTGCCATGATAACAGCTGACAAGGATAAAGTGCGCATCCTGGCGTTGTCAGCAACAGAAAAAGCAGCTAACGAAATTTTGTTTAATTTTTGTTATATTTTTTTTATGACGGTAAGGTGTGATGTTGTGATTTTTGTACGACTTACGTAGTCCAAATTGTGTACACGAAATCCTTTAAAGTAGAATCATGAAATTAGGTGTAATTTAAATTTTAACTTTGACATGAAATTTATTTAAAGCTCTCTAGCAAGTGTTTATTTGTTGCTTTTTTACCATCTTCCTGTAAGCGAAATTAATTTAGAAAGAAAATAAACTCTGATAAATTGTTTACCACACACACTGACACACAGAGAGGCAGACAGGCAGACAGGCACCTTACCTTAACCCTCATCAGCTTATCCTATCCGATTGGGATGCGCCTATTTGGTAATGCTTTCTTGCGCCTCCAACCACACTCACACGCGCACTCACAACAACACAACAACAACAATCCGAAACCAACAATCCATAAGCCTATTTTGCGCTTTTGCCACAATTTTTTATTGCGTGCCATTATCTCGCTTTGCATTCCGACGTGAGAAATGCTACAGTAAAAACGAAAAAATGTGGCGCACTGAAGGCACTTCAAACAACAACAACAACAACAAATATAAATTGTAAATTGCTATGTCGAAGCCTCAATACCCTACAATGTTTTAATATTTCACTACATAAAATTACTTTTATTTATTTTTTTGGGAGTTGTGGGAGGTGGAAGTATCTTGTGTCAAATCTAGCTCACTTTAGAATCTAACCCGCTCTTGGAAGATCAAAGCTCATAGAAGGCGTTACAAATAAAGGACCAAATTAAATTCGACGGTGCATGTTCGTGGTTGGTGTAGGGTATAAAAACAATAACAAGGAACAGAAGAAAAGTACGCCAGCGAGTGTGTTATCAGTTAATAGCGTTTTCACGCCATGCCACGCCCCGTCACGACCTGTGCCCACACGTTTGCATGTGTATGTGTGTCAGAATAACGCCACAATAAAGAACAACAACAACAACAAAATACAAAAAACAACAATGGCAACGGATAATAGTAATATCCTTAGATTTTACTGTTATGACAAATACTTTGAGCGTTTTTCACGCGCAGTGCCTAATTTTAGGCAGCAATTCCGCCGCCGAAAACGCGCGTGCGTCTTTTTTTTACCATTTTTAAATTTTGTTTCTATTTTTTGGAAATGAAAAAACAACAACATTTTTGCATTTCGCAGGTGACGATTGTCTGCAGCGCTTTTATTGACGTTTAAATGCGCACATACTTTTAGGCGCATTAGTGGCGGACTATTGGCGCTCGCAGAGTATCTGTGTATGTGGCGCGCATGTTGCCTTTTGGGGATTTGCGGCCGAAATTCCCAACGACAGAAAATACGCACAAAACCCGCGAAATGATAAAATGAGTCGCTTGTGGTTTTTCGCGCTAAAGTCTGTCTTCAAATGTAAACAAATGTTTTTGTTTGTAAAAGTAAAGTCGGTTTGTCGAACATTTTGTGCGTTGTTTAAATTTGTTGTTTTCTTTTAGGTATTAGAAAAGTAGACAAAAATTATAAAACCAAACAAAAAGGAAAAACTCTGCTCCGGAAACATTTTCACTTATTTTTGTTATTCAAAACACGACAGATTACCGTTTATTCTGGTTTTCATTTGCCGCAGCCACCACACACACCCGCACTCGCACTCACACGTACATGCGACGACAGACAGACAGACAGACAGACATCCTGCAGGTAAAGCAAATATTTTGTGCAGGTTGGCATGTCACACAGTATGCGCATTTGTCAGTTGACTAAATACAGTCGTGATCAGAAGTACGAGTATAACAATGATTTTTTTTTAATAATGCAACTGAGTTTTTGGTAACACTGCACAGTCGCGTTGAAGTCATGTTAAGAAGACGTTCAAATTTAACTGCAGTTTCGTCTGATATTTTTATACACTTAATTAATGTGCGTTACCATATCGTCACATTGTGGTAACATTGTGGTATCATTGTAATATATTCTTGGGATTAATTTAATTTAGATATATTTAGAACACATTATAAGGGAGGTTTGTTTACAGTTGGGTAACATTTTTGGTTAAAATATTATTTTTAAGTTGCATATTAACGCATTATGGTGACGTTGTTAAACAAACTCATATTATGGTTAAGGTTGTTTCTTTATTCTTATGAAAAAGTTGTAATAATTTCATAATTTAACTTGCTCAGCTGTTAAACAATTTTCCAGCTGGCAATAGTTCAAAGAGTGTTGCTATGCTTTTGTTCAGTGGTGTTTGTGTGTGCGCTTGTCTGCGTGTGTGGCGGTAGGATAAGAATGTTTATTATGTTTATCGTTTTGTGCAAGAACAACAAACACCAAATACAACAACAGCAACAATAAGGACAACAATGACAACAACCACTACAACGGAAAGAAGAATAACAAAAACAAAACAAAAAAACACGAAAACCAAAAACGAACCGGGAATTGGTACGCTAACCAAATGAGATGCCAGTGTGTCATCGTTAACATCGCATTGCCTCCTGTGTTTGTGTTTGTGTGTGTAGTGTGTGTATGTGTTTTGTGTCTGGTGCGTTACACGCTTTCAGCGAGTCGTGATGACAACGAGTTTTTCGACAATGCCAGAAGCAGCGACAGCAGCAGGAGCGCTCAAGTAGCAACAGCAGCTCGAGCATTCCTGAGTGGAAAGGTCGTAAATGGACAAAGTATTTCGGTAACAGAAAAGACAACAAAACATCAGCACCAACAAAAGATAAAATTATGCCTTTGAGATAATATTTGAAATTGTTGTTGCTGTTGCTGTTGCTGTTGCTGTTACCACAAAGTTGTTAAAATTCGGACGAATTTTAATTTGTATTCGAATTGGGCTGTTTGTGTTGTTTCATTTAAAAGTCTTGTTTGTTGTCACAGTTTTTCTTTTTTTCATTTGAAAGGCGATTGCTTTGCAGTTTTAATTAAAAACGATGATTAAAAGTGGTGCAACATTACGTATGAGTGCTATTAACTTAAACACACATTTAACAATACGTCTGAAAAACGGGTTAACTAAAGTTAAGACATTTCTATAAATCACAAATATCAATTTCGACGTATGAGCAAAATTGCAACATTGTATTTTGTAAAACGGAAAAATATTTTAACAAAGATACTAAGGAAAGAGAAAGAATTTATCAATTCTGCAAATTATAAGTGGATCTTCAAAAAGAAGTATTCAAAAATTATTGCTGACCATTGCCAGCGACAGCATAAATCATAAATATATAAGTAGGCGTATGAGTGTCATTGCAACAATTGTCGCTTTATTTTTAATAAATAATTTTATTATTTGTGCAGCAGAAAGAAAGAAGAGCACTATTAAATAATAAATGACACATCAACGTGCCCCAATGTCAAAACAATAAACATGCTAAATTAATCGTTTGCACCTGCCCCAATCTCCATCTATCCAAACAACCAACCCAACAAAAGTTCACTTGCAACTTAAACACGCTACTACTGGCCAACCTAACCACATAACACACCCACACCAAACCAAGTTTTAAATCTGGTACACCTACAATTACAATTACAACTGCAAAAACTAAATACACACAAATTCCCCATCAAACAATTATTTTCAATTTTTAAATTGCGGTTAATAAATTATGCCCCACTGTGGGCCATTCCACTGCCCGCGCACAGCAGCAGCAGCAGTAGGAGCAGCAAACGCACGTGCGATTGATATGCGCCTCAAGTTATGCAATGCTATTTGCCGAGAAAACAATTGGCCTTCATTTGCGAATTTCTCGAGTGCGACCTAACGAACGAAGATTGCATGAAAGAGTGAGTGAGTGAGTGGGTGAGTGAGTAGATGTGTAAGTGAGTTAACTGTAAATTTGCTAGTAATCATTAATAATTTATGGTCAATACACCAAAGAAGCCAAAGTCGAAAGTGAAAGCAAGCACAAAGGTGAAGGGTTGAAGGGCGCGCGCATACGGCCAGCATTTGGCTCTGAGGTTAGGCAAAGCCGCCACCGCCGCCGATACCGCCGCCTCAAAGCCAACTTAACTAAATGAGGGCAAATATTGTTTTTCTATTTGAAGTATGCGGCGCGCAAACTTAATTGCCAATTGAGCAATAAAGTCGTTTTGCCTTGCTGCTGCTACCACTGAGCTGACTGCCGACCTGCCGACTACGCTATTTGCGTTCTGCGGGCAAACAAACAGAAGCGTACTTCGTTTTTTGGGTCTCAGGCAGTTTTAAAATTAATGAGTTTATAAATTAATGATGGATTTAGTTAATGGCCGCATTTAGCATGGCACATTATTAGCATTTAAAGGCAAATTTAAATTTAAATACGGAGGCTCATAATTTATATAGATAAATCTTAACACTCGTACAACACGTTGTGCCACATTTTCAATTATATTAACGCTTTGCTGCTTAACTTTACTTTAATGTACCAAATAATTAATAATAATAATAATGCAATTTATTTAGCAAACTAGCCAAAGAACTATTGAAAAATACTTTAATACAATATTTAAAAAAAAGTATTTACCAAACGAGAAATAGGTTTTAGAATACTACTTGAACACAATTTTAAATCCGTCATTTCCTTCTATTAATTTTAAGAAATTGCATTAAATATACAATATTATAAACTTGGACTACTGTATTAAATGTTTAACAACAGCGATAACACCCGAACGTCATGTCAAGCTATCCAACTCAATTTTTTTAAAGCCATTTTCAACTGAAATTTAATTATCGCTCTGCGTGCCCAAAAACAAAAACAAAATATAAAGCAGAAGAAAAGAAAAGAAGAAATGTAAGAAAAAGCGGGTTTAGAAACTTTTCTACATACCGTGCACGTAAATAACGCAAATTGTCCTCATGGCAGCAGGACTCCGCTGTGAGGACGAATCGAGTGAAGGAACCGCACGTATTAAACACCGCTTTGCTACGTGAGATTCTGGAATATTAACACATCCTTAGAAGTCGAGCGGAGCCAAGTTGAGCAAGAAGGGGAAAGGTAGACACGACACGAGGGCTGCTAAAAGCAAGGCATTACTTTGCCAAAAACATAACAGCAACAGCAACAAGAACAACGGCACAACTGAAGCATAAAGACAATGATTTTGACAGTCAATGCGAGTCAGTGAGTGCAACACATGTACACACAAAGAAACGAGACAGTAAAACTAGCTAGTTTTTAAAAGTAAACCTAACACTGACAATAGCCCACCGAGAATTTTCTGGAGCTCTATTCAATTTTTACATGCTTTCTGGCATATTTTAAATTTATCTGCTGCCTTAGAAACCAAATAATTGTCGTTATTTCTTAATGTTTTTATGGGTGTACGAAAAAAGTCCTTGAGGTAAATTCGTGTGTATCTGTGTGTGGGAAATGAAAGAAGCTTAGAAGACGCTGACTGGTTGGCTGGCTGAGTGTGTTGGAAATTAAAAAGATGTCTCAGCACACGAAAATTTTAAGCACATGTAATGGCAAATCTAATTGAAGATGAGCTTCGGATGATGAAGACGATGATGATGACACAGAAGAAGATGATGATGGTGATGATAACAAAAAGAAAAGAAAAAAAAAACAATCAAACAAACAAAAAACAAAAGAAAAGCTGAAAATCCGCACACCACACAAAAAATGACACGAGCCAAATATGACGCGCAGGCAAATATGCCAGGAATGTTAAGGCTTTGAGCCAAATGATTCTGCGAGGCAGGGCAAGGCAAGACTCATCTACGCAGGTTCAGGACAAACGTGTGCACTGCTGCTATGTTGCTTACTTTTCGCAGAAGAAGCGAATATTTGTTGTTAAGAATGACTACCAAATATCAAAACAAAAACGATACCCACAAACAAAGCAAAAAAAGAAAGCCAAAAAATATTGGAAAGAAAATGAAGAACGTGCGTAATGACAGCCAAATCGAAAACGTGTTTTTCGTCGACATCAAAATTTTGCGCGTTGCGTTGCTTTGCGTTGCGGCCGACTTAAGCTGCCGCTCTTGGGGAGTTTAGTTTGAATTTTAGCATCTAATTTTGCATATTTAATGGTTTCTGCGCGGCATGTAGGCGTATGCGCTTTATTAAATTTATTGTTTTATTTAAATATTTGTGGCATGTTTTATGAAGAGCAAAATGTTTTATTTTTAGGTGCGCGCGCTACTCGGCGTATGAGTAATATGAGTAAATGTACGTTAATTAATGTTACTCATACACGTTGTGTTATGGTTGTTTTATTTTTTGTATTTACCAATAGCCGAAATGTATTTCGTTTAAAAGTATTTTTCTTAAACGTTGATTCTTTAATTAACCAAGTTTTAAAATTTCTACGGATTCTAAGGAAAATGGTTTTGTATAAATTGTGCATAAAAATGAAAATACTTTTTCGCTTTCAAAATTCATTTGCAAACAACTTCCAAGGCCGACCGAAGCAGCAACAGCAGCAGCAGCAGCAGCTTTACGCATAAGCGACTTTGTATGCGGCAATGTTTAGCAAAACGCTTTTTGCGCTGAAATGGCCTTGAAGCGTAAAGTTACTTGTTCTACGATTATAAATACGAAAATACATACAATTGTCAAACACTTTATGAGTGCTTCTGTATGTGCCTTGTCTTAAATGTAATTAACTGGCGCCTTAGACAAGTTGCGGAAAAACTCAGCAATAACAAAAAATAAAAAATAAAACATCAACGAAAACTGCACAAAGCAAAATTTTTGAAATAATTTGAAATTGAAGTTTTCGTGTTTCAAGCATGTTGCCACCGACAACGATCTAATAGAAAACAGTCAAGTAGAAACTCACAAAGCTTAGCAAAAACGTTTTTGAAGAAAGACAATTCACAATTGTAATTTATGAAGCCTTAAAGTATGCTTTGTTTTCATTGAATATTTTTAAGAAAAAGCGACCATAATTCCATTTATAATTTAAAATTACTATATATAAGATCGTCTGCAAATTGACTTAATTTATATTTGATAGTTTTTAATATTTGTCTAATTGCAGTACGTGATTTTTTGCATATTGGCTAATGTTATTAATTTGCCTTAAAGCAATATTTTATTTTTCGTTTACAAGTTGTTTACCCACTTTTGAGTTTGGTGCAAAGCTTGTACGGTAAATTGAGAATACTGCAAAGTATACTAAAAACATACAAACAAAATTATATTTTAAGGGATAACTGCGCCTTAAAGTATACAAAATTTTTCTGTTTCTAGGATTTGTGTTTTTTTTTTTATTTTTTTTTTACCATTTACATAAAGAGAAGTCCTAATGTATATTATACAAGTGTTTTTTATGATATATTTTTTAAGGGCATTTCTAAAAGGGATGCCTTAAAGTAAGCTTTATTTTAAAAAGTAGAACCTTCAACAAATTTCTGGTCCTTTAAAGTATTTTTAAAACTATTTTCAAGTAAATTTTATAGTTTAATTTTAATTTTAAATTTATTCCTAAAGTGTGGAAGTAAAAAATAAAATTGTTTTTTTCGAATTTAGTACTGAAAGCATGAATTCTCGGTAGGATTAAGAATCTGTACTTTAATTTAACTAATAGTAAATCCTTATAAATATTTTCCCAAATGTATGCTTTAATTTTCAAAGATTATTTTTACGATTTTTCGAGTTAATCTCGAATTTTAGCCGAAAGCGGACTTCCGCTGAATTTGGCTACAAAAATTTATTTCTCATAAATATTTCCAAAATGTAAAATGCAAAAAAACAAAACACTTTCTTCTTAATTTCATTTGACATTTTCGACAGCGTCATAAATAACACATGTGCTGCTTCTGCTGCTACTGCTGCTGCTGCGTGGCGGAACAGAGCAGATCGGAGCGCGTATTTAAATGACTTTCAAAATTTATGCGCGGTACGTGACTCTGTCAAAAAAACGCTCAAAATTGAGTTCAATTGATTTCAAGGGCAAAAAGCATTCACTTAAAAATGTTCGGCGTATTTTAATTTTGTTGCTGTTTTTATTTATATTTTTTTATTGACAGGTTGTTGGCAATTTGCAATTACTTCACAAATTTTGTTTACATTGTTGAGCGGTTGTTACTTCTGCTGCTGCTGTTGTTGCTGTTATTGTCGTCGTGCAAACATAATTTTTGCTCATTCCGGTTGAGTGAGTTTTGATTTTATTGTACATTTTTTTAAGCCGTACCAAACGAATCGAACGAATTAATTTGTGCAAATAAATAATAATAAAACTGGAGTCAATTGATTTTGGCATTTCGCAGTAACGGCATTTGCATTTATTGTTTTTTCACGCATTTAGTTTTCGCTGATGCTCCACGCTCATGTTTCCGCTTCCGCTCAAATGCGTCAAGCTTTGTTTGCGGAGTTTAAATTTGGTTTTGTTTTGTTTTGTTATTTGTTGCTGTGTTTGAAATGTCAAAATGAAATAAAAATAATTTTGAGTAAATTTTGCGTAAGTTTTCTTATCGCAGTAATGCCTCCTTTTGTTGTTTGCTCTATGACCTTTCAACTTTAGTTTGGCTTCTTGACTGTGATTTTTTTGCAGCCGTTATCCTTTTAAAATGTCCCTTTTTTGCGAAATGGGTTTCTTGACTTTTGTAGTCGTCGTTGTTGTCGTCGTCGTCGCAGCCGCACCAAAGTCAATATGCGTCGAGTCCCTTTCGCATTCCATCGGAGCGGCATAAATGCTTCCTTTCGCAAACTGATGGTGGCAACACTGGTTGCGTATTTTATAGACTCTCCCTATTGAATTTTTTTATCCGATTTATATTTTTTTATTTTTGGAGTTTCGTTTTTTTACTTTGGCCACTTTTCGCTGTCACACTGCCGCAGCGCTGCTCCACTTCGCTCTGTGCCTGTCAGCTTTGTAAGCACATTTTCGTTTGTTGTGGGGCATAACAATAAAAACAACAACATCAACAAGAACAACACTGGCAGCGTATAAAATATCAAATAAAGAAAAATGGAACAAAAAATGAACTCGAAAATTTCTGGCGGAAATGGGTTTTCAGTTCAACAAATTGACTGCTGGCGGGGGGCACGAAGTGGGTTGGTGTTTTTCTTAAGGCGTTCTATTTCGATCGGAAGTGTCGCAAGTGCTGGAATAGCAAAAAGTGGCAGTCGAAACGGATTTGAAATTCTCAAAAAATTTATTGCATTTTTACAATTCTTTTAAAATTCTGAAATATTTTCGATATTTTGTATTTCTTCGTAGGGGGCAACCATTAAACACGTCATACCACTTTTGACACTTTTTGTTAAATTCTCTTTTATGCCGTCCTGCAGCTGACGTGATATTTTTCAAAAGCAAAGGAAATATAATTGGATATTAAAAATGAAAAATCTTTATCTGATGTTTTTTTTGTTGTTTATATTTTTAAAGAACAACATTATTTTATTTGATTTTGCAACATAAGAGCATAAAATGAGCATATAAACAAAATATAAAACTCTAGGACAAAACAAATCAATAGAATCTGAAATACCACAAACTTTGTGTGTACACACAACTCTGACAAATTCTGAACTTGCAATTCTGCTTCTAGCTTACAGCACTGCACCGCACCACAGTTCCACAGAACTTAAGTCCAACGCTCATTTTATGCACCGCCCTCCAACCCCCCAAAAGAACCACACTAAGCAGCATTAAACAGTTAAACTTTGATATCCTTCACCTGTGCGCAACCTTTGGTAATCATCAACAGCAAACCAACACACTCAAAAATATATATACACACACATATTAACACATATGGAGCCACATGCTAATACCATATGAGCGCCAGTTGCAGCACAAAGAGCCCAAACGACACAAAACCACATTAAACACACGGTCAGCGTGTCGAACATACACATACACACACGCACACACTAACCCACTGCAAGTCCCAACGCAATACAACCACAAGGATACGTTCATAGCACACTAACACCAACACTGTGAAGCAAAGAAGACGAAAAACAAAAAACATGAAAATAGGAAAATAGGACGACATTTAAAATTTCCCAAAAGCACTGCGCTCGCTCGTTTGCTCGCTTACTCGGCAGCAACACCGCCAGGCGATAGCAATAGCAATGGCAAAAACAAAAGTAAAAGTAAAAGCATAAGGATATTCTTCGTTAGATTCTGTTAGGTTTAGTTAGTCTGTAGTTAGGCTGAGCACTGAGGCTTGATGCGGTAACTAAGGCAGGGGTGGCGAATTGCTGTTGCATGTCGCCACCCCTTTCCCCTCCACCGGCTCACATGGTCACTTAAAAATTATGCCCACATGCGAATGGGGTCAAGCGTGTCCCCTTCCTCTGAATTCCTGCACCAACGATTTATACTGAAAAAAATGCATTTTTTGGTAAAAGAGAACTTATAAAAGATGGCTTAAAGCTGTCAGTTAGTTAATTTACAAATATTTTCAAAATTAGAACAATTTCACGCTTGGTTTTTTTCTGTCATTTGAATATGTTAATCAGAGAAAGTTATATTCAAATAATTCTTATTGAGCTTAAATGAATTTTCTTGAATATGATATTATATATAAGATACAAAATTATTTTCAATTAATTTAGAGTTAGGGAAACCATGCCCCAATTTCACTTTTTTGCGATAAGTTAAACAACAGATCCAGAAGTATACCTCAAAGCATATGACATCCCATTGGAGGAAGTCTTTTACGATATTCAAAGGTAGTTAAGAGTAAATGAAATGGTTTTTTCTTCAAATTTTACAAAAAGCATTTGAAAACGAAAGATTTATTTTAACTTTTCAGTGTGCTGAAAAGAACAAAAGTAAAATAATCGTGTTCAAGAATAAGAGGACGGACTGGCGAGCGCCTGTCTAAAATTAAACAAAAATTCGTAACATTTTGTAGTTTATGGCGTGCAGTGGACCACATTTCTCTGATTCATCCGATACGCCGGGAGACGGGAGATGAGGGACGAAAGACGGGAAACGAAGGGACTTGGTGGGTCATTTTCGTATATTGTGTTTCGTATGTGGAGCAATGGGGCAAATGTTGCATGCAATTTGTAGGCAACCTTGCCTGGCAGGATATTAAGAAGCATACATACATTATTGTTGTTTTTGTTGTAGTTATTGCTATTGCTATTGTTAGTATCCAGCATACCTTCAAATGCTTCAGTTTTGGTATAATACCAATGCTTAAAGGACTCTTGTTACCTTGCTGTCTGCATGTGTTGTGTGTTTGTTTGCATGTGCTGATGCAATGAATTTTCAAAAAGGTAAAATTACGAAAACAACAACAACAGTAGCAGCAGCAATAACAATAGCGGCGCACACTTACGTTGTTGGTTATAATTTTGGCCATCAGGTTAATTTTGATAAATAAAGGAGAAATGTGCTAAACGTCAGGTTCGACTAACAATTAAGCCACATAACTACGAGTATTTGCATTTGTATTTGTTGTCGATTGACGAATGAGCTTTGTGTGAAATATCGAGCGACATTTGCTTCAAATGATTTTAATTGACTTATTGCTAAGCTTTTCTAACAATTCCAAAACAACAAAAACAAAATTAAGAAAATATGTAAGTCTGAAGGTCTGTGATAAAAGCACCGCATGAAATTACAAATTATACAAAATCTAATTCATTTCAAATGTCAACCCTATATCTTGAATGGCTTTCAAGATATGGCGTTTATATGAACTAAGCAGACAAGAGAGAGCAATAATGGACAAGATCATGAGCCGATTTAGCTTCTCAGTATATTTAGGTCGTTTAAATCGATCAATCAAGGGGGGCGTGACATTGGGACAAGGACAGATTTCCACGTGAACGCAGTACAATATCTGATACAACATATGTTGTACTCAAAGCCCAATTACGACACTGGAATCTCTTCTACCTTCTTCCTGAAGGATATTATATACATTGTCGAGCCTTGAAAGATTGAAGCTTGGTGTTGGAGTGTCGTGCTAAAAATATTCAATACAAAGTCTGGCCAAAGTCCAAAACGACTGTAGCTAATGTAGTGGGTTACTATTGCTGTAGAACGCTGCTGAAAAAGTTAAGTCCTTTATTTATTATTGACAGATCGCCTGCGTTAAATTACGCAGTATTCACTAAAATTTTGTACACTACACAGGATGGTATTGACTTTAAATAACCCGGCTGCACGTGCTATGCAAACACCGTTTTTTTTTAAATGCTTCAATCAAAGAGGCGTACTTGCGCGCTTGAGCGTATTTTTAAAATATTAAATTTGAAGCGGCAGCGTGCGTACAAGCTGTACTCATTCGCAAATGCAAAATATATGGCCACACAAATACTTGAACAAATGTGTAGGCGCCCTCTTATACTTTATTAAAAATTTAAAAATATTTTTGCACTCACATTTGTATTTTTTTTGCTTTTATTTTATGCGCAGCTATTTCGGTTAATGGAAAAAATGCACTTGAGCTTTTACTACTTGAAATGTGAGGCGGCGCCTAAAAAATGCAATGCTGCAAGTTATATGCGAGTGGTTGTTGTGCGCGTGTGTGTGTGTGTTTGTGTATAAGTAGCTGTACCTGTTGTTTGCCGCAGCTAAAGAATTTCATGATCAACTTGAAAATACACACACCTACACATACACTAAGCAGTACATCTACTGCTGCCGAAATAATTAAAATTTCACCTAAACATTTTAAATATTATCAAAAAATAAATGACAATATTAAGAAAAATATTTAAAAAGAAAATAAGAACTCTGTCATGTATTTCTGGGATTTAAGCTGAACCTATATTACGTTCCGTGACTGTATTCTGAAGTGCAGCTAATGCTTGTTTGTAATTTATGGCGTAAAAGAGCTTTTGCAATTTTTCGTTTAACAAAAAATATAAAATACGAAAAAAAAGATGTAAAAATTCGTTTGTTACTCACACATGTACGAATGGAAATGAATGTCCTTCCGTAGCAGAAAACAAAACAAGGCACAGAAGCACAAAGCAAAGCAAAGCAAAGCGAAGAGTTTTCTGTACTACGCGCTTGTTTCGGAATTTTCTACGTGCGCGTAAAATAAGTTGCGCGCGCGCTTGTTTTATTCTTTTGGATTGTTGTTCGTACAGCTGCAACAAAGATGAAAACTGCGGCTAAAACCACGCCAAAAGTCCAGCGAAGCATTGCGTTGTTGTGGCAACGGCATCTGAGGATTATTGAGGTGAAATGGTGCAATTTTGCGGCGCTGTTTTATTGCCCACTTTGCCCGTTTTGTGCGCTGAGGGAAAGTGGAATGTTGCGAATGTTGCAACCTTGAGCGGGAATTTGAGCAGTAATTTCAACTTGAAATGGCAAATTTGTTTTGTGTTGGGTATATTTAATTTTTGCACAATAATAATTTAAATTTTGTAAACAAAAAAAATATTGTTGCTTGCAATTATATTATTATAAACAAAATTAACATTTGTTTTTACTTTTTCAATTCAAACTTAAAATTAAACATACTTTTAGGCGTATGTGGTGCTTTCGTTTAATCACTTTTACTTCCACTTCTAACCCAGGGAACACATACATTCATAGAACCGAACTTTACTGCACCGACGACCGACGGCAATTTAAACTGTTCGCTGTAATTTTAAGCGCTCACCAAGCGCTTTTTAAAAGCATATAAAAAATTTAAGTTTGACCTGGCAATGATGACTTTTTCCGTTTTATATTTTTTCTAATGCGCTTTTTTGCCTCTTACGTCTTTTTATACAAACACATGTGCGAGTGTGTGTGTGTTTGTTAAATGCATAAAAGGGGCGAGAGCAGGTAGAAATAATGTTAAGTGCGGCCAGGGGCAGAAAACAGGCAAAAAAAACATCAGCAGCGCCCACCTTTTTCTCCGCGCGCTGCATTTAAAATGGGAACAAACGCAGTTAGGCGCACTTTCAATTTCACTGTGCGTTGTGTGTGTGTGTGCATGTACATAAGATGTAAGTGTGAGTGTGTTTGTGAGCTGGCAGATGCAAGAGTGCATGAGCAGCTGCCGTTAATGCTTCATTAAAAATAATAACAACGAATGAAATTTATCGCAAGCCAAACAAAAAGAGTAACAAAATAAAATACATAAAATTGCTTAACAATCCTTTTTAAAGACGCGCTTCAATTTAATGTGAGATTTAAATCTGGAGTGCATTAACTAAACATACTGCCGCACGCCCTTTCGATGCAATAATTAAAATATGAATGTACTTCTTTAAATGAAAGGATATAGATTTTTCCTATATATTGTATACGAGTACATCATTTTTCTGCGATAATTCTGGGGCTTGAAATCAACGCGAAAATTACGCTAAGCTACGGCGTCCTTTTGTGCACAGCTGCCGCTGACGCCTGTCACATTGTTTACGCCGCGCGGTGTCATGTTGTGGCGAGCACTGGCGGTTTTTTTGTTGAACTGTTGTGTGCGAAACAGGGCGCCCAGTACTGGTTAACAGTACATCTAGGTCAACGATATAATGACCTTAAAAAATTCAGAAATGTAACTTTAAAATTATTGGTCAGAAATGGCCACTGAGCGTAAAAATGCCAATTCCAGTTTCATGTAAAAATATCTCTTAATTTGGACTTCAGCTGAGTTTGATTCGAAGATACGAATTCTGTCATAAGAGTAAACAGAGCATAAAAGTACTGTGTCGCACTGTATTTTATAGACTGTCAGACACTGGCAGCAGTGCGGCGGCGGCTGTGGTATTACTTTTAATGCACCTGCAATTCCGTGTGAAACATCAAAGGAATATTAAAAAAATACAAATACCCAACGCGCCGCACACGCACACATACATTTATGCGTGCAACGACGCGGCGCGTTTGTGTTCGTGTGCACTCATTTCGCCGCGATGTTGTCGACTTTTTCTATTTTGTTGTGATATTTTTTGTTTGTGTACTATTAATTTTTTATTTGTATATTTTGTGTGTTGTTGTTGCATCTGCTTTTTTTGTTTTGTTTTTTTGAATAACATTGTGAAACAGTCATACTAGTGGATTCTCGTTTTGTGTATGTGTAAATTTTGTAGCCTATTTGTCGCTGTCAAAGCATACTTTCAGGCGCTGACAAAGATACGCGAATTTATGTCAGCCTGAGATTGAAAATTAAGAATGCCGCTTTTGGGTGCCTCTCTCCCTCTTAATTGTTTGTGTGTTTTATTTTTTCAATGTTGAAATTTAAAATTTTTAAATGCGATACTGGAAATGGCTTAAAAACTGAATTTTGTATTCTATGTCGGTAAACTAAATTTGTTTCTATTTTTAACTTCTTGCAATTAGATCGAAATTTTTATTAAGTCTTCAAGAAAGAGGAGGGACCTGAAACTTTCCATGCTCAAGCAAACGAGAGCGGGTATAATGCCCTTTAAACAGATTTTATTAAAAACAAAATCTTTAAATGTTCTCTATTTGTGACCAGCACTGTCCTTCGACTCGAATCAGCGCATGAGGGTTCATTTGTTGTTGTTGTTTTTGTTTTGTCTTTCAATCAGAGAAATGTCATTTAACATTTGGTAGCAGCATTTGAGAATAGAGTGTCCCGCTCGTAATTTCTAATTTATTTAATTTGCAACTATTTTATGCGTTTTTACGTTTTGCGGGTTTTGCCTCAACTTTGCCACAAACCGTTGCTATCCAAAGCCAACGCCAACGTCAACGCCAAAGCCAAAGGTGTTAAATAACTGTGAACGCGCAACGGCAGCGGAACGACAGCAAAACATTTATTTAACGCTTCTCGTATTTGGCAAGAACAAGAAGAAGCAGTGGCGGCAGAAAAAGGGAAAAGAAGAAGAAGAAGAAGAAATAGCGAGTGAGCTAGAGAACGCTTTTTGGGTCACATCCTTTGGGAACAATGCGTTAAAATCAGTGTCAACGCGCCGGAAGGACACTTTAAATAATTAATTCTGCTTTTGCTACTGTGGTGCTTGCATGGAGGGGCAGAAACGCAGCAACGATCGAGGGGATGACGTGGAAGCGAAGTACAGTTCAAGGGGGCAGGAAGGGTTAAGCAAGCAGGCAAGCAAGCAAGCAAGCAAGCAAGCGAAAAAGACAAGCAGCCAGCCAGGATGAATGCATGATGTGACACTTTTCTGGTAGCTCGCAAGAAATGTGGAAAACCCAAAATGGCAAGTGGAGAATGTTAAATTTATAATTTTTCTGTTTATTTAATTTTGCTGCTTAAAAGGAATTTACTGTTTTTTTTGCGCCGTAACATTTCTAGGCAGCACCACCCATGCCATCATATCTTCACGTATGTGTGTGTGTGTGAGTGTATGCAACTATTGGTGTGTATCGATTGAGCTGTAGGAAAAACTCTTTTCAACAATGCCAGGGAATTTTCGCTGCTCTTCATGACACACACACACACATTTACAATGTCTATGTGCAAATGTGTGTGTGATGAATAAAATTCATAAAGGGATTAAAGGTGCTTCGCAGAGACGTGAGGCAACATGAAAAACAGTTTGATGAGTTTTGTACAGCAACGAGCGTATTTTGTTGTTGTAGTTGATGTTTGTGTTACAGCGTTGTGCAAAAAAGATTTAATAATTTCTATCAAAGAGGATAATTATTTTCTCTCGATTAATATAAGAAGTGTTTTGGCAGTATTTAGCCAATATTTAAACAGTATTTAAACAGTGTGCAAAAAGTTCTTAGATTACAGTGCAATCTACTCTCTTTTGACTGAACCATGCCACTGTATTTCGACTGTATGTGCATAGTATTTGACAGTGTTTTGGAAGTGTTTCTATGGGTATTCATTGTTTTCTATGATATTTAACCAATTTATAATAAATAATTTTCAATTTCAACACAACATTGCCAGAAACTTGAGAGCGTCACGCGATCGACAACGCCGCTGCATCGCTGTGCTTAGAGTGTAAGCGAGTCCTTGATTGTCGCGGCACACGGAAGGAAGAAAGGCGCCGTTTTTTAAAATGCACTTGAGGTTGTTTTGAAAATGTTTCCATTTTCTTTATTGTATTTACGTTGTTGTTGGGTTTTTGTTTCGAGCAGCTGCAGCCACTCCACTTTACTGCCGCTTCACTTGCTCGACGCTCTACTGTTGATAGCTTACATAATATTAACAAGGACATCGCTGAAAGAACAAAAATATAAAAATAAAAAGAGGAGAAACAAAAAATAACACCCACACAAAACACACATATACACATTCACATAAATGAGGATTATTCGCCTTCGATAAAGCACAAGCAAAGATAAAAGCAGTGACTACGGCGGCTGCAGCGGCAACGTCAGCGGTAGCAAAAGTGGCGAATTTTTGCTTCTATGAAACTGTGAAAGTGTCACGCTGTGACTGGAATAAGTTTTGGCAGTGTCCTGTCATGCGGCATGAAGTGTTTTTGGTGTTTGAAGGCGTTGATGCTCTGCGCGGCACGGCATGGTGCGGCCGGCTCGGCTTGTCGCTTCAAATACAGTTTATCTCTTTCCTTTATCCTTTTTATATCACAGAGAAGCGTAGAGGCGAGTAGAGGCGTTTAGGTGAATGTAGCGGCAGCGGCAGCGGCAGCATCGTCGTTGTGCTTTATGCGCTCCTTTCAAGCGTTTGGGATTATGGCGTGGCATAACGTGGCGCTTAGAAAACGACGCTTCAATAGTTTGCGATAGTTTGGCGTAACGAAAGTGCGCCAAAGGTATTTTCAGGCGTGTCGTTGTTTCTACAATTTTATTAAGACTCTGTGAAAGGCGCGATTATCCCGCCATGCTTTCAGCGCAGTTTTTAAGCATTTACTCGTATATTTTAATTATGGCGAATACGAACGATGTATTTTTAATGCACTCATAATATTTATAAAGAACTGCATTTCAAAGGAAGCAGTTTATTTTTTTATTATATTTTTTTACAGAGAAAAATATTCATTATTTGACTTGAATTTTTTTCTCCTCGTGGGGTGTGAGGAAGCCTTAATAAACCATTATGAATTCGAAAGTCTTAAAATGAGTTAAGAGAGTTGTAAATAACTCTTTTGTGTAATTCAATGTTCGTTTAAACGGTTTTATTGCACTTATAATATTTTTTAAATCCGAGTCTAAGATAAAAAAATATTTCGTTGAGTTAGAAGAAGAAAGACCTTGGAGCTCACAAATATTATTAAAATTTCAAATACATATACAAATGAAAAGAAGTTTCGTTCTATTCCTTTAAGTTAATAAATAAACCTTATCAGAAAAATCTTTTAAAATTTAAAATTGGTTTTTAAAAGTAAGTTTTTTTAATGTGAGCTTGTTTTAGAATAAATTTTTAAAAACTAGGTAAAAAAAAGTTGAATTTTGTTGTCAAAAGCCGAATTAATTTTACGAATTTAATGCCGTTGGAACACATTCACACACAAATACACACACATTGAATAGTTTTACATAGTTATATAGAAACATGCATACATACATACATACATACATACATACATACATACATACATACATACATACATACATACATACATATGTACATACAAACATACACAATTATAACACAAGCGAGGTTCTGTTTACAAACATAAGCTCGCATACATACAAATACACTTGCGAAACAAATTCATTCATACGCAGCACGAAATTGAAAATTGCCAAAGAACACGGACGGACGCACTTGCAAACCATAACGTAACGATGATAAGCGAGCAAAACCAAAGATGCTATTACATACACACATACGCACACGCAGTCAGATGAAAAAATTCAAAACTGCAAAATTTTGCCTCAGCCAAAAACCAAAAATTTTGTTGAGCGGTTCTTCATTTTTTGTTTTGTTTTTGTTTTTGTTTTTGTTTTTGTTTTTGGCATGACGTGCAAGCGTTGTCGTTGCTTTTGGTGCGGTTGCCTCAACTGCTGCGTGCCGGAATTTTCGCGCAGAAAATCTCAACATCCACGCCCAGTATGTAAATTATTAGCTGGGCTAAGTACGCGACAAAGAAAAGCATAAAAAAAACAACCAAAGAAAAAAGAAAAAATTCAAAAATTTCGGAGATTTGAAGTGTTTTTTTCACACAGCTTCACTGGAGACTAGCGATTATATTAGAAACTGTGTGAGAGATAGTAGTCGAGAGAGTGCTAAAGTGTTGCTGGTATATGATTACAACAACACAACAACATTGTAGCGTTATACGCCCTTTTTCGCTTGATTTATTGTGTCTGAAGTTTGGACAAATAGAGAGAAGTATGCATGGAGAGAAAGTAATAGTGGAGACAGATGCTGTAAAGAGAGAGAAAAAGAGAGAAGAGACTACTCTTAAAAGATTTTGCAGTATTGCATGGACCTAGTGACACCATTTGCTCATTGGAAAAGCAAGTAAACATTTTTATTCAGAATCTGTATAGAAAGAGACTGCTTAAAGAGAAGTTCCATTTTTTAATAAAATAGAGATCACTTCTCCAAGTTTATTATAAAATTTTAGAAAGCGATGAAATTATGACTACAAACATTTCTTTAAAAACCTCATAGAATGCTGGTGAAGAAAGGGAAAAAATAAAACATTATAAGAAGAGGGAAAAGACAGAATTTTTTTTTAAATAAATGTTCCGATTATGATTTTTATTCATAAAAAACGAATAATTTCAAGATTATAGCTCGAATATTGTTTCACGCCGAGTAAATTTCTTTTTCATCATTTTTGCCTGTTCCTTTACGCTGTATGAGCACGCTCTCTATGAAAGGGCGTTAATCCACATTTCTGACCTAAATTACTTCCCAAAAGGACGTTAAAGAGGAAACAAATAAAATTCCCTAAACGCACACTACAAAGCAAAGCAAAGGCTAAAACCGAAGTCCCAGCGAAAAGCAAATGATAAAAAAATAGAGAACAAATAAAAAAGCACAACGGGAGCACCCAAAAGCTGATTGAAACATGTTAATGTAAAGAAACCATAAGCAAAACGCAAACGATAAGAAAAATAACAAAAAAGAGAAAGCAAAGCTAAATTTGTAGAATTATAAAACAAAAACAGAGAGAAAACGAATCCAATCTGCAAAGCAAAAAAGAGCGCAGCATCTTTTTGTCGCGTTGGCGCTTTGTGACCAACTAAAAGTATGCAAAGCTGCTCCGTCTTACTGCAAAGCACAGCACAGCACAGCACAGGACAGGACAGAACAGCATCCCGCAAAAGCTCATTTGGGTGCGATTTTGTCGCTTGTCGCGACGCGCGCCTTCGAAGACTTTGTTTTGCAGACGACAGCGAAAGCCAAACGAAAGCCATCAAAACGAACGGAATGTACTCGCAACGAGCAGAGCCAGCCAGTAGTTGCCTCAGAGCCCGCGGGTTGAAGAAAACGCTTTGGAAAAACGTTGCGTGAAAATTCGGATGTGTTTTTATATTATTGAAGAATAATTTTTGATTCTCCTGTGCTGCCTGCCTGCCTGCCTGACTGTCTGCTTTTTTCCTTCTGTCTGTCTATCAGCAAAAATAAATTTTTGCCCAAAAAGCAGAAGTAAAGCAACGAGGAAAAAAAGATAAAAAATTTTGATAGCATACAAATAGGCGTGCAAAGTGCAAACGAACGCGAGTATACGGAATAAGCGTAAAGCGGAGCGACGAAAAAGGGCGTATGCTGGGGAAAAAAGAATAAAAACGCGAACAAAAGTGCATATTTTTCACATAAACAAACAAACAAACACACATACATACAATAACAGAATAATAATTAAAAAATTAAAAAATCGAAACGGTGTGCGACAAAATTTCAAAAAACAAAGCAAAAACAAAAATTCACGAATTAAAAAAACGTGTGCATGATTTTCGGCGAGCGTTTAGAAAAAGTTTAATTTTTTTTCCATTGCCTAGTTGTAGGAGCAAAGCATAAAAAGAAACAAATTCTGTGTTGGCTCGTCTCATCTCATCTCGTCTTGTCGTCTTCTCTATCGTCGTCGTCGTCGTCGTTGTCGAAGTCTCTGTACACGCGCGGCGCTAAGTGAGTACAGGCGAAAAAGTTTGTAAACCTTAGTCTCGAGCTAGAAACCGGAGACGCAAAGTTAAAAATGCATAAATTTAGGCGTACGCTCTTGTCGAAATCACACTTAATCCAAAATTAAAGCACACTTTCGAGAGCTCGTATTTCTCGCAAAAGAAACGCTTAAACTGTGAATTGCTATAAAACAACAATAATAAAATAAACAAATTGGCAAATATATCAAATGCTTAAGAGCCTACCTTAAGGCGCGAACGAAAATTAAAAAATAACGCATGTGAAAAAATTTGAAAAACGAGTAAAAAATACAAAGAAGAAAAAAGTAACGCCCTGCATTAATTTGTGTCAACTGAAGAAGCTGCTCACAAGACTCAAAATCAAAAGCAACGCGGCACTGCAGACATGCTTTTTTTGTCGTAGTCGTAGGTCGTCGACGCAGCTGCACGGACAGACGTAACGTAACGGAACGGAACGAAAAGGCAACGGCAAAATAAAAATAAACGAACACGCGTATTAAAGCTCACGGTTTCGGTGGTGGTACACGACGGTTCTGTGCGGTGAATGATTTTCGTTTTTTTTTTCGTTTGCTCCTACTGCATTTAACTAAAAATAACAAACGTCAAGTGTTGCGGCTATAAATAGCGCAAGACATAGTGTGGCGCGACGTATACATTATGAAGAAAGGAGTAGAAGAAGCATTCGAATTACGTGGTGTCAATGCCTAAGTAAAGGCAACGAAATTAACAAGTTTACGTCGCAGCTGTAGCAGAGGCGTAGGCGCAGTAGTGGTGCTCTGTGTATGTAAAAAATGTAAGACAACAAAAAATAAAACTACAAGAAATGCAATTACAAATTTGAGTAATTTAAGTGAATCTCTTATTAATCCTAAAAGTATGTTTTACTTTGCTGTCCGTGTAACAAACAATGCCATAAATAAGTTTAAACCTTTGCCAAACTATCTCAAAGCATTTTAATATCTCTTTATTAGTATTCTTTCTACTTAATTATTTAAAATATTATACATTTAATTGTGAAGATAATGAGACCAATTTAAAAATGATCCTTAAAGTATGCAATGCAATACAAAATTTCGCTTTGTCTTGTAATCAAATCTGTATAATTGTGTTAAGTGCCTTAAATTATACTACTTTTGTGTGCTCTTTTAAGTATGGATAGTGTTCGTGATAATTTCAGATTCTAAGGAAAATTTCAGATTTTATCCAAGCATTTGACACCGAACGCCTAAATATGTGCACTCTTTTATTTGACTTCATCTTTTAAAATATGAATGAAAAAAATGTCTAATCAATAAACAGTTTAGCACTCTTTTTCTTTTTGCATTTTTTTATGATGCTTTTCTTTTGCTGCCATTTGCTGCTTCCAATAAATTTTTTATCAGCCCCAAAGTTTGCTACGCTTGCTGGGATTTGAGAAAATTTTGCTTCATATTCTCTTTATTATATTTTTCATATTTTCAGACGAGCGCGTGTGTTATTTTTTTTATTGGTGTATCCATTTGCGCGTGTGTGTGTGTGTTAGCCTGTGTTCGTGTGCTTAAATATTGTTTTTTTTTTCTAAAATCCTTTTTTTCGATTTTCTGTCAGTCTGCTTGTCCGACCCAACTTCACATGTGTTTATGTGTTATTTTGCCTTTTTCCTAATTTGTCTTCTTTGTTTCTCATTTTCATTTTCATCCACATTTTACTTTTTATTTTTAACTTTCGTTCTTTGCGTTTTGTCTCTTTTCTTTTCTTTTCTTTTCTTTTCTTTTCTTTTCTTTTCTTTTCTTTTCTTTTCTTTTCGATTCGTTTCTTTTCTTTTCATTCCATTTTAATTTTTTCATAACGATTCTCATTCGAAGCAGCGTTTTTCGCTTTGTTGACTGTTTGTGCCCTGGCAGTCTCTCTGTTTTGTTTGTCTGTTTGGTGGACCATTTATTCTGTCTGTCTGTCTGTCTGTCTGTATGTACGTCTGTCCATCCATGTGTCTGTGTCTCCTTGTCGTTTTTGTACACAGTTTGTGTTTTATGTTTATTACATTTGTTTTTGTGCTTAGTGCGAGTCCTTTTTTAGCTGTTGTTGTTGTGTTCTTTTTGTTACTTAGTTTCACGGCTTTGCTTTTGTGTTTCATGTACTGCCTTTTGTCTTCTCCTTCTTTCCTCCCTCAGTTTGTGTACGTACGTCGGTGTTTGAATATGTAAATTGTAAATATTTGCCTGTGGGATGTTGAGTTTGGAGCAGGCTCCTTTGTTTCCTTCGCTTCCATTTGAAATCCTGTTTTTAATTATTAAAACAAAAATCGAGTATATTTGTACACGAAAGCAAATTGGAAACGAAATTATGAAAAACAAGAAACAGTGTAACGTACGCGGAATGAAGTATGATCAGACGCATTAACAACAAAAACAAATTCATTTCATGTTTTACAATCTTGGCGTTAATTGATTGATAATATTAAACTATTTTAACTAATTTTGCAAATTAAATTTTCCAGAGTCTATTTAAGTAAAAAATTTGATTATAAAATATGCAGACGACATATCAATTCCTAAGAATGGAATTGAGATATTTGTGAATTTACACTTTTAAGTATTTAAGTGTAATTTAGTTTTTTTTTAAACATAAATTAATAAAATTAATGCTGAGACTTCTTATATAAAACATGAAAAAGAAGATTAATTTTTAAGCATTTTCGAAAATGAGCAAGAATTCGAATTATTATTAATTTTCATCATAAATAAAATACCAAATAATCAGTCTTGCAAATTGTAAACCATCGTGTCCTTTCATTACAGAATGCCTAAAAGCAGGCAACTATTGCTTTTTATGAAAAGAAATGACAGCTCATTAAGGTTGTGTGTGTGTATCAACGCACGCATTCGCATACGCCCTCGCATTCGAAAACAATCGCACAATTCCATTCGAAGGCAAATGTCAGCGAAGAGCGTGCAAAAAATTTAATGAAACAAAGTGAAAACGAAACAGAAGCCAAGAATGTGCCTCCTCCGTTCCGCTCCGCTCCACCATGCTATGTACAGAAATTCAATTTGCAATTGTAACAAGAAATCACATTAAACACATACACATGCATACACACCACATACACAATGACAATATTTCCGTGCATAGATGAGTGTGCGAGTGTTTGCAAGCGTGTAAATAATAGTACTAATGAACAACACACGCGGACAGACAAGTTAACTGCGCCCTCTACACCGCTGCTATTCGCTTGGTTTTTGTTGACTGTGGTGTTGCATATTGTCAGGCGCTTTCCATCGTTTGCTGCACAAAGTTTTGCGCGTTCGTTTATATTTCTGCTGCTGCTGCTGTTTCTGTTGTTCTGCTGTTGTGGCTGTTTTTGTGACATTTGTTTGTGTTGGACTATTTTCCTGCGGTATTAGCCGCTATCGCAACGACGCACCCAAGTATTGTACAAACGAGAAGTCTCGTTTTAGGCGCAATGTCACAATGCTAGCATTTGCATTGTTTGTTTAAGTTTGGTCGTGTGTGTGTGTGTGTGTGTGTATGTGTACAATGACGGTTGCGAAACAGTGTCAACACATGCTCAAGTGTCGATGTACGAGCATGTCACAGAAAGTGTTGAATGTAAAAAATCGGTTTCTTAAGAAAATTTACCTAAAATTATGCTAAAAAAATATACATTTGCGTTTAGAAGAAACCAAACCTGAATTAATACCGAATTTGTATTGCATACTTTTGGACTTTCAGAACTTTATATGATATTTATTATTTACCAACTAATAATAGATTTAATGTGGTAATATTTATTTGTTATTCTAAAAAAAATTTTCTGTCATTTTGCAGAAATAAATCCTAATCAGATTTATTATTGCATACGTTAATTCGTTAAGACTTCAGGATTAATTTCAGCATAAAAAAAAAAATATTAATTTATTGAAAATTTAACGTATATATTAAAATATTAACAAATAAAAACGTAAATTTTCATATAAAAACATAAATCAAATTTCAGTAACCACAAAAAGTCGTCACCAGAAGTTGCCGCAAAAAAAAAAAACAACTATTTTTTTTGTAAACAGTTTAAAGCGCTTATAAAAAGATACGTTGGCTGTGCGGCGCTGCAGGTTGCTGCTGTGCGGCATTAAGCAACGCAAACTCTTTCAATTAATTGCACAATAACAAATTTTTATAATCCAATAAAATTTGATTTTACACACTTCCTGCAAAGGTGTCAATTCGGCACTTAATTCGCAGCATACTTATCAACGCACACAGCGAATGCGCCACTTTTTCATTTGCAAAATTTTAATAGAATTTTGCTGCCACTAAAAGTATAACAAATTCTGTGAAAATCACGCGTTACCTTCGCATATTGTTGCTCCCCACGAAACACTACAAAAAAAAAAAACAGAACACAAAACGCTTTCATGGTTGCCCCCACAGAATTCGCCTCGCTTAATGGCATCATAAACATGTTTGGGCAATTTTAAAGTCGATGATTCGAAGTTAAGGCAGTCGTCTCGGTAGTCTCCATGTAAATTTCATTACCGGCGTTAAAATGTAATTTTTTTCTACTTTGTGTTGTTGCTACTGTTGTTGTTGTTGTTGTTGTTTTTGCTGCTGCTTACTGCCTCTCGCATGCTATGCCAAATCGAATTAGGTGTGGTTTTCTTTAGCTTCGTTCGGTTTTTCATTGCATTCTTTAGTGCGCCGTCTGACAGTTTTTCTACTTTCCTCTACGGCGATGCTGTGCTCTGCTCTGCTTTGCTTTGCTTTCAGATTATTTTCCATTCTATACTCTCTTGTTATTACGTTTTAAAGTGAAAATAAGTTTATTACATTTTTGTAGCACGCTTTTAGGCGTGAAAAACATGTTTTCGTTTTCGTTTTCATTTTGTGTTGTAGTGTAGTATGGGCTTCGCAGCGTTTATTGGTGGTGGTGGTGTTGGTTTTCAACGACGCGTTTTAAGTAGCGTCGCGTATTTTTATTTCTAACATTCTAAACATAAAAATAAAAAAAAATAATAATGTTTTTTGACACATCTGCGTAATAAAGTTGTGGCATAATTTTAGCCGCTGTAAAATTTTGTTTTTGTTACTTTTCGTATTTAATGTGTATGTGACAAGATTTTGGTATTGGTGGAATGGTGCATGAAACTGAAAGACCAAATGCTATTTGTAATTTCAAAGTTTTTTTTTATTTCGATTAAAGCTCTTAAACAAATGATAAAAATTTTGTCTTCATTGAGTTTGAATAAAATTGAATTCACTAAGCTGGCAGAATTTTTTCTACATACTTATTTCCATTAGGCAGTTGGTCAATTATGCTTTAATCAAACCATAATTACAGAGTTTGTTTAGAGATATATGTATCTACATATATCAGAATTTTCAAAATTTAAAGTTCATCATTAGTGATTGATTTTGATATTTTTTATTGCATACTTTTATTGCAGGATCATGTTAATAATTTCTATTTTGATGCAATAATTTAATTAATTTGTTGCCTTATAAGGAACCTTTACAAATTCATAAACGAAAAATTTTAAATAAAACTGTTAAAATTTCGCAAAAGTCTTAAGCACATGTTTAAGACATTTCACACTAAGTGCAGCGCACACAAGTGCTCCTCAATTTGCTAAAGGACACAAACCCGGCTTCTTTGCTGCACTGCGCTGAATTTATTCACTCCTCTTTTATTTTATTTTAGTTTTTTATTCATTCATTTATTCATTCATAATCTGCACTATACTCGTACGTACACATCCTTCGTTTCGTTCGTCGTTTTGTCTCGTTCCGCTTCGTTGAGAGTCATCTTTTGTGGCAAATCTTTTCTTCCTGATGCACTTAGCTGACCCTAGGTTCCTTTTCATTGCTTACAATACAATATCCTGCATCCTGCATTCTGCTTGCGCTGTATGCTGCAACCTGCTTTGTCCGCATTTTGTATAGCATTTCCTACTTCTCTTCGTCCTCTTCTATGTGTCTGCAGTTTCTGCTTTTCAATTCGGTTTTTGTTTTCGTTGTGTGTGTGTGCCTTTGTTTGTTTTTGGGTTCCTCGGAGTCGTCGCCGTCTGCGATGTCGCTGACGGACGTTTCAGTCAGTTTTTTATTCTCATTTTCGTCGCTTGCAGACGTTGGGCGCCAACAACCGCCGCTGCCGTCGCAGCAGTCACTGCAGCTGCTGCTGTTGGTGACATTAAAACTACTGCATGCAAAATGCTGCAGCCATTGGCCATTGGACAGGACTTGCTTTAGAACTTTAGGACAATAAAGAGAAAAATAATAACATCAAAAGAAATATAAAAAATAATTCCGACTCATATATCTGCTATGAAAAAATAATAACCAATACTAAATAAATCTTTTGCGGACATTTCTTCTATTTTTTTCACTGAAGTACTGTGCATATGACTTTGTACTAGACAGACAGACATACAACAAACAGACAGACATATACAATAATGTTGCCAGTTCGTTGACAACAGTTATTGCAGTGCATTAATATTGTATGTATGTGTGGGGTTGAGGCGGTTCGAAGGATAAATGTGTCCCTCTTCATACTTGTCCAATGCACATTTTAAAGATTTAAGTACAGTTTTTTTATGATCATCTCAGTTCTTTGTCATATGTGTATGTGCAGTTGATTTCATGTGTGTTCCATCATAGTCTTGTGCTATATGAGAAGCTATCTCAATATTGAAAGGAAATTATTATTTTTCGATTGTAATATTAGAAAATTGTTTTTGAAATAGATTGAGTAAAATTTAAAATATTTTTGATCAGTTTTGTGATTAAGTTAGAGAGGTCAAACTTTAAAATTGTGCTTATTATGGGACATTGTTCTTGTGTTGGTGGTAGCCCGAACGCAATGTTGGTATCATTGAAAAGGTCTTTTTAATTGAAAATATAATTTATCCCGTTGAGTAGTTATTAAAAAATTCAACTTACAAAATATTTATCATTCAATTACTGAGACAACATTTTGAATCAAACAAATATTAATGGAATCGAACCAGTCACATTCCGCGTCGACTGACAATGACAATACACTAAGCATCGCACTGAGTCGCCGCCACTTTTAAAGCCAAAAATTGCGCTAAATAAAGAAAAACCAAACTTAATATAACTTTTATAATTTTTTGTCTCTAGCATTGTTCGGCCTGCCTCTGTTAGTTATTTTGCTATCTGTCTGTCTGTCTATCTATTTAGCGCAAGCTTTTGCTATTTTCTGGTTAAAGAAGTAGACGCATTTCAGCCGCAGGACATGCTGTCGCATAATAAGTAACAGAAGTGAAAAAATAGAGCACGAAGTAAAGCAAATAATAAATACAAGTTCCACAAAAGTCGAAAGAAGCTTTAATTTGTTGCTTAAACACGTACAAACATGTTCTATTAGTACTTCAGTAACTATTGTTGCTTTCTTTTAGGCACCACATAATTAAATACGTTTTGGTCGTTGGTCGGACTATGTGTGTGTGTATGATTGTACAAGTCAATGAACTCTACAGATCAGCTGTGTTTTATAGAAATAAATCGATTTGTTGAAATTAAATGTTGTAGCTAGAAAATCTTTGTCAGCAACATTTTTGACTTACGGAAGAAATTATTGTGTTGCGTACACAATAATTTAAGTTCAGACATGTTGTTGTGATTAAAACTAACATCTCTTAACTTAATAGAAGACGATTTAAAAAACTTTCAAACTATTTTTGTGCTTAGTTAATGCCTCAATGTATGCTAAGTTTTCTCGCGCAAATTTAAAACAAAATTTGAATGCAATATCCTTGCTAAAATCTGGAATTTTCGCACGAGTTGTCGTCAATGAAAAAATAAAATAAAAATAAAATAAAATATAATGGAACCAGTCAGAAAACTTCGTAAGAAATAAAAAAAAAAATTACAGAAAAATTCGAATAGTTCCCCAAATGTATAAAATATATTGGCATTGCTTCAAAAGGGCGTGTCGTAATGGCGCAACGCAACACAGCGCAGTGATTGCGATTGTGAGCGAACAAACGAACGAACGAATGAACGAACACTCTACCTGAATATTAATGCATAGTTTTAGGCGCACAGGATACAGCGCGCGCGGCTGCTTCATATATTTATATATGAAAATAAAATATTCATATCTATTTGGAAATGTGCTTTCGGGCAATAATCGGAATGGCAGGAGACTTGCTTTTAATGCTTCAATTCCTGTTTTCTCTATTTTTAGATTTTCACCCTTTTTATTCCCTCAAAAAAGTTTATTTGGCAAACAAAAATTTTACTGACATCCCTAGTGGCATGACACGGCACGGCACGGGCAGCCTGCCTATTCTAGTGTTATTATTTTGGATACAAAAAAGTGTCACATCGTTTGCTGCGCTTTTTGGCAATGTTACAAACATTTTGGCAAAATATAAAAAAGAGCAGCATACTTTTTGGCATGTTTGCAAAAAGTTTTGTTTAAACTAAAACGAAATCAAACCAAATTGAACTAAAATTAAATTAGTTCGTTTGCTATTGACAAATTAAATAATGCCGGGAACTTGCTTTTACTGATTTGATTTTAAAAGTTGACAACATTTTCAGTTGAAATTAAAGTGCTCCATTAAGCTTGAGAGGATATGTTGTATTATATTTCGTGGGGTTTTTTGGGCATGTCATATCGAGTCATTTCACATCAAAACTTTTTATATAATTATATTCCATTTAAGAGTTACTTAAAAAACCCCGCATCATTTCTAACTAAAACCGCCTAAGTCCATTCATTACTTACTAATTTAATTTCTGAACAAAATTAGTTTTATTCTTCAAACTTCAACTGTTTAATTGCATATTTTTTGGCTGCTCTTTTATTAATTATTTTCTTGACTCGTTTTAAACTTTTCCTTTGCTTTCTTTACAGCGGTACTCGCTTCGAAATTGTGGTAATAACACTCAGCATAATTAAAAAAAATGTGCACTTAAAACCGTCACTTTTGCACGCTCGAAATCATGCTGAAAAATTAAAATTAAAACAGCAGCGCCACCTAAAAGTAGATAACAAAAAAAAAAATAAAAAAAAATAAAAAAATAAAAACACAGAAACAGCAAACAAACAAAAACTGCATGAAACAGTGGAACAGAAGCAAAAGTCCTGTTGCTGTTGTTGTACTTGTTGTCGATGTTGTTGTTGAAGTGCTGCGCACAAAAGAGATGGCAATAATGACGCGATTACTTTGAGTTAATGAAGCAAGTTTGAGCGACTCGAAGTACGGTTAAAGTGATAGTGCCGATTAAAATTAGTGTTGGATGCTACTAAAAAGCCTAAAAGCATGCTTTAAATTTGCTCAACAACAAAATCCAAAATAAAAGTTCTCTAATACTAAAAAAGACTATACTTGGAATTAACAAAAAAAAAAAAAAACAAATTAAAAAAAACAACAACACAGACTGCCACGTCAGCAAAATGACTTTTGTGGAATTGTACACGTAGAAAAATTTAAAGAAAAAAACAACTCAGCGGAAAAAAAATTCAAATTGCAAAATTACCATAGAAATTGCAAAGGCAACAAACAAACAAACAAACAAACATAGAAAAAAATATTGAACAACGTCACTTTGACAGCTACGACGGCGACTGCAACTTTTTCTGCTGCCGCTGCTGCTTTTGTACAACAACGGACAAAATTCTCCCTGTTTATTGCTACTTTTTTTGCTAGAGGTTTTGTATGTTTCCTAGTACAAAACAAATTCATAGACGCAAGTCACAAAGCGAAGTAGGAGACGCCTTCATTGTTTAGAGACGCCATCTTTTTTCCGCCAAAAGAGCAGCTGCCATTTATGAACTGTCAGTTGGAATAGCGCAACTCATCTGTCAGAGCGTTAGCTGGCTGTTTGTCTGCCTGTCTGTCTGTTTGTCCGTCTGACTGGCTGCCTGTCTGTCTGCCCGACTGGCTGACTGGTTGTTTATGTGTGTGTCAGGAATTGGAAAAAAACACAAAGGAATTGTATGTATTTTTCCACCCACATTTGTTTGAAAATTCAAGTATTTAAAATTTTTTAAAACTGCAAACAATCCAAAAAAAAAAACAACAAAAAAACTAAAAGTGAAATTAAAATTATTAAGAAAATCACACAGCCACTAAAATAAACAAAAAGAAAACCAAATAAAATCAAAAACGCCTAAAAGCACTCTTTTGCACGCGTTACGAAACTAGCGAACTAAATTTAAAAAAAAAACTTCAAACACACCGCCTAAAAGTAGTCAGTGTTTCTTAGCAAAAGAACGGAAACAAAAAAATTTAAACGATTCTAGGACATTTTAGTAGCTGCCACAAGTCCAAAACGAGTTAAGATATTAACAAAAATTCTAATTAAATGTGCGCCTAAAAGTCGACTTAAAAATTCTTAAACTAAGCACCATTGCTGCCATTAAACGCAACGCAAGCGAACGCCAACGCTGGCGCACTACGACGGCATTTAACCAAACGAATAACAACAACAATAACAACAAAAACAAAATTAACGACACTGGTACAAACGCCGCCCAAAATACACGCAAAACTACAGCAACTGCAGCAGCAGAATCACTGCTGGTTCCTCTGGCGGCGGCGGCGGCGGCGTCTGAAATTGATAATTCTTCGTTGCTGTCGAATAATTTAAGTGCGCGCGGCGAATTTCAACTTCAGGAAGTTGCTGAATTTTATACCATACAGGAGAAACGTGTTCGCACACCCACTTCATGTAGAAGGGGTAGGCGGCGGCGTTATTGGCGAATTGGCGCAAGGCTGCCATTTGTAGGCAATGCACCGTCTTGCGGAACGAGTGTAAGTACACCACAACTACAATTATATACTGATTGAAATAGTAAATAAATTAAAATTTTCCTTTTGATTATCTGTTGCATATTTTTAGGATTTATAAATATAAATTAACAATATTTCTTAGTCTTATAATTCGCATTTATTTACGAAATAGATGCTGATTCATGGAATAATAATATTAAAAAAAATAGAACAATAGAACAACCTTTCATGAATAATGCAATTAATAATTGAATGTAACTCATACGAACCGATTGTCAACATTAGATTAAATTGTTTTTATTTGCAATATCGCGTTGTTTAGCATCAAAGTTTAATTTATTTCAAGCACACTAACGCACGCAACCCTTACTGCCCTGCAGCGATTTTGATAAGCAAAATGCAAAAATCTGACAGCAAGGAAGCTTAAAAACGCAGAAAACGAAATCATCAAAAAGTTAAGCAGCTCAACGGCAACTCGATAAGAAGTTGAAATCTAAAAATACCAAAGCGTACTAAAAACAGACAAAAATGTTTTTTTCCTTAAAAGTAAGGATAATGCGCAGCATATTATCGGCTGCGGCACTCACATATACTCTCACGTGCAAACCTCTTTCGAATTTCCTTTTAAGCTTTAGAGTGAAGCGTGAAAAATGTGAAAAAGTGCGTACATTGCGTGTACTTATACTTAGGGACTCACACACTCGTATACACTCACACACATGTACTGTTATAAATGTGTACACAAGTGCGTATTAGTGTTATTTTTGCTCTTCGCTTTGAGCTTCTTAAGATGACAACACTTTTACGGAATTTGCTTGCTGCACTGTGAGAAAAAAAGAAATGTTGTAATGAGTTAACGAGAAATGTTTAATAGTTAAACTTATGTATTGAATTGAAATGGAAAGAAGGTCGCTTGTGAGTTGGTTTATATTTGGAAGTAGAGAAAGGAGTGAAGCTGAGACAAGTGTTGTTTGTTTCAATCTCTCCCGCTCTCCTTCAAATGCCCAAACACCAAAAACCACATTACGGAGCGAAGTGAAGAAGGTTGAATTGAATTTTATTCGCCACAACTGAAAGACGCCCTACAGACGAAAATTCCCAAAAGCTGTGCCAAGTCGTCTCGCTAATCAAATACTGCATAAAGTTGTTAAACAAAATTTTCAGTGTTCTGCTGTTTTCTTTTGGTGAGTTTTTTGTCCTTTCGTGTTGTTGTAATATTATGCTGTCATGTCATTTGACTTAAGCCGAAATGAAAAAAATACAAAATATAAATTGACAATCGCTTGATTTTTCCATTTTCGGCACTTTTTGCAAGGAGAGAAAAGCTGTTTAGATGACATTTTGTCATTTTCAAAAAATTTAAAAAAATAAAAAAAAACTTGAAGGATCCACTTTGTCATGTCAACGCAATGGCTGAACATGCCGGCATATAAAATTATACTTCCAAAATATATACATGTATACATATGTGTGTACCAACACCACCACATATCGCACGCACATATCGAAAGCGACGTCGCCGTTGTCAACACTTTCGGCGCGGTATTATCCTTCCGTGCTGTATCTTTCCGTACTTATTTCGGTTGTTGTTGCCACTGTTTTCCGTCGTTTGTCAGTTATTTTCAAAATTTATTGAAATTGTTTGTCAAATTCCATTTTGCACTGTGCGGTTTATTTTTTGCCTTGAGCGTGGTCCCCTTCGCACTGTACTTGGATGTGGTAAGAAAAGTTAACGAATTTTCATAAAATTGCGACTACAAATATAGTATAAAATTAAAAGATTAAAAAGTAACACAATTTTCAATTATATATTTTCTTTAAAAAGCTAAAACCAAGTACCGTGCGTTGTGTGTTGTTTTTATTGTTGTTAAAGTAAATTGTCTCCCTCTCGCGAACTCATTTCGGTAATTTTTTGGATGCTCGCCTGTATGCGATGCGTGATCGTTTTGCGAGCCAATGTATTGGTATTAGTTGTGTGTTGGTATGTGTGCGTCTCGTTTTGTTCGTGCCGTATCAGCGAAATTGGGTACACATATAAACGAAATTTGTGCTGCTGTTGTTGTTGTTTCTGCTTTGGCAGTCGATTTTGCTTTTTGTTGCTCTTTTAAGACATAAAAAATATTGCTATAAAAATATTATTTTTCTTTTTCATACAAAATTTTTTATATTCTTCAATGGCAGCTAAAATGTTGTTGTTTTTTTTTGCGTTTCTGCGCTATGTCCTTTTTTCTTTCGTACACGCACAATCGTATGTTTGTTTGTGTGTTTGTGTGTGTGTGTTTTTTGACAATGTTCAAATACACGTATACATACATATGTATGTAACTATATATACATACTTTATGAAAACAATCGTAAAAATATTTTCTGTTCATTCTTTCTCTTTTCTGCCCTTTGCTATGCTTTAGCTCTGTTGCGATGTTTTGTTTTGTTACAAATTTTCAAAGAAATTGTGTGACTTTGAAGTTATTTTTTTTGTTGTTTTTATTGATATAAGAATGTTCTGCGCTATAAAGTTGAAAAACAAATTTACAAAGTAAAATTATTCAAAAATGTGCTTAAGAATTTTTGCCAAAAGAACTTCAAAAGTTGCGAAAGTATTAAAGTAATGGCATTGTGCGAAAGAAGAAGAACAGAAGAAAAGGATATGTGGCGTCTGTACTCTTGCGCAAATTCATATGATATAGATTAATTTTTTCAGTCGGCGGGTGATGTAACATATATCGTACAAATACTTATTTAAAAAATATAAAATGCTTAAAAAAACATGGGAATATGTTTTTCACAATGTCTCAATGTCAATAATCTAATTTGAAAATATGTTTTCGAGAAAGGATACACATATTTTTATACTTACGTTTCTTTCTTTGAACAAACTTTATTTCATATATTTTTTAAAAACCATTTAATTATATTAAGATTTTTCTTAATTTTCAGTAAAATTTGATATTTTAAATATTTAAACATATATATTGTAGTATATAAAGACTACGATCCGCGTATTCAAATAAAGTAGCAAATTACTATCCCGCAATAAAGTCCTGGAAAAACACTTTCATGAAATGATAAATTGACAAGAATCTTAAAAAGTGTCTCCCGTCTGGCAGCGCCGACTAAATAATAAAAATGATTCAAGTATAAAAATACAACAAAGTACTCAACAATAAGAAATAAAAAGAACCGCCATGAACTTTTATTGCTAATATAAACGGATTTTTAAATTTACCAACAACTACAATGCCAGATAGTAACAACAATATTTAGAAATCACAATTTTCTCTCTTTCCATTTAAGTAAACTCACACAAGTAAGATAATTCATGTTTGTGCACTCGTATGTGTAAGTGTTTAAGAGTGTGTTTGCATAAATCAAGTTCACTTGAATTTTCTGTGAATGTGGTAAAACAAAAATAAAATTCATTAAATCGTAGAATATGATTTTTATTATAAATATTATAAACAAATTGTTGATATTATTAGCACTCCTTTTACTTTGGGGAGGTCCTGATACAATTTGTAGAATATGATTAAATTTCAGTCGAATAGCGATGAAAAAAATGAATACCCTTTGCCATTTAATTGTTGCGCTTCGTACATTCAGTCCTTCGAAATTCAAGTTTCACGTTCAAATCCACATATCAAGTTTTAATTTCAATTAAATAAAAACTGCTCCTGTTCAAAATTTTACCCTCTCTCACATTTTCTTTATTTTTTAATTCGAGGAAAGGAACTTTTTTTTACTAAAACGAAGCTTTTGAAAGTTTTTCCGTTTGTATTTCTAATACTTCCTGTGCACCGAAAACTTAACACGTGCGTATATGTGGGTGAGTGTTCGTTCTCAAGTATACACAGAGTCGCGCGGTGGTTGACTTTAATTGTTACGCCATCAGCGCCTTTCCACCAACAGAACCACTGGCAACAAACAGTGCTTCAGGATTAAAGTCAATAAAAGGATACAAAAGAAAAACAAAACAAATGTAATGTTTCAAAGTATTTGCTAAAAGTTTATTCACCTAAATTTATAATTTCAAATTAATCTTCGAAGAGAACTATTTTAGAAGTGACAGTTTGAAAACAATTTGTTAAAAAAATGAGAACCACTGTGCAACGCTTGTACCATGCCCATACAGCGTAGTCACTCACCATTATCGCCAGTATTACTCACACACACACACGCACACACACACACCTACCCTCATCACTTTTTGTCATAAAATACATTTTAAGTTGCTTCTTGCTGCCACTCTAACGCCGCACATAACTCTTTTTCTCCGCTTGTCTTTTCGTCTGTCCGTCTGTCCGTCTATCTGTCCGTCCGCACACTCCCTTTCCCATACTGAGGGGAGAGATTAGCGCGCACAAAGGATACACAACGAAAAAGGATAAAGCGGCAGTAGCAGCAGCAGCAGTGCGAAAAAAAACGAAGGAAAATAATAATTTTTTTTAATGTGTTACTGTTACTGTTTAATGTGTGTGTAATTTTTGCAAGTGGTTGTGAGGTCGGTCGTTATGCTATACAGCTTCTAACTGTGTTTAAATGTGTGTGCCTGACATTTTTAATGTTGCACTGTTTGTGTAATTGTCGTCGACGGCATTCTCCTCGTCGTCCTCGTCGTCGTCGCCATTTGGGGCTACGCATAAGTATAATGTGTAATTAATTCAATTCATTGTCGCTCACGCAAACGCAAAGTGAGTAATTTTCAACTTAAAAAAATAAAATGTAATGCAGGAGAAAAGATCTGTTGTTTATTTATATGTTTATAACAACTTGAGGTTAAACTTAAGCTGGAATATGAATTAAATATTTGAGTAAAAAACTTAATGGATTCAGTAGTTGTTGGGTGTCCTTTTCTTAGCCTAAGAATTTTTCAACATTCACTAATAAATTTACATTTATTTAAATATATATTTTTTGATAACTATTTGAAACATTCCTCTAATTAATTAATTAATTTCCTTAACTCATTCAATTATTTATTTAATTATGGAAATTGTAAAAGTTTAAGTGAGTTAAATGATAGTAATTGTCATCATTTGGAGAAATTATTGGATTTGTGTTGATGTAACGTATTGTAGAAATGAGAATTATTTGCTGTATAAAAAATCAGATTCTTTGATAGTTGTTGAGTGTCCTTTTTGCAAGTTAAATGCTTTCAATTCTTGTTTTTAGTTCGGAGGTACTAGTTCCAATGCTTATTCAATACATTGGAGCGAGTATTCTTTTATTAATATATCAAAAATAATATAAGCAAATTTAAACTTGACATCTGCGTTTGATTGGACAATGTAGTTTTATTTTTCCTTTCTCTTTCCATTGTGTTCTTCTGCACTCTTTAGTGATATTTTTCTTTGTAAATTTAATATTTTAAAATTTTGCACTGTAGCAAAGTTTGCATAGCAAAAAGACAATCACAAGGGCGGCAGGCAAGTGAGAGGAGCGGCGTTCAGCAGCGGATGTCCAATTTAGTCCAGCAGCTGCTAGCGAGCACTTCGAGTGCATATTTTTTTTTTGCGTGGAGTTTATTTTTGAAATTTTTATTTTAAATGTTTCCTCAGGTGTTTTGTTTTGTTGGCATTGTTCTGCTGGCTGCTACTGCTGTCACAACAAGCAGAAATATGCAAATTAGGGTCAGTTGAGCGCGTGGACGCTGGCATTTATTTTGCGAAATGATGCCACCACTGCAAACTTAAAATTGTCTACAAAGTATGCGCTCGAAATAAATTTGCGCATTTGGTTTTGGTTTTGTTTACCAGCAGAGGCTCTGAAAAGGACATTCCGGACGGTACAAAAACTCTAAGAATTTTCCAGCAAAATTTTTGATATTTTATAATTGGCATTATTTTACGCATCGCAGCCCCTAAAAAAACACCAACTAAAAAGAGCAACTTTTATACTCATCAGAAATACACATACAAAAACAGAAAAAGAAGAAGAAGGAAAAGAAAAAGGAACACTTATTTATGTTGTACATTTATCAAAACAAATAATTAAAAGAAATTCATTTCGAGTCAGTCACTTCGGTCGGCAAAGGCGGTACAATTAAATGGGCGAACTTTCTTCGCCGAACAATTAAAGTTTTTACTCGAAATTTTATTTTTTCAAAGTCTGAAATACAATTTCTTTCGAACTGCTGTAAAAGTTCATTTTATGAAAAACTTCAAAGCAGCAGCGAAAAAAATAAAAACCAATGACTGTGCACAGTACAACAAGTTACCAAACGGATGGAAACATTTATTTTTCTATGTAATTCATTCGACATTATGTTTGCAATGTCTCGTTTTAAAAAAATTCAAAAAAATTTTGCATTGAAGTATTTAATTTAGAAATCTATTTAAATTTAGTCCAATTGGGTTTATTCCATTTGAAGATGTTTTCCTTAACAACTAAAACTGCGAATGAAACAAATTAATTTATAATATTAAATTATAAATATAAACTATTGTATTTTAAAAATGGGAATAATAAAATTTGTTTTGTTCAAACTCGTCTTACACCGTATATCTGCTCAGTTCGCGCCTTAACCGAGGCAACATAAAAATAAACAATCATAAACTGCAGACGCCGTTCGAGGGCCAACGATGGGGCAAAAGACGAGAACTTTTCACTTCCGGTTTGTTAGGCAGCTTTGCTAGTAAATATATCGACGCGGCAACAATTTCTCTGAAAACGACAACAACGAAGTCGAAGTCGACGCATCACACGATGTGGAAATTTATTTTCTTCAAAATCCAAGAGCTGCATGCACAAAGCATATACCCTGCCAACCTCATGACACCCACCGCACTCGCACTCGCACACCCACTCTCACTCGCAGCCGCACAGAATATAATCGAAAAAGTCGAAACTGGTAAAAGTTTTCTCATTTGCCTGCTTTTTCGCATTTGCGTTTGGCATTTAATTGCTGGGAAACGTCGAAACGAAACGAAATGAAACGAAACGAACGAGTGAAAATTCGCTCGAATTCTAGCTGGGGGCAATTTTAATTATTTATAAAAGGCATAAGACGCAAAACGTTATTTTAAGCGATTTTCATCAGCTCATCTATTTAAAATTGAAGTTTGCTTTAGAGACGCAACACATTCTTTAATATTTAAAGTCAAAATGAAAAGATTCTTAAAGTAATAAAAAAGGACACTCCGAAGCATATGCCTAAATGAAATATTTTAAACAACTGAGTTGATAATCGAAAAAAAAACTTTCAACTCGGTGTTGTTGTATGACAAATTTCATTTTATTATTTAACTTTTTATATTATTTTATTTGTTGTATATACAATTTTTTATTGATTAATTATTTTTCAATATTCAATTAACCTAATCTGTTTAATAGGTTTCAAGTATTAAGATATAAACTTATAATTTTAATAATACCTATATCATATTTTAAAAAAATTCCAGCAACAACAGAAACCGATACTCTGATTTTTTTTATTTACGCAAATTTTCGGGTACTAAAATTCCAAAGTCTCTTTAGTGAAAACTTTACTTGAAAATAAACCAAATATTTTCTCTCCCGAAAATAGTAATTCATATTTAAGTGTGTATTGTAAGAGGACAAAAGCTGAGTTTGTGTGCGCCTTTCAATTGGCACTACCCACACAATATCCTTAACAAATTCCCGTTTTTCAAGAGCAACGGAAATTACTACGCCACAGCAGCTCACAAAAGTCAGAACGCCAACACATACACGTACACATACACATACGCACACCACACGCAGCGTTAAGCTAAAAATACAATTTGAATACAAATCGAATTCAAATCAAGGAAACGCATTCAAATGTAAATGCAAAAGACGGAAGTTATTTTCGAGCTTTGTGTATACGTGTGAGTTGTACTGTCGATATGTGTGTGTGTATGTGTGCGAGTGTCACACATTACCGCTCGCATAAAAGAAGCTCAACATCGCTCGCAATATTAAAGGCACCATTCTTGAGTGTTGTATGTTAATATTTTGATTTTTTTCTTTTGTGTTATTTGCTTTTGTTAATATTTAATTTTTTTTCTTACTCATTCCGTGATTGAGAGATGAAAGCATTTTGGCGACAATGACGCCTTAAAAAGGATTTGCCGCTAAGGGCTTAGGGCGGCGTGTATTCGAGGACATCATGCGACTTTATGATTTCTAAGCTAAATTTGTAACAAATCGAAGGTACTCGGAATCGCATGTGCGAAAGCAGCACAATCAGTGAAAGTGCTGCAATGCAAATAAAACTGAAGAAGTTTCTTGACTTTTGTCAGCATTTCGTAAATATTTGGCAACGTTTTAAGCTATATTAAATGTGTTTTAAAGTCAATTGAAAGTAATTGATTGGATTTCGAATATCGAAAAAACTGTGAAAAAATTCGAAAAAATCATATTCATGCGTTAAATTCGTTTAGTATCTGATTTGATCTGAAATTTAACTATTAACTTTAAGTTAAAATTCTTGATTCAAAATAATTTTAATTTTAATTTTTAAATAACAATTAAAAAAACAGATTTTATATACTCGATATTCATCAGAGTGAAATATTTATTTTTATATAATATATTATATAAAAGAATGTTAATGAACCAATATTTGAGATAAATTGTTTTTGAATTTTTAAAAAATTTATATTTAGCGACCTTATGTGCAAACTGTTGATATGTATTTTTTAAATATTTCCTTCAAAACGATTGCTCTCGTATGATACTTAAAATAATAGTTTTAAACCTTTTTCGCACACGAAAAGTTGTTTTATATGCTGATAAATCAATTGCTGCAGTAATTTCTCATTGTCGCTTGGAATTAAATTTACGCCACTGTACACTCACACTCAACCTCTGACATTGCTCCGTCAAGAATGTGTAAGTGGTCGACGAGGCACTTGTGTTGCGTTCGCAATTGCTGCAAAAAAAAATAAGAAGAGGAAGAAGAACCGAATCGAAATAAATAAAAGCAATAACAGTAAATTTTCGTCAGAAGTTGAAGGAGCAGCAGAAAAATAACAAGACTATTTATTTGCGCACACAGCTTAACGCCAAAAATTAGACTACACAAAATAAAAACAAAACAGCGAAGCAAGAAAAGAAAACACAACACAAAAATACGAAATGATTACAACAAGATGAACTTGAAATCGATTTCTCAGCAAAACAACACCAACAACAACAACAATAATACGAAAGCAATTTATTACAAGGAATAGCTGGGATGCTCAGGACTTGGACGAAACACCGAAGACAAACAAAAGCACAAATCGAGAAATAAAAGTGGAAACACCGCAAACAACCGAACGAGCTCCTCACTCCATAAATTTGTGTTGTCGAGTGTATAATTTGCAATCTTGCGCCCTTAACCGAACTTCCCGTTCATTTTTCCATTCTAGTGAAAATGTGAAAAGGGATACTTTACACAGTACTGACAAATTATGAACCTGGTCAAAATAAAGACGAAACAAAATAATAGCGTAATTCTTTAAGCGATTAATATATAAAAAAGCGAAGCGAAGCGATTCTGTCGGTTAGAAATAATTTCTGAATATCTTCCAAAGCTAAAAACTCTCGATTTGATCTGTAATTAAATTAAAAATCTATGCGGTATTTACACTACATTGATGCACTGTGCACCGCCTCGTAATTAGCTAAAAGTTATTTTCACCAATAATGGCCACATGGAATAGTTCGGTTTGGCGTCGAAGAAGCTTGACAAAAAGAAAAAAAAAACGAAAGGATACACGCACAAACTTGCAAAATGGTTGCGACAAGGACTAGTTCCCATTTTTTTGTGCACTTTAAGCTGTCAGTTTAAGGTTTGACTTTTTACCTTGGCAGACTGCTTGCCTGCCTGTCTGTGTGCTTGTCTGTCCATCTGTATTTTTGTACTTCGGTTTGTTAGCCTGGCATGTGAGCCGGGTATGTACATCGATTCGTGCCTCTCTGTTCTTGGCTGCCGATGCTGCAGGCCAATAAAATGTCAGAGTCTAATGGAATTTTATGTTTGTGGTTGGTTGAGAATTGCGCTTGGGAGCGCTTGGGTTGAGCGAACCGAAAAGTTCGAAGATCCTTTGGGAAATTTTTGGAGCAAAGCAGCAAAATAACGAAAGCAAAAAACAACAACCAGAAACTGAGCAAATAAAAAGTGCTTAAATGCCGCAAAAAACATTTCAAAATGAAAAGCGATGCTAACTGCGTATATGTGTGTGTATGTCTGTGGAGGAGAACTTCAAACCCTTCACGCTACGCCACGCCATGCAACGCAACACCCTTCAGCATTCATCCTAGCTGACGCAACATATCAATTTGGAGTACTAACGTTTGGGGTTTACTCCGGATTAAAAGGGGTAGCAGCAACGAGTTCTACGTGCTGTGCGAATTAAAATGGAAACTTTCGACATTTAAAACTTAATTGCGAATACTTTAATTTGAGTGAGTTTACTTATTTATTGGAAAAGCTGCTGGGTGGGAAATAGTAACTGCCATGCGAATAAATTTCCAATATGATTTCGAAAATTGGGAAAAGAGAATTATTCTTTCGGTCTAGTATAAAACCGAGAGGAAATCATACTAACTGATGACTAGAAATTTTTGTAGATAATTTAAAATATATTGGTTTCTTTTTTTAAATAAACACAGAAAAAGTTTCTCTAAAAGAACAAATTGAATTGAAATAGTTCTTATGTAAAATATGTTTGTTCCAACCATATATTATGGATAATTCTGGTTCGACGCTTGGCAATTGCAACTGCAGCAGAATCAAATCAAATTTTGTTTTGGTTTCGTTTGGTTTGGCGGAGTATGCGACCTGTAAACTTTCGCCTGCAAATTTGCTTTAATTGTGTTTGTGTTTGTGTACAGTTTATTTGGTTTGTTTGCATATTCCTTTTATTTTTCTTTTCGTATTTGCCACTCATAATTTAATTTCGTACTTTGAAAATCGCAGCAACTTTGCACTATTTTTTTTATATTTCAGTTGTTGTAGTTTGGTTTTTTTCTGCCTGCTACTCTTATTTGTATTCGCATACAAAAAGCGAACGGCAAAAGTTGTTTATAGCCCGCAGCTTTTGACCAATTAATAAACCAAAAAAATGACTAAACAAAGAAAAGCACAACAAAAAAAAAAAAAAACGAAATATAAATAAAACAAGTAAAGTAAAAAAAAGAGTAAAGCAAATGGCGAAAGTTTTTTAATTCATAAATTTTTTGCTTGTTAGTTCTCGTGTTTGCGTTGCAGTTCGCCGCTGCTCCACCAGCTCGTTCTAAAAAAGACGAGTGCAAACATTCACTCGTACAAATATGTAATTTTGTTTGTTTATTGTTTGTTTGTATGTATGTAAGCTGCTCGTGTATTCACGTACACACACACACATACATACGTGTGAGAATGCTTTCCTGCCATTTTGGGCGTAAATGGTGTGGGTGGGGGGCCTGTTAACTGTTGGTCCGTTGGTCCGGCCGGGCGAGCGGCGTGTAATTGCCCGGGCAAGGACATTCAAAGGTCTTAAAAATAGCAAAATAAACAAAGGGGTTAAAATGTTTTCATTGTTTTTTAAACGTCTGCAGGTCGAAAACTCTTTTTTTTGTTTTTAATTGAAATTAATTTTTAATTTTTAGTTTTTACTTTTATTTGACAATTTATAACTAAATGCACATCGTTAATAATTAATCAGATAATTGTCACATTTTATTTTATTAATTATTTTAAGTCTTTGTACAACAAGATTTAAAATATCTTATAATTGCATATAATATCTCTGAACGATATTGATTGTGCAGTAAATGAGACACCTAAAAGTAGGCAACATAATTTGAAATTATTTCGCAGCAATTGTTCCTCATGCATAAACCAGCAAACTTGCTTTTTCCTAATGGAAAAGTTCGTGAAAACTTCTAACGTACTTTTAGGTGCTCCAGAAAAAACTGGAGCAAGAATCTCAATATTTTGCTATAAGTAGTATAATTTAATTTTTAATATTTAATTGTATATGTAAATTGGAAGTAATGAATTAATACATAAAAACCAGAAATATTATTATAAATCTACATTAAGTAAATGAAATGTATGTATCGGTAAAATGGGTTCTTCTTGAAAATTGTTTCTATGCCAAATTTTAAAAAATTGGCACAACCAAAATTTGTTTTTAATTTTGCTCGTATTTTGTTTCACGCGCCTGAAAGTATGCGGCACTAATTAAGGTTAGTTTTTTTTACTATTTCTCTTTATTTTCCAACACATAAAATCCGTAGTTTACGATGTCGTATAATATATTGCATATTCGCTAAAATCCGCTTACCACAAACACACACTTGCACACGCACACACAGGCACACTTATTCAGTAAGTCCACTCAACCAACATTAAATCACATTAACTGATTTTAATAGTGTTTCGGCTGTTCGTATTTTTTTCCATTCGTCCTTTTGTGTTAGTTGAAAACATGGAAACTTACTTTGGCTCACTTTGACTCACTTTGGCTGGCACTTTGACTCACTTGCTCGAATTGTAATGGTTTCTGTTGAGCCATTTTTTCTGTTGAGCTTTTTCGTATGTTTTGGGTATTTTATAACCCGTCAAATGGAAAAACTGCCCCTAAATCCAAGAACCGAACTTTTGGTTCCCATTTGGTTTCATTATCCTCGCTCTGGTCGAAAGGCACGAAAAACCGTCCGTAACCAAACGAATAGCAAGAAAAAATAATGTCAGCGAAAAAATTGAAATTTATGTGCGTCGCGCACTCGGCGCTTGTGTGAGTTTTACTGTGTGTGTAAGGAATGTGTACGAGTATTTGATGTTTTTTTTTTGCGGCTGCGATTTTTCTTCATATACTCGTATGTTTGGCTATGAACTTTTTTACAAGCGGCGCGGCGCTTCGCTCAGCTAAAATATTGTTGTTGTTGTTTTTTATGGTCGTTGTTGTTGTTGCTGTTGTTTTGTCTGATACAACAGCGCATCCATCAAACCGCTGACGCCGCCGAATGTCCTTCGTGAGTTTTTGTTGTTATTATTACTGTTGTTGTTGCTATTATTTTTGTTGTTGTTGTTATTATTACTGTTGTTGTTATTATTGTTGTTGTTGTTGTTGTTTGTGTTGTTTGCACATCACTTTGTTTTTATTAAGGATATTAAGGATATTTGATTTTGCAGCGTTTTTCTCGGCGCTTTTGTGTGTTGGACATCATAAATATTGTTGCCGTTTGCCATTATTGTTGTCGTCGTTGTTGTAGTTGTTGTTGTCATTTTGTTCGCCATTGCCCCTTGCCACAGAACGGTTTTTTTTGTGTTGATCAGCGTAAAAACTGAAAAAAGGATATTCGTGTGTGTGTATCAAAAATATGAAATAGGCAAAAGAGGACAAGAACAAAAGAAGGGAAGAAAGAAAAAAGAAATGCAGCAAATAGTTTTCATTTTATTTAACGATTTAGTTTCGGTGCGAGTTTTTTGGCAAGCAAAGCAAAACGTGACCCAAATGCGACAGGATTTTTTTGTTTTGATTGAATGACAACAGCAAACGACCACGAACATTGCTGATGCGCTTAACTTCTCCGAAGGTGACTAAGATGTGGGCAAGTAGGGTTGATTTATATGGCATACTTTATTACGTTGTGAAAAATTTCGGCAATGCATTCTTTTGGGCATATTTGGTTAAGTTATAATGGAGGTGAGAATTTTAGAAAGTTTAAGAAACAGTTTTAAAATTTAGATTTTGCAATAATCTTTTCCAAAAGAACTTAGCATACTTTGAAATTTTTAGGCATATGTATTCTAATTGATTTCTGCACTTCAATCGTTTCAACCGACACTTGTCAAAATAAACAGCTCATTTCGGTGAAAGCATTTAATTTCTGACAAGCGATTTCAATCAGCGCTATAAATCGCTGCAACAACAACAACAAATGCAAACATACACAAAGCATCTCCTCATCTCAAATGCCATTAACTGAAATTACAATCGGGAGATTAAAGCAATTAATTAGATATAAATAAGTCAAAATGACATTTGAGCACGCAATCACACACACAGCCACATTACGTATAGTTTAAGTAGTGGTTAGTAGTTGTTGTAGCTGTGTGCGCATGTGTGGATGTGTGGATGTGTGGTGTATGTGCACCCATACAGAAACTCATTAAAGTGCGCTAATTACGCTCTCACACTATCATAAAAACCATATATTAGAACAGCAGGACATCCTTATCACAAACAACAACGCACACACTTTCACATAACACACACACACGTACGAAAGCATCTAATTCAAAATTGGCTTTTGTGTGCGTATGTGTGTGTATGTTTGAATTCTATCCGCACACAAACAGTCGCACGCACAGATTTTACACATGAACGCTTTTACTTTATATCGTAAAACTAACACAAACAAAAATACTGACTGCACTACCAGTAACAACGGCAATGACAACAAAAGGCAGCAAGGACAGTTTTACTATTAAGTACGACTACTACTACTTCTACTTATACAACTACTACTACTACTACTACCGGCGTACAATATCTTAGTAACATTATAGCAAACAGTGTTGCTGTTGCCTTCAAAGGCGTAGACTAAAGTTTGAAGGAACATAAATTTTCAAGTGACTTTATATAAAAAAAGTATAAAAAATTATATAAAAAGCTACAAAAATTTAAAAATCGAGAAATCCTCGAGTAAAAAAAGGCGCAAAAACATTAAAAAAATTTTGTTTTTGTTTATAAAATTTTAAATACTTTTTATCTTAATGAAACTTTGATTTATTAGAATATATGATCGAGGGGCAATAATCCTTCGTATCCCCAACTTATCGCCAGTTTGTTGCTGTTGTAATTTTATCGTCAATACGAGCACACATAGCTTCCACCTTAAGCTTAAGCTGAAGCTCATTCACGAAGTACCATAAACGCGTAATTAAGTGTCGCCTGGAACGAACGTTGTGGTGGATCAAAAGTTAGCGCCGTGTGAGTGGTTCGAGCGATTTTAAAATGGCTTCAGCTACTGCGAGATTTCTCTCGGCCTATTCGTACTACTACATTTCTAGTTCATCTTATTTCTTCACTCTTTCACATTTTGTCACTTTTCTAAATATTATTTCTATAGTTAAAATACATTCTGTATAAACTCACTCAAGGACTCAAGGACTTATTGAGCTTGAGTCGTTTTGATTTGCTTACATTGCAGCGTATCGAATCGCTCTTTCGCTCGTTTGCTGTCAAAATGTAAATAAATACTTGAGTAATGACATGTCAACGTAAATAAATGATTAAGTTGTCATTTGAGCAGCGTACAAGTGTCAGTGTATCAGTGTGGCTATTTGTGTGAGTATGGTGTGTGTGTTCTGTATTTTTGTTGTTGTTCATGTTGTTGCCTTGCTTAAGTTGTCAGTTTGCATATTAGTCTTTTTTTGCGCAATCGAATATTATTCGAACATTTATTGAGCATTTTGCCACTCTTCATAATGGAAATCTTTTCGGCATACTTTAAGGCGTTGGGAAATTTTGCAAATGTTCGATTGAATGTTAAAAATTGAAACATTCTTGTGGCAAATATCATTTCTTATTTGATTGTGATGTCTAAATAAAATAATACAACTTTTTTAAACCTACACCAAATCTCTATGAAAATAAAAAAATCAAATTTCTTCACAATCTACGAAAATTTTCCAAATGAAATAAATTAAGTCTATGAAGCATGCAATTTTTTATTACAAAAGACTTCGGCTTTCAGCAAACCAGAAACGTAATCAATCTGCTGAAACTTAAGCAGTGCGCCACTATATTTAAGCGAACAACAACAATAATAACAAAGAAATCAAGAACCAGCACAAGAACAAAAACAAGAACAAGGCGGTGCTAATAAATTCAGCTGAAATTACTTGTCACACATAAAATTTTTACCAATAAATTTTTGTTGTGCCCGCATCCAGTTCCGCGTCCCGATCCGATCCGAACCGTACCGTCGCGTTGCTTCTCGCCGCTCGAGTAGAAGCATAATTTATTCATGCTCCTATTTCAGCGACAAGCGAGAACAGAAAACAAAAGAGACTTTAGTACGTCTCCGTAGCAACAACAACAACAACAAAAAAAAAAAGAAAAACGAAAAGAAATAAAATTCAATTCACAAAAACAAAACAAAAAAAAAGTAATTATTAAAATTCGCAATCGCGCAAGACGAATGGACGAACGGAAGAACAGACGATAAATTAAAGGAAGAGAAAATAAGAAACTAAAGAAATCTCGAGTTAAGGCGACGCATCTCATCAAAAGTGATTCTCATATTTAAACATCCACATACATACATACATACATACATACATACATACATACATACATACATACATACATACATACATACATACATGCATACATGCATACATGCATACATGCATACATGCATACATGCATACATGCATACATACATAAATATGTACACGTTTAACTTTATGAGTTAACTAAAATATTTATTTTTAGATTACTTCGATTTAATTCTTTTTTATTATATAAAGAATAGAAAAACCCAAAATTTTTTTTTATCTGGACATTCTTTGAGTGTGCTTAAACAACTATAAACTAATTTCTAGAACAATAGTTACAATAACAATAAGAACAAAAACAATAATAACGACAATGAAAAAGCAAAGGATATGCAAGAAGACAACGAGGAGAAGGTCCACTCGTAACCCAAATCAACCGACATTTATTTTATGTGCTGGCGTCAAACTCGATTCGCATGTGAGTTTCTAATTAAATCGGCAGAAGAAGGAAATTGCGAACTTGCGAGCGAAACAAGCAACTACGAAAGGACAACACATAAAATAACCATAAATATGGACGAACAGAAGAAAGGAAACAAACAAAAAAACAACCTAAATTAATTTCCATGTTTCGAGAAAATTAATTAAGAAACTCGAACACGCACACATGCACATATACATATACAAACTAAAAGATTTACAAATACAAAAAGTGCGGCAGGGGGGGGAAATAAAAATCAAAAATCACCGAGACTCAAAAATAAATAAGAAAGACGCATAAACAAATTTATTTAAGTGGGATAATATAAAATCAGAAGATGCCAGGACATACCAAAAAGGACACAAGGTATCTGTGTGGCGTGGCAAAGAATCTGGTCCATTGTCTTGGTGCGCATACGCTTTTGTTTATGGCGTTATTTATTGACGCTGCTTCACTTAACAAAGTCGTTAATCAAGCGGAAAATTAACATTTTATAGCGGCCGGATGCGAATGGCGACTGAGTATGGGCGATGCGCAACGGGCGCCCGTGTTTCGTATTTTGCATACTTGCGTTTATATTTTAAAAAACAACAAAAACATATTTGCATATGCACGAGATGCGTTAATGTAAATGCCATTAACATTATAAATGTCGCTTCTGTCGAGATCTTTAAATTATAAACGTATGACAGAAATATTTTGCTTGCTTTTCATTTTAATCAAAGAGTTTTTTAATATTTTACTAAATATTATCATATTTTATTTTTATGTAATTTTGTTAACAAATATAGATCATTTTTTTTATGATGCAGTTTAAACAGCTTTTTTCCTTGTGAAGTAATTAAAACTAAACCCGAATTCTTGCTCAAGATCCTTTAAGATTACACTTAAAGGTTTTCACTGTCATTAACGCTTCGACACAATGGAAGAGAGGTGGAATTTTCTATCTTCAAAGAAACTATTCTTTTATTGTTTTTCTTTCATGGATACAAATACAAATTTCTTTTTTATAAAGATAGGAATTCCATCTTTCCACGGACAATTAATAAAAAACTTTTAAAGTGGAATTTTATTGCATCAGGAGAGGGTTCATTATTCAATAGCACACCTATTCTGAAAGTTACACCTTTTGGCCAGAGTTATCCTTCGTCTTTTATTTACTTTTGACCAGCTTTTTTGCTAGCCAGAATTTCACAAGTTAATAAAATAAAAAAATAATGAAATTCTATGTTTGTGTTCGCTTGTCTTCAGTGAATATTGAGAAGATCTTAAAATGTTCGCTTGTTTCAAACAGAATAGAAGTAAATGCATAGATGAGTGTGAGACAACAGAGCATCATCAAAGAAAGCTGATGATGAAATAGTAGCAAATATCGAAACTAAGCTGTAACAAAACCAACAACAATGTCTTACTTCGCCCACTGAAGCAAATATTTGGTCATGCATTCAAAATATTTTAAGTTTCAGTTTGTATTTATTTAAAAATTTAGAAATTCTCTTTAAAACCCAATTTTTGTATGGCGTTCTGTGAAGAACTTAAAAGCAGCAGTTAGTTTCCATTTATTTTTATTTTTATTTTCTTTTCCATCCCCTTCGTAAAAAGTGCTCAGAACAATGCGAAAGAGATACTGTTTATGACGTTCTCGTTGTTGTTGCTGCTGTTGTTGTTGGCAAATTGAAACCCTTAAACGCTATTGAGAAACATTTGCATACAATCTCCGCTTCTTCTTCTTCATCTGCTTCGCTTACAGTTCTATTGAATAACCAATCCCCTCCAAAGCGACTACCTTGCTTGCCTCTCCCCCCTTTTAATCCTTATCAACGCCGACAACACAGGCAAATGGATTTTGTGCAAAAACAGCTGAGCTCGGAAAAAAAAACGGAAGAGAGAAGAGAAGAAAAGAGTGAAAGCAGAAGAAGATGACGAAGATGAAGAAGAAAGAGGAAGCACTTCACATCGAACTTAACAAGAACAATGCATCACCTGCTAACGAAAACAACAAGCACGATTACAACAACAACAACATCAACAAAAATACCATCAACAAATACAACCACTATAACAACAACAATGGATACGTGCATAAACACGAAATTCAACCCTCAAACAGTAACGACAACAACAACAAAGACTCAAGCAGAAGGTACAAAGAACACAACAACAGCAACAGCAAAAGCAACAAAATAACAAACATTGTGCTAAAATACTCACGATAACCGCTCTGCCTACACCGTCGCCCACCGCCCATAATTTTTTGATTCCCCTTGTCCCTTTACAATTTTACCAGAATACAAATACGGGTTTTTCAGCGCGTGCTCAAAGGACATTCGTTCAGTCGCTGGGGGATTTGTCTGACTGACTCCTTAGTCTTCCCTGCCGCCGCCCTGTCCGCAATTTCTCTTGTTTTTTTTTCAAAATTTTTGCGGCTTTGTCTTGTTTTGCTGCCATTACAAGTGAAATTTCGTACTTACATTTACACACACACACCAACACTTATACACGCACATACGTGCACTGATATGCACACAGAAAAGATGATGTTGCGAAATTATGATGCCACCGATGCGATGTGGATGACTGAGTGAGTGATTGTGTGTGTGTGTGTGTGTGTGTGTGTGTGTGTGTGTGAAGAAGTGACGTAAACAAGGTTCAAAAACAACAACTACAACAACACAAAGGAAAAAGGAATGAAGAAGGTGATGTGACAGGAAGGGAATGTTATTGATGTTGTCGGTGTTGTTGTTGTTGTTGGTGTCGTTGTTGGTGTTGTTGTTGTAGCTGTTTTTGTTGTTTTCTTATATAAGCACTTGTTGCTGCTGCGTTGTAACAAAAGAAAAAAATTGTATATATTTACAACAAAGCAAAACTGAATTCTCAAGAAACTTACGGGAGTTTTATCGGGAGAGCGTAATTAATGTACAATTTGTTTCAAGTCAAAATCTGCTGACTTTTTTTTTAAACATATATACATATATAATTTTTACCACTTACTTTATAAACAGTTGTCTAATCCAGCAACCCTAGCAGAGTGTAGACCGAGCAATTTTTGAGCTTTTGCATGACAAGTTTTTTTCTCTCAAAAAGACAAAGTTTTTTTGTATTGCGCCTCCTGAGAATCGAACTTGGGATGTTTATTATCGAAAACTTTGAACTGCAAAATAAAAAAAAATTAATATGAATTTTTAAATTTTATATATAATATTTTTATTTAATAAAACAAAAATAAAAATTAAAATGATTGCATGAACAGGACAACAACAAAAAAAAAATAAAATTATCTGCCACACACAAATCCAGCAACTGGAATCATAAAATCTTCACAGCGACTGTCAACTTTGTCAATGAGAAAAAAGAAATAATTACACTAACAAAGAAAATTAAAAAAATATGTAAAACAAACCAAAAACAAAAATTACGTTAAAAAATGAGCTTGAGCAAACGGAAGCGTAGCGGGCGTACAATCCGCGAAGATAAAAAACAAAAATACAGCATACGAGTATAGTAAAAACGAAATCATGACCTGCATACTGACCCAAACTGCGACTGTGTGCGTTTGACACATTCACTGGCTCATAGGCTTTGTGATGCTGAAGGGTGGCGGTAGAAAGGGGATGATGTGAAGCGATGCTCTCAAATAGATGAGTCGCGTTGTGGTCAACGCCATTTGCCGAAAAGAGGTCAAGCACCACAAATGCTGACAGCGACAGACGGACAAACAGACAGACAGAAAGACAAACATACGGACAGATACACTCACAACAGTCAATTACACGCGCACAACGATGTGTGAGTGACATGCGGAGTGACGTTTTTTATTTCGCGAAATTAAATATATTTTATAAATTTATTTTAAATGTTATAGAAAATGATTCAAAATGTGTTTTCAGAGAAAAAATGGATTTAAATAGAAAATAAAAGCATACTTTTAGGCGGAAATGAATTCATGTTTAGAAATACTCTAAATATAATAATTATACAAACAGAACTTAAATAAAATAACTCAAAAAAAAACTAAAATTACATTTTAAAGTATTTGTCTAAAAGCGAGACAATTTTAAACGTTTTCAAAGATATTTTACAAAAACAGCGCCTAAAACTATGCCACATACAAATTGCGTACTTCACTTTTAAAAGTGTCTTAAATTAGTTTCGTCCATTACAAATAAAGGCCTACAAATACAAAGAAAATTCATAGAAGTAACAATAAATAATAAAGAAGGCAGCAGGCAGAAGAACTAAAAATCAACAAGAAGCAGCCGAAAAGGAAAATTGCCGGAAGGATGTTCGCTTCGTCGTGTTTACATTTGACGCTGTCTCTCTCTAAATGAAACCACAATAACAAACCCTTTTCACTGTCTTTTCAGCCCCAAATTTATTTTTATTTTAGATCTTTCATTTTGTTTTCTTTCTTTTATTTCAATGGTAGATTTTTCTCATTGCGGTGCGCTCATCTTCAATAATTTTCAATTTCAATGCAAATAAAAACAAACACAATTACACACGCAAACAGACTCATACCGATACAAATGTGCCTACGACTTGCGGCGCCAGTGTGTGACTCACAAACACACTCAAACTTGTTGTATAACATGCCGACTGGGTACACAAACACATACACATTTACACAGACACACACACCCATCGCTAAGTTTCAGTCAAAGGCTGCCGCAGCGAAAATTTATTTTCGTGACTTTTATTATTTTGATTACATTCAGAAAAATCCTTCAAGTGTACCGAAGAACACAAAAACAAAAAAGGAAACACATTTTTAGACAATTTTCCAAGTATGTGTGTACGAGTATATGATTTTGAATTTGTACATTTGTTTGTGTGTATGTGTCTTTTTCGGGTGGTATTTTTTAACCGAATTTAAGCCTTTTTGCCTTTGCCAAGTTTTTTTGTTCTTATTTTGTTGCGGTTTCAGTTTTTGTAGCACTCATTTGGCGAGACACATAAAAACATTTGCAAACGGACTCTGAGACGCCTTTGTAAGCGGCATTACGCACACACACACAAAGGCCATAAAGATTTCACTTCGACAGTACTGAACAAAAATTTAAATATTTCAGATGTTTTCTTACCAGTTCGGTGGATTGTTACAATATTGATTTATAATTGGTAATATTTAAGAGGTCTTTTGATTATTTTTTAACTTAAGAACAAAGCTCGTAAAGTGCCTTCGATTAATATTGTATATAAAAAGAAAATTATTTAATCTTGGAATTATTTTATTCAACTTAACTGTGCATTAATTTAAGCGTTATTTCAGATTTTGGTACTGTAACTATGTAGTTGTGCACATGTCTGTGTGTCTGTGTACAAGTTGAAGCGAATGTCCTTAAAATCCGTGTCCGCTGCTAAAATATGAAAAAGGCACAGGAAAAGTGGTTGTGTGTGTGTGTGTGAAAGAGAGAGGCAACATAAAACGAAATGGAACATCTTTATTCGGCTGCTTGCCATGATTCTTCACTTTGCTTTGCTCTGCTGCTCCAACACGGAAATGGGTGCGAACTGAAAAGGATATGTCGCCATTTGTGAATTTGTGAATGTGACATAAGCAATTGTGGCATAGTTCCGTCCAGTTGTTACACCAAGCGAAATTTTAAAAAAATTTATTATTTAAACAATTTTGTGTGTATCATGTTTATGAAGTTACAACTAAATTAAGCGATTGATAGAATGATAAATAGACATATTGATAGATTGGCAGATTGGTAAATTAATTGACTGATATATAATTAAAAAAATATACAGATAAACTGATTGATTGATTAATTAATATCAATAGATTGATAAATTTTGATAGATTGATATTTCTGATTTATTAATAGTCATTACAAAAATCAGACCCACGAAATCATGCTGAAGATGTTCTTTATCAAAACAAATAAACAAAACAAATCAAATAAATTTAAATGAGTAAACAAATAGTCTGCCACAAGTTAACACGATTTTCTCCGGTCACTATACTTCCACACTCCGAGGCGGGAGGCGGCCCCTCATGCATTTCGTCCTCAAAACTAATTAAAAATGTTGGCAGCACCACCAACCGCCGCCGCCGCCACCGCCGCCACACACTTAGACGTCTAAAATTGAATATGAAAAAGTCACTCAAAGAAGCTTATTATTTATTTCAATTTTGCATTTTCTTTTTCTCCCACAGTTCTCCTTTTTCTTCAGAATTGCTTATTCATACTTTATGCTCATTTTTATAATTTGGTTCTCCTTTTGCTTTTTTCTTTTCAGGTAAGTGCACCATGAACCGAATTTCCATAATAATTATTTTTCGTAAGTAAACAAAATACAAAAAAAAAAACAAGAAAATAAAAAAATTAAGCATAAATGAAAATAAAGAACGAACAGGCGAGCAATCTCAAACACGAACACACGAACACGCGAACACTACAAAAGCGCCAAATTGAAATTTTCTTAATTTATGCAGCACATGAAAAAAATGCGAATTAGCACCACCAAGAATGAAAAATATGAAATCTGCATAACAAGAAAAAACAAAAAAGCAAAATATAAGAAAAAATAACAGAAATGAAGTCAACTGCCAAAGACAAAATAAACAAAATTATAATTACCCCCGAAAAAGCAGGCACTCAGCCAGGCAGGCAGGCAGGCAGGACCTAGGCTAATGTGCAGACAAAATGCACAAAGGCGCCAAGCGCCCAAAACAGACCACAACAAAAATAGATCGAGTGAGCGAGCTAGCGAGCGAAAACCGCCAAAAGAGCGAAGTGGGCGATGGGGTATGGCCGCATAAATTAACTGCCAGCAAAGTTTCGCTTATCGCGCAAAAGCTTACTTCTAATTTCTTTGCCCATCCTTTCGGCCTCTGCTTTAGATTTTCCTTTTCACTTGCATTTCCCTTCCCTGCAAAAGATGTCATTGTCATTTAAATCCGGCGCTTATTAAATTATTTTGCGCTCAGCACGAAATTATTCATGCGGGAGACCTCCGAAACCAAACCAAGTAATGTGACATTGTTCAAAATGCCCGCGACATTTAAACAATTAAAAGATGCGCCACGTTTTCTGTGTTATCCTTGCAATGCGTTGCGGTTTTTTGTGCTTGTTGTTGTTTTTGTTGCTTTTGCTGTACTGAGAAACTTTTTTAATTAAAATTGCAAAAGCTGAAGAATTTATGCGCTAAATAATTGCGATAAAGTGAAATTTTGCAGCAGCAAGCCAAGAAAAAAAAAAACAACTTATTTTTGACACAAACAAGTGCAAGTAGAAATATTGTAATAGAGAAACAATGATTCCATCAGATAATTTCATCTTTAGGCAAGCGAAATGCAGAATTACTTTTCGAGGAAAATGCATTTTCTTTTTTTAAACAAATTTTCAAATGCATTTTAAAAATTAAAAATCACTCATAAATCATTCAAAGCTCGGGCGCATTTAAAATTGAATTTAATTTGCAGTTGCTATATTCTTGAAAATTAGTGCTACGCTACGTCTTCTCGTTAGTCGATTCATTGCATTGATTTGCCACAAGATCCGTTTATATTCCGCATACTGCTAATCCTGCACCCTTGTGTACACCATAGTCAAGAGAAATGCATTTAAATGGACATTTACTTGAGCCTTAATAAAAAAATTTTCTTTTCTTTTGCTTTTGCTTTTTCCGCTCTTTTGTTTTTGCTTTCATACTTCTGCAACTTATACGTCTGTGTGTGTGCGTGTGTGGTACGCCGCCTAATTACAAATCAATATAAAAGTACGGTTAATTGCCGCTTGGCGGCTCACTCGTCGTTCATTCATCCTTAGATCGATTTTGCCGCATCTTTTCTCCCTCTGGCACTTCACTGTGAAGGCATCAGTGTGCACCAGCAAAGAGCTTAAAGATTTTTCAATTACACCACTCACACTGACACACACACACACTCGCTCACAAGCATTTGAAAAGTGAGTGTGAAAAGTGTATTGGTGCAAGTGGTGGAAAAAATGTAGCATTCATGCTTAATCCTTAAGGAAAAATCCCAGCGCAACCACAAATCAAGACCCGTTTATGGCTGGATTTTGTGGAAATTACATTTCCGCAAGTTGATGCAGGCATAAATGGAGGAAAAAATTAATTTAACCCATTTGGTTGTGGTCTACTATGAAAAGTTTTTCAGCAAAAAAATCATAAAAACAAAAAATATTTATCCCTAGACATATTAGCATTAATTCTAAAAGATCTAAACTAAAAAAATTCACCAGCAGCACTTGGCTGTGTGTGTGCAATCAATGGCACTGTCTGTCTGACAGGATAATTAATAAAAGATCAGCGCACCGCTTTGCATGCAATAATTGCAGCTCATTTGCGAATTTTGTTTTACACTTTTTTGCTTTAATTAATGACGTGCAATTAAAAGGAAAATCGCAAAAGAATGCCAGAAAATTAATAAAAGCGCTGAGGCGGCGGGTGTTTGTGTCATTTATCTCTATAATTTAATTAAATTGGATTTTAAAATGCAATAATTGTCAAAGTTTTATATTAAATCTATTTCGCACTAAGCAGCCAATTATTTGGTGAAATTACTGATAAATAAAGTTAAAAGTAAGAAATTGCACACGCTTAAAATTATTTTAACAATCTCAATCCAGTCAGTCAAAATGAATGTTCATAAATTTCACTTTGTGCGGTTATATAACAATTTTATTCCAATTTGTTTATGAGAAAATGGCAAATTATAATTATGTGGGCGCTCGCATTTCAACATATACACACAAACACATATGTACACACACGCACAGATACTTTTGAACAGAAACTATCATTAGCTTATATCACTCATGCATCTACTCAAACCAATCGCTCTGATATTTGTTCAGCTGCATCAAGCTTGACGGTATTATCACAAAAATCCAAATGAAATTCATAAAATACATAACTGTTGAAATGTATGTATTTTTTTTCTTTATTGGTTTAGCTTGGCTGAACGCTGATTACGCTGATGACTGCAATCGTAGCCGCAGTTGTGGCGCCATTTTGAATATTGAATTTTCGCATTTACGCTGATAAAATAAATCGAGTTATGCATCAACAAAAAGACAAAAAAAAAACAAAATCGCAATTTATGTTGTATTTGATTGCAAGTAAAGAATTCGTTATGTATTGCAAAGATATTAAAGATTTAAAAAGAAAAAAAATATGGTTAATGTTGAACTGCTTACATTAGTAAACATTTTGTTGTTAATCTATTACAACGCGTTGTATGAGTAACATTGAATTAAAATATTACAACCGAATTTTTATTTCATTTTTTATTTTTATATGTATATATGTATATTTGTTGTTGTTGTTGCATTTATTTGCCGGAAAATAATCGTGGCGCGCAATTTCATAGCAATAAATCAACGCGTTTTATTTGCTGCCAAATAATGCCGCCGCTGCCGCCGCCGCCAACGCAGCCGAAAATTTGTGGGTTTTGCAAAGCAGCTTTGCGGCTTCACACATATCCGAGTATCAGCTAAATATATAAATTCCCGGCACAGCAGCAGAAGCAGTCAGAGGCGCAATCAGCCCGGTAGAGGTGGCTGGAGCGGGAAATCTTATCTGTATCAACTCGGGTTCAATGCACGTTATAAATCTAGTAGACAAATCGGAGAGAGAAAAGCAAGCGAAAAACTCCATCGAATAGCAAAATCGATTTGCATGCAAATTGATGTGTTACTGGGCGTGGCTCCGTCGTGTTGTAAAAGCCAAATTATGCGTGTGTGTGTGTGTTTTTTTTTTCAGAATAAGTAATATTTTATTGTTAGTAATTTAAATTCCTCATGCAAATGGTTGTAATCGAGGTTACTCATACGTAGTGGCAAACAATTTCTGTTACCAGTTTACCTTATATCAATATATTATTATTATAATTTTGTTTTTATAGAATGCTGTTCACATATTTTCTTACGATGAAATTGAAAAATGTTAATATCCAAATTGGTTTAAATTAAAAATGTTCCTTTTGTGTGCAACTTTTATACTTAATTGTCTTCGTTTATGTTTGTCTTAAGAAATAATAATATTTCGTTTTACTGTCCAATTCATGTCAATATACTAAAGTATAATTTGCACTCATTCTGGGCACATTTGTCTTGCTCTGCTGCCGCTGCCGCTGCCACTGCCACACCATGGCAGAGCACTCCACTTTACGCAGCACATGGCCCTTGGCCCTTTTTGTGCCTTTTTGATAAACTTCTTCTGCTGCGTACAAATACAAACAAGTAAGCAAACAAGTCCGTAAAATGGCAAAAACTTTTTTCATTTCATTTTTGTATGTTTCTGTTTGTTTGTTTGCTTGTTTGTAAATGTTTTCCGTTTTTCTTGCAGCAGCAAAGCGAGCGGCATAAGTGGGAAATGCGTTTTTGCAAGTTTCGTAATTATTTCTTGTTGAGCGTCTTTTCGACGTCGTTGCGTCGCGCTGTGGCGACAAATGAACCCGGCACAAAAGAGTGTTGCCACACAACAAAAATGAAACTTAAATTAAGGAAGTTGCTATATTTTATTTAGCTGCTTCAACTGAATTTTATTTATCAAGTTTCAATTTGATCTGCTGCAGCGACGGCAACAATGATTTGCGAAAACGGTTGAATAGAAAAACGAATTATAAAATTCGATTTTTCTCACTAAGCTTTAACGCAGAGAGAATGCAATTTTATAGGAAATATTTTCAAAATTGATTTGTTCTGAGAATTGAAGCCAATTAATGAAAGTTATAAATTTCAAATAAACTAATCATTTTATTTAAATTCATAAATGCACTTAATTCCGAAATTCTTCACAAAGTTTAATTTACTTATTATTAACTAAATTTTATTTTTCACTTTTCTAGGCTTTCGGTAAATTATTATATTAAATCTAAAAATTAAACTTCGAGGATATTTGGTGACACAAGCTAGTAAAGTGAGAAGGCCTTTGCCTTCACTGGTACTTGACATATATATGACATTTGATATGCAAACTGTCAGCTTACATTTTTTAACAAGCACCTAAGCTCATCCGCAGTTCATTCCTGCTTATACTTGCTCGCTAGATGCACAACTCAGTGGAGCATATTGTGTTTGGGTTCACTTTTAGAAAAATATGTAAAATAAAGCCTTTCAACCTTCAAATGCTTCTTTTGGAATTTAAAAACCTTAATCCAATATTTTAATTATTTTAATTATAAATGTGGTGCATTTGTTTTAGTCGACAAGACCGAATATATTCCTGCATAAATGCGAAATAAGTTAGCTGGCATTTAACTTCAACTTTTTGTTGTTTCTCCAACTTTCTTTTTCACTTTTCACGCAGGAAATATTTTCTTGTACGAATTCTTGCTTGCATACCTTAATTTCTTTTCTTTTTGTTGTTTTTCTGTTTTTTTGCTTGTGTTAATATTTTGATTTACCAACTTGGTAAACGCCAAAAGTTTGCCAAAATATTCATTCTCATAATTACCCCCATTCGCGCGCTTGACGCAAAACAAAAGCAAGCCAAAAGCGTGTAATGAGCGGCGAAAAGTTTGCGCGACTTCCTTGCAATGTGTATGTGTATTTGTATGTGTACATGCAAATTTTGTTGTTAAAAGCCAGCAGAGGACTGGTTTTGCCTGACGACGATGCTAATAGCAGCTGTGTATGACTTGTAGGCTTGTGGGTGATTTTAAAGTGGAAAAGAGTTTCAAACATTTTTCTAATCCATTTCATTTATTTGGCAATAACTGTTTTTGTTCATGAAGCTTAGTTACTAAAGCCAATAAAATAACTTATTGAAAAATAGTTTTCAAATCTCTGTTGGAGGTATGTACAAATTTTTCTATAATTAATGACGCGACAGTCACAAACACTCACGTTAATTACTGAACACATACACACACGCACACATGGATAAAATGTCCATTAAAAACATAAAAGACAAATTGAATTTGCCATCAAACGCAAAAATAAATTCATTGCCTCTTCGACACAAACCATTAAATACAAAATGGTTGGTTGTTGTTTTTGTTTCCGCTTGAGTATTTATGTATGTGAGTTTATGTAAATATGTATTTTCGCGCATAGGTATCTGCGGCGAATTTGCGTAACTTAATCATGACAAAAACCGTTTTACGGCCGCCATTAAACGTCAATCGCATATGTGAGTATAGAGAGATGTAAATACATTTATATCAAAATACAGTACTGGATAAAAAAAAATTACTTCTATCTATGTATCTTATGAAAACCTACGCATTAGTTTGAATATATTAAAATTATTTTAAATTTGTTTGAAAAAAATCAAATAAATTACATTTCTTTATTCAAATTAAATACATACATATAGATTCAATATTCACCACTTTTATTTCTTAATTAACTTTTTACTTTGTGTGTATTTTTTATCGACTACTGTAAGAGTAAAAAAGTATTTTTGTGGCACGTTTCACAGATGCAATGGCTCACGTGTGTATTTCTAAAAATTAAACTAAATTAAATTCAATTCCCAGTTTTAAAATTTTGCGCGCAAAACAATTTCCCTTTCCAGTTTCATTCGTTGGCTCTTTCGTTGGTTCGTTCACTTTCGCAACACATTAATTTCGGTTCAGTCGGAAGTAGCTGACTGCAGCTAGGCATAATCCAGTTAATATAATAACGCGTGGGTTGCGCCTCGTGCTCCTTCTTCTCGTTGTGGAATTCCCAAAGTCATGACTGAATGGCATCGCACCAGCTTCGCCCGACCGCTCACCCACTTCCACTACCACTTCCACTTCATTCGATAGAAGATGATGGTGGATAAGAAGATGAAGGCGACGAAGAAGACGAATGCCACTTAATGGCGGAAAAAAGGATCAAACAGGATTTTAGAGCGTGTGGCTTAAACTCACCTTTGTGTCGGCATGTGGATGTCTGTCCGTGGATGAGCGGGTGTGTATGTATGTATGAAAAATGTACTTGTTGTGTGTTTGTGTAGAGCAATGCTGCTGATGCCAAAACTTTTGGCAAAAACGAAAAAAAAAAAGAAATTTCTATATAATGAAAGAGAGTAGGTAATTTAATTAATTTATACACACGCGCGTGTTACATACGAATATCGCACTATGGGCTTATATATTGCTTTAAGTTGAAAAGACATTTAAGGTAGTATTTGATATATATAATTCTATAATATTATGTTAGTATTATTGTACTAGATTTATCAGCTTAATATAAATTTTCCTTAACTCGAACTTTTTGCGTTTTTATAGTTTTTAAATAAATTTTATCTCAAATCATTTTGTTTGATTGCTTTTAATGTAATTTTTTTTAAGCACAGTGTTGCCAACCGAATTAAAATTTTCAACGCTTTTTTGTGAAACATTGCACAAAAACCATTTTTTAACCCACAGTGCAGTGCAATACTTAATCGATGTTGCTGTTGTTGTTGTTTTTGTTGTGTTTTGCATCATTGTCTTTAGTGGCAGCACATTTAATTGTATTTTTGTGTTTTTTGTTGTAGTTGTTGTTGTTGTTGTTCTTTGCCTGGCAGTTTTACGCTGCCGCTGTGCTCAGTTGCTGTTCCTGTTTTCTCTTGGTTCCTTTGCCTTTGCTTGTGCCTTTTTAAGTATATAAGTATGTATGTATATGTGTGTTGTATATGTCTCGCATGTGTGTCATTTATGCTGCTACTACAGCTAAGCTACAAGTAAGCAAACCTTAAGCATTTTTTTAAGATTTTCACCGTTGCGTTGCATACTTTAAGGCGCTTTTGCGCGTAAAGTTAAAGTTTTTCTCCACGCTGCCTTGTGGCGGTGTGTGTGTGAATTTCTCCTTCAATAATTTTCCAACGGTTTTTGTTGTGGAAAATTTTCTTCTCGCTTAAAATGTGTTGGCTGCCTTTTATTTTAATTAGATGCGTGTTTCAGGCATATTTCGTGATCTTTTGCACTCCACTTTTAATTAAAAAAAAGAAAAGAGAATGAAATGCTTCAAAAATTACTTTGGCGTTGTGAATTTAATTACGACGCTTGTTGCTCCTGACGTATGAGTGATTTTTATTTAAAAATTATTTAATTTGATGGCAGTTACTTGCCTACTCGCATGACCTTAATATGGGTTTCTTATTTCGCTCAGTTCGCGTTTGTCCTTTTCGATGTTATGGTTTTATATATATCAAGCTAAACATAAGTCGCTAACAGTTTTGGGCAAATTTAAAGCTTTTCGATTGACTACGAAATTGTTTTTATACTGTCAACATTATCTTGTTTATAATTTGAATGTGTACCTTAAGAAAATTATATATTAATCATTATCGCTCATACGCTATGTACACATAATGGCAAATTCTAATATTAAATTTGTTTATATTTATCTGTTGATAAATTGTGTAGAAGAAGGCTAAACTAGATCTAATAAAATCCAAAACGAAATAAAGTGCTAATAAAGATCTTAATTATTCAAACTTTAAAATAAATTTCAATCATACAACTCGTTTGCTCAGAAACCAAAAAAACCTTTTTTTGGATAGTTTCTGTTTAAATCGCTACCAGTCGAGAGCAATGCTTCGCCTCGTAATCAAGTTAATTTTGTTAATTTTGCCAAGTTTGCAAAACGCATTCACGTAAATACCTGCAGGCATTGCAATTCGAAAAACGAAGAAATCTCTTGACGCAGCCACTCTCAGCGGTATGCATCGTGGACGAACTGAAGGCAAAAGCACAAAGATAACGAAGAAAACATTTCAGGTTCAACGCAATGCATGAAAAGGCGAGGACAGAGGTTGCCCGCAAAACGCAGCAGTTAGATTTAAGTAGTAGAAAACGAAGCACAAAAGGAATTAAATGAAAATGTCTTCTCTAAAGATGTCTCAATGCACGAGAGAAATACACGCTCACTCAAGATATTTCGAAATGCAAAATGAAAGTGTGGCGGCTGACGAACGCAGCCAAATACAAAACCACTCGCCTACACACACATGCGTAGTCGGAGAAAAACGAAGTAAAGCGAAGATCGGAAAATGTAGTTCAGTGGGTACGCTGCAGGAAGGATACAGGCAGGGCTCCAAACATAGTTGAAATGCTTTTCCAGTTCACAGCCGCAGGAAATCACATTCTTTAGGATTGGCTTTGTTTCTCCCTGTTGGCTCTGCTTACGTTTGCCAAGCGTTAACGTTGCCTTTGCTAAAATTAAGCTATTCAACTTGTACCAAACACACTTTTCTGCGTTTTCTTTGACCTCATTTCTTTTTGTGCCTTTTTTGGTTTGGGATGTTCTTCCAGAAAAAGTACCTAATTTTTTTAGTGCTGTCGATTTTGCACGCAAGTGTGGCGAAATAAGAGAAATCTTTTCCAATTTTTTACTAATTTTGCCACTGTTATAACAGGGTAAAGTCTTGTTTTTATAAAAATGTTTTATATAATAAAGTGAATTTTCAAAAAAGCATGATTCGATTCTTGTATTAAACATATAAATAACAGGAAAACATTGAAACAACAAACTTTTTTTTCATCGTCTGTATGTATCCTTGCCAAAGTAATTTGTTTATTCAAAATAAGATATTTTATAATTTAAATCGTTTAAAATATATAAAAAAAATAACGAATTATTTTTCTTATTCACACCGTTACATAAGTACATACACATCCACCTTAAGAAATTTCTTTCACACATGTACACGCTGAATCCGGTCGACATTGAGCTTAGCTGATGTGAAGCCGAAAGGTTATTTTGTATGTTTTCAAATTTTTAAATACAAGTAAAAGAAAATGATGAAAACAGAAGGTGAGAAGGAGAAAAAAACCGCTTGTCATTATGCACAGGTTGCTACTCAATTTGTTGTTGCCATGCAAATGCAAAATTAAGTTAATATAATGATTCTGTTTCTGTTCGTTTTTCTTCACCTTCTTTTGGTTTTTGTTGTAATTTTTTTTTTTATTCCAGCAACGTGTCCACGCCACAAGTTACTTAAGATACACTTTTGAATGCTGTGTCTTGTAGCGCAGTTCTTCGTTTTTGCTCTTCTCCGCTCTGTTCCCTTTCGCAGTGATTTATGCGTTTCGCAGTTTCGTTTTGTACCTTCATTCGTTCTTGCGTTTGTTTGTGTTGTTATTTTTGTGTTGGTAATAAGTTTATTAAGTTTACACCTTGCGGTCGTTTTGATGATTTTATGCTAGCGTGAATTTCCTTTTCTGTGTTTGTTGTATATGTTGCAGTGTATGTATTTAAGGATGGAAGAAAATTTACGGGAACTTTCATAATATAAAATTAAATATAAATAAGACAGCATTTTATATGACTTCACAAGCACATTCACACACACACACACACACACATACGCACACAAAGACAATATATACTTTGTGGTCAAGAGTATCTAAGCAGAGCATTAAATGAGAACTTAGATTAACTCAAAAGATAAATTACATTTTTTTTTTTTTGAAAAGTTATGAGAAATGCGAGTCATGTCTTCAAATAACTGTTTGTATCTCCTGTAGATGATATTTAAAAATTAAGTTTTAATATAAATGAAGTAGTTTAATAATGTTTTTATTGTTATGATCATAGGATAACATGAAAAAAACCTAAAAAATTATGAAAGATATCAGTTTAGTATGTATTTTAATAAGTCAACGCTTCTTTTGAGGTTGTATAGAGTTATCCTTTAAGTATATATTGAAAATATTTTGTTTAACAAAAGTTTCCATATCTATTTTCTTCTAAAACACGATTTATTCTGATAATTCTATAAAGTGTTTTTTTTTTTAAATACATATGTAAAAAGTTATAGTCTGAAAAAGATGTTTTGGCTGCATAATACTTTTATTTTGGGAAATAAAATTAAAAATGTATTTTAATTGCATTGTTCAAAGCTTCTTTATTATAAAGAATGAACTTTGAAGGTAATTTAAGCCGAGTTTATGGGGAACAAATAGTTAATCATAGCATAAACTTTCAACAAATAGCTTCACTGATATTTACATAAGCTTGCTAACTGCTGCATATGGCGAAATAATTAACTGCTCTTTCGAATTAAAAACAATTAAGTCCACCTTAAATAAAACTGAAACAAATCGAAATTAAAGAAACATTTACTCCAATTTATATTTTCGAATTAAAGACCAAAATTTCGGTGCGCCCATGTAACTGTCAACAAAAAACCTTTTACGTTGAGAAATTGCCCACAAACCGAACAACAGCAACAACAAAAACAATACAAGAAGAAGCAGTAGCTAATAAATTTAACAACCCAACAACACAAAAAGTGCATTTCATTTCATTTCGTTTCGAATTTTTTTGTTTTTGTTTTGTTTTGTTTTTGTTTTACCCAAAAGTTTTGAGTACATTTTTACGCCATTTATTTTGCACTTACATTTGCATGCCGTGTTTGTTTGCAAGTGTCTCTGTGTTTGTGTGCTTGTGTGTGTGTATGTGTCTGTGTATATGTGAATAAGTGTTTCGAAAGCGAATTTTCACAGTACAACGCTATGCTCTGCTCTGCTTTGCTCTGGTGTGCTGTGCAGCGCTTCATTATGATTATTGCTCCTTTGAGACTGGTTTTTAACATGGCATTTTCTGTGTTAAATTAACCGCAATATACGGTACGGTGCTGCACTGTAGTAGCAGTCGGAAACAACAGCAGCAAAAACAACAGCACAAATTGTGCATCCGAAGTACTGTTGCCCCGCTCTCCTTTGTTTCGTTTGCGCGCTGCCAAGAACTCCATTACAAAAGAGGGTCGCAATCGCACAACAACAACAACAGCAACAGCAACCATTTAACAAAATGAACAACAATTGCTGCTTGAAAGCTGTTTTTGGTTACTTAAATTTTCAAAATGCTTGCAAATATACAAAACGAGAAAAAAAACAACAACATAAAACAGAAAAAAAAAACAAAAACAAACACAAAAACAGAAAGAGAAAGAGAAATATTGTTGTTGAAAAATTACAGCAATAAAGAAAATTGTTATGTCGGTACTTAGTGCAGCATATCAAAGGAAAAATGGCTGCGACTATGACTGGTTTTTTTTTGTTTTGTTTTTGTTTTGCTGGCTATTCTCAGCTAGATTCGAAATATGAATATTTAAAAAAAATAAATAAGTTTAAAATAATTTCATATGTTCCAAATTTAAAATTGATTCCAGATAAAAATATTTTTGGAACTTAATAAACAATTCAATTTTCTTCTTTTGTTCAAAAGTCTTCTTTTGTTGAAAATTTAGAAGCGGTGTTTTTCAAATGATGTTCAAAACGCGAGAATTGAGGAAAGTTTTGAGATTTTTTCAATATTTGTTTCAATGATTTTGCTAAATCCAAAAGATGAATAATTTTTTATTGACTGCCAACAGTCTTTAAATTAGTTGAAGGAATTCATTAATTGATTGTCAAGTTTGTTCCCAGATTTGCCAATAAATATTGCAATACTTGAAACTGCAACAAATACTGTTGAGTTTGGGTCTAGTCAATTATTTTTTGATCGTACAAAAAATATTTTATTTAGGTCAAACAAAATTTGTTATAGAAAATTTTTCATACCGAATTAGTTCCTTGGATGTGCTCTTTCCGCATTTTTGTGCAATTGTTGAATAATATCCCATAAAGCGTGTTAAAAGTTGTTTCTCTTCTATTTGCGCAAAACAATTTTACTGTTAGTGTATTCGAAACTAATGCCAAATAATACACTTCATTTAACTGTTTGCGCTCAATAGCAACAAATATGCGGTCAACGAAAAAAAAAACAACAAAATTGGAAAAAATTACTTATTACCAATAACAAAATACATACACACACAGATTGCCAAAAACAAAAAATTTCGTAGACCACAATTATAAAAGCAATTAAAAGTTACAGTTGCGCTAAACGAAAGGTCGCATAAAAAATTGTGTGTGATTGTAATTTTTTTTAAACTTTGCTCTTACAAAAATGTTATTTTTATTTTGGAAGTTGAACTGGCTGCATGGGACGCTTGTTGTCATGTCGATGCGTTTGTCAGTGAGTGTATTAAAAACTGCTGTAAAAAAAAGGTGTTATTTGGAATTTATTCGAAATGAATTATTATTATTATTATTTTGCAAAATAACAATTAAACACGCGCAACTGCACTTTGTGCGCGAAATGAGAATTTGTTAAAGTAAAAAAGAGAAGCGCTTTTTCACCATATCGCTTGGCAATGCATATACAAGCGTATGCATATATCACTAACACACACGCACGCACATACAAACACGCTCGCAGAAGCAATTTCAGCTTGCGCTCTTACAAGCATTTTACTATATTTCAACATATCTCACTCCTGCGTCTCCTGCTTTACACCCACTTTTATGTTGCGCGCAATTTTCCAGTTGAATTCCTTTTCATTTTCCTGTTTTTTGTCGTCTTTTTTTGTTTTGTTTTGCTTTGTGTTCGTTTTGTTTTTCGCCATCTCGTCGACGTCGTCGTCGTATTTTTTCTTTTTCGCTCGTTCAACTTTGCATTGCATACTTTTTGGCGTTTCTGCGTTCGTTGCATGCTTTTTGGCGCTGCTCAATAATTGAGTTTCATTTCGGGCATAATTTCTGCAAGCTTGCGCTGGTATGCATGCGTGCGTGTGAGTGTATAACTATACGCATATATGACTTTGTTTGCATACAGCTCAATGCCACTGCGTTTTATTTTTGTTCTCGCTTTTTTTCTTATTGCTACGATTCCTTGCGCACTAAATATAATTAAATAAACAGAATCACATTTTTTTCAAAAAATTCTTTTTTTTTTTTTGTGCTTGCCAAAAAGTACTCTCAGCATTACTCGTTCATTTAAAATATTTAAGCGGATTTTTTGCGATATTTTCATTTGTTTTCTTTTAATGGTCTTTTAATTCAACGAAAAAAGTTAATTTAGTGAAAACGATTTGAGGCGCCCGTTGCAATTGTTGCATACCGCCGCCACCACCGCTCGAAATTATTGCTGAGTAAAAATATCGCTGCAAACTCCGCTCCCTTCCCCAGCACAGATTCGCCGAAATTGAAAAAGTTTCTTTTTTGGGTGGGTTTTAATGCGCGCACGACGCGACGCGGCAGTCTCCGCTGATTTATTTCTGTCATTATGATTATGACCGGAAATTTGAGTAATTGCTTCGTTACGTTGGCGTCGGCGGCGTTTGTTCGGGAAATGCTCATAGTCAGTTAAAATAATAGCCAAAATGGAATTGTTCCTACAAAAAAATTCAGCTTATAGAAATAAAAATAAAATTATTCTACATGTCGTATAAGTGTTATTAATTTTGATTAGTTTTTATTTAAGCTGTACATCTTACACTCAATCTAAATTTAGTACAAAAGCCATTTTAACTGTTTTTATTCACTCGTTTTTTTAGAACATATGAAATTTTTCGCATAATGCATAATAATATCTCACACACAATTTTTTTATTGGATTTAAGTGTCAGGTGTTACCCTTAAAACGAAAGATTTTCTTTTTTATAACAAAAATTTTATTAAAATTGTTTGTTTTTTTCTGAAGTCCATGAAACATACAAATACAACCGTTCGCAAATCAATGTGAGTCTGCTGGCCACCAGGCACATTGACTAAAACTATAAATTTAACGCTTTCGAAGAAAACAAAAAAAACACGAACATGAGCTCTCATGCCATATTCCTTCAGTTGGGTGTTAACTTGACCAAAAGCATTAATCATTTTTGTTGCCCGTAAGGCACATATGAGGAGTGTAAATGCGACTACAAGAAAGCGAAAACTTGCTCGTCGTTGGTGCGACAAGACAACGCTCTGACCATTGGACAGACAAAAGAACAAAATATAAAAAAGGCCAAAAAGAATAAAACTTACACAGCTTGTGATTTGAAATATGGCGTTTCTTTTTCTCCAAATATTATTTTTTATAAATGTCAGGTAGGTAACTTTTAAGCCAAGAAGTGTGGCTAAGCAGTGGCACTTTTGAAAAGTAGCTGTGACTGTATGTATGTATGTACATATATATATCTGTATTTTATTTTTCTAGATGCCACACACTCTTTTGCACTAATAGCCAAATAAATTATAATTTTTCCTTGGCTTTTTATTATTTAGTATTGCGCTTGGCATGTGTGGCGTATGAGTGACCAAGTATTTTTCTAGGTTTGTTGTCGAAATGGCAAAAACACACAAATCTTGTCTGTCAGCTTGCAAAGCAGATAATTTGCATATGCTTACGCGCAGCCAAAGAACCTGTCAAATTTAAATTATGATTTTTTTTTTGCATTATTTTATATTTTACCGCTTCTCTTTTTCGCCATGTCTCTTTAGTTTACAAAGAAATCTGCCTCAACTTGTGCTCATACGTAGGACGGGCTCAAACCTATCAAAAGCAAATTTGCGCTTCAACTTTTTTCACTTGCCCTCAGGTAGCTGAGTTGTGGAGCAAGTTCAAAACGCGTTCATTTGCATACGACAAACAAAATATACATTTTCCAAGCAGGCAAAAAGTTGTATTTGATATTAGTTACATCCTTTACAAATATGCACCAGACACTCGACTCGACTCCTTTTCGACTGCGAAAAAAACTATGCATATAAATAAAAGCGAAACAAAAATGTTCTAAATTATTTTTGCATCTATCGCAGAAAACCGCAGCATACCGCAGTGTGGAATTAAATAAAAAACTAAAGAAAAAACTTGCAAAAAACATGGACAAAAAAAGCGAAAAAACATCCCAACAAAATTCCAAATAAGTTTGCCAATTTTTGTGTTGTTGTTGCTGCTGCTGCTGGTTACTTTTTGGCATACTATAAAGTTTGTATCTGAAGGATATTAAATGGTAATTTCGCGTGTGTGTGTTTTCTATATATGTGTATGTCGGTCCGACTTGACTGTGTGTGTGTAAGCATACACGCACAACATGTGTCCTGGGCAGTTTTACCATTTTTGTTATGATACTTTTTTACATCGTATACCGCACAGCGGTGCAGCGGCGATTCCAGCCGTACTTAACTACATCAGCTGCAGCATGTTTTGCGGTTGACGTCTGTCGAGAACTTTTTCAAAAACCTATTTAAAACAAAAAGTTAAAATATTACTTTAGATTCTTCTAGTTTTTGTTTTGCGAAAATTTGAGTAACAAGTCGTAAGTGTATTTTATTTCGCATTCATTTTGCGCATACGCCATGGTGTGATCCTTTTACGAAAAGTTTTTAAAAACTACTACCAACATAAAAACGAAAGAATGTAAACGTTATAAATATGATTTTATTAATTAATTAATTTATTTCGATACCAGCTTTTAATGCTCGACGTTGTCTTTTAGACGTATGCGTTATCTTTAGTTTTAATAATGACACTCATACGCCACGTGTACCCTTTCGAGAAGTAAAGTAGTGCTGCAAATAGTATACAAATGCTACAAATTATTGCAATAGTTCAAAGTGCATTCCACGCAGTCAAACAAATACGAAAATGCATTTTAATGCACTTTAATACGATTTTAATGTGAGCAAATTAAATATTTTACACCCGCAAAGTGAATCGACATTAGCAACACTATGACATATATTTTCAGAGACACACACGCAGGCACACTAGCTCACACCAACACACACGCATATACAGAAGAAGTGCATTTTATATGCTTTTTAGCATGCAAATAAAATATTAACATTTATTGCTTGCCGCGGTGCTGAGTGATATTATTTGTGCACACCACACACACGCTCCTTACTTTTGCGCAAATGCAAAAAGCACTTTTGCGTTTTTATGTGTGTATGTGTGTGTGTGTGTCGGTTGGTTGTTGCAAAGGGGTGTGTCATTTCGCGCTGGCAGGATAATGCGCACAGCTCGTAAAAGGATAACCGAATGCGTACGTTTCGCGCAATAAAATTCAATAAATTTATTGATTTTACCATTAGGACAAATGCAGGGAAGACATTTTGTAGTAAATGCGGTGGAACGGAGCTTTTAAATTTTGTTAGAGTTTTTCAACTTAATTTGTAAGAAGTAAATTTTCATAAATATTAATTTTTTGATAATTATTTCAAACTTTTAAACTTGTATTGGTAATCTATACTTAGAAGTAGAAATACTTGCGGCCACCATAAATGTTGAAAAATACATTTAATTTTATTTCGTATAGTCAATAGGATTACTTTAGATAATTTTATCCATTTTTGAATGTTAATTTATACAAACATATAAAAAAAATGTTAGTTTATTATTAAACAAATTGATAAGTAAAAGACAAAAACTAAACTTCATTTAAAAAAAGGACATCCAAGGCGCTGTTTAATGTCTTATCTTTGGATATTTTTCTTAAGTTGATTTAACATTGGCTTAGTACTTAAATGATAAACATTAAATTGTGTAAATTCAATTTTAGTTTTAACCCTTTAAAGACTTTTCGATCATTCTTGGCAGACACAACACAATTTATGGGCTAACCAGTTGCTGTCATTTTGCTCAAACAATATATGTCAATTTAGTTAAAGTAGATACACAGCAACTAGTAACAGTAACAGTAACGGTAATCAATATCGTCTGACTGTCGTAGTGATTATATTTAGTACATGTATGTATATGTAGGTAAACAGGAGTATTTGCATAATATACTGAACGAGTGTTTGTGTGCTGCTTGTGGTAGTTCTGTAACAAACAATAAACAAAAACAGAATAAAAAATGTTTCTCGTGCTAAAAGGAAAAATATTGTTGAAAAGGAAGAAATATTAAATGGTACAATGGAACATGTACGTTTGTGCATGCAAGACTATACGAACAAATTCTATGAAAAATGCACAACAACTGCAACTGCAGCGCTTTATTTCGAAAGCGAACAACTCGAGAAATAACTTATATTTCATAATATTAAATGCACTTACTAAAGCATATTAATTGACGAAAAAATTGGTGTATAACAAAAGGATATTCGTGGCGTTTCTAAATGGTCTTACTTTTCTATATAATTTAAATGCATCTTTAATACTCTTAAAAAATTTCTTATACACAAAACTAAATTTTTCTTTAAATACATTTACCGGCTTTCGATTTAATGCTTTCTCAACTTCTGCAGAGAACCGCATACAGCGAAAGTGAGTAGGAAAATACATGCGGCAATACAATAATGAGTGATTCAACAAAAGAAAAAGCAAAAAAGCAACAAGAACAAAAAGCAGAAACGAGAAAAACTAAATAATAAATAAAACTTCTCAAGTGCAGAGTATGGCAAAATGTATTTGCCTGCACTTACAAGCAATGAACGTGAATTGGGTATTATACAATAATATGAAGGGTTATGGGAGGGGTTCGGTTCGGTTCGGTAAAAGCGCCAAAAGTCTACTTGTATGAGAAGGGAAAAGTTCTGTGGCGGAAAATAAAAAACAGAAAATTCAAAACAAAAAAAAAAACAACAAAAAAAACAACAAAAAAAAAAAGAGTTGTAACGATGTCATCGATTTTGCATTGATGTGGCACAGCGTCAACTGAGTTGGCTGGGTCTTCTCTACTGAGTTGGCTAGGTATGCTGTGTATGTTGTGTATGTGTGGTGTCAAAAAGGATATTACTGGCACAAGTGGTTAGGTTAAATGCCTGGGTAAGTGGTTATGGCACGAGGTGGCGCAGTTGTTAAACGCTTTGATTGCACTGATTTGACCTAATTGAAGGTGAAAAAAGAAAACACAAAACGTGAAAAATACTAAAAAAAAAAAATATTAAACCGAACTGGTAACGACGACTGACAATGAGATTTGGAAAATAAAACATCAGGATGGTGGCGTAGTTTATTGAGGTTGACAGTTGTAAAGTTGCCAACCATGCTAGAAGAGCGGAGAGTCGCGCGGTATTAAATTAATTGAAATGGAAAATTAAATTATTGATTGAAGTGCGATGTAATTGCAGCGGATTAATTTTAACGCAAAAAGGTATAGGATTTAATTGATTCCTAAAAGGGTTACATCGTGCGTATGAAGATCTTAAACCCATTAATGGGCATTTCAATATTCGTATGAAATATTTATAAGCTGTATTAAGTGACTCATATCGGGCGTATAATTTTCACAAACAACTTGATTATATCCTTTGTCGCCTTTTGCGTGAAATTTTATTAACAAAAATATAAATTATACAAGTGACACGCAGCGCATTCAACTGAAAGACTTTAAAAAACATCAATAATTTAAGTTTACATTAAATGAATATCCCTCCGTGCGTATGATTAATTTTAATTAAGTTGAAAACATAATGTATCAGCTAGTTAAAGCTTAATATCCGTTTTGAATATGCAAATATGGAATTATATTCGCAGCTATTAAATGCGAATACGTGCAAGAGCTTAAAAGATGTCACATGTGGATATGCGACATCATTAGCGCTTTTGGAACACAGCCTTGAGAAGCGCACTGCGACAGAGAACGAGAGAAAACGACACGAAAGAGACACTCAAACTTTCATCATTCATTCAATCTAATCGCACCAGGGAAATCTTATGTAAAACAATACTTAATCACAGCCAAAGCACATGCCGTATCCGCCATATCCGCTGTCCATACAGCTTATCAAATATGCTAACAAGCAGCAGCAACACTGGGTCATATCTGACCCAATTCACTCATTTTCGCTAAGCATCGGTCGTCGCCCACTTTATGCGAAATATGGCGAACATGCGAAATTTCTACAATTTCATTTCCGTTTTTCCCGGCTGTGTTGAGCCGAGAGCAGCTTTGACGTGCAGAGAGATAGAAAGACAAAGCAGTAAAAGATGAGGATAAACTGAAGTTGAAGAAAAAACATCATTAATCATAATCAAGTATCAGGACACAAGGATATTTTAAATGCTTAGCCAAAGACAAAGATTTTATATGGCCTTAGACTGTGTCGGGGTCTTTTTGTGATACGGTCAGATGCTGTAGTGTGTATTCGCATATGCAATGGACTGGTTTTCAGACACCTTTAAATATTATATACAACGAAGTTAATTATTCATAAAGAAAACTAGATAACAAAATTAAAACTTTCTTATTTACTCTTAGGAATAACAGAAAAAAAAATTTTGCTTAGATGCATTTTATGTAATTCTCTGGCTAAAACCACTCTAATACATATAAACCAGTAATTGAGCATGAATGTCTGTCTGTTCGCCATGTTATAGGATAATGGTAATGTCCGCATCAAAAAAGGATACTCTTCATTAATTAACTCATAAATCGCTGTGAAGACTATCGAATGACAAGGGCGGGCGGACATTGTAGAAGAAGATGGCGGAGTAGGTGAATAATGTCTCACATATAAGTGGTCAGTAGGAAGAACAGACATACGCACACAAACGCAAAATGTAATTTGATATATTCGGTTCTGTTCGTGCAGTTAAATCATTATTTCAGTCTCGACCGAACACATTCTCTTATTCATCGTTGAAGCAAGTAATAAATTACTTGGTAACTTTTCTCTTTCTCAGCTATAAGCGCCCTGAAGTGAATTAGGTTGTACTGTTTTTTTTTTCTTTGCTGTTTTTAGTTTTTTCCACACATTGATTGTCAATTCATGTGTTCGTTAAAGTGAGTTTCCAAACTATACTCAAATATCACTTAAAGGACATGTGTTATGTCCTGTTTTGTGGTTGTGGCCTTAACCACAGTCAACAGCTGCTTTATTATTTTGTAATTATAATTTTATGTTGAACAACAAATTTGTTTGTCTTCTCTCTGCCTCCCTGTGTGTGTAATCAAATCGTACACATATAAATATGAGGCCTCTGTAAGGAAACAAAAAACAAGTTCATAAAATTTTATATCGAACAATTTTGATTTAAGAAAATCTCAAAATCTAAATTGTAATTTTGTTCTTTTGTTTACTCTTCACTTATTGCCAATTGCAACTTGGACATGACTGTCATAAATAAAACCTTGGACTTTATAAAATAAAATAAAACATAACATAACACAAACAAGTATGGTAATGCGATTGTATTATATTTAAATAGTTAAAACAAAATTAAATTGTATTGATATTAAGAAAACTAGAACAGTTTGCAGTGAAAATATTAAATATAATTGAGACAATTATTAAACTATGCAATAGAAATGGTTCTGAAAACATTGCCAAGCTTCAAAAATAAAAATTGTTCTTGCTTTTAATTTACCATTTCATAAAGAACGCCACCGGGCGTATGAATAACAATTCTAACATCGAAACATTCCAAAGTTGTTTTTAACTATTTATCCAAAATATTTCAATAGTAATTTTTAATCTGCTTATAAAAAACTTTTCTCTTCTCATGATAATCCGGGATTTTTGTCCGTTTTTTTTTAATTCGCTGCTTACCCAAAAGAAACAAAACCATGACAGCACTCATACGCCGAGTGGGCTGTCGGCCGGCAGCAAATTTAGGCTCCAAATCGCCAAAAATAGTGAATTTCCAACGAATTTTGTTTGTTTGTTAAGTTTAACCACAATTTTTGTGTTTGAGTGTGTGAAAATAAATTCACACATGCATTCACTCGTAAATTAATAGCACACACTTTGCAGACACACGCCGACTTAAAGCTTAAAGGAAGTTCATACACGTGTCGCATTATTGTGGCCTAAACGGTGGCAACAGCTGAAGAAGAAGCAGCCGCAGAAGATACAATAGCCAAAACGCTGGCGGCTCAATGAAAGTCAAATCCGATAGTATTGTTGCTGTTGTTATTATTGTTGTTGTTGTTGTTGTTGCGCGGCAACAGTCAAAGTTATTGACACCGCAAACAGAAATATAGAAATAAATACACAACAGAAGCAACTAAATAACAAAAAGAAAAATAAACAAGAAAATAACACAAAAATATGAAAAGCAATGCTCGATGCCTGAAGAAAACAACAACAACAACAGCAGCAACAGCAGCAACAACAACATTTATAATAACAACAAAACAGCAAATGAAGATATATTACCATAGTAGCAGAAAAGAACTAAACAGAACAGAACAAAAGCACAGAATGACTGCAGGCACTTTGAATAACATTCATTCGTGTATATCTGTGTGTACATTTTCGAATGTGTGTGTTCCAACTGTTAGAATAGCTCCGATGGTATGCGTGCACGTGTGTGCTCTACACAGATACTCGTTTGAACAAATACAAATGCCATTGGCTCGTTATCGTATTGTCTTTGCCATTGTACTCCAACGTACTTCGTGGTGCAATCAGCATAAGCAGCAAACTTGGGGCATATCTTGTAAAATAAAAAAAAATTATATGAAAATAATAAGCAGTAGAATGGCGTAGTTGGGTTGGGGCTTAGTTCGGAAAATGATAGCTTTAGTTGTATGCTGTAAAATTTACTTCAAATTTAAATAACGAATGTATCTGCTTTTGTTGAGCATATGAATAAATGCATAGAAAATTGTTTCTTTAAGTCTCTTGAATATCCATTTTTTAAAAAGTGGAATTTTTCAAAGACAAATAATAAAAAAATATAGCCATATAAACCAATAAAATTCTAAGGAAGTTAAATGCGTATTTTATTGAATTTTTTTAAATTGCAATTTGTAAGTTTTAAGCAGAGTTGAACGTGGCGTATGATTAACATTAATTAAACAATTTTGTAGCAATTGCGTACAGTAAATTTAAAAATTCAATTTAAAAAATATAAATCCCTCACAGTGAAAGTACCACTAAAACCCGATACGAACGTCAGCGTTTGGTAGGACAGACATTGGGAGGGGAGAGAAATTAAAAAATTCATCTGAAAATGAAAAACGCAACTTGAAAAGTATTAACAATAAATTCCGAGTGTCATTTCGTAAAATAATCCCAATAAATAACTGAACTGCGGCAAAATCAGCAGAAGCAGAAGCAGCAGCAGCAGCCGCGCTAGAAGACGTGTAGCGGCGGCAACAGACGAAGCCACAAAATAAGAAGAAGACATCACGCAGCTGGAACTGCTTCGCCAGCTATGTGCGTGGATAGGGAAATTAAAACCAATGAGAAAAATTTGATGGCAAAACCGCAGCAGCAAGCGACGCGGGAAAGGAGGCGATGCTGTGCGGTGCGTTTTGTTTCGTTGCGATGAGACGTGGCGGTGGCAACAAGCGACATCAATTGATTAACTACGCCCCGGAAGAAGTAGAGAGAGAGAGAGAGAGCAGCAGAAGGACAAGGCAGCAGCAGCGTAGGAGAAGGGGTGGGGAAGAATAAAAACGCCAACCTTAGACAACTTGACAAGCGCCGCAAATGAATTTTGAACATTTTCTATTAAGAAAAATAAATAAACATTTTTTGTTTTGTTATTTTTCGCTGCGAAAACAAAAGAAAATACGAAATTGTTTTTGTGCCACAGAACAGCTGCGTCCATTCGCAAAAAAAACTTTATAAACGCGTTTTTTATTGTTTGTTGTTTTTCATTTTTTCGCTTTCGTTATTTATGTTTTTATGGTATTTCATTTACACATTTCAGTAGCAAAAGAAAATGATTTTCATGCGTTTATTTAATGAAAAAGCTGTTTTGGTTGTTTTAAATACAGACAAACAAACAAACAAACAAACACACTCAAAGATACATTTATACACTTTAATGAGCATTCCTTAATGAAAGATCAACAATTTTATTGTTATTTTGTTTTTAAATATTATTTGAGCTGATCTCCTTTTAAGTGAAATCAGCTCAGAGATTTAATTTAATGAATGATTTTTTTTCACTCTCTGAAAAATCGTTTAATTTTCTCAATGATCAAACTTCAATAATAAAGTTTTGCTTCAGACATCCTCATATGCGAGTATTTGTGCAAATGAGTATTTTATAATTATTTGCGCTTGTTGTATGTCTGTCTGTCTGTCTGTTTGTTTGTCTGTCATGTAAGTGCCCATTATTTATATGTCTGCACATGCATGTATATGTGCGTATGTGTGTGTGTGCGTGTGTGTCTCTGACATTTATACCCAGCGGATTAATTAGTTGTCATTTATTATTTTGCGCTCATATGTCGATGTGGCATCAATTTCAATATCAATAATTATAATCAATTTGTCGCCTGACATCCACAATTTTTTTTACGCTCATGTAAAGCTGTCATTATACGTGTTGTTATTTTTGTTGCTGTTGGTAATTAAAATCTACAATCTACACCTGCGTGCAAAAGCGCAAAAGTGTTGTCATTAGCGCAAATTGATTGATTTGTATTTTGTTTTGTTTTGTTGCGTTGGCAAAGTTTTCCCATCAAATCAAAACGGCAAATATGCAAAGGAAACTTAATATGGACTTCATGTTACTATCATTATCATTATGGGGTATTTGAGTCTTTATTATAAAAATATGAAAACTGAAGAGATTTGTATACATAAATAACTAAGAAATTCATATTATATATCTCTCTGTTAGAAACTTATAGCCAAACACAATATGCTCCTTATTGAGTGGTGCACAATAATGGATTTAAAGTTTTCTGTCCTCTGTGCTGCACATAACGAGAAATTTAAAGAACAAAAAACAGAACTATTATATATAAGATACATATTTTAAAAGTTATCGGGCTTGACGTATGAGTAACATTTATTTTAAACTTTAATAAGAAGAACTAAACTTCTACTTAGCAAATATTAATACTAAGTATCATTGAAATGTCTTCCTAAAATGATATTTTACCGATTTTATTATAACGTTCTATAACGAGACACTCAAATGCGTCAATTCATTTTTAAATCTTTTTAAATCATGCGCCTAAAAGCATTCCAATCCTATCAATAAAACAGAATAGAATCAAGCTTAAAACGCAAACAAATGTGCAAAAAAAAAAACAAATAAAAATAAAAAAGTAATTTGAGCGACTCTGCTTAAAAGCAACTGAAGCGAAATTTTTCTGTCAGCTGCAAAAATCAAATCCATATGAATAACGTCGCTAAATATCTTGTGTAAATGCGATTGAAAAATGCATCACACACATACGCACACACACACACACACACGAATGCAGGCAAACACACACTCACTCAAGCGGCTGCACAAAAACAATGAATGATCGCTGACATACGTCAAGCGTAGTTGTCGTTGTTGTTATAGCTCTGATGCTGCCAGAGTGATTCCCACGTGCTTCACTCTTGGCTCTCCTGCTCTAAGCGAAATCCTTATACGCTTATAATATCGAGTCAAATAAAAATAAAACGAAAATCCAATTTGATAACTAGTAAAAAAAAGGGGAAACATACACCCTGCGAAAAAAATTGTGCAAATTTTATATTAAATTTAAATTTCTATTAGACAAAGTTAAGAATTGCCACTTAAGATTAAGAAAGATTTCTTGAAAATAATATTGAAATGGTAGTTTGTAAAAATGTTCAAATATAGTCAATGTATAATTTTTTTAACAGTATGCAGTGTTGATTTAACATGGCATTGCTTTAAAAGTTTTTTTTTATTTAAACATTTTGCATTTTTATTGCTGCATGTAAAGAAGAAATAAATAAATTCAACGAGATGCGCACACATACACATCCAAAAACATATACAGAGCCAGCTATAATAAAATAAAATATGTGAATGTGAATGTGACAATTCGCAGCGCAATTGCCATTTTAAAACATTTGCGATGAAAAGGAATGAAAAAAGGATATGCTGGCGCTGTATGCTTCGGCATGAGGCACTGAACTCTCTGCGCTACTAACAAATACAATGAATATTTATGCAAGTGCATGTGCCAGTCTCATTGTGTGCATTAAACTGGTTTTGAACGAAATCAACCTAAAACGAGTTTCTTTAATAATAAAAAGCGATAGCATTTCACAATTTTAATCAATTTAAAACATTTAAAATTTTCAATAGACAAAAAAAGTTGTTGGCATTGTTAAGCATTAGCCAAATTTTCTATGAACCAGTCTTATGTGCATGCATTTGTATGAATGTGTTTGGCATCAAAGTTGAATTCTATACATTACGTTGTGTGTGTGTTTGTGTGTGTGTGTGTGTGTGTGTGTGTGTTTGTGTATGTGTATGTGTCAGTGTATGCCAGGATATGCCCTGCCAAAGTGCACGCGTATTAGAAAATGAATGAACAGCGCGCGACAAGAGACGTCATTGAATTTAGCAAAAAAAAAAAAGAAAAAAAAAATGAATAAGAAAAATAATAAAAGAAATTCTGAAATAAAAGAAGTCTCACAAGTATTGTAAAAAGATCTAGTGCATTTATAATATATGAGCACAAACGGAAGCAGGAACAAATTTAATTAAAGCTCCTTTATATACTAAATTTTAGCTTAAACAAGAAAAAATAAATAGTACGAAATTTTTCTCTAAGCATTTCGTTTCACATGTTTAGTTTAGGTTTTTTGAAAACAACAAAACATTTTCTCTTATTGTTGTTGTTGGAAAAATCTTATAACATTTAGGTTATGGATTCAAAAATTTTATCTAAAGTGTTTGAAGTATTTTAATGTATAACAAAATGAAATCTTTCCTTAGCTCTAACCAGGCTCAACATCAACATCCTTTGATTTTTTCAAAAAGTCATTTCATGAAACTCTAACTTAAACTTTTATATTATTTATCAATCAATGTTAACTTTTAAATGAAATTTTAAATTTTAAATTTTAAATTCAATGAAGTTTTAGAAAAAAAATGTTTTTTTTTATGCTGAAAATGTAAAGTTTCATATCTAAGTAATAAAGAATCGTTCTTATGATAAAAAAAAAAACATTTGATTATTCTTAAATTGAACTTTAACCTTTTCATGGATATTTAAAATTAAAACTATGAAATAATGTTTGGAATTTGTAAAGGACAATCACCAATAATATTTTTTTTTCCTGAATTATTGTATATATACATATGTAAATAAATCTAAAGTGATAATGATTTTTTCGGCGACGTTTTGTAAAACAAAAATTAAACAAGATTTGCATATCTACCAGATTAAATACTAACGAGTATATATTTTCCTGAAAAACAAAAATTTAAGCTAATGTGTGCAGCTATAAAAATAAAATCGAATCTGTCAAATGTCTGCCTGGATTCTTCATATGCAGACAGACCGACAGGAAGAAAGAGACATTTCTTTGGTGCAATTGCTGCAGCTGCCAAATTTTCTACTCGTATGTGCCAATGCTGCATTCTGAATAAGAAAATGTACCTTTAAGTAGCATACTTTTGCGGTTGGTTTTCTTAACGGCACGTTTGACACATTCTTCCTTTTTGAACACGTATTTTCCACATTTCCACAGAGCGCGCGCTGATTCAGCAGCTGACTGTGTCATGTACCAGTGCAGTGTAGTGTGTGTGTATCTGTATCTGTACAAGACTGTGTGCAATGCATATGAATTTCAAATGAGTGCGTGTGTGAGTGTGTGCACTAAAGAGTATTTGACTTATTTATTTTTTGAGTTGGCGATAAATTTTTAAGTTTACAACTAAATTTAAAGAATTTGTCTATTGAATTTTAGTTTTTTGTAGTTTTTTATTATCAGTTATTTGTTTGTTTAAACGTGGAATTCTGTTAACCAAGTGCTGCGCCAAGAAGCAGGCAACAAAATATTTTATATTTCACAAAAAGAAAAAAAAAACCGTTGCTTCTTTAGATTTGGTGGCGTGGTTTTTATTTTGAGATTAGGTATTTCTATGTTGTTGTTGTTGCAAACACAAGACACAGTTACAGTAACAGTTGGAAATTCATGTACATACATACATGCACAGAAGAGAGCAGAAATGAAAAGAGAGCTACAGTACATAAAATATTTTATTACGGCCAGCTTAGTTTGTATGTTGACAATTTTTCGTTTTTTCGTTTTTTCGTTCTTCTTATTTTTGTTGTTTTTACTTAATGTTTGCCTTCGTTCGTACTCTACATTTTATGAAAATGAAAATTAATGAATACGAGGATGTGCTTTTGGCAGTTCACCAAGCAGAAGCAGAAGCAGAGGCATTAAAACAGAAAACGACAGACACACGGACAGAAACCTACACTGCAGACGCATAAGCTCAGTAAATTAAATGTCAGATGTCAAGTTTTATGTTTATGTGTTGGTAAGTACAGAAACGTGTGCGTGTGTGTGTGTGTGTAGTATTTTTTCATCGTCGTGTGGTCTCGTCGTGGTCGTACGCAATGACGACAAAATGACGCATTGGATTCATTTCGTGTCGGACCGACTGACAGACATACACACGAACTTGTGTAGTAGTAGTGATAGTACATTTATTTTGGTTTACACTTGACATAAGCCGCATGTAAAATAATTTATGATATATTTTTTGTTCGTTTCTCTTAAATAAAATGCTTAATGCTAATTTAGTGTTTATTAAGAAAAGATGCCAGGATGTGTTTAATTATGCCAAAAATGTATCCATGAATTTTTATAATAACTTCTATTTTAAACGCAGTCGATCAATGTCTTTAATATGAATACGACTTGCATGAACTGACCTAGTTTGATTTTCGGAACTTATTATAAACAGCTTTAGCAAGCTTTCTTTACAGCAGCTTGCACCCACAAGAGCAGCGAGAAAAAAAATAGAACACTCCAAACAACATCAGGCCCAATAGCCTCCAAGAGCACGCACAATCGCTTCCAGAAACTTTTTCAAAATTGTGCGCAAGCCAATTTTCCTCCACTCGAACGGGACACATATTTGATACACTCAGCGTCGCTTTTGCAGACGCCCACCCACTCGCTGGCACACTTTTTGCCATCGAAACTGAACTGCATACATTTAAATTATGCAAATCAGAGAAAATGCATTATGCATTATTTTGGCCCTTTTAACCGAAAGTTTTACAATAAACCCTTTTACGAGGGCAAACAACAAATAATGCCACACGCTGAGCTGCCATGCCACCCCCCAAAGTGACAGTCCAAGCGACACTGTGGCTCTTTTTTTGTTGTTGTTTGTTTTCTATTTGGACAGCAGAAATTTTCATAGAAATTGCAAAACTTGTGGCTGTGGATGAATTTGTTGCCCAACACTGACAAAAATAAAAATGTGAAAACTTTAGCATTAAGGCCAGCCAATGTGGTTGTATAATGCGAAGCCGCACAGTCTTCTCTGCAACGGGTACAATTCAAAAAAATTGTCTCTCTTTTATTGGTTTTAAAAATCTTTTATTAATTTTTATTTATTTTATTGTTATAAAATTTAAGTTTTAAAGATTTACTTTATATATGGATTAAAATTGATCGTTAAAAAAATTATACAACTTTAAAATTTGTCAATTATAAAGTTTTAGTTTTTGAATAATTTTTTTCTCATATAAAAAATTATATATAATAATTTTTGTACATAAATTGCGTGATAATTATTTTTTGACCAATTTCGTTTTCTTTCTTTTGGCATCCTTTTTATTTGCACTTTTAACTGGCGTCAACGCATGAAAACCGCAAAACTGTACAAGCCGGAAAATGAAAGTTTTTTTCTAAGTTCTCTTGTGCTTTAACGGAAACCGGAATTTTTATTTTATTTTATTCTTTTTTTACTAATCTAAAAAGCGAAAAGTTTCTTCTTTGACTGGAGCAGGTAGAATTCAATTTATTATTTTCGAAGGTAACCTTTAAACAATTCTCGATTGGGAATTGGCGATCTGATAAATTTCTTGCTTGTGTGTTGGTAGTCTATTTTTTTTATCATTTGCTCAAAAGTGACAGTTTTCACATTAAAGCGGCTGGCCCCCCCTCCCCAACACCCACAAAAGCCCACACTTAGCTGACTACAATTGCAGTTACTTTCACACTTGTCGATTTTTTCTCTTTCTAAATTTCCCCAAAGTGCAAAATAGTTGCAAAAACAAAAACAAAAGTTTATAGTACCTCTTCAAGTGACTCAGACGAAATTGCTTTGCTGCCATTTTGGCAAAAGATTTTATTTGTGTTGGTGATTTCTATTCTATTCTATTTTATTTTTTAAATTCTTTTTTGGGTTTTGCATTTTATTTTTAGTTTTTCGTTATTCGTTACTCGTTCGTTTTTGTGGGTGGTCCATTGTGCAAGGTCGACGTTGGCTATTGAGTGTCCTTTGTCAAAATAGATCAATAAAAAATTCGCATTGTTTGTCGTCGTTTTGCGTGTGCTAAAAGCGTAAACTAATTTTAAATTGTCAGCAAGTGCCAAATTTCACAGAAGAATTTAAATTTTTTTAAATTTATGTTACTCATACGTCACGCGTATCACAAGTTTAAAAGTGCAGAAGTATGGTAAAAGACTATTTTGGCGCAGAAACAAAGCCCCATTTATTCTTTTAATTTGTACTATTTAATACCATAGATTGTTTTTAAGTTTAAAAAGTTAATTACTTCCATTTCTTTACCAGCAAATACGATGATTAATCTTTGATCTTTTAACTCAAACCAAAAGAATTCATTTAATATTTTTTCAAATAAAAGTATATACACTTAAATACTTTTTAGCTTTTTCAACTAAATTGTCTTGCTTTTAAATAAAATCCCCACGGAGACTATAAATAATTTTCTTTTGAATTCAAAGACATTTCCACTGCACCTTCACGCATACATTTTCTTTTCGCTTATTTTTTTCTCAAAACTCAACTGGCAAACATAATTTTGTGTAGGTTATTTAAAATTAAATTTGCCTTTTGCTCGTGTTTCCAAGTCCTTTTTTTCCCTTCTTAATTCTGCAACATCAAATCTCGTAACCTCATTTTTTCTACCGAACAAAATTTCTCCCCTAACGCACGCTGACAAACTCACATACACAGATATAAATACAGGCTTACATATGTATTTGTATGTTAGTGCGGTAGGTAAAAATTCAAATTTTAACGCATATTCCCAGTCACACATACAAACTCACATACACATACATATATATGTACATGAGTGACTACTACAAGAACACAAACGAGTTTCATAAAAAGGCGCCATACATCGTTTCGCATCGTTTCGGTTGTCATATCGCAAGTTGCAATTTTTAACGCGCCCTCTTTTGCACTTGGAGAAAAGTCGTCGTGTCCTTATCGAATGAAAATTATTGTAATATCTTAAGAACCAACTAAAAACTTTATATTTAACGTCTTCTATACTAAAAATTATTTACTCAATTCAAGAGTTATTTTTAATTTAACTCTGCAATTTTAATTTAATATTTAATATAATTTCTGGTTGCCTTAGCGTTATTTCTATGTGTATGTTTAACTTCAGGGGAAAAAGTCTTTGGCACGCATATATATGACTAAGTATGTATGTCTGTAAGTTAGTGTCATTATCGCGTCGCAAAGCAGCAACAGTAGCAGTGCAGCCTTCAATCCACGCTTTGAGTTGGTTTTGCAAATTTTATATGTAAATATGTGCTCATGTGTGTATCGTGTGTGTCGTGTAGCACAGTGTAAAATTAGTTTAATATTTGCAAATATAAAACATGCATAAATCTAGGCAAAACAGCTGCTATTCATGTCGCCCATTTACAACTTCTTGGCTTCTTTGCTTGATAGTCTGAAGACAACATAAGGATGCACTCGCACACAACATTTGAAAAATTAGTGCAAATTTATATTTGATATATAGCAAAAGTGTCAAGCCATTGACGACATCGGCAACTGCTGCAGAAAAGTAGGGAAAAGTACAATAGAAAAGTTTACAAAAAACATAAAAACCCGAAATAAATTGAAAATCATTTGGTAACTGAAGTGTGTGTAAAGTATGTTAAAAAATTGCTTTGTGCTTTCTTGTCAAACAAAAAAAATCCTGTCAGATTTGTCAAATTATTTGCAATACATTTCTCAAACGTTATCTTTAAATTAAACTTCCAACCACATTTTCTCATTTAAATTTTGAAAATAGATTTCACACAGAGCTCAAGTTTCCGTGTTTAGTCAGAAGGAAAGAAAGTTCTTTTGCAGATGTACACTAAAACAAATGTAGCTCAGTTTTTACTTTTTATTTTGTTCCCAGTGATATTTCAAGGAGTAAACAAAACATTGCAATAAATAAAATCATTCAAAAATATATTCTTTTTAATAAAATTACACAATTTTGTCATAGAACCCATAAAGTAAAGTGAATGAATGATTCTGAATTTTAATTTATCTAATAGAAATTAAAATCCTATATGAGAATTTATCATTGGCAACATTGAATTACTTAAAATTAACAATAAATTGAAACACCTACACATCTCCTGATTAGCCGTTCTAATGTGCGAGTACACTAACCTCAAGTGATTGTATAGTATAAATTTTCACACACAAAATTTGCCATAAAGTTGTAAAATTTGTATTATATAATTAGCAAAAGATATTTTTAGCCGTATCAATTCGAAACATTGATATCACTCATACGTCATGTGGCTACGAATAAACGAATGTCAGTTGTTGGAATATTTTAATTAATTTTGCCACAATCTAAACCGAACAGCAATTTCAATTACTTTGCACATTATCAAATTCAAATTCAAGCAATTATCTTACAACTGTGCAATTTTCTCTTGTCGTCAAGCAACAAATTCCAACCACACACATACACAGAAAAAAAAACGAATGTAATAAAAGCGGAACAATAGTTGCCACAGCAACTTAAAGCGATTAACATATTCCAAGCAGCAGCAATAGCAGCAGCAGCAGTTGTTGCAACTCGAAATAACTCCATTTCCACACACACACACACAAGCAACCAACAAAACAACCAACAAAACAACGGTAAATGCAACAAATGTTGCACGATTGCAAATACACACAGACGTAGAAACACCTAGACACAATAACAAGTGATTTCACACATATAACGTCACTAGTTAAACATTGAATAGTATAAAAACTTTTAAATGAAAATTATATGATCACTTAAAACTTTGAATTAAAAATGAAACTTCGTTAGAAAGATCGAAGTAAACTGCGACAAAATAAAATTTCATACAAAGTGTCATATCTCAAGAGTGGTGCTATAAATATTTAGCGTACTGTATGCATTCACTTGCGCAACACAAACGTAGATTTGCGCGAAGTTGCTGCTGCGCCAGTTAAATTTCATTATGTCGCAGCTACTTTGCAACAAACGAACAAACGACAACGCGCATTGTTTTGCAATAATATTAAATTGCAGTAGTTCCTTTTGATGCTGTTGCTGTTGTTGTTACTGCTATTGTTTTCGTTATTGCATTGCTGCACACATGCTCCCTCAATACTATGTGCAAATTATGTTATTTGGCGCAGCATTTGCGGTGCGACGCGAATTTGTAATTTTGTGCAGCGCACAGCATAAATATTTAAATCAAATTCGAAAACGTACAGAAAATGCAATTGCGACATATGCTGCAGATGAAGTTGTTTAAGTGGTTTTGCATTAAACATTAGTGACCGACCGACCGACCGACCGACAGACCGATCGTTGAAAGTCATGTAACCAAATATTGTTTAGTTAATTTCTGATTAAAAATCTGAAAAAAAAATGATTTTCCCGCTCTGATAATTCAAAATACAATTTGGTGATTTTTATGAAAAATTGTATCTTTTATAAAAATCACGTAGTTAGTTGTAGGATTTTGAATACTTAAATTAATGGCATATATCAAATTTTAAATACTCATACGCACCGTACAACCAAAATAATTTAAATCAAATACGGCGGTAAGCCAAGTTAGTTATATTACTAGAACTGCATACAAATTGTTATTCCGCCTGTCAACCAAATAATTTAACGCTTTATAAAACCAAACCACATTTCAACCACGCTGTGTGTGAGCTTCTGTGTGTGTATGTGTTTCTGCGTGTGTGGATGTGCATTTTGTATACAAATGTATTTTGTTGTCAGATTTTTAGTTAAAAATGTTTGGTACCCAAAACCGCCATCAGCTGTGGTAGTGCGGTAGTGTGGTTGGATGTTTTGTTTCTGCTTTGTACTTTCCTGCTGGACATTTAACTGTGCCGCGCTCTGTAAAACATTATCCAAACCAAGTACTGTAAATGTGTGCACTCGCCAAAAATCAACCACATTTTTGGACAGGCGAGTTGACCCATATCCAAGTAAATGACTTGGTTAATGCGTTGATGGCACAAACAGCAACTGTAGCATAAGTCAAAAATGAAATTTATGTAAATGAACTTTTTTGCAGCATATGTACTTGGAGTCGTATGAGCGACCTTAATTAAGCATAGTATATTAGATGCTGTTTTGGCGCCCAGTCTAACCACAAGCTGCAAAGTAATAGTAATAAGAGCAACCAGAAATATAAAAAATGTTTATTTATAAGTTCAAAAACCAATTTAAGGAAATTCTGTTTTGTTGTATAAGTATGCAAGAATGTGCACCTTAAAATGATATAAGCAAAATATGCATTTTTAATATGCAGACATTTTGGCGATTTTCCACATAAAAGCACATTATTTTAATAAATAAAAAATTACGTTAGGAGTTATTTCATTGGCTTCCCTTCCTAATATGTTGGCAACATTAATTCTAACTGAAAACATGAACAAGCAATCGCATTTTAAAAATCTCGTCGTCGTCGCTGCTCGTACTTTTGACATTTGCATTAACGCTGATTTATATTTGCAAGTGAAAGAAAGTAGAAATAAATTTAGAGAAAAAAAGGAAAGGGGAGGGAAGAAAAAATCAAAATGAAAAACTATTTTCATTTATTTTATCGCTTTTAGTTTTCGGTTTGCTCTGTGCAAGTTTTCTTCTGCTTCTTCTGCAACTCAACGAATTGCCGAATTCATTCCTTACAGACAGTGTTACAGCATTTACATTGCACACACGCACACACACACATTTAAGTGCACACAACTACATACACAAGCATTATCAAATATTCCATCTTCCATTAAATCACTGTCACAAAGTGAATTTATATCATCACATTCGACTACGACTACGACTGCTGCTGTTGCTGCTGCTGCTTCTCTCAACGCCAAAACCCCAAAACTAATACAAATATATAGTCACACACATACACACAAAGTCACAACAGTGTATAATCATGTTTGTGTATGTGGCGCACGTATTAAATATTTGAATTAAATTTAAACTTTTTCGAATGTTACTCACACGTCCCGAAGGCCCCCGAAAAAGTAAACATTTTGCGGTGCAAACAAACAGCAACAAATTGGTGGGTTTTCCGTAGGAGCCGGGCAGAGAGCGGAGGATTTTTAAGCCAATATATTTGTTTATGTCAATATACATGTACGAGTATGTACATCTGTATGTATGCATTTGTATACGAAATGTATTTACTCAAGTTTCAGGCTTTGCTAACTTTTGTCAAAAAATAAAATAAAATTGAAATGAAATACAAAATAGAAAAATCAAACAAAAAACACAAATCGAGCTACAAATCATTTCTTATTTTTATAAACGCTGAGATTTCTACAAATGTTCGCTTGAGCGCTGCAAACTTTACTTGAAAATGTGCGTGTATATTTGCAAGTGTGCCGCTCTACTATTTTCATTTATATTAAGGAAGCAAAAAAATTATTCCGATACAAAAGTTAAAAAAGTAAACTACATACATAAAGACCGCTAAAAATTGTTTTTTTCTACTGCTTAAGGATGTCAAAATTGCTTTATATTTAAGTATTTTGCTTTTTTAATTAAATCCAAAATTAAAGCCAAAAGAAATCTTTCCTGACCTTTAAAACTTTTCAACCCTTACACAATGCACCACCACATATTCAGAAACTTATATGCATACCTTCAAAGTTTTGTTAGACTCATTTTCCTAAATTTAACAACATTTAAAAAAATTACCCAATAATGCCAAAAAGTATATATCAAAATTAACCAAAATTGCTTTGCTATTGCCTGATGTTAAAAAAAAATAAAACATAGCAAAACGAAAAAACTTTTCCTAAAAGTATGCTATACCAACACGTAAAATCTTGCATAAAGTTTTGCACAAGCAAAGCTGTAAAAGTAAATACTCCCCAAGGGTTATCAGCTGCCTTCTGCGCTGCGCTGCTCTGCGATGTGCTGTGCTGCGTCAACATGCTCATTTCTACTTCCACTTCTACTTCTACTTCATCTTCTTCTTATTTTACTTTGGCGTCTTCTTATTTTCAAAAACGCAAACACAAAAGTTTTTCGTAAACTTAACGACAAGAACAAGAACAAGAAGAGCAATAACAACTTCAACTCTAATATGGCAGGCGAGATATACGATAGAACAACAACTGCAACAGCACCAGCAACAACAACAACCGGGACAGCAATCACAAGCATAAATTGATCTATTTATGTTTAAACGACATTATTTGCATAAGAGAGAAACGTGCAGAAGTGCAAGTAACAGAGGAAGACAGGCGTCTCCAAGGAAGATTCCTAATAGTTCCAAACGATATGAGTGGCAAACTTCTCGACAAGACAAATATTGTTCGTAGCAGCATTTTAGGGTTTTCTTGAATTTCGGTTAAGTCATATTCTCACATATAAATGCCGACATATGAAAAACAAAATTCTGACATGCTTTAAAAAAGATAAATTTTGCATTTCAAGTTATTAGAAAATGTTCAACCTATACTTTTTTGCTCAAAGCTCAAATCATCGATTCCTTTTAAAGACTTTTGCCTGTGTGATTTTTTGCACTAAATAAATTTATAACTAATTCTACAATATTAGCAGGTATTTATATATCTGTGGTTTGTATACCTAAACACAAATTTTAAAAATTATTTTCAATGCTTCAACCATGCGTAAACTTTCAGTTCAAACTTTCCTAGATTTAAACGGAAACAGTTAAAAAGCTACAATTGGGCTTTTAAGGAAATATTTTTATTACAAAAACTTTGCCAGAGTTTGCATTAAAAAAATCTATTTAGAAGTATTTCTCGAATTATTTATATTTCCTAAAAGTATGCCATGACATTTTTTTCAATGCATTTTTCTAAACAACTGCACACTTCCGCGTCATCAAAATGCCAACTTCTTGCGAGAGACGCCAGCCGGCACGTTTTCACTCACGCACATCAATAAACACGCACATACACAAATACGTGTATATATCTCAGTGAATTTTCACATTTCGTTGTGTATGTGTTGTGTGCGTTCGTGTGCGTGTGAGCGCTTAAAGTAGCAAAAGTAGCGATTATGTGCGCATCAGAAGAATTGCAACACGACGATAACACAAGTGCAAATGTGTACACTCACACAGCCCCACACAAACGCATACACATATAGACAAAATACAAATTCAGACATACAAACACTGGCACACAGATCCGAATTCAACAGAAACTGCTGCAACTGCTGCCTGAGATTCGTTTCGTTCTCGACGTACTTTGTTCTTGTGCTGCAAGGGTTGCTGCACAGTATTTAGTGTCATTTAAAAGTAACAAGGGAGAACTAGTTTTAATCAAAATATTTATTTGTTAAATACTTTGAGGCAGCATGAATTTTTTCCAACTTAAACTTTGACGATTTACTAAATGAGCAAGAGTTTTAAATTTAAATAAAGATTTATTACATTTCACTTTAAAGTTCTGTGCGCCATTTAACTTATACATATACACACATGCTTTAGCTTGCGCTATAGACACGCATTTAGCCCCGAGACGATCAAAGATTAAATGGAGTATTTGCTTCGTCTTCTTCGTTCTCGTTACAAAAGCTGCGCAGCAGAAAATAGTTTTGACAGTTTTTGGAAATTTACGACTTGCTGCAAATTTTCAAATTTTTGCACTTAAATGCTTGCAGTGTATGTTATATGTACCTATGTATATGTGTAAATATGTATTGTGTGTATGCGTGAGTATGTTTATCAGTGTTTGTACTTTGCTAGGGACGCGTAAAAACTTTTTTATTTGAGTTTGTATGCAGTTTGTACTTCAAAATATAAAAAAAATTTAAATAATATGTATGCATTTTTTGTAGTCTGCAAGAAAAGGTTTTAAAAAATTTACCTTAAATTAAATAGATTTTATATTAAAACATAAATTGATTAATTTCCATTTTCTAATAATATAAATAAGAGATTAAGAGGTGAGCTCTTTATAAAGCAGCCGACGTGCCAAAAATAAAATCCTACTCTTAGGATTCAAACAAATGCGATATTTTAAATTTGAGCACAATAAAGTTTATGAATAAATAAGCGAACCAAAACAAAGAAGAAAAAAACATACACATAAAATGCAAAAATTACACCAAGCATAAATTTTAAATAACGTTGCCTAATTTTAGCCATTAGAAATTATAACTGAACACAACCAAAGCAGCAGCAGTAGGAGCAGAAGCAATAGCACCCGAAACCCGAAATATTCCAACAAATTAAACAACTCTGTTATTTATCATTAGTGCGCACACGTACACACAACACAAACACAAACACAAACACACGCACAAAGTACTCCATAATGCGAACGTGCCTTTACGGACGGAAACGCTTTTGGGTTTGTGAATGTGTGCGTGATGTTGTCCGCCCGTACGCTTGCCTGCCCGCCTGCCTGCCTGCCTGACTGCTTGCCCGCCTAAAATTGTGCTATGCTAAATAAAACTAATTTTAATTGCAATTTATGCGTTTGCTAAACTAATTCTGTATTTTAATATTAATTCTCTCTCTCTCTCTTTCTCTTTGTATGCTTTTCTCTCATTTCAGGGGTGGACCTGGCCTAAGATGGGGAGCGTGCTATTTGCAGCTGTGTTCATAGCGTTACAATTTGCCACCGGCGGCCTGGCCAACCCAGATGCAAAACGTTTATACGACGATCTCTTAAGCAATTACAATCGTTTAATTAGGCCTGTAGGCAATAATTCTGATCGTTTAACGGTCAAAATGGGTCTGCGGCTATCACAATTGATAGATGTTGTAAGTATTCCACATTTTTTATTTATGTACTCGTATTCTAAAATTATATGCCACAACATTAAGTAAAAGCATGTATTTCAAAATTATGAATGGACAAAAAATATCCGTTGTAAAAAAATCTAACTCACGACATTCCAATCGATTCTTAAAAGAAAAACTCACAAGTTCCCATAACAAAAACTTGTGTTCTCTCGCCTTACCAAGTCGGTCAATCGATGGACATATGCCGCGGTAATATGACCGAAAAATAAAAAACCGTTTTTGGTCTGCGCGCCCACTTGCAACCAATTGAGTTAGTTCCTCTACTCCATCAATTGGTATTTGAGGAATTTTTACGTTACACGGCCATGATGACTTATTACATTCAACGACAGGACACGGTAGGACACGACGTGTTTGTCGTCCCCCGGACAGCGCAATAACAATGGCAATAACAACAAAAACAACCGACAGCAACAGCAACAGCAAATCGATGGCAGCAATAAAGAAAACCGTAGTTGTACCTTCAGAAGAAAAAAAAGAAGAGAAGAGGAAAACAACCAAAAAAAAAACAGCATCGTAAAAATTCCTTTAAAAATGCCGTAAAGGGCGAACGTTCGAATCAGCGTACCAAATGACACGCTTATGGCGCACCGAGCGCAGCAATTTCGTTATTAAATCCAAGTGAAACCCGATGAACGTTGCCTGGTGCCGGACATGTCAGCCAAGAGCAGCAGCAGCAGCAGCAGCACACAAGCATACATTTTTACACGTGTCTGTGTTTGTGTGAGTGCGTGTGTGTGTGTAGATTTTTCCAATTGATTTTGTTCATTCGTGTGGGAAGTATTTCATGATTTTCCTTCTTCTACTGCGCGGCGGCAGCGATTGCGACTGCGTGCGCACGATGATTGAATGCATTTGATCCTCGTTGGGTGGTGCGTCCTGTTCGTTCTGGCTAATGCACATTTTTTGGCTTTTAGCACGCTGTGCTACTTGCAGTTGTTGTGTGCATATTTTCCTCGTTTGCGTCTTCTCTTTCTTCATTTCTTTTTTCCTTTAAAGAGAACGACTCCCCTCATCCGGTCTTATTTGCCCGTTTTGTGTGTGTTTGAAATTTCACTTATCCTTGCATGAAAATCAATTTGTTTCGTTGTGAGCAATTTTGATTTATGGCTTCCCGTGCTTAAGGGGCAATATTCTGGTTTTAAAAATGGCTCCTTTAAGCTGCTCAAAGTGTGCAGACCACTAGCAAGCATATTTCGGTTTGAGTTTGAGCGCTTATTTAGACTTTATTAAAAATGTCTAATGGAATTTGAAATTATTGATTTTTGATTTACTTCAAAAGTTGTTCAAAAATTACCTTAAATACCAAAATAAATCCATTTATTTAATACTTAAGTGTATTTACAATTAAATTAGTTGTAATAATAGCATATTTTTAGGCTAGCCTCTAAATCTCTCTAGTTATGTCCAAATGTTGTGCTTCTCCACTCAACTTCCCTATTTCGCGTGAGTTATGCCAATTAAATTAACTCTACTTCGAGCTTCGAATAGAATAGCTTCCGAGCACGCTAATGAACGTTAATTATAAATCAAAATACAATTTTAGGCGCAAACAGAAGCACATACACACACAAACACAAACGGGAGCAAACCGTCATAATCGCCGCGTCACCGCTTCACTTTGCCGCACTGCATTAACAATTAATCAAAACAGATAATTTGTGGATTTGTGAAGCAGTCATAACTAATTAATCTTGTGTAGGCATAGAGCCTAGAATTTTCTCTCCCAAGACAAAACGACGCCTAAAAATAGACAACAAAATGAGTCGTTTTTTGTTTCACCCCAGAACTATGTGAAGTGAGAACGGATGTTATTGTTTTCGCATTAAGTGCTGTCAAAGCGTTACAAAAACAATATTTATTACAATAACAATAACAACAACAAATGTAACAACAATAGCTTTAATCCTACATAATTAATAATGGCTGCTGCTGCTTAAGGCGCGATGCGCTGAGCTGCTTGCGGCACATTCGGCGTGCCATACCCAATCATCACTTCACTGTAGTTTGTTGATTGTCATTGGTAGAATAATAACAACAACAACATCCACAAAAACAACAAGTACACATAAAAAAACAAACCATACAATGTTTATTAATGAGAATTCTATTTGAGATAAACAAATTATTTTGTCGTATGAAGGACCTTTTCCATTAGTTTATTTTAAGTTTTAAATTTACAAAATTTATGTAAATTTAAGTTGAAATTCAATTTGAAAATAACTTCACACGGATACGCTCAGTGCACGGCAAGCAAAACAAATTAGCATAGCATACTGTTAGGCGCATGTCAGCAGCGGCGGCGGTGGCGGCGGCTTTGTCGGTTTACTTTGTCTGTGGCTTAAGTGCATTTCACGGCGCGTTATTTCTGTGTTACGGCTTTCGAACGGGAAATGCATTTCCGTTTCATTGCATGGAGTATTGCCGGGTCATAAGGTCCTTCTAATGAATGGCGTCGCGGCCTGAGGTGATCAGAGTTGGCAGTTGCTGCGTTGCTTATGTTTAGTGCCTTGCTGTGTTTGTGTCTCCTGCGACCAATGTCTGCTGACGTGCGACTGTAAATGCGTATGTATGCGTGTTATTGTGTGCGGCCGCAATTAAATGCTAAGTGTGCGGCGTGTTTATTGATTGTAATTGTTAAGCATAAATGGCAGCACTAATGAGCAAATTAAGTGAATTTGCCCGTGCTCAGCAAAAGGAAGTTCACAGCAAACATTTTTGTTTATTTTTTTACATTTATTAGTTAATATAAATATAAATTAAATTCTATAAAATGCTCGAGCCTTAAATAATTTGAACCGAAGTCGATACAAATTTGTGTCGAATCATCGAATTTAAAATTCACCAATCATAGAATCGAAATCTGTTCTTTATTTTATTTTATTTTGTATTTTATCTCATTTTTTTTATTTTTCATCTTTTCATCATTCATTTCGTTTCTTTTAAAATCAAGCTGCCGTGGAGCTGTTGCCTTATTTGGGCACATTCTGACGTTTCCTTTTAATTTAAAATTTTAATTTTGATTTCCTGTTTGTGGCAGCATAAACTCGCTCTCACACATACAGTTACATTCTTACATACATGCAGGAATGCATACAAAGTCACATTCGTTGTCGGCAAAAGGCAAATGATGTGGTGCTTTGATTTGCCTTTTTAAATCGCTTCGCCTCGTCTCGTCTTGTCTCGCCGCCAGCAGCACTGCCTGCTCAGAAATATCCTACAGCTTTAATTTAAATGTCCTTTTTCCTGCCGAGTGCTTCCGGTGTGGCTTTCTCTCCACTCCAAACGCTGCCCCGCATTCGGTTTGCCACTTATATATGCAAAAGACAAACGCTAAAAGAGATTTGTACAAAAGAAAAAAATTGTATATTATAAAAAAGTAAAAACAGCAGAAACAGAACAAAAATCACACACACACACACATATACACCGTACACCATACACCGAAGTAGCCCAGAAGTAGGAAATTCGAAATTAAAGCGAAAAGTAAAGTAATCGTCGTCGGACATTTTGGCAGTCGAAAATTAATGTAATCCTTGTGCAATGTGTTTCAGGATAACGACTGCGTCTGTGTGTGTCTGAATGTGTGTGTGTGTGTGAATGCCCGGCACAGGATGCTTTTCGCTTTTCCGCCCGGCTTTATGCAGATTTATTTGATTTCTTTCTTGTTTTTTCTTTTTCATTTTCCCATTTTTATTTTTGTTCCTTACATTCGAGTGGAACTATTTTTTTTCTTCTTCGTTTCAGACAAAATGCAAATGAGCGCTTCAAGTGAAGTGAATACATGTGATTTAAAGGATAATGCGAAAAGGTTCCTTTGCTCCGCTCTCAAATCTTATTTACAAAAGCGACATTTTCGAGTTTTTCTATACAAAGAAATGCGGCAACAAAATTTGTAGGAATTTCTTTCATTGTCATATGGAAATGATAAAAGTTGCTTAAATTTTTAAATATATTTTTTTATCGAAGTATTTAATTTATATCAATTTGTTTAGTATTTGATTTTTTCATATTTATCAAAAATCTCAAATCGCAATTCCAAATTACTGCTAAACAAAATATCGCGGTTCATTTTTAGAAAATAAATTTCTAACTTGTTCTTATTTTTTACATTTACTTGAGGTTCTTTGCCAGTTCGACCTATTTCCCTTCTTAACTGTTGTTCAATTAACAATCACTTTTTTAGTTTCCAAACGTTTCCATTTTCGTTTTCCAATCAACCCTTTTAAATTTTTTTTTTTTAATTTCCAAACACTTCCTGCATTCCAAACACTCTTTCTTGTTTTACAAATTTACAAATGCTCAAACACAGATAATTCTTTTAAACTGCAGCGCTGCTATCTTTTTACTTAAACTGTTAGCGCTGCCCCATAAAATCGCGCGCGTGAGAAAATGTATTAATGAGCTATGCGCCAACTGCGCTCGCTCGTTAATAAAAAGGACACGCTGCATCGCAAACAGCAAAAGGTACAAAAAATGATTGCAGCGAACGAACGAAAAAAGTTAAGAAAATCATACAAAGGATAACAGCTGAAAATCCACTTAAACGGTGTGAAGTACATTTGTTAGCTACTTTTTGTATCCCTTCTTTTTTCTACCGTTTTTCGCTTTGTTTTTTTTTTTTTTACTGCTTTTGTAACAGCAAAAATAAGAGAAAAAGAACCGCGCTGCAATCAGTCGACGCCGGAAAAAGGATATACGAAGCGGTTTTGCTGCTATTTTATCTTTTCCTTCTGCTGCTGCTTTTTCTTCAGAGTCTTCCTTTCTTTCTTGCTTCTTTTTGTATGTCTGTCTGTCTGTCTGTCTGTCGTCGTTTGCTATCTTTCGGTTTTTCTTTGCAGAATGCAATGGCGGCGTTGGCGTCCTCCACTTTTATTGTTGGTTCCGCGTAATTTCGCTTAAGGAAATTAATGACTTTTCGCACACACACACACTTACACTGCAAGAGCGCCACGTTGCGCCTCATGCGGCTTAGTAGGTGGGCGCCCTAATGCTGCGCATATGTATCACACACACACACACGCAGATATATGTACCTTTATGTTCACGTCATCCCAGCACTTATTTGTGGAATTTTTGCCATTAACGCCGACTTCAATGCTAAGTACACGCGATAATACTGCCATCACATTATCATTATCATTTTGTCGTTAATTAAATTTTTCCATCGATTCTGCGATTTTATTCTTTCGCTTATTGTGAGCTAGGACCTTATCGTACTTTGATTGTTTTTATAAGTTTATTTGTGCCGTAGTATAAAAACGCATGCTAGCAGAATAATTGGAGATATTTGAAAAGAAAAGCGTAATGAAGTTGTTGTTTATATCCTTCGAACGAAAGACAACATGTTAGCCAATTGGCAGTGTGAAGCGAATACTCAGAATTAATAAAGTTCTTTTTTATTCACAGAAATTGTAGTTGATCCTTTTTTTGTCAAGAAATCAATACTTCTAAAAAATGTCTGCGAACTTAGCTAACTTTATTCTTTAGCTTCTTTGGCTGTGTAAGTTCTTAATAGTCTTGTTTTTCCAAAGTATGTTTTGAGTCAGGTATCTACCGAAATATAGTTGTAAAGTTCATTTTACAACTACACTTTTTCTTCCTGATTTATATTTCTTTTTTGTTTTTCACAACTTTTTGCCCTTTGAACTGCTGATGCACTTTAGCCGCTCCTACTTGGAAGCGAGCAAGCGAATTTTTGCCAAACTTCTGCTTTCCAACAAATACCAAATAAATACACTTTATCGAATTGTAAAACTACACGGAATGAATATTGTGTACAATTATTGTCGAGTAAAATACGATAAAAAACAAAACGCTTTGGCTTTGTTTTGCTATGAAATTTAAGTTAGAAACTTGCTTATCCAATTTCCTAAGCATTGACGAAATTATTTCGAGGCACTTAAATTCCCATGTGCAGTCTTGGATTCAGTTTTATCAAATAAAGCTGAAGAGGATCAAACTTTTTTCTTTTTTTTTTGTAAGTCAATTTGGAATTGTATTTTTAAATAGAATATTTAAATAGTGGATACTTGCATTTTATAAAAAAAAAGAATCTCTATTGAAATTTATAATATTCTAACTAATGTGTGTTCTTTTCTCTTTTGCAGAATTTAAAAAATCAAATAATGACGACAAATGTGTGGGTGGAACAGGTGAGTCTCTTCGGATTTATATACTATATTAACCAATCTACCATATCCATGAAAATGTTAATTTTATTTTGTTTTGGTGGAGCAGCACTCATTCTTATAGCCTGGCGACCACTTGAGTGCGACCGAAAACAATGACAACACTTTGTGTGTTTGTTTTTGTTTTATATTTATTTTTCGGTTTTATTTATGTCCGGCTCAATCTGGTGCTGCAACCGCAGAAGCAGTGACAGCTGTAGGATTTCTTGTGTGTTGAGCACGTTCCATGCTCAGGTGCCCATTAAATGCACTCCTGCTGCCAACAGCAGCAGCACCAGCAAACAAGCAAGCAAAATGTCCAGCGTTGCTACTGAATTTATGGACATTTTGTGCTTGCACTTGTGTCTTTTTTTGTCGTCCGACCAATCTTTCGTCCGTTCGTCCGTCTGTTGGCAAGTGTGAAAGCGCAGATTAAATTTAATTTTAGTGACTTATAAAAATATTTACTTCTCTGTCCAAGCAGAGGACACGTTTTAATACAAATCTTGGCATATTTTTAGGATGCCGAAGAAATAACTCGACAGTATAGTTTAAATATAGCATTATCTCGAATCAATGTGGATAATATGTAATATATATTCTTCGATTTATTACCTACAAAAAGTTTTTCTTCTCTTTTGAAACGTAAAATACAATATAAGCCTAAAAGTCTGCTACACCGGTGTTAAATTGAAATTCATTGAAAAACATGTTCTGTTTTGAGAATACAAAAATAATACTTAAACATGACACAATGCTTATTTACGACACGAAACAAATTATTTAAATAATTCTGAAGAAGTGTGAAATTAATTAATTTTTAATTGCCTCAAAGTATGCATGTCAGATATTACATTAGTTTCCGAATTAATTACTATGTTATCAAAAGCAAATTAATTTTAATTCTGATATTCAAAAACCACTTTGGCGATAATTATGCTTTCAAAAACAATTGCAAATGCAGACAACGCACACGTAGCGCCTAAAACTATGCACTTTTGCTTGTACGAGAGCAACATTACAAAATCTACAAAATTAACGTGACTCGCCCAAAATTACTCCCAGCAGTAGACGTCATTTTGTGGCCGCGCCTCGAAATTATGCAACGTTGCATAATTTCAGGCGCGTATATGCATGAGTTTGTGTTTAAGCTTGTGTGAGCGCGCACGCGAGTATTGTGTGGTTTTGGGCGGCTTTAAGCGGAAACGGAAGTGCTTTGCTGGTGGCGCGTTTGTGGCAGAAACATGATTTCGGCGGCGGCTGCGGCGCGCGATTATCCCAATGGGTTAAATATGACAGGCGGACCAAACTAACTAAATCGATTGCGTTGCAGCGAGTCGAGTCGCTTCATAAATTGGCAACATCAACGCAAAATAAGCAACTTTTATAGTAAAAGTATTTTTTTTTTAGTTTTGCATATTTAAAATAGCAAATGTGCGCTTTCACTAAATAGTTCAGGATAGGATAGGATAGGATGGCATAAATGAGGGCAGGGAGGTAGGGTGCAGCTTGGCCCTTGTGAACATGCATTTTGCATTTAACGATGAACATGCCAAACGCCTTGCTTGCTGCATGTTAATGCAAATAGCATGGCGCGCACATACGCACACTTACACTCACACACACACAAACATATATTTATATGTTGGCAACTACCAAGCAAACGCTTCCTAAAAATCCTTGCATAAAATAATGCTAAATTCTTGTAAGCGCCATTTTGAGGCTCAATAAATTTAACATTTTCCTCCCGAACCCATTCAACCCCCTCTGCCTCCAACGACCGCAACAATTTAAATATTCAAGCAGAACGTACGAAATTTTCAATTTAAATTTTCGTTTCGTTTTTGTAATTGGAATTTAATGGACGGAAATATAGTGACAACAGGGTGACTTTGGGCATACTCTAACAAAGCTTTTGTAAATATAAATTTAATTCACATTTATTTAATGCCAAAAACTTGTCACCATGAAGAGGAAACGTTTGTCTTAGTGCATTTTTTTTTTTTAAATTTTCATTTCTTTTTAACGGTGTAGCACCCTGTCATGGCTTCAGCAAGCTTTTTAGTACTTGTGTGCAAGTGCTTAAACCTTCTTCAGCAGAGCAGATAAGAGCAGTGCGAAAAAACTGAACCGGACTATGCTCAAAAAATATTACCAAATAACGCCTAAATGTATGCAGCAGTTAACAAAAGTAGTTTTTTTGCTGCTTTATTTACGCGTTCGCCAGCGGAGCTTTAAAGCTTATGCAAATATACTCATTCAAGTTATTTACATTCTTGGACACTTTGCGCTCTTTTGAAAGGTTTTTTTTTTGGCGATGTGATTTATTTTTTATTTCCATAAATTCTGCGGCGGTTTAAGCGTTTTTTAAGTTATGCGCTTTGGTTGTGTCCAAATCGTCAGCGCCGCAGATCAGCAACACTATGGTGCACAACAGAGCGCTCTTGCATTTCACACAATTGTCACTTGGCGCTGGAGTAGGGACGCGGGTGGGTACAAAGGTACGCATAAAAACTGCTCTAAAAGCGAACGCAAGATATATCAAGCAGGGTTGTCATCATTATTAAAAATTGAGCTTCAAAGAATTTAATTGAATTTGTAACGCTTGTATTTTATAAGAAAAGTATGTTAGGTAATTAATTTTTATTTTTTGCATTTCGTGCCCGTGGGTCAAACGCGCGCGAAAAGTATTTTACTTTAACTATTTTAATAAAAAAGCTCAAGCACACATGTCATTTGAATTCAAAAGCATATTTCCGTTGCTGTTGACTATTTGTGTGTGTGTGTCTGTGTGTGTTGTAGGCTCACTTCCGTTTGTCGCTGGCAGCTATTTTCACTTCCGCCGCAGCCGTCCGTCGTCGCCGCATCTAATTAGCACAAATAAACACGCGTCAACTGCGTCGGCAATTATAAAATTTCCAATAAACAAATACAGCTTAACAAATTATCACACACACACACGCATACACACAAAGCAAAAATACATATATACAAATATTCATTTCAAAATTATAACTACAGCTTAAATGAAAAAATCCATCATTTAAAAGTCTTTTAAACTCATTGAAAAGGCGGAAAATTCAAAAGTGTAAAAAATCGTTTTATATATAAAACTATAAACAATCAAATAACCACTATACGAAAACATTCTTTCCGATGTTATACATATATCAAAAAGCTGACAATATCGTTCATTCGGTCAATTAGTGGTGTTATAATAATAAACGCATTGTGTGAATTTTCAATGAACGTGCGAGCGCATAGCTGAATAAAAATTCCAGCAGGTATACTTATAAATAAATTAATGCAAATACAAATATTCATACACACGCAAAAATTTATGAAAACTTAATTTAATGCCCGCAGTTTAGCGCACCGAACAAATTTAATGCATAATTAAAACAACAACAACAACAAAAAAACAACTCAGAAATAAACAAAAACATAAAACAATAACAAATTATACAAATTGTCGTCGCTGGCATTTGCACTTTAATACACACACACATACATACATTCATACATACATACATACATACATACATACATACATACATACATACATACATACATACGTATGCGTGTGTATGGCATGCCAAATGTTTTTAAATATTGTATAACTGTTCAAACTAGTTCATAATTAATTTCAGGCTCATGCATTGCTAAAACATTTTTTATTGAAATTGCGTTTTCTTCTTGGTTTTGTATTTTTTCAGGAATGGAATGATTATAAATTAAAATGGAATCCAGATGATTATGGCGGTGTGGATACGCTGCACGTGCCATCCGAACACATATGGCTGCCGGATATAGTGCTCTATAATAAGTAAGTCACACGACACACCGACGGGTGTGGTTGGAATTTGTTGGGCGGGGGTGAAGGGGCGAAGGATATGTGGGTAAATTATATGCATAATATAAACAACTACACACATGCTAAATAGTATTTCAAATGAGCTATTTCAAAAATGCAAATATTTATTTCACTAAAATTCATTTTAAAATAACCAAATTTTGCAGTTAGTTACAAATTTATACACAATCAAATATTGTAGATATATTAACTGATTTTCGTTTAAGCAAAATCTCTTCATTTTATCCAATATCTAATGGGTTTTTTTTTGTATATTTGTGAACAAAATAAATTGAAAATAATTCGCGCAGTAATTTGTATGTAATGACTGAATTACAACAACAGAAAAAAAGGTTTTACACTAACCACTTTAACTGATGCGAAAATTCAATTAAATCAAAACCACTTAAGAAGGCCGAAACTGAAATCCTACAATTATCATAATAAATCCGCGCAAAAGAAGTTAGTCAACAGCACGACAAGAATTTAAGTCGTGAAGTCCTTTTTCCGTCCGTCTGTCTGTTTCACTTTTTACTAATTTTAATATATGGCTTCATTATTTGGTTACAACTTTTTTCGCTTTTTCCGCTCAAGTTTATCCTTGCGAATGTGACATAGAAAAGAAACGAAAAAAGTAGAACTGTTATAAAATGCGAATAAAGTCGAAAAAACCAAATAAAATAAAAAGAATCAAACGATTTTTTGAGACTATTCGTAAGCCAAATCCTTGCCACGACGCAATGCGACGCGGCCGTACCAAGTCCTTGCGATACACTGGCCGTCACATTTACAGGCTACAGTCACAGTTCGCCTTTGTTTGTTGCTGGCAAATGAAATTTAAGCTTTTCCAAGCAATAAATTACAAGTTTTTATGACGCCGAAATACGCCCAGCCAAAAATAAAAAAAATAAAAAATATATAAAAAAGAAACAAAGAGAAGAAGAGAAGAAATAATCGACACAGCCAAAAATGTACGCAATAGCGAAAATCTACACGGAGAGAATAATTAATAAACATATAAGTTGAAATTATGACAAACAAAAAAATTAAATTTCAAATAGCTTTACCTAGACTTTACTAGCTTTCTAAAAAAAAAAAAACAGTGAGACAAATGGTAAATTTTTTGGAAAATATTTATTTTGTCCATGTTTCAAAAGAGTTTTTTGTTTTTGCGCCACAACAAAAAAACCAAATCGGTGTGGTGGAATTTCAGTATGCCATAATTTAAGAATTTAGAGTGAAGAACAATTTGAGCGATAAAAGAACAAAACCATAAAAGAGAGATTTCATACGAGTATATGTTAAGAACATTAGATTTCAGTATGAAATTTTTAAGAAAAGGCAATTTTAACATTTAAATGAAATATTATTGAAAACTTTTTGTTTTTTGCTGTGCACCGAACTGTAAGCTGAAGCCGCCTTAAAAGGACATAAGGATAATATGAAGCCGCACACAATTGCCGACATTAAAACGGCAAGTCAAGTGCGTAGAGCGTACGACTCCGAGTCTGGTCCAGGCAGAAGGGAAAGCGTTCGACTCGCTTTCTTTTGCGGGGTGTTGATTTCACTTTGTGCCACTGCCACTTCCACTGCTGCTGCCTTTGTTGTTGCTTTGCTTTTTGCATAGCTGACGAACGACGGCTCCGTTGGCCGTTCACGTGACAGCCTCTTGTTAGTTGGCGCTTAAATTGTTTCATATTTGCATAGAGCCGCCGTGCCGCGTCATCGCAGGAGCTTAGTGAAATTATTATGATTAGGAAAAATTGAAGACCATTTCGAAATTTCGTTTTTAGGCATTTTTTCTTTTCGAAAACGAAATAAAACGACGCTAATGATGGGTTGGCAAAATTGCCTGCTAGGGTGCATGACGGACGGGCGTTGGCAACACTTGTTCGTAATTAGATATCCGCTTGGACGGACGATTAGTTAAATAGAAAAACAAACAACAACATTCTATAAAATTTTGGAGAAGTTGCAAAGAGGTTAATTACACTTTTTGAAGGTAAACAATTTGTAATGAAAAATAAGCGATCACTTTAATCCTGGAAAGACTTCTTTTCAGAGTGTTTGTTTTTTTATTAACAAACTATAGCAAACCTAAAATTTAATATATACATGTTTTTTTTCAAATAACAAATATATATGTTTTATATTGAGGAACAACAAACAACGTAATCGAAATACAATAAAATTAAAGCGCAAATTAATGTTACCGAAGTCATTAGACAAATTCAACGCGCCGCCATGCAAATCGACATCAAAACAAATTTTTATTTGCACAACACAATTAAATATCACTCACACATACAACGCATTGTTCGCACATGCCGTATTACGCATACTTTTGCGCGCATTCACACACACTCTCAGCGCAGCACTCTCTAAACGCCACAAACTGTGCACATATTTATGATTATGTGCTCGCTCGCTCGGCTCGAGAAGCGTTTTTGCGATTTTAATAACTAATTTATGTTTATAGAATAAAATAATATAAACAAACAAAGAAATAAACAAAAGAGAGAGAGAGAGAGTGAGAAATCGCGGAGATAAATCGAATGAGGAAGGAGAGGAAAAACAAACAAAAACATTGATTTGCTTTATCAACAATTACAATGCAGCGAATGTGCTTGCTGCATAAAATACACACTCACACACGCTCACAAACACGCGAAGGCCAGATGCAAATGCTACAGCAGGAGCCGGAGCAGCTGCAGACGCAACAAAAATAAGAAACATCAAAAACGCCAAATGCGAATAAAACAAAACGCAGCTCAGCGCATCGCATCGCATCGCACACAATTTGCCAATTCGCAAAAATATTTGTGCATATTTTAAGGCGCATCGCGGCAGCGTTCGAACATTTTTAAAATGGCTTTCCAGCGGCGAAAGGATACAAAAACCAAATATCGAAAACCAAAAATGAACCTAAAACAAAACAAACAACAAAAAACGATTTTGTGGCTGTGCAAATTGTAAAAGCGTTTAATGTCGCACACACAAACGCCGAAAACAAACACATGCACACGCACATACACATATAAAAGTATAATAAACTGGTTTGAAAAATATTATTTATTCCGAAAAAGGAAATTTTGTTATTCAATGTTTTTATTACTTCTTCTAATAAGATTAAAAAGAAAGTTTTGATTAATTTTTTAATAGAATTATTTTGAAATTTGATTTTACCAAAAGTTTTCAATTCAAAACCAGCCTAATGCATAAAATTCACCACATATCCTTGTTTTTATTTTGTTCCGTTGTTGTTTCATTTCCGCAAATACTTTCTGGTATTTTGTGTGCGACGCGGTGCCGAACGTAGGCAAGGCGTGGCAATATTTTATGGCGCAGAGACACTAAACTTTTATTTCATTATTTGCGCGTAAAAATTCGGCATGCAGCAATTGCGTTTCCGTGCGGCGGCCATTTAAATGCCGCGTTCGTTCGGTCGTTCCTTCGTTCGTTCGTTGGACGTTGCATGCAACAGCAGCAGCAGCGGCAGCAGCAGCCAGAAGGATATTATCCTGCAATAACAAAACCAAAACAAAAGCAAGAGAGAACAACGAACGACGCAATCCAAAAAAAAGAAGAGTATTGTGACCCAAACAGTGCGTGACTGTGTCACCAAACGACATGAGTTATGACGCTTCGGACAGCGGCAGGACAACAGTAACAACAACAACAACGACAACAACAGCAAAATGCCAAAATGCCAAAATGCAACAAAAGAATACATATGCCAGGCAGTGCTCGACCATTAATCGATAAAAAGTTTTTCGTGTTACAAAAAATCGGAATTTTTATTTGAATATTTTCTCGCAAAGTTTTGATTGAATTTTTAAATTAATTGTATCGAACAATTTTAACGGGCAGCTATCGAAAGCGGTATTCAGATTTATTTGCATATTTCTCGATTTCATCAAAACATTTGAGTGTGTCACATGAGAACAACAAAATGTTGCATTGTTTGTGGGGAGAATTGGAGAAGTTTAGTAAAAATTAATTTTATTAAAGCTTAAACCGAACTAAGTGAAATTTTTTAAAAAGCTCACAAATTGTTAATCAAATTTGGATATTTTGTTTTGTTTGCTTTGGAAATTTCAGATTTTTCTGCATTTATTTTTTGAGCTATTCAAAGAGTTTGCAGACAAATTAATTTTGAATTTTTTTTAAGGTATTTGAAGCATTAATTACAACCTAATCCAAATGTTCATGTTTTCCAAAGAAATAGAAAATTTTCTAATTTAATTTAGAATTCTGATGATGGAATCATTTAGAGATTAAAAGCTCCTGAGTTGCAAAACAGATTGAAATAATTCTTGCACGTATTTTAAATTTAAAAGTTTTCATTAAAAATAGTTGAATTTACCAAAAAGCCTCGTTAAAAGAAATTTTCGAAATTGCGGCACAAAAAGTTTATACAGTAGTAAAATCGCTTCGTGTAGCCCAATCAGCGCCGGCGATTATTTTCTCGATAGTGTATTGTTTCGAAATTGAAATTTCAATTTTGGCCAACTCCAGCAGCTGTGAAACAACAACAGAAAACAGCGAGAAAAAAAGCTACACAAATCGGCAAATTGTCTGCATGCAAAATTTTGGCAATTTACTTTGGGGGCATGGTTAACTAAACACAAAAAAGCGGGCAACTGCAATTACGCTTAGTAATTTCCGTTACGAGCGCGAGCAATGTACGTCATTTGAGAAGCACACACCCATACATATACGCACACATGAAGAATCATGCACACATGCAAATTGTTTGCTTTGCACAATGTTGCAGCGCGAACTATTTGCATTACAACCAAACCCATACATATACATATTAAAATACTAGCGCACACACACACACACGCGCGTATTTGTTACAGAGTACAAAGTTCTTCTCTTTTCACATATGCGAATACAACCGCCGGGCACACACCAACGCAATTGCATTGCGCCGCCATATTTCGCAACAATTGCGCATTTCCGTTTTGTATGAATTTTGCCAAAAATAGTGCGAAAAATACATGCAAACATAAATATGTATGTATGTGTGTTTGTACATATACCACTATACCGCAGATGTTGGCCGGCGGGTAGAGCGGCGGTCGCTGCTCTTCTGCCTTGTAACAAGCAGCGTCAAAAGTTGTAATTTATTTTCGCGCGGCTTTGCATACTTTTAGGAGCACTCGCACATACACCCGCACAAAAGCAGCGGCGGTTTGTTTCGTTTTGTCTTGTTTGCTTTTTGTTGTCTGTTTTTATTGTCATCGTTTTTCTAACTGTTTGCGGCCGCTCGTTTGTATGTGTTTGTTTTTTGTGCTCGTATTTGTAATGCTTTTGGCTGTCATTTTGTATTCGTCTTTTGCGTTAATTGAAATTTTTGCGCGGCATACTTTTGGGCTCAAAATGAACAAAATCGACAAAAGCAAAACCACAACAATTCGATTCGTTCGACAGTTCAATGTGGCTAAACCAAAATATGTTTTAGGAATTTTTGTATGCTAAAATTATTATTATAAAAAAATGGTTTAAAAGTGTGTTAATATATCTTTAATTGTTGAATTTAAAATATTTTAACATATTTTATATAATGTTAATTTAAAATTTTTTTCAGAGTTGATTTTTTAAACTAATATTAATAAGTTTTGTTTTCACATTATATCATGTTAAATTAACATTTTTTTCATGCGATTTTTTAAATGGCTAATTTTATCGCTATAATTCTTGTTAAATTAACACTTCGTCATGTCGAAATAACACTGCGTCTTGTTAAATTAACATGGCATTGTCATTTGCAATGAGGAAACATTCTTCCTAACCGTTTTTAATAGCTTCAAATTTATTAAATTTATCAGCCACAGTTTAGTACCACGGTCATACTTTTTAACATGTTAAAGTAGCCGTCGTATATCCTGACCACCCGACACACTGCCCACTTGGTCCTTACACCACCGCGACAAACTCAATTTCTGCAGCGAAATCAGGAAACCGTTTTTTTTTTTCTTTCTTTCGGTTTTTCGTTTGGTCGCTCATAAATCTCGGTATTCCCAAAAGTACTTTGCTTTGTTTTCTTTAATTAAATGAATGTTGTTGACAACTTTATTATCTTCTTTTCTTTCATTTATTCACTCACTCTTTTATACTTTCATTCTTTTCGCCGTTCCGTCCTTTAATTCTATTATATCGCTTGTATTTCTGTCCGTCTTATTCTGAATGTGTCTGTCAGTGCCAGGCGTGTTTAGGCGGTCTGTATTTGTCCTAGACTGGCTTCGGATATTTTGTTGTTATAAAAGACAACTCTAAATTGTGACATTGAATATTGTCAAAAAAATTCAAAGTTTATCAAACAAAATAAATAGTAAAATATTTGATATTATTTTGTTTTGCTTTAGGTATAAAAAATCTACTCAAAAAAAAATTTCAGAACCAGTCTAAAATATTCGTACATGAATTTTACAATTTACAAAGGAAACGTAAAACCAAAAATGAAAAAAAAAAAAATAAGTAATAAAAAGAAAGAAAAAAAAAACAATAAAGGAAATAAAATTTCATTATCTTTCATTAGATGTATAAAACGTGAATGCGGGCAAGTGTATTTGTCAGTGTGTGTGTGTTTGCACTTACACATACTCGTCCATTGTCCGCTTTGTGTGTGTTTGTTGCGGACAGTTCGAGAGCGATTAAAACGATTACGAACCGAGATTATACGCGAAGCATAACCGAAAAATAGAAAAGATAGAAAACAAAAAAGAAGAAGAAAATTACGAAATTGCCAATTGCCGCCATTGTGGTGGCCAAGCGCTTGTCTCAAAGATGGCGCTGAAGTTGGTCGGCGGCGGCCATTTTATTGTCCACCATTAACGGTTGCAATAACAATTTAAAATGTTTTCTTTCTACTTCGTTTTATTCTACTTTTTTCTTTCCATTTTTCGGATTCTTAGGATTCGAAATTAAATTTCATTTGCTAGAGCGCACTCACAATAGAACGAAGCTAGAGTAGAAACTTTCAAAATGGATGCCCGCTTTTAGTGTTCAAATTGCGCTGGCGATTAAGCCTTCTCTTTGACGATAAATGCGCGCGCAAAGCGTTTTTAAAGTTCTCTAAATTAAGAACATTCGGGCGCAGTTTCAAAAAATCCATAACTAAATAAACTTTAATGATCCTAATTATTTACATTACATTTGCAATAAAGTACACTGAAGGAGGTGCGGAGGAAAGTTCTTTTACCAATGTCATCGTTTATTTTGAAGTTTGTTTAAGCAATACTATAATTAAATTCGAATAGTTCCAAACGATTTATCGGTTTCTGATAGAATGATTCTTGTTTAATCTCGACTTAAAAAATCAAAGTCAAAATGTTTGTTTATAAAAAATTAATCAACATATTAATAAGAATAACCATTGCTCTGGAAGCCAACAAAATAACTTCGTGGCTTAAATTTTAATAACTTTACTTTATAATATGGACCATAAAGCAGCTGTTGAACAAGTACGTACTGTAAGTCATGAAATACGTTATAAGAAACAGCTGACCCGAATAATAATAAAAATCAGCTGTTTGCTCACAACGCCTACAACGATAGAAACTTCTTTCGTTGATATGACGTACAAAATTTGATTCAGTATACGTGACGTACCCGACGGATCTGTTCAGCTTCTGGCTTAATTTACAAACATTTTCGACACACAATTCTTTATACAATTAAAGTTAAATATTGTACATTTTCGAAAAAGCGTTTGGAAAATAAGTTGATTTGCAAACTATTCTTTGTTTTATTAAAAACTTTTTTATTATAAGTTTTACATTAGCTCTTGGTAATTAATGTGACCATAATAACCGAATATTCACACGTTATTAACTCTAATTGCAATTTTAACCAAAAAGAAAAACAAACTAATGCAAAAAAAGTAATCTGAACTTTTTCGGAAATACTCGTCAAATACACACACACACATACACAGAGACAAGCATCCACAAATTAAAACAGTCTGGCAGTTGGTAAATCTCATGCAACAACAACAACAATATTCTATACAGGAAAAAGCTCTTTGGCTCAATTCCGTCGTTCGCTTTCATCGTCATTTGTACTTTTTTGTTTGCCTTCACAGCGCTTTTGCGGTGCTTTTAGGGCTTTTATGCTGTGTGTGGGGCAGGGGAAAGGCGAGAGCGGTACGCTTTACTTAATTCCAGCAATTAATTTTCATGATGATCTGAGAAATTAAAATCACTCAAAGTGCGGCGGCGGCGACAGAGATGCCGCGCTCTTGTCTAGCTAAGTTAAGCAGGCAGGGGGGCAGGAAGGGTCACGTAATTCGAAGGGCTCGCCATTTGCCACTTGAGGTCGTCTTGTGTCGTGCTTTCGCTCGTCCGTGTGTTTGTTAAAGCGTTATTCTCGCTTGCGTTGTGCTGCTGCGCGATTTGATTTGTGTCACTTTTCCTGTGAAGCGGAAATGTGTCTCGACGGGTGGGCATGGCCATGGGAGGGCGTCTGCAAAATGGACACGCGAGCAAGCGGGTGGAAGGAGAGTCGTTGGGCAAAACGAAATTTTATGTAAAATTATAATTGTGCGCGTTCGCTCTGCTCGCTGTCAATGAGCGGAAACTGACGGGGTTAATCTGTCCGAAGCGAAATGTTTTCGCTGCTTCAAATTGAATTTGTACGCTGCGTTGTCGATGTTGTTATTTTAGTTATTGCTATTGCTGTTGTTTTTGTTTTTGTCATTGTAAGACTTTAAGCTTTGAATTAGTTTAGAGGCGGAGACGGCGAATTTAGAAAATATTTTCGCTCTACAGTTCGACCGGACCATATTTCATTGCGTATCCAAAAAGGGTTAAATGAAAATATTTGCATTATTTGATATTGTTAAGAACGGTATTTAACCGGTATTTAATTAATATCATTGTGAAACTGTTCATGCATTTTCAGTTACCTTTGAAACTCGATTAAGAGCTTTAGAAAAAAAGAGGTATAGGAGGCATAAATAAGTCAAACTAAAGTCTTACAACATTAAAATACATTCAAAGCGAATTTAAAAAACGTTTCTACTAAATTCTCAAAACAAAAATCACATAAAAATCATCAAAAATTAAACTTCAATATCTAAATCAACAGCAACAACAACAACAACATAATCAAAATGTTCTAAAGTCATTTTAATGAGTCTGGTGTAAGACAAACAACTGCGAAGTACATAAACAATGAAAAAGTTGACTTTACGAGAAAACTAATCTCAAAAGTTAATAAACTCGAACGCTTCCACCACACATGGTGACAGCAAAAAATTAAGCTTTACGAGGTAGAGTAGAGCATAACTTTATTTAACTAGTTCTAAATTTGCTAACCACAAAAGAAAAAAGTACAAAAGCGTAAAATGAGCAAAATGAGCAAAAGTCGGCGACGCGATGGTGGCCGCGATAACACGATCGCAGTGCATAAAAAGTGTCGCGCGTAAAAATGCATAAAACACGCCCGGGAGCATATCAAATTCATTTTAATAAATTATGTTAATAATATGTATGTGTGTATGTATGTACATATGTACTTTTCATATATGTTTATGTACGTCGCCTTTTGCATCAAAAACGCAAAAAGCCATAAAATATTTATGAAATTTACACAGTGTCAAACAAACACTTTGACATGCACACGCATACTCGCACACACACACACATGTACACATCAAATTTATTATCGAATCGTCGCGAGTAATTTTTTTCACTCTCTCTTTCTTTTTTTGCAGTGCTGATGGAAATTACGAAGTGACAATAATGACAAAAGCAATTCTCCATCATACGGGCAAAGTGGTGTGGAAGCCGCCCGCCATTTACAAGTCCTTTTGCGAGATCGACGTGGAGTACTTTCCGTTCGATACGCAAACCTGTTTCATGAAATTCGGCTCATGGACGTACGACGGTTACATGGTAAGTGTGCATTAACACCCCCTCCTACTCCTTTCAGTGGTGTCCAGAACAGAACAATAAAACTTCTTATGAATTTCATTTGTCATGATGGCTTGGATTGAAGAAAGGATGTTGCGATAATTTAATTTAATATTTTCCGCTGCAAAGTGTTTCTGCGACTGAGCAATAAAATTCTTTGATATTATTTTATATTTTCTTATCTTCTTAATTTAATATTTTATGAAAATTCACAAAATTTTCGTTTTCTTCAACTTGGGAAGAAAATTTTATATAATTTTTGAAAATGTTTTTATTTTTTCCAATGTAAATTTCGATTTGAAGAGTTTTCATTTTTTTAATGCTCTCAGTGGAAAACCAAAATAATTTAACTGCAGTATTAAGATACTTTATTGTCAACTACAATTGGTTGAAGTTTTGACTTTGCCAAAAAATCAGAAGTTTAGATAAAAATTGGTTAAGACACGTGCAGGGGATGATGACTGCCTTAAGAGACTGATATAAAACTAGTTTAGTAATAAAAATGGTAAAAACATCGCGTTGCGTTGAATTATTTCATATGACTTTGTCACTTAACCCATTACAGTCAAAAAGTCAAAAACTGTTGTCTGTCACTGTCAAATTAAAGCGTTTCCACAAGGTTACATTTCGCTGTGTTTCTACACCATCAAGCACAAACACTCACACTCACACTCATACAAAAACAAAAACTTTATTGCAACATTTGTCTTGATGCGAAATGCTCTTCTCTTTTTTTCGTTTGCATTTGTTGTTGCTGTTGTTATTTTGTTGTGTGTGTGCGTGTGTTTTTTGTTTTTTTTTTTTGTTAACCCATTAAATCACTATGTTACTCTTTGTCAGATTTATCTGTGGAAATTACTTTTTAAAAATGTCGCTGCTGCTTCGGCTGCTTCTGCTGCTGCTGATGCGCTGTAAGATATCAAATGACGCCATATTGTCGAAAGTATTATAAAACGGCAATAAAACACTTAAAAGCACAACAACAGAGCAGCGAACCGCACCAACAACAACAACAACACCAACACAACCAACACCCCCGATATCTGCTAAAAACCCGAAACTCTGCTATTGTTTGTTGTTGGTTGTTTATTTATTTATTTTTTATTTATTGTATTTGTGCATTTAACACGTTTTTGTGTGATAAATTATGACGCACACAAACACACGCTCACGCACACAATGACAACGACAAGCATTGATACGAACGTGAACGTGGGAAAGATAAAGTGGCAGAGTCAGTAGTTTGAGCAAATCAAATGGGAGCGAATGTCGCTATCGCAAGGAAACAGACTTTGCAACAGGGATGGCAGCTTTTAAAAAGCTTGCATACATTTTGTTTTATTCTTTGTGTACGAGTATAACGGTAATTTCGTAAAGAAGAAGAATAAAATTTAAGTTTTTAAATTTTTTGTTAAAACAAATCTTTTTAGATTCAAATTATAAAAGTCAAACTTCAGTAGCCCTGCTTTGGGCAGCATGTGTGCACTCATACTCCCGTTAGCTAACTTTTTATTGTTTTTGTTTATTTTACATTACAATGACTTTTTGAAAAATTTTACGCCTAAACTGTCAAATAAATAAAAATGACGATCATTTGGGAGGCACACGGTACACGACAAGAAACGAGTCGAGCACACGCAGCACAACTGTTGCTGTGATGAGTAGCAGAAGAGCAGCAAACAACAACAAAATAAACGAAAATAACAAAATATCGCGCTCATTTTGATTATATTGTGCCAGTCAGTGTTTTATCACACGCCCATTTATTTTCCAAAAATACAATAAAATGAAATAAAGAGAAAAGAAGAGAAGAAAAAAAACGTAAAACATTTGCGACTTGTTTTCCAACGGGTTCATCATGCTTCATTGATTTTCGAACGCAGATACACAAGCACACACACACACACACACACACTTACGCACACGTGAATATCACTCATAGTGCGGGTGTGTGTGCGAGCAATGAAGTCAAATGTGTGACTTGTGATAAGTGAGTATCATTGTGTTTGCGTGTCTGCCTGACATATAGTGTTTTTCACAATTATATATTCACTATTGAATTTACCGATTTTTTAACCTTATATTTATTTCTTAAATATAAAAAAGTACAAATTTAATTTAACGAAAAGTGAATTTTTAAAAAGTTTTTTTGTTATTCCTTGCAGTGGTTTAAAGATTAAAATTTTCATTTTCGCACAAGAAAATTTTTGAATTTGCATCATTACTTGCTGAAAAAGGTTTTATCACAAGCCGATAAAATGGGAGTGGAATCATATAAAAAAAATCTCTCTTTTCTATGACACTTGCATTACAATAGAAGATAGAAGTCATTTAAAGGTGGATATATAATTTTGAATGGCACTGTATGTATTTGTGCAAAATGCGTGACATTTCGCAAAATAACGAAAAATACGGAAAATGTCAAAATATCCAGTCAAATCGTAAACAATTGCGCAACACAAAACAAATGAACGTTGAAACGGAAATGTCATTGCCAACACACAGAAAAAAGAAGAAGAAAACAACAAACAAAATAAAACGAAAACGAAAACGTAAGAAAAGCATCATTTACTACAAATTAGGGCAGATAGTAGGAGCAGGAGCAAAAATGGAGAGTAGCTATTTTCAATTTTAACCTCAATACTCATGCTAGCGTACAAACAGTTAAACAGTCAGACAGACAGACAGACAGACAGACAGACAGACAGACAGACAGACAGACAAAGTGACTGATAGACAGTCACACAAATAGACAGAAATGTCAAAAATTTGTCAAAGTTCAATTCGCCATCATTTTCGATTTCGCAGCAAATTCATTTCGTGCTCAATTTCGAATTGATGATGACGATCGATCGATAACAACCGTTGACGATTGACGACGATGACGATGAGAACGATGAGGCGGCAACTTGGGGAATGGGCCAGGACCTCCGCCCCTACCCTGCCCTATCACCCTCACAAATCAATTTTAATAGCGCCTTGATTGTGTGCAGGGAGGCAGTTTCTATACGAAATCGGAGGATGCTTGATTGGAGTATTAGGCACAGAAAAACTATGTTGAGGTTGGGATGTTCTTTGTTGCTGCTCCTGTTATTTTTGCAACGTCAGCAGCTGTTCGCTTGCGAAGATTTTAAAATAACACCTGCTGCAAAATCAAATATTTTTATGGTTTCGATTTTTTAAAGAATTTTTCAGCAATCAGAATATGTACTGTTATTTAAAATGGTCTAGCAAAATAGAAAAATTTATCTCTCAAAATTATTTTCTTGAAAATACTTAAACATTTACAAGAAGTTCGTCTTTCGTTTGTAATTTAGTATACCTTCAGTAACTTGTTACTTGTTGGGAATCTCATGTCTATATACTGCTTAAAAATACACCGATGGAAATTCCTGTTAAAACATATTTTATTGAAATTTATTAACTCTAGTAATTGAACTATTTCATCAAACATTTTTCTCTTAATTCTCCTAATGCCATATCTCAATTACATACATATATCAATCAATTTTCGATACATTCAGTTATCAAAAATAAATGCGGTCATTCTATTAAACCAATTTATAACATTTCAAAACAAACACAACAAAATAGAACATTAATAAATCATTTCACCAGAAATCAATTTATTGCGCAAAAATCAACGCAAAATTAGGCCAAATCAAATTATCAAGAGCATTCATTCAATGCGTTGTTGTTTCCGTTATTTAACGCACACATAACTCCCAACGGAAATAGAACAAAAAACAAACAAACAAACAGAAAAAAATCAAACAAAAATCGACCGAACATCCACCGCCGCCACTCACGGAACATGACCACTTGACATGCGAAACAAAACCACTTTCAACGCATTTCACACCCACACCCACACTCACAGTGCCAACACATTTTCCCGCACACTTTGTTGTCTTTGCTGCAAGCATTTTTACGCTTAACCACGCCCACTTAAAACCGCAATCCCAATCGCGCCTGCCTGCCTGCCTGCCACGCTGCTGAGAGCTGCTTGTGAAAAACGATTATCGTCAAAAAATTATCGCCATGTCATAATTCGCTTCGCTCTATACGTCACGGTGCGGTTTCGCGTTGGTCCTTCCATTCCATTCCATTGCATCGCGCTTCAGTAGCAGCAGCAGCAGCAACAACAACAGCAATAACACGTATAAATAACAACCGAAATGGGCGTGGCCTCTTTGCTGTGGAGTTGGGAATTTATGAGTTCACTGGCAGTGCTGTTCGAATGTGTTTGTGTAAGTGTGTGTGTGTGCGTAAAAGCGCAACAGTTTGACTTGGCGCGCACGAAACGAACACTGACGTTCAACAAAACACAAAATAAAACAACAACAACAACATTAAGAACAGCGACGACAGGACATCAACGAACTCGGGTTCGGTTGTGTGTGGGAGTGGGTGGGTCGCTTCAAATTGTATTGTTCACCCGGTCATTAAGATTATGCGCCGCTTTTCGATTTTAATACCCGTACGCGAAAATGGCTTCAGTGATTGAGTGCATCACCGAAAGGGTAAATGGAAAGGGAAAAGTGTTGTCGAAAGCGAAAATTGTGGAAATTCATGGGTAACGCGTAAATTCAGTTCGCAGATGGGAAAACTTTCACAACAACTCAGCGGAAAATTAATTTGCTTCACTCCTATATTATTCAGCAGTGCATGCAGGCCTGATGAAAGTGTTTGCATGCCTGATTAATACGGGCGCTCCTAAGGAAGTTTTGTTTTGTATTATTAAGAATGAGTTCAACTGGAAACTTTTACCTAAATATGCATTTTTTATTTATATTTTATAGGTTGATCTGCGGCATCTCAAACAAACCGCCGACTCGGACAACATCGAAGTCGGCATCGATTTGCAGGACTACTACATTTCCGTCGAGTGGGACATATTGCGAGTGCCCGCCATTCGCAATGAGAAGTTCTACAGTTGTTGCGAGGAGCCCTACTTGGACATCGTCTTTAATTTGACGCTGCGACGGAAAACGCTCTTCTACACCGTCAATCTGATCATACCATGCGTGGGCATTTCGTTCCTGTCGGTGTTGGTCTTCTATCTGCCCAGCGATTCAGGCGAGAAGATATCGCTGTGTATCAGTATTTTGCTATCGTTGACTGTGTTCTTTTTACTGCTGGTCGAAATCATTCCGCCGACATCGTTGACGGTGCCGCTTTTAGGCATGTATCTGCTATTTACCATGATGCTGGTAACGCTGTCGGTTGTGGTCACAATTCTGGTCCTAAATGTGAACTTTAGGTAAGTAGTGTGGAAATAAGTTGCGCTTTAAATATACAAATATATAAAATACTGAACTGGATTTTGATTTTATTTCGATTCCAGATCGCCTGTGACGCATAGAATGGCGCCTTGGGTAGCGCGTCTCTTCATAGACATTATGCCCAAGATCCTGTGCATCGATCGTCCTGCGAAGAACGACGAGAATGAAGAGGAACAGCCGCCGGAAGTACTAACAGATGTGTTTCATTTGCCGCCTGATGTGGATAAATTTGTGAATTACGATACGAAACGATTTAGCGGCGACTATGGAATACCAGGTGAGAAAGACGATATTAAAGATATTAAGAATATTGAGTAAAGTTTACTATTGCATTGTATTCTGTTTCGCTAGTACTAAGAGGAAGTATGACAGGATTTTTCTATTAATTTATTTTAATTTAAAATTTATTACTAATTTGTCATGATCTTTAAATCATTCCAAGTTTCCTAAGCTTTTATGCATGGCGTAATACCATAATACTTATTTCTAGAAATTTATTATAACATTTATTTAAATTGATGAAACATTTTTGAATACTTAAATTGCAATGAGTTAGCCAATAAGTTAGTACCAAAGTTTCGAAGCTGCTGACAACAGTTTGAGAAAGCTTAAGACCCTTTTAAATAGTAATATAAATTTATGCTTGCATTCGCAACTGAGAAAGACAGTCAGACAGACATACAAATAGATACGACAGCAAGAGACGACAGATGTACAAACATAAAACCGACATTTACACCAAGAGGCAGTCAGACTCCAAAGACATGGAAAACTATTGTTGAACAAATTTATGAAGCGCCCAAAACGTTAGAAAATGAAAGAGAAGAAGTTGTTTTTTTTTTTGCTGGAATCAACGACAGTTGCAATCGATGGCGCAGGCAGCCAACGTTGTGAAAAAGTTTTTTCGAACATTTGTAAGTGGCAGATTCAGATTTAGATTGAGAAAAGTAGATCCGCTTCTATGTCAACTTTTCAACCTGCCATGCGTGAATTGCAAATTCGCTAAGCCGCTATTAACAAGTTTAAGCTGGGGGCGCGAACACTCTTTTGTGCGAAATGCATCTTGCGATTATGATATTTTGAAAAAGTTTGTTTTTAATTTTTCAGCCGAAATGGTGAAAAAGTTTTTTCGGCCCTTCAAGCTTGTGTCCGCAGATAAAAAAAATGTTTAGCTGTCAAAAAGTAATTACCACTATTAAAGTCCTGTTGAAAGAATCTAGAGAAGTGGCTGCTAGTAGACATATGCACTTAAATAGTTTATGTTATGTAAAAAGTTTTCTACTTAACGTAAAAGAACGTATTTATTGCCGCTCAGCAAGCAGAAGATTTATATTTCCGGTTGATGCTCAAGCGGAAATTAAATACGATTATGTTAGACATTAGCAGAGAGGTGCACGTAAAGTTTAGGTTTGCAATAAAGATAGCAGGCAGAGAAAAATTAGAATCCTTTCATTTAATAAACAAAAGTTAATGTATCGTTTAGGTTCTACAAAAATGATTGCGTTGTTTCAAGGATTAACATTTTCTCTTAAAGTTTTATTAACATTATCGCTAAGGTTGTGGTAAAATATCACAATAATTTCCTAACTTAAAGCGAGAGACGCACTTTTCTTTACGAATTCCCCATCCTATCGTGCCTTTTCCGAGCACTTGTGCTATTTTCAATTTACTCAAACATTGCGAAGAATCTTCAATTTCAACTTAATCCGAAGTGCTTTATTTTAAAATCCTTGCAATTTCCCCAAGACTTAATCCGATATGGCTGTCTCTGTCAAACACGTACATATACATAAACGTATACGTTTGCCAAAATTTGTAGTAGTAGCAGTAGTAGTAGTAGTAGTAGATGTTGTAGTGGTGGAAGTGTACGTATGAAGAAACGTACTTCCGTTTCCGCTTTCAAGTCCAGACACGTTTTTCAACATTACTTCACGCTGGCTTGTACGTTTTTCGTCTTTAGTTGGTTCTCTTTATTTCTTGTTTTCGGGAAATTGCAACGCTAGTGTTTCCAACTACATTTACAAAAAGAAACCAACAACATCAACAAATACATATAAAGGGAAAAACTAAAATTAATGATTTTCTTGCTGTGTACAGCACTTTTTTTTCCAGTACAAATAAAACAAAAATAACATAATAAAAATAAATAAAAAAAGCATTTTAGAGGGAATTTGATTCCTCTTCTCTTCAGCCTTTTAAGATGGTCTTGGAAACTTGCAGCAGCGTTGCTACTTTGCGTCAGCAATTCCACTTTTCACTGTTTTAGTATTGCTTTAAAATGTTCTTTTTCTGCTCTTATAAAAAAAAAAATCCTCAACAAACACAAAGTAACAAAGATGAAGTTATCATTTCATTTTAATTCGTTATCCTTTTTCAGACGTTCATATTAAATAAAAAAAATAAATTTGTGTTTCTCTGATTGTAGCTTTGCCGGCGCATCGATTCGATCTAGCAGCAGCGGGCGGTATAGCGCCCTGTTTTGGTGATCCGCCCCTGCCCTCAGCACTGCCACTTCCCGGGGCGGACGATGATCTCTTTAGTCCATCGGGTAATGGGGACCTTAGTCCTGGCTGTTGTCCTGCAGATCTCAGTCCAACATTCGACAAACCATATATGCGCGAAATGGAGAAGACCATGGAGGGTTCGCGGTTCATTGCGCAGCATCTGAAGAACAAGGATAAATTCGAGGCCGTAAGTCTTTAACCAATTTATCAACCAATTTATCACCATGCCATGTAATTACAGCAATATACAAATACATTGTAGCCATTTTTCGGTTGTAGTAATTAGAGTGGACCGATTTGTATGCTACAATATCAGTTTGGTATGTAAATGACACATGCAAATCGCTCCACTCTATTGCGTATCCTTGGAAATATTGCTGCGCATAATCCTAGCAACACCGATGGCAAAAACTAGCAAAACATCAGCAAGTAAAGCACAAAAGCGCATTCGGAAAGTGCGCCAAAAACCGCGGTGCTCAATTTTCAATTTCTGCAATTGGCGCCAATCGGTAGTGTTGCCAACTGCTTGCGAAAGTTTCTGTATGTAGTATGCAAATGCACTCGATAACCCGCATTAGCTGGGTTATCCTCTTCCGCGCTGTAGGATAAATTGGGTTGAGTTTGGGCTGGGCTTAGCTCTGCTGTGCTGTGCTCTGCTCTGCTCTGCTCTGCTATGGTGTGTAGGTTTGCTTCCCATCGGTTGGCTCGGTTCGGTTTGGTTTGCTCTAATCAAGGCGCGTAGAAAATTCTGAAAATCGAAAACGGCAGCGAAGCGTAAATCAAAGTGGGTTTACAAAATCAGCATATTGGCATGCTGAGTAGGCAGCAACGAAGGGAGCAGGAGTAGGGACAAAAGTGTGTTTACTCATCAGGAGCGCGTCATTGGCAACGCTCATGATTGCGATGTGGTAAATCTCGTTTAAATCAAATTTCTAAATTCAAGTTGATGTTGCTGTGATTTGATTTGATGTGGCGCACAACGCAAGTTGCCATGATTTAAAATGCCGAAGGTTTGTTTAAGTAAGAACACTTTTTTCCGCCGGAATAATTCGACTCACTTGAAGAACGCTTGCATAATTTCAGCCAAGTAATCACCAACATTATTAATGTATTTATTTTTGTAATAGATGAACTTTTCCAAAAGTCTTTAAAACAAGGGAATAACAAGGAACTCCTTTTTTACCAATTTAAAACCACTTCAACGAATTGTGCTTAAATGGAATTCATGTTTTGGAGATCAGGTTTTCATATTAAATTGATGTACTAACAAACAAACTGTTTCAATGATAGCAATCAGCTCTGTTACCGATTTACATGTTTAGAATAGTTATCCTTAATTTACAATAATTTAAATTATTGTTTTTAAAAAAATTCATCAATTATACATTTTCAGGTTGAGGACGATTGGCGATACGTTGCCCTGGTGCTGGATCGTTTCTTTCTGTGGTTCTTCTCGATCGTGTGTGTCATCGGCACGTGTTGGATTATCCTACGAGCGCCCAGTTTGTACGATGACTCGAAACCGATCGATATTGTCTACTCGAAAATCGCCAAAAAGAAATTCGAACTGCTAAGTATGGGATCCGATACTTCCTTATAGCGTCCGCTTGGGTTCGTAGCGGGGTGGTGGAATTTTATCACCACAACGCTGCGAACCCTGCTCGCCGGACGCAAATAGAAAGAATAATACAACGACGACGTAGACGATGCGATTGCACCTTTAGCAATGGATACGACGACGACGACGTTGGAAACGGCGAGCGCCGAATTAGAAACGGCATTAGTAGTAGACGAACAGGTCTAGAGGAGGGAGAGCAATTGATCAAAATAGAATTGCTGCAAATGGTGAACGATATAGTAGCAACAACAAAATAACAAAACAATGTTCAAGTGAGAGTGAGTGAGTGAACGAGAGAATGTAGTTGGGTGGAGTGGAGTTATCAAGCTAGTAAGCGAGCGACGAGCGGACGAGCGGACGAACTGGTGAGCAGCTTAATTGAAGTACTCACTCAGCCATCCAGGTATGATCCAAACATTTATAAGTATATGAAACTATGACTTAACTATGATTTAACAAAAAGTAATAAGCTAAAATAAAAACCAAAAGAAAACAAAACAAAACGAAACAAAATAATTGAAATTGTAGTTAAACAATCATCAAACGCCATTTTTTTCTACCGAAGAGAACAACAACAAAAACCAAAAACCAAAAACAAACAAAAAACAAAACAAAATTAATAGAACAACAGTAATTTAGCATTTAAGAGCAAAAATGTCTTGAACAACAACAACAATTGTGTGGGCAGTAAACTCACAAACATACATATGTATGTACTTCCTCACTTATGTACTTACAGCAGAGAGCACATACATACACAATGCGTCAAATAATTAAATGGAATAAAAACCAAAATTAAATTTACTACATATAATAAGAGGTTTTTTTTAATATGTACCAGCAATGCACATAACAATTGTCAAAGTTACTTACGTACTTACTTACTTTAACGTATGAATGGCCAATTTCTGTTTTGTATGTTTTCCTCTGTTTTCCTTTGTAATTAATTTGGAAAAACCACAAAATAATATTCATGTGTAAAATGTTTTTAATTCAGCGACTGCATGTGTTTTGTGTCTGTGTGAGTGCTCAAACAAAAGAAGTTTCAATTTTTTAACATACATACATAAGTATGTATTTTTACTTTTAGGTATTTTAGCATTAGTTTAACGCATAAGTTGAATACCTTTTTTAGAAGTTAATGGAAAATTTGTTGCCACAGCGAACAAATTGTGAAGCGTAAATTCTGAAATTAATTTAGTTACAAAAAAGAGAAAGAAACCAAAAACAATGCAAAAATAACAAACAATGCAAATTTAATTCATATTACAGTGTAAGCATACATATAAACAAATAGCAGAATAACAGGAAATAGTTTTTGAATATGAAATACGATTTTTAAAAGTTTAAACTCACTAACAAAAACCAAATTTAAACCTTAAAAATCGATAAGCAGAAACCAAACGACTTAAACCACACTTTTGAAATAAGAGATTAAAAAAAACAAACACACACACACACATTAATCGATTAATTAATTAAAGCGTTTGTGTTGTCGTTCGATTATGTAAAAACAAATTCCGCTTTTTTCATAATACGTTTATCAAAGTTTTAAATGGCAATACAAATTAATTAATTAATTAAACATTTTACGATTCGTTGCTGTTGAATATTTTCTTTGCTCAATTTTAATTCGATAAATAATTTCGTAATTGTAGATAGACGCACACACACACACACACACACGATTTAGTTTAATTTTCTTGTAAACAATTTTAGAAAAAAATGTATACTAAATTTATGTGTTCATCGTTCGTAATTAAAATGAACTTTTTATTATGTCAACAAAAGTTCATTTTTATAAATGTTCGCTTTTCTGTGGTGTATTGAAAAAAAAAAACGAAACGTATCGTAACAAATTGGTAAATTAACGAGTTTTTTCCCCAAAAGTGTTTTGTCTTCTTAAAATTAACAAAATCCATTAAACAACAGTTTTTTTTCTTTTTTTTTTCTTTATAATTGTATCCCACTTACTAAGCCACACGCCCTGCACAACTCTCAAACACAAACTGATCGCTGTACGCCGCACCAATCACGTTTTATTTACGAACCAATGCACTCAATTATTGTATTTTCTGCCCAGCGGACTTACTCCGTCTCTTACTACTGCTCTCTCTCTCTCTATGTCCTTCTCTCTTTGGAATATTTAAACTTTTATTTGACTGCCACACTGAATGCAAACTTTCTGTCACATTAGCACTCATATTGCGTTAACGACTTGACAAGCAATTACAAATTTTGCCAAAAAAAAATAGAAAGAGAGAAGCTCTACAACATATCTGAACAAAAGAAAGACGAACAGACAGAATGACAGACTTACAGACAGACAGCCAGTCAGTCAGTCAGACAAAAGTTCATAATTAACTCACGCCGCGCGGCGGCCACCAGAAACAATAAAAGTTGATCGTTTCGCATTTTGCTGACGTTGAGTGAAGAAGAAAAATTTTTTGAATATGTTTTTTGTTTTTGTTTTTTGCGTTCCTGCAACGCTTGACAATCTCCTTGGAAATGCTCTCTACTCCTCTCGCACACTTGTCAAGTTTAACATTCCCATTTAACTGTTTTTGTTGTTGTTGATTTTTTTCATGGTTGTTTCTGTGTGTGTGAAGAGTGGCAAAAAGTTTAATTAAAATTCCTAATCGAAAATTTTCTACATTTGAATGAAAATTAATTAAAATAGTTTGGTTTGAACTAACACACACACACAAACATACACACACACACACGACGACAGATGAGCTAGAGTGACTGTGAGGACTTAGCAAAATACTCTACGTTTTTTTTTTGTTTTTATAAGTACCGAATGCAATTCGTGAGAGAGCTTTCGATTTCGCATGCAAAGTGTGTGCAAGTGTGAAAAAATGAAGAAAAAAATAAATAAATGGAAATTGAAAACTATTTCGTAAGGATGTGTGAGTGCGGTCAATGTAAGAGGACATTGATGCAAGTGTGTGTTTGCAAGGTGGTTGAGGTAAGTTCCGAGCTGAAGTTGTTTAGCAAAACTTATCGGTATAACTTTTAACCTTACGATGACAAAAACTGAGCAGAGCAAAGTTTAGTTACTTTGAAAGTTTGTCGTGTCGGAGCTACAAATTGAAAGAGAAAATGGAATATTCATTTGGAATGGTTTTTCGCTTTGAATTTTATTGTTTTTTTTATTTATTATCTTAAAAATTCGTTTTTCATTCCGAAAATATTTTGAGAGTTTTCATGACTTCAGGTTGGAGGATTACTGTAGTTTGAAGCTAAACTTTTGATATTGGCAAAACTTTTAAAATTCTTCTACAATATCAGCTATATGAAGCTAAAATTAAAAAAAAGCTTTTGAGAGATTTTCTTATTTTTGTAATTAAACCAAAGCTATTTTAAGTTCGATCATACATCATTTGATTTAAAGAAACTTGTGTGTTTCATCTTAAATATTAACAACAACAACCACTCCCACTCGCCCCAATAAAATCCAACAAACATAAATAAAAACATAAAAAATAAATTAAAAGCATAAACCAGAAAATTAAAACAAAGGAATTATTACAGTGTAGGTGTAAACAAATGCAAACGTAAAAAGCAAAAGTTAACATTTTTAAAAATTAGACATTAAAATTAAAAAATTAAAAATAAATAAATAAAAAAATACCAAAAAAAACTAAATAAATATTTAAATTATAAACTAAATGTATTTTAACTAACATTAAAAATATAGAAACACACACACACTCACACATTTAGGCAAACAAAAGAAAACAATCGCTTCGAATGAGAAAAACTCCTAATTTACCACATCAGAAAAATATTAAGAGACAAAAACAAAACAAAACAAAACAAAACACTAAAATTTAAATTAAAATTTGGCAAATGAAATTCAAAGCAAACTTAAAATAATAATAATGAATAAAAAAGAAAAAAGAAAAAAGAAAATTGTTATCAAACGATGTAAACGATTTAATGGAGCTTAAAACAATATTTAAAATTTATTAAAAGGTATTAACACAAAAACAAACATAACAAAAACAAAAACAAATACACAAAATAAAGCGCGGGAAAGAAATTGCAGTATGAGAAGTTTTAGCAACTGGTTTAACTCCCATTTTAAAGTCTGATGTAAACTTAAATTAAAAAAGTGTCGTAAGTAAAAAAAAAATTAAATAAATAATTACCAAAAAAAAAAAAAAAAAATTAATGCAATTAAAAATAGTTCGCTACACATACTCAACTACACGAGCACACGAACTAACACACGCGCACATTCACACACACACACACACAAACATGCACAGACATCATTGAGAATTGTAAGTATTAAAACATTCAAAGACAAAATGAAATTTTATTATTATTACTCGTGCGTATTAAATTGTAAATATTTTTAGTGTTTAAGAGACATAAACAAAAAAATGCAACTGTACATTTGAAAAGCATTTACCGTTTATTTGTTGGAAATTTTGCTTAATAAGTTTTCCGATTTTTTGTTATTACAAACAATTGAAATAGTTTACATTCGAAGTTCTGAATTTGATTTGTTTCCATTTTAGACAATCAAAACGAAAAAAAATAAAACTATTTTGCAACAAACGACAAGTAAAAGGCGCAACTTTTCTGTGACAAAATGAAAATTTATGGAGTAAATACAAAAACAAAAAACAAAAACAAACATATATATATATATATTTATTAAAGTTAATTATTAAATTTGCGTTTTTATTTTTAAAACGTTTGAATTGGGAAAATCACACGCTACAGAAAATACAAAAAAGAAAAACGAAAAAAAAACCAAAACAAAATAAACTGTTTTAAACACACAATTTTATAATTTAATTTAATAATAACAAAAGCAAAAGCAAAAGCGAAAAACAAAAACAAAAACTAAATAATGATATTGATGATAAAGTTTAAAAATTAAAAAATATGCTCTCATTGGTTGTGTTTTTAGATAAATATGTATGTGTAGAAAACAAAAGATTTTCATGGAGAAAAACAAATCCACTAAATTTAAATTTTGTCATTAATTAAAACATTTTTTCAATTACTCAAACTATTGTAAATTAAAACTCATTTCACGTTTCTTTCGAATTTTTTTCAGTGTCATTTTGCTAAAAATTAAATTTCTTATTTACACATAACAAAAACACAAAAAAAAAATACAACAAAAAGTCAAACTACATATAAAGAAATTATAATAAATTGTAAAAATATAAAACCAAAATAGCGTTTAAATTTGTAACGGTAATTAATAACTGCCACAAATAAGACAAAACCAAAAGGAAAACCGAAAAATAAAAACGTTTAGCAAAACTGTCTAAAATACATTTTGTTAAAACCTAGGCTTAAAACTAAAACAAAAACAAAACAAAACCAAAACAAAAACAAATTCGATGGAAAAATTTGTAAACAAGCAAAACGGGGCTCGAAGTTAACATTGTGGGTAAGTTGTATCTTTGTATCTAGTAAACACAAAATAAGTTTTTAATTATACTTACCACTTAAAATGAAATGAAAAATGAAAATGAATTAAAATTAAACTAATATTTAATATATATGCGCAATGCAAATGCAATTTGTAAATATTTAAAATTCACATCGCTAGCATACACATACATAACAACAATAACAACAAACATAAATTCAAACCATTATTAAACGAATTTGCTTAATTAGGTAAATAAAATAATTATGCAAATTTAATAGACACGTTGTTTAAATAAAAACCAACTCACCTTAATGTAAAAACAAATGCAAAAGCGAACACACACACACACACGCATTAGTAGTAAATATCTACGAAATACAATACATAGTTCCAAAGCAACAAATTTAATGCTTTTTTTTATTAGCTTAACATTCAGTTTTTGTAAATATTTATATTGGAATTATTTATACTCAATTTATTTAATAGTTTTCCAACTTTTTTGTTAGTATGCAAATTGACACGAACTTTGTGTACTATAATAACAAAAACCAACATTCTAAATTTTACACAGGATGTTCAGATGTGAACATTTATGGTTTTAAAAGTGTAAATATGCGTCTGGAAAAGAATTTTTGTGGTTAAGTGGATTTACCATCAAAACTGTAACAAGAAAATACCAAAAGTAAATTTTTGATTTTGAATTTGAATAAGAAGAACTTACCCCAGAGTTTTCATTTTTCAGTTTTTTTTTTTCTTTTTATTTCTTTTTTATCACTACTCAAGCGTCTTCGACCACTCGTGTTGACTGCCAAGCGAACACTGATCTCGGCACGCAGCTTGCACGCCTTTAAAACGAGAAACACGAGAAAGCTTTTGAGTCCATGCGCTAATGCGCTTACATACTAACTCTCACTTAAGGTTTCTCAAGGAGAATAAATCCACTTCGTCAGGCAAATTGTAAACTTTCGTTTACCCATTGAATTCAGGAGATGAAAAACGAAATTAAGAATTTATTTCCGAGTACAATTTGTTCAGCTCAAACAACGAATTACGACATAAATGCAATTTACGTTTTTAGGTAATAACTAGAATTTTCCTTTTAAATCTTAATTTCGATAAAAACTAAAACAAAACACACCAGAAAAAAACCACAAAAAAATACATTTAAAACGATACCAAAACAAAAGAAAATACAAAAACAAAAACAAAATATGAATTTGAAATAACATGCGGCATGACCCTGATTTAAAAATCAAATGTCTTCCAATCAAAGGTCGTCTTCTTGTAGTGTCTGCAAATTGCTAAAATTGCTAACAGCAAACGAGAACAAACAGAAAATCTAGAGCAAAGAATAACCGACATTTCCCGCCTGAGCGTGGGAGCGTGTAGATCTTTGCGAAATAAAAGCTAAAAACTGCAAAAGCAATTGAAAAAAAAATCAATTAACTTAAATTTAATTTGAGTTTTCAAATTTTTAATATAATTTTAGTAAATTTGGTTTTTTGTTAAGTAGGCAAATACAAATCGAAATTAATCCACTCTTGTGTTCATTTGCTTGTATAGCATACCTAGGTACACTAATACCACGATAACAACAACAACAACAACAGTAAAAACCAAAACATAATACAACAAAACTAAAAAAGAGGTACAAATTTCTTAGGCAACTACTACAATATTTGCTATTGTTTTTTTTTCCTGCATAGCGCTTGTCGATTAAACTTTCGATTGTGCACAGCTTTTCCGGTTCGCTCATTTTTACATTCTCATTCACAACCTTAACAAAATACAATATAAAACGTGTATTAGGATTGCCTAGATTTGATCATGAAGACAATATCAATGCAAAAAACTTTGTTTGTGCTTAAAGCCAAAAAGTTAAAAGCTTTCTTGATGTTTATTACAATATTACATTTGTAAGCTTTTGAAAGGTTTTTCGTTTGCGATTCCGAACTTACAGCTCTTCACTTTGTCAGAGCTTGTAGCTTTTAGAGCTTTTCAATTTTTAAGTCTTAAACCTTCAGGCGAAATTTGTTCCAGTCAGCCAAAAACAAAACTTTAATTTTGCTCATACCGGCGTTGTATCTCTTCTAGTTTAAAGCTAACAAATGCCTGCTTTTCTTTAGCCTACCACCACACTCTCACACATGTAAAATACGCATGTATTGTATATACATACATAACAAACATTAAAAATCATAACAAATTAATGAATATGAATTGAGTACGTGGCATAAAAACGGTTTCAATTTAAAAAAAAAACCAAACGAGTAAATCCGACAAGTATTCAAAACAAACAAACAAACAAACAAACAAACAAACAAAAAAAAAGGTTAAAGTTTAGTTTTAAAATATTTAAAGCTCAATTTTAAAACAATTAAAAATGCAGATACAAAACAAACAAAATTAAAATTTTAAAGAAATTTTTGGGTTGTGGTTAACTTGTTTTTAAACTTAACTTATACATGTATAAAAATTAATCGACATAACTATTTTCGAGAAATTCTTTTTTATTTTTAGCCTCTTAAATGTCAAAACTTTTGCAAAAAATATTGTTTATCTTTTGTAAAATATTTCTTTAGTTTAGGTAGTTTCAAATTAAATTCAATTGCCAACTTTAACACTGCGGTTCGGTGTAGATTAACGGATTTCACTTAACTAACATAAAAATGGGTTCGTTTATTTTTATTACTTTCAATTTATGAAAATTGTTGTTTCCAAAACCGAACTTAGAATATATTTTAGTCCACCATTTTGACCCTTAATATAAAGAAAAATTTAAAAACTTTCATACTACAAAATAATTTTATAACTTTTTACCTGATTTGAAGTTAACGCATTTTGTAACTCGAAAGGAGCGTACGTTTCGTTTAATTGAGTTATCGTTAGTGCATTTAAAGTTTCTAACTCGATTACTACAGTCAAACGAGAACAGCTGATTGTCACGTGCCAATATAGTAATTTTTTAAATTTTCTAATTCGATTATTCGTTGGAAATGTCAAAACTAGACGAGACGAATACCTTTTCGTTGACATCGTGGAATTTTTTTAATGAAACATTACAAAATCTCAAGTCCTGACGATAACGTGTTGCCTCGCGTTCGAGATACAAAATGCTGCTGTAAATAATTGGTTTGGATTTGCTTTTGTGGCAAATAACTTGCAACCTCATTAAATGTGCTTAAAAAGATTAGATTTACATACTTTTGGCAAATCCGTTAGCTACACTCCACACCCAATTTAAAAACAAACAAAAAACGATACTAATCAAACTCATAATACAACAACATACATTTGTAAAAAAAGACAAAAGCAAAACCAAAAACAAAAACAAGAAAGAGTAGTTAAAACGTAAATAAACTTTAAACTTTTTAAAAATCAAGCAAAACAAAAATTACAAAAAAGTAAAAGTTTTACCACATTTTTACCATTTTGCATACATAAACACAATTAACAGTTACCACTACATTTAAGCCAGCAAGTTTATTACTAACTAACACACATGCATACTCACGTACATAACTACGCAAAATTAAACAAAACAAAAACTATGGAAAAATTTCAACTTCATACCGAAAACAAAAACAAAATTAAATAAAAAATAAAAAATAAGCGAATGTGTATAGAATTTATGAATTTAGTAAACATTTAAAATACAACAAAAACAAAAAACCAACAAAAATATTCAAATGAAAAAATTGATTTAGGTCTTTTTGGTTTTAAAGTGCAACTAATTTTTGAATTTGTAAGTGTGTCAATAAGGAAAATGCAAAAAAAAAAACAACAAAAAAAACATTTTGTAAACGTCACACACAAAACGTCAAAACAAAAAAAACAACAACAACAAAATATTCTTAGTAACTAGAAATTGTATAAGTATGTATGTATGTACATGTATATTTTTTGTATGCCATCACAGCGAAATTTTCCAAAAACAAAAACAAAAATTTAGTTGTAATTTATGTAAGTAATATTTTGTTCGGTTCTTCTTCTTTTTCAATACCAAAGTAAAAACATTAATTTGACTTTTTTTGTTTTTGTGACATTTGTCGGCGCATTTATTCGATGAACAACAAAAACAACAACAACAACAAACAAAAAAAGCACTTGCAAATTCGAAACAAAAAAACTTAAATTATAAACTTAAAAATATTGAAAAATCACTGGGAAAACAACACCACAAAAATACAACCCTGCGTCGATGCACAAACTGACAGCTGCGACAGCTGACAACCGTCGCACGCTGACGGCTGAAGTGCCGCCGCAGGGTGCAACAACTACAACTATAACATTTATATTTAACGAAACTATATAATTTACTGCAGAAAAAAACAACAACAACAACAACAACAAAATAAAAGTTTGTAAAAAGGCGGTAACTATTTAAATTACCCAACTTACTACTAAACTTAAGTTAAGTGTAAAATACGCATTTTTTTTAAATTAAATTTAAATAAATTTAACTAAAACCAAAAAATACAAAAAAAAAACCAAAAAAAAAAAAACGCGAAAATAATTGCATTTACATTTCACATATGAGATAACACAAAATAAAGTAATTACAACAAAAATAACAATTAACACAACACTCAAAAAAAATAATTAAAAAAATAGTTGTATGTAAATTTAGTTTTAAAAAAAAATGCAAAATTACATTTAAAATAAAAGAAAAAAATAAATAAAAATAAAATGAAATGAAATACCAAAAATAAAACAAAAACAAAAAGAAAATGTTGACGCTCTCATACTGTACTGTAAGTCCTTAAGGCACACACACTCTCACACACGCATACACATATGAACAAATTGAAACACGCATAACCATACACACATACGCACACACACACACACACACAAAGAAACCTAAAGCAAAACTCAAGATTATTCTACGAACGAAACAACAAGAAAATACCAACAACAAACAACAACAACAAGAAAAAAATTGCAAAAATTATTTTGAAAAATTAATAAATTTTGCAGAACATGCAACACTGTATAAAAAAATAGACTATTAATTAATAAATATAAAAATGAAAATAAACACAAATAAGAAGAAGAAGAAAAAAAGTATTAAAAAACCTAAAAAAAATAAATCAAATAATTAAGTTAATAATGCAGCAAATCCAATTAAAAAAAAAACCTAATATAATAAAAAAATTAAAAAAACAAAAACAAAAACTAATTGAGAAATGTGCAGAAGAATAAAAGGAAAAAAGCAAAACTAAAAAAGTAAATATAAAACAAACAAAAAAATAATTATTATATAAATAAATGTTACGCGTTATTAAATAAAAATGAATGAAAATAATTTGTTTTAAAAAAAACCGCAACACTGTTTTATTTCTTATAACGGTAAGTAGGCTTTAGAGTATCACATGAAGGAGTGCGCTGGTAGTGGTAAGTCCGCCGCCGCCGCCGCCACTGTGCCATGCTTTGTCGGCGCCACCGAATAAGCACCAAGCGCCAGCTCAAGCAGCGAGAAATGACACGCAGCGTAGGTGGCGCTACAATCGTGTGTCTCACGGCGTCCGCGTCGATAGATGCGATCGTACTGATGCACTGCGTCGGGTTCATGCGCACGAACGCGCTGTTCGGGTAAGCTGTTTGCGGTATAAGAAGAAGAACAAGCAAATTAGTTGACAAATAGGTAATCCATAGCTAAAATTTGAAGCCTCTAGGAAACATATTTAATGGTCCCTCGGGAGTGAGCTTTAAAATCTAAATACCGCTTTAGTTATAATTCTTAATTGGTATTCAGTGAGGCTTACTCAAGACAACTGCGGCGGGAGAAGTAAAGTGGAAGAGCGAGTAGAAGGACTCACCTAAAGATAGTCTTGACGATCTCCTCGATCATATTGCCACGCCGCTGCTTAAACTGGCGTAAATACTTGGCGCTTTCGCAGAGCGCACGCGCAATGCATTCGTGTCCATTGAAGCCCATGCTTAAAGATAATGCCCAGAATTTAGCTATTTTAGTATTGAGAATATTTGTATAATGCTTACTTTTCAATTGCCAATTCGATTTTCTCATACAAGTCGCGACGCGAGCGACGCTGCATCACCGGTTTCGATTTGTGCGGATCATGCTTGAAGCCGTGCGCATGCTGGCGCGCCCACGTATAATTGGGCAGATCATAGGCCACACCCCAATTGACCGCCCAACTGAGATAGCTCACTTCCGGATTGCCAAGCACACCGATGGTTAGACAAAGGGCAGCCTGTAACAAACCAGTTGGAACGATTTGAAATATATTTAAGAAATGTTTGGGGAAAAAGACACAAACAACGGCCAATATTTCAATGATTGATACTCACCGATAGCGACGAGCCTTCGGGAAAGGCGACATAACGTCTTTTGCGCGAGAGTAATTTACGTGATGATACGTTTGCTGCGGGCGGATTTATTGTCGCCGCTGCATAGGCGAAAACGCTCAAGACCAAAACAAGCAGTGGAAGGAAGTGGCGTTGCAACATTTTTCTATGCTGGCGGCTGTCAAACGACTGGAATGGTTTTCTGTCTCTAATGCGTAGAAATTACGCTGACTTCGTGGCGATGATTTTATGGTGTCATGCTTTAAAAATCGTTTTAACCGTAACAAAGAAACGGTTTTCAACCGTTTAACTGTTTGTTGACCAAAAATGTTAGCGTATGAAACGACTTAACTGACGCTTCAGTGTTAATTGGAACTTGTTCTTATGGCTCATACTTGAGGTAAGTAATTGGGTTACCAAGTAATCGATTTCCAATCGATGACGCTTTATAGAACAACAAACTTAAAGGTGAACGAGCTGACATGAGTACAGCTACTTGCATTATACGATTTCTATAAATTTTAAATAAATGCCCCGGAGGCAGTGACATCTTAAAACAAGTTAAATCCATTAAATTCTCACTCAAATCTCTTTGATCAAATTTTGGTTTTTTGGCAGGCATTTCGCTTTAAAACTATGATAAAAAATAAATTTAATTTCTATCTTTACACGCAAACTTCGACACAAGCAAAGAAACACACACACAGTGGTGCCACCTGCAAATAATTATGCACAGGTGGCGCAACCACCACCAACAACAAAAAACAAAAACGACAAAACTTGTACAAGCTCAAAAGTTAAATCACGCTGTTGTTTGTTAGTATGTTGTCGCCAACACACATACACACACTTGCATACACACACACACTGATTTGCCAGCACTGTTATCCTGAGCATAAACTTTGCATGTATATATGCATGTATGTGTGTATGTATGTGTCGTGTATGTGTATGTGTATTTGTGTTTGCATGATGAATATGCAAAAAGTTTGCCAACATTTTGCAAGCAGAAGGGCGCTGCATGCAACCAGAAATGCAACAACAAACGGAGGTGGGAGAATCCGGAACTTGCTGCGACCGTATTTTATAATTACCCGTTAAAATTTAACACATGCTTTTTAGAGTTCTACGGAATTTATAATTCGAGTCGTGGTTGCCTGCGCTTGCTAACAAAGAATCGCAAATGTGGGCGGTTGGGCGGTCAAAGCTGTTAAGTACAACTCTGATGGTTTTCATTTCGCCAGAGACTTTGCAGATAAAGCTCAACTCATTTTTTAAGTTCTTCGTTATTTCACAAATTACGAAGAAATCCTTTGAATTGTTTATATCAATTAAACCAAAGTTTGATTGGTTACTCGAATAATTCATTGATATAATAATTATTTTTTAATTTAATTGACTAAGTTATAAATTGTTTGCATTAATATTTTTTATTTTAAATCACAAAAAAGTATTGAAACAAAAACATTTTTCGAATTCAAATTAAAAACAAAAATATAATTGTAGGTCAAATTCAGCTAGACCAGGTATAATCAATCGGGCGTGTGGTTTCTTAGCGCGGCACACGGTTTCGATGGTGCAGTATTAGGCGCTCATACTCTTCAGCAAGTACCCAACTTGTATTTAGCAATGTGCGAAATATTCGGGACTCAATGGGAATTCGGGCCTGGCAATACCCTTGCTCTCTCTCTCTCTCTGACAAGAGTTACTATGAGTCCTGTTCACGCTCACTACATCGGCGAATTGAGATACTTTAGCCAGAGATACTAGTGTTGCCATACTCTAGTGCCCATCTAGCTTAAAGTATTGGATATATATTTTTTTGGTTTTGTACCGACCGCAACATGAGTTTGGGTAAGTATGGGTACACAGCTATTTTATTGGCAACTGAACTTTACATCACGGTGTAATAAATCCAAGGTGAGGAAAGTATAAAAATGTTGCTCTTCACCTCGATAAAGTTTCTCTATTTGAATTATTGGTTGCTATAGAAACATTAAAGAAATAGTAAAAAAACAATGTAGCTTATTGTCAATATAATATAAACAAAATATATATAAAACAAAACTCCAAAATAAGGTCGAAAGAAAGGCACAAACCGAAGTGAGTTTGCTCTCGTTTCTACTTTCCTAACACTTTTAAACTTTTTATTATATTGTATTCCAAAAAAAGGTTTGTTTGCTCAAATGTTTGTTAAAATGTTTGGAAAAGATGAATTTTAGTCTCAAAATAAATTTGTGCATTTAAAACATAAACGACCTCTTGTCAAATATTGAAGTCAAAACAACACAGAAGCTTACCATATAAATACGGTGAATTATCGACATGTTAAGCGACCCTAAACTGCATACATACACACACACACACACACAAACACACACACACAAATTCATACAGTGTCAATAATTGCGCTGTGTAACATGCAAATTGCGTTAAAGCCTTCCAACTGCGACGCTCGCTCGCTCGCTCGATAAAATATGCGAAAATAAATAATAAAATTGTAAATACGAAATGACATTTGTACACAACCTCTCCCCCTCCCTCCCCAAATGACTTTGACAATTGAGCACTCTGACAAATAACGGGATAAATGAAAAAATACGCTTTTATTTCAACACATTACAACAGCGAGAAAAAATGTTTAAATAAATGCAAAAAAGTTCTGACGACAGGCAAATAGAATGCACAGCAAATCCATTGCCCGGTGTTGCATTTTCTTTTGTTGTTATTGTTGTATTTTTTTTGTTTTTTGTTTAAAGGGTGGCAACACAACGAGCAAAAAACAAACAAATAAACACACCGAAACACTGCTACAGCGACACAAGCGCGCGGCAAACAACAATCAAGTGTGCAAATGTGCATCTGCATATGCATATGTGCATTCCATGTGAGTGTGTGTGTGTGTGTTTGTGTGCGTCATGTAAAATGTAATTATTATAAAACAACGAAAAGTCCTTTATTGCCAGTGATGCATGCTGCGAACATGGAATTCTGATGCCAAGGGCGAACGTTGCGTGGGCAATTGTTTAAATAGAGTTATCATGTTGAAATTTTGTTTAGAGGATTTTTACACAACGTCACTAAAGTTTTACCGTGCTTCTAGTTTAATTAAATTTACGGTTTCAGTGACAACGGAAAAAAATCAACTTTTATCAAAAATAAGATGGAGATATCAGGTTGAAAATTATTTTCTAATTGAGTAAACTTCTTCAGATTTAGTAGTAAATAATATAAAAAATTGTGTTTGGTTTATTTCAAAATGTTTTTTTTTATTAAGTCTGAATTGAAATTGTATAACTTCTAAACTACTGTGCACCGAAGTGCAGAGGAGCGACAAATGCGGCCGCTCGCTGCCATCTACATAAATTTTCCATGCACTGCGGCTGTGAAATGTTGCAAAAAGCTCACGCGACAATGCGGTCCGTAGAGGCGCGCACACTCGTTCAAATTTGCGCGTCCCGCAACAGCAGCGGCAGCGTAAACTGTGCCAGCAGCGTGCGGCAGCGCAAAGCTGTGCAGCGTCGCGCGCCGACGTGCAATAAATAAACGAAGAGGAAGACGAAAAATAAAATAAGCGATTTTTATGCAAATTAAAGAGACAGAAAAAAAAGCGAGCTTAAAAACAAAACAACAACAACAACAACCAAGCGAACTTACTTTTGCAAGATGCGCAACAAATCGTGCAGCAGCGAATGTCCCGGCGGTAGCAGCAAATGCGGCGACTCGCACAACGTGCGCATAATGCAGTGGCGCGCATTATAATTGTGCCTGCGACAACAACAACAACAACAACAACAGCAACAAAACTTAAAAGCATCTCGTTTAATTGATAAAAAATTTCAAATTCAAAACTTACATTTCCGCCCACTTGCCCAGCAAATCAAAGAACATAACTTCCGATCGATCAGTTGGCGTTTGTGTCTCTTCCTTTACCGCCGTCGACCTGTAGCGTCGTCTTGGCGGTTGGTATATCATTTTTGTTGTGGTGCCACACCAGCGTTTTAATTTCGCATAGCTCCAGCTGTCGTATTTTTTATAAATATTTTCGCGTGGACACCAAAGCATTTTCCTCCGATGACCACCAACTCTGGACTTGATCGAAAATTGATTTTTTTGCAAATTTTGCTTCTGTTGCGCTGAAGCGGCCAATTGTTCCTGCTGCTGCCATGCATGATTCTGCCATGGATTCTGCCAAGCATTTTGCTCAGGATCCATCCAATATGGTTTCATTGTTGTTGTTTTAGTTGTAGTTGTTGGAGCCTTAGTTGTCTTTCTAACGAAGAGTTGTTTAGGCCTGTAAAATTCAAGCGTATATGGCAGATCGTATACCAAAGTGTACTCGGCTATCCAATTTATGCCACGCGGCGTTGTCGCAATAAGCGATTTGGCTATATTACCCTGAAACTGTTTATGCAAAATTTATTATATTGATTACATGATTAATTGATTTTCTTTACAGATTGATTAAATATTTAACTTCAACATTAATTTCCTTTGAGTTAGACTTTTAGGCAAATATTTAATCACATCGATTAGGATGAGTTAAAAATACTTCTCACATTAATTACCAAATTAATTGCATTTATTAAAAAATTGATTGAGAATACGCACCACTACCGCGGCGCCCTTCTCAAAAATCAAATATCGTCGTTTTCGTTTGAGAAATATGTCGGCGCCACTTGCAACTGTCGCATCTAAAACGCTGACAGCACTTGCAATTGTGGCATCTGCTAATGTTGTTGTTGCTGCTGCTGCTGTTATATTCTCCGAATTGTGCCATTTTTCACTGCCCCGCACTGCAGCTGCACAAATACTTAATAAAAATACCAAATTCATTTTTCTCATAATTTTTGAAGGCAAACTTTAATATGAACGGTGCGACGCCGTGGAGCTGCCTTGCTGCTCTGCCAGTTGCTGTACTAACTGCAAATAGCATGTTGCAATATTGCAGAAGCTGCTGCAGCTGCCACACTTGCCACTCTGACAAATTGTTGCCAGTGATTGTTGTCACCTCGTTTTTGTCGTCGTTGTGTTGACAATTGCACTTTGCACAGCTCATTTAAAGTCAGTTGCTGTAGGAGATGCAAGAGAAGGGGCAAGGAGAAGTCGCTTTAATATATGCAGAATTGCACATCATTTTAATTTGTTTTCGTACGAGAAAGCATATAAATATAATCTAATTGTTATTAAAAAAATTTGTTTGTTTTATCTTATTCTATTAATCGAGATCGTTTGTATATATATTTTTATATATTTGTCTCCAGTATCTCCAGACCGGCTCTAACGATTTTAATGAAATTTTGCAGTTTGGTGGTATTTAAAGAGAAAATAAGATTTTGACATGTTTCATTCATAAGAAAAGCTGTTAAGTGACCAAATCGTGGCTTTAACTGGGCCTGGTCTAAAATATTTTTCCAAAGAAATTTGATTTCCTCATACTTTTATAACAATTACATAAATGAAAAATCCAATTTAGCTGTAGCAAGATTAAGTAATCTGCCGAGCGAGCTCGCTCTGACAGGCACAAATACTTAACCTTAATCGTCTTAAGTAGTCAAAAATCTTCAACGATCTTCTTCAAGTTTTTAAATATTCTTAAATCACCAGGCGAACAGCAAAGCGCGGTAGGTAGTCGCTCTCAATGAGCTTTAAGTCGAGAGATTAAGAAGAGTACCCGAGCTGAAGTTCTTTACTCTCAGAATGAGTCTCTTGTTCTCTTTTGTAACTGTTGGTTTTTACAAAGGATAAAAAAATCGAGTAATTTTAGAAGAGTCAGTTAAATTTTCCGAAAAAAAAGATGTTCTTCAGTTTCTTAAATATTCACAAATCAGCAGGAGAGCAGCAAAGAGCGTAAGGTTCCATTTACGCTCTCAATCTTATTCTTTTAAACGAGCTAAGTTTGTATATTTGTACATTTGTATATTTGTAACCAGTATCTCAAGATCGACTCGGACGATTTTGACGAAATTTTTCAGTTTGGTGGTATTATATCTTCGAGAAAAGCCGATAAGTGGGTGAAGTCGAGGTTTTTACTGGGCATGGTCAAAAACAATAAGATTGCGACACCTTTGATCTCCGGGAAAACTGGCAAAATGGATAAAAAATCATATGAAAAAATGGTTCATAAAATAATAAATTAACAATTAAAAAAACAAATTCTCTTCTTAACGTGGTTAAAATTTGCGCATAAAACGTTAAAAATCTAACCCACTTTCTATCGTTTAAAACCAGTTTGAAACAATTCGAAAACTTTTCCTCAAACATTCTCAACGCTTATTAGAACAATAGCCTTTTAAATCAAAACTGTTCAAACTAATTTAATTAACAACTTCTGTTGTGAACAACACATCAGCCCGACAAAGCAAAAGCAGCTGTTACAACTCTGAGTTACAGTTTCGGTATGAGCGACACACTATGATGCTCTTCGGGGATAAGTATGAACTACGGGAGTTATCAGTTTAGAGGAATTATAAAAATAGTCAAATCCAGTTTTAGGATAAAAAAAACAATGAATTTCAAATGAATCTTACATTTTTGATATTATTAAAACAAATAATTATTATTATTATTATTTAACAGTTTTAAATATATGTAAGTGTATAAGTGAGACTATCCTTTACTATTATAAAATCAATTTTGTCCAAATTTTTAATCCTCGTTCTTTGATTTTAAGCTCCTCACTTATCCTCGTAATCGAATATTTACCCAATACCTTTCAAACTTTTAAATTTCAATTTTAAACCAAACATGCCCGCCACTAGTGTAGCGCACTAAAACACAAAATAGATTTTAGCTCAGCTAAACTTAATTTAAAACCCGAGAGACACTTGAGCCAAGTGGAGTGGTGAACAGAAGCAGTGCCCGAAACAATAGAATTCTGTCCAACAGACGAACAAACCGATAAAGAGGCGCAATAAACTAAACCACAAGCGACGCCCGACGCCTGACGCCGCAGATAGCCAGACAAACACAATCCAGCCGTGCCAGTGGTGCCAAAATCTCAAGCGGCGTAGTTCAAGAAACAACGCGCGACAAAAGATGTTGCAAGTGTTGCCAATGCGCAGCATTTTGATTTTGTGGCTTTGTTTCAAGTGTGCCGATGTCGCCGATGCTGCCACCGCTGAGACGCAGCCGCAGCGACCAGCTGGAGATGTGCGTTCTGCTGCTGCTGCTGTTGCTGCAACAATAGATGCCGAAGTCGGCACTGGAGTCTCCTTTGTTGTTTATGACAACAACGAAACAACAACGACAACGGAGCACTGGTTGCCACATGCTGCGAGTGACAAGCGTCCGAGTCCGAGTCCAAATTCTGTATTGTCGCGACGTAAACGTTTTGTGGCATTTCCGGTCGGTTCGTCATTTTCGGTAAGTGGAATTCGCCATTGTCTGCTTAAAGTATTTGTAACCAGTTAACAATCAACTTCAAGCTTTAAAGACATCGCTCTGTTGAACATTCTTTAATTACCCTTTTTGTTACTTACATGTACATATACAATATACAATATTATTAAAACGTGTACGTAAATATTTGTTGGTGTACTCGTATGTGATCAGTTGAAAATTTAACCAAAAAACGAAATTCTTATAAAATTTTAGCTGAGTTTTTTTTCAGATTGTTATATTCTAAACTAATTTGAAGCTTTTCTGCCTTCTAAAGATTTATGTAATTAAAAAAAAAAATTTTGTTTAGTGTGCCATATTCATTTCCCTATCGTTTCTCTCGCCCCGCTTAGTGTGCTGTCTGCTTGACGACCGGCGTCATTGGCAACCCGAACTATCAGTATCTGAGCATGGGCCTGAATTGGGGCATTGCCTACGAGCTGCCAAACGTTACATGGGCGCTAGCACAATCCGACGGACTGCGCACAAAATTTGCAGGCGGCAACGAGGCAGTTGGAGATGGTGTAGGCGATTCCGGTGGAGGTGATGCTGCTGGCGGCGGTATCGGTGACGGCACTCGTGACGACGATAAGATGGTGGAAACTCTGGCCGTGCCAATTATTAAGCGCCGGCATCGCAGAGAGCTCTACAGCAAGCTGGAAACACTGATAAGCAGGTGAGTGGGTGTGTTTGAATCATTCAAAATTGAACAAAACAAAAAAAACAAAAAATAAAAGAGGAAGAAGAAGAAGCGGCATATACATATATATACGAGTAAGTGAAGGAAAGCCAATGAGTCGTGTGAATTTTGGTCGTGTGCCAAAAAGTAGGACATAAAGAAGACTCAGACATAGACAATCCAAAGCATATATACACACACACACACACACTCGCACACAAATGCAATGTGTTAATCGATTTCTTTGTATGAGCGCGAGGTGCGGGCGCTCGTTCGTTGTGATTGCTCAAAATTATAACTTATGATGGCGCTTTATCGAATATATTTAAGTATAGCATTTTTTTTAGAACAACAACAGAGCGTTTTATCACAATTTGCAAAGCGCCTAAAAACATGCAATCGATATTTTTAAGAACGTTTTACTTTTCCATGAAATTCATAATCAAATTTTACACTTATGAAAAAAAAGGTATTAAAAAACATTTACAACACCTAAAACTATGCACGACAATTTTAATATTAATATTAGACTATTTTTACAATAATACCCGGCACTTAGAAATACTCAAGACAAATTTTAAGTCACACATTCTAACAAGTTCGACCACAAATATAATATATATACATTTATTTATCCTTATTTGTGCCTGAAGGTATGCAGCAAATATTTGCTTCAGCTTCTGCTGTGCTTGACTTTTACCACTTCAAATATTTATAATTTTCAAATTTCAAATTTCGATGACAGTTTTGATTTTGCCTACTACAGTTTAATAGTGCGTTCGATAGCCACTTAGATTGGCTTCAACCCCCTCGCTCCCTGACACCCTCTGGTACACTCTACATTCGCTCTCTGTTTCCAGCATTTTGGCATATCTTTTTCGGAAATCTACTTTACATGCCTCAATTGGCATTTATGTCTATTTATAATAGTAGCTCCTTCTGCGTCTGCCTAAGTGTGTGTGTCTTCTTTTGACACATATACACAAACACAGGGACATACACACACACACACACACTACTGCTTGCCACTGACACTGTTTACTCATGCAGACGTACGTACGTGCGTTTGAGTGTGTTTGTGGTTGGCATCATAAAATGTTTTTTTTATATTGTTGTTGTTGTTGTTGGCATTTTTGTATTTGCATTTAAATTGACCTAAAGCCGGGGAGGTGGCGGTTGTTGTATGGTGCGAGTATCATCGGAGGGTCGGAGTGTGGTGCCAAAAATTGTTTCATATCACTAAAAATTTACTTTGTTGCGGTTTCGAGGCAATTCTCTGGTCAATAGATAATTTTTGGCAAAATTTCGGCAATTAGTTGAGTTCAAAGGGCGTGGCTAAAGTGGTTTTATTTTGCATATTCGTGTAATTTTTGATTTATTTTTCGTTCATATTTACTTAAAGCTGAAATTTTAAGGTCTTATTTGTGAATACTTTTTTTTCTATTTACTTATGGACTTTTTTTTAACTTTTTTATTCTAAGTAAGTTTTTAAAATAGTTAAATCTTCTAAAAATTACATTCCAGGGCTCATTAATGCATCAAAATAGTACGTTAAGACCTTAATCCTTATTTGGTCTCATACACATAATACAAATAACATGGCATTGCAATGTTAATTTAATAATATGGAGTATTAATTTAACATCAAATGAAATGTTATGATAAATTCAGAAATTTAAAAATAATTATGATTCAAAATGTGTAAATTAACATGATATTGTGTCATATTAACATTTATTTAAGGTAATGTGTCAAGGATTTCGAAAAAACCAACACTACGAAAAGTATTAAATTAACATTGGATACTATAGGCCCAACATTTTCTACTGTTATCTATTGACAAAATACGACAAAAACTGAGTAAAATACTAACAAAATGTTATTTTCAACATGTTTCTTAGAATGAAAAAATTATTGCCAGGAACAATTTTTCAAATGCATGTACATTTTAAATGATTTCTTCTGTGGTAGTGTTAATAGAGAGGAATCATATATCTGAGAGCTCATGTATTATGTTCTCCCAGAAAAGTGTGAGACAATTTTTTCGATTTAACACTCAATTTGAATTATACTGACTTGGTGGCCTGCTCACTCGCTCACTAACTTACCCACTCCGTGAAGCCTGTAGCAATTGAATTTTGATTTCATTTTTCAATAAATTAAATTAGCCTCTGGCATTTATTTCGGCTTAATTTATTTCTGTTTTCGCTCTCGCAACTCGCGCGCCACCGTCCGGCAGTTTTGTGCCATGAATTCACATTAAGTTTTGGCACCGCCACTCAAGCTCACATCCACTCTAAGCCCACACCCACCGCACGATGCACGCAATCATAAAATCGCCGCTGGTTAGTAAACGAACAAAAAAACAAAAAGAAAATATAGACTCAAATCGGAAGAGTCTCTTCGGTTCTCTTTTTTCATTTTGTTTTCAAAATTTTTTTATTTCGTTTTCTGTTTTCGTTTTGGTTTGCTTTATTGACTTGATTCGACCTTTTTGTGTGGCATTGTTGTTTTTGTTTTTTGTTTGTTATTGTTGTTGTTATTATTTTTCCTTTGCATTTTTCCGTTTCAGCGCGGCAATTTGTTTTTGACTTTTTGGCTGGCATTGTTTTTGGTATCAATTTCGAATTTTTCGGCCGGTCATTTTATTTCTTCATTTTTTTCTCTCTTTGCTTTTGCTTTTGCCTTTTTCGTTGGCCATTTCGATGGGAAAACTAATTTAGTTTTAGCTTAAAGTACGGTTCGCTGGCGAGGGCGAAGAGCGACGGCGGCACAAAATATTAGTGGTACCGCGCCCTGGGGTTAATGAAGTTGGTCATGGTGGTCCACCGATGACGACGACGACGACAACGACGACGACGAACATTTTTTTATTAGCTTTGCCTGATTTCTTATTTTTCTTTTCGCTTTGTTAGACCGAGTGAAAAATGCGAAACAATAAAAATGAAATTTATTCAAATAAAACCAAACAAAACACAAATACAAAAAGGAGAATAAACGAAAAAAAAATCGAATTGACCACTGCCGAATTGGGCATGATTGCAAATTATTTATGGTTGTTGGGCTTACTCTGTGGCTGCGCGGCCAGTACAAACGGATTGCCAAATATTGGCTAAACGTGTTTGGACAACGTAAATAAAGCACAGGACATAATTTGCGGTGCTTAACCGTGTTATTTCGTTAGATCATTGCATAGTTTTAGGCATACGATATATATTTTTTTTTCATATGGAAAATAGTACATCAAATATATTATAATATACAAAACTCCATCAATATTACAATAATAAAATACAAAAATTCTTTATTGAAATAATTATATCATTGATAGATCACATCCTTTTAGGATCGGACTTATTAATTTGTATTATAACTTTGTTAAAATGTTCAAAGGCATTCGTAGCATAGAGATACCCAACACCAAAAAACAGGATAAAAATTTGTTTTTCTTAACATAATTGCTCTATATTTTATTGTTGTAAACTAAAGAGAAGACCCACTAGAGTAGAGTTAAGTCATCTAGCAGATATTTTGCTCAGCATCTTTTTAAATATGCTAACGATCGATAGGTGTCACTCACTACATTTTGTTTTTGAAATAAGGTGAGGAGCGACTTTGTCTTTCATTTATTAGAATTCAGTTAAATATGTACATTATTTTATTGTGAGGAGTGTAAGAATCTGCGTCTAACGAGCAAACAAATTGTAATTGGAGATATTTTAAAGCACTCAGGTCTGTTATAAATTAAGCTGCAAAGTATGTCATACAATTGTTCTTGTAGCTTCGACATAACAAATTGTGCAAAATTGGTTCTTGAGTTAAATAAATAAATTACCAGAAAGACGAACAATTCAAACAGAACTTCAGACCAAACTCAAATATCAAACAACAATTTTCAAAGCGAAATGTAAGATTCTGCCATAAAGCACTCACACAGACACACAGACACACCACACACATACAAACACAAACACAACATTGACACAAACACTTGCACAAACTCTAAACCCAATTAAGCTCAATTGCACTCAAACGCACAGACAGAACTCACCTGTGAGTGCGCGTGTGCAACATGCTAAATTGCAAAGCACGCATTTGTTTGCACATTTAAGTGTGTGTGTGTGTGTTTATGCAACATGACTGCAACATTTGTTGCACGTCAATTGCAGGGCTTCCTCGTCTTCCGCTGTTGTGCTCTAATGGAAATTGGCACATTTGCTTTGCAACTTAACGCCTCTCGAGAGAATTCCGCTCAACGCTCGAGCGAAGACTTCAATTTTCTTACTCTAACTAAAAATGTTTTGTCTGCACTTTATTTGCTGCTACTGTCGCTGCAGCTATTGTCGGTCATTGTCATTTTGGGACACGGCACAACAACGACAACATCAACAATTGTTGCTCTCACTCGTGTTTGTCAACAATTCAATTAAGTTTCGCGAACGCGATATTTCTTCTTTTTTGTTCTTTTTTTAAATTTCAAATTTAAGTGACACTTTCGCAAAGTTGTCACCCAAGCATAAACAAACAAACAAACAAACAAACAATCGCGCAAATATGTTTGTCGCTCATATTATTAATCGACGTTTAAGCGCAATTTCGCTGACGCTTTTGATTTACGATTTAATTGCATCGACGGAAATGAAAATTGTAAACGCGCGCGATTTTGACAATTTTGACAAATCATCGTACGCCATTTTTATGACGATAGACGGCGACAATTGCTGTAGCATGCCGTCGTCGTCGTCGTCGTTGCTGTCGCCGTCAGTGGCAACAGCAGCAATAGGAGCGTCAGCAGCGGCAATAAATGAAAGCGTCATCGACATTGGCCAAAACGAAAATCAAATGATGCCGGCAACAAATCCATATCGAAATGAAAGGGCAACATTTAAGTCGCATGATTTATTGTCGATTAAGCCAACAACAACAACAACAATGACAGCGACTGAAATGACAACGAGTAATTCATCCACAGCGCTGGCCATGATGTCAGCATCGACATCATCATCATCAGCATCCTCAACAGTATCCTTTGCAGCGGCGTCCTCGTCTGCGTCATTGTCGCCTTTGGCCATGCAAACGCAACGGCAGCGTGTTTTATCGCGTCCAAAACGTTATCTGTCATTTCCGGAAGGAGCATCCCTATCCGTATGTGAACATTTTTTTAATATGAAGTTTGTAATTTGATGGATTTGTTTTTTCTTGCGGTGGCTGTATTTTTATGTAATTTTGTTTTTGCTTTGATTTTGAGCAGTTATAAATTTGTAAAACGCTTCTAAATTTCAACTAGTTGCATTAATGAAAAGTTCGCGTTTTTAGCTTTGATAGTTTTTTTAAGAATAAATCCAAAAATTGTACTTCAACAAGGGTTTCATACCTCCTTTGTTTTTTAAGGTGGCGGTTTGCTTCACCGTCGGCATTATTGGCAATCCGCGCTACAATTACATGGCTTTCGGCCTCAATTGGGGCACGGCTTATGATCTGCCTAATATCACGTGGGTGTTAAATCATTTGCATGGCTTTGCGCGACATCCGGTGCCCGCGACTGTGTTGCGCAGGCGCACTCGTCGTGCGCTCTACAAAGAAATCGAAAATGTCGTCGAATTGTTAAGTTCTTATTACTATAAATATGAATATGATTTGTATTTATTTTTCTTCTATTTATTTTTAACTCTATTCTCATAGCATGGGCTACAATGGGCGTGACTGTGTACTCCGTGCGCTCTGCGAGAGTCGTCAATACTTTCAGAAGACCAAAATGGGCATGCTGGGTGAAATGCTGCGCGTGATATTTAGGTAAGATGCCTAGGAAATTAAGTTCGATTAGAATTAGAATTTGTTCCCTTTTACACTAGACAGTTATGGTTGCGAGCAATTCGATTCTCTTTTGATAATGGCGACAGCGAGCAGACCGGGCAACCATTAAGCAATTTTCGGAGCAATCAAAGTTCTCATCTTTACTCTTTTTTTACATTTTTAATATTATTTGTATTATTCGCAGCCTACTTCACATTTCACAAAACAGAAGCAAGTTTAATTGCCTAGTGTAAGAGAGGACTTTGTTGTATATTTTATGTGGTTTTATGATATTTTTTTAAATTACCCATTTTATGTTGACACATTTTTAATATTTTCTCTTTATAACTTTTTGACAGTCTGCCCAAACAACGCATCTTTACGCGTGAACTGCGCGATTCGTCTGATATTGAACATTATGACCACGCTTATCGGAAGGCGCGTTCCATCGACTGTGCGGAGCAATACGATTGCGCGTTTTCGCTTTTGGAGTTGGCCTTCGGAAAGTATTCGAAACCGCCGCCGGGCTACTTTGACAATCACTGATCACACCGAACAAAAAAATTCTTGAAAAATCAAAAAAATTTATTTCAATAATTTGTTCTTAAGTAGTAAATACAAAACCTTGAATATTTTTTAGCATTTACGTATTTTATAATTGCAAAAATTAAATGTTTATAAATTACATTTAAATTCTGACTCATCATTTGTTAATTTAAAATTCTCTTCGAGGCAAAATTAGTTAAATCAACAAAGTGTTGGGCGGAAGGGACATGCCCACTTCAACTTTTACAACTTCGCAGTTGAAATTTTAACATATTCCGAGCACACGCTCGCACTGCGCTTAAAATGCAAATTAATTTAATTATTCTTTGCTGGAATACTTGTTGCATACTTAAAGGGATTTTGCCATTTCCTTTATTCGTTTTTACTTTCCGCTTTTTTGTTGCTGTTGTATTTCGTATTCTTCTGCCGCTGCCGCTTAAGTACAACGTTGACATTATAAATGTCACTTCATTTGTCTTGTCCCTTTTTAAAAATTCGACTTGACGGGCGCGCATGACGGATGACTGTCAGTCGTCGTTGTCGTCGTCGTCGTTCTCGACGGCGGCGCACGGCTTCCGAAATGAAACGAAACGAACAAAAATGGAGTATCATTAAATTTAAAAGTTCAGAAAGTTTTGACGTTTAATTTAATGAGGCAAAAATTTAATGAACGACCGAACCTTTGGGGAAGAAAAATGCATTACAGTGTACTTCGTAGTTATATAATAGCATTTTATTATCTATTCTACTGAAAATGTTGTAGAATTTGATAAAAATTATATAAAATAACTAATAAATTAGTAAACTCAGATAAGTATAAAGGAGGGCATATATTAAAGCTTAATTACATTTGCACAAGTGAAAGAAAAGTATCAACTATACCACATCCTGTTATATATTAATGGATAGGGTTCTATTTTGAGTTGTTGTGGTTTTCTATCCTGTTTCTTTTTAAAACTGTCTCAAACTAATCTCTAGTTTCACTTATGTAACTGAAGTGTAGCTGTAATGCAAACCCACCATAAGGCGAGCAGAACTTTACTGTCAAAAAAGAAAGATACTTGCTTATTTGAAAGCAATTCTAAATTTTGTAGAAATCAGTCCTGACTCACACCAAAAAAAAAACTAGATTCGCTGATATATTTAAGAGGACTAAGTGTAAAAAAATCTTGTATTTTAAACAATTTTGAAAATTGTATTAAAAATATTTGACAATATTAATAAATTAAAACTATTTACAATATAAGCAAAACATATTTTATAAGAAATGAAAACAAAATTTGCTCTTATACTTATATTGATAGCACGCACTGTTTGTATTGAAAATAAAAGTTGACTTAAAACGGAATTTTGTATTTAAAATTTCTTAAAGTTTAGGAAATATTAATTGCATTTTGTTCTTAAGTTTCGCCTAAGCTAATTAGATGCCACCCTTAAAAATGGCGGGAGTTGCCACATGTACAAAAAACTATGCAAAACCTGCGCATGTTGTCGGTAACAACAACAACTACGACAACAGCGATTACAATTCGCCGCAGCGATTTTGATTGCAAGATTGATGACCCAACTCGAACTACACGAGCGTAAGTAACGTGATGCCCTTCACTTTCCACCCCTCCTCCTTCACGCGAGGTAAAAACTTTTCCCATTAAAGTGACAAAATCGCAGCGTATCGCAGTCGAGGTGTACACCAACAGTGGACCAAGCCGAGCGCCATCGTCGCGTTGGTCATATTTCAACAAATTTTACACGGCACAACTTGCCTCGCTTATACCGTACAAGGCAGGGGAAAGGGGTGGCAAAAATCTGCGAAGCGAAAAAATGAAACAGCAATAATAAAAAAAGAACAATGGACAAGAAATGAAAAATAAACTGCAACAGACACAAACGCAAAAAATTTATCTGAATCGGTTTTACTGACTGAGACCAATGCACCACCACAATGAAAGTTTGTTTAGCCTTGGACTGGCACAAGTTTTAATTAATATGATTCGAACATCAACTTAACTCGGAAACCTCAAACATACCAAATAGAAAAATGTTGACGATTCAACGCTGTCATGTGTATTCTCTCATATGGCAAACAACTGTCCAGACACAATACGTCCCCTTAATGTGGCACAAAAAGGCAGACAAACGACGACAATGCTGAACGAAAGCAAAGAATGCCGCGGGGCACTGCATCCTGGGGAATTTATGGCGGCTTAGCTGCAAGTGGCCAAAGTTGCTGATGTTCTGATGTTGTTGTAGTTGCGGTTGGTGTTATTTGTTTGTTATTGTTTGAGGTGGCGCTTTCACTGCGCTTTTGTCTGTGCCTGTGTGTGTAGTCATAAGGTGTAATTGGCGGTGCGAGCACTTAAAGGAACACTTTTAAGTGAACTGATTTAGAAGTGCTAATTTGCATTATTGTTATTTTAATATTGGGTGTTACAGTTATATACAGAAAGTATATTGTTAAAATAAGAGCAATACATACAAAGAAATTTGTAAAGCCGAAGTTGAGGCGCAACCGTTGTGAGTCCATTAAAGAAGTCACATTTGGATGGATGATAAAAATTAAAGACTTTATTCGGACCCAATTAAAGTGCTGAACATTGATCTGAGGTTGAATGTTGTTTTTTTTTAAATAGAATACATAAATTAGCTTGAACAGAGAAAGAATAAATTGAAAAATCAGAGAAATCGATTAGAAGCGCAATTAAAGCAAAAACAGAAATCGGAAGGAAGGAAACACGTGACTCTGGCGTGCGGCACAAAAATGCAATAAATTCAAATCTCGGGCAAGAAATTAATTAGAAACGTGTGGGAAATTTTAATAAACCTAGACACACTCACACGCACACACAAAAACACAAACACACTCACAGTGCAACGCGCAAAGAACCGGAAATGGAAAAGAGCCCGGAACAAAGTTGCTAGCACCGCAAAAATACAACGGCAAAAAAAAAAACAAACAAAAATTAAAAGTGCAAAATCTGCACGAAAAGTCGCTTCCGTCGAGTGCGTCGCAGGAGTCTCCTTCGAACTCGAACAGACTCGCTGTTCGAGAATATAATTGCAATAACCTAAACTCAGTTGCAGCTAATAAATATTCAATTGAAACGAGGTGCGTGTTCGAGTGTGTATGCGTGGATGTAAAGGAAAGGCGAATAATCAAGACACTCACACATACGCACCAAATACAGCTGCGGCAAAATATCTGAGTCAGCTTGCCAAAAACTGATTTAAAGCTCCTCAAATAAAAAAACAATACAAAAAGATCTCAAAAGAGAACTCAGACTTTTGGCCAAGGCTTTAAGTGTGTGTATTAATACACACGCACGCACACGTGCCTGCCAAGTACTGCAACAGTGCAACCGGCAAACGGAAGTTTGCTATTTTGCTGTGTTGTTGTGTTGTAAGCTTACACTCACACACATACACATCTGCTCATAGCTAAATGCCGCTGTGTGTGTGTTCGTTTGTTTGTTTCTTGACGCTTGCTGGTAGTAGTGTTATTTTCAGCTTAATTAAAGTTGATTACGCACACACACACACAAGCACACCTAACACATAAATGTAAACACACACACACATTCACTGCATTGTGTGCAAATGTGCTTTCGCATTGCTGACAATTAACTGCAAGCGTGCGACACACAAAAGCGCACATTTTAGTATTAAAAAGTGCGGTAAGAGTCTAAAACCAAACTTGATTTTATGTGTTAAATAAAGTTTGAATTGTTTTTGGCAAAAGTACAAATAACATTTATATATGTATACGACAATGACCCAACTCACATGTTATTTAGCTTAACTTTAGCATTTATTTGCGAAGGATATCGTGCAAAACACAAAACTTTATTTGGCCTTTAAGCGGACTTTGTGCTAAGCTGAGGTTAAAACTTGTTTAATATTTTTGGTTAAGAATTTAACAGCGCATAAATTTGCATTGTTAGCAAAATGAAATGTTAAACAAAGTAGTGGAACAATCACGCCAAAAAAGAAAATCTATTTTCAAAGTTGATTAGAAATATTTTTCGAATATAGGCTGAACATGTTTATTTATCCATTTTTCCAGTTTTCAAAAAGATCAAAGTTGTCGCAATCTTATTGTTTTACCAAATAACGGCAAGCTGGCAAGTTTCATCAGAATCGTTAGAACCATTTTCAAGATAAAGTACACAATCAACCAATTCTTATTTGTTGTAAAAATCTGTTTGACAATGCCTACTTACGCCCACAAACATATTTTAACAAAACTTTTGGTGGGCTTTTAAACAATAAGCAAAAAACCTCATTCAAATCTGACAACCCATTCTCATTTTATTTGAAAAAATAGTTTTTGACCATGCCCTGTAAAAACCTCGACTTCGCCTACTTATCGGCTTTTCTCGAGGATGAAATACTACCTAACTGCAAAATTTCATCAAAATCGTCTGAGCTGATCTTGAGATACTGGTTACAAATATACAAACTTAGCTCGTTTAAAAGAATAAGATTGAGAGAGTACGAGAATATGTAAACTACCGCTCTTTGTTACTCTCCTGCTGATTTGAGAATATTTAAGAAACATCGTTGACAAAAAACTTTAACTGACTCTTCAAAAATTACTCGATTTTTTTTTTCCTTTGTAAAAACCAACAGTTACAAAAGAGAACAAGAGACTCATTCTGAGAGTAAAGAACTTCAGCTCGGGTACTCTTCTTAATCTCTCGACTTAAAGCTCATTGAGAGCGTCTACCTACCGCGCTTTGCTGTTCGCCTGGTGATTTAAGAATATTTAAAAACTTGAAGAAGATCGTTGACAAGAAATTTAATCGTCTTAAGATTAAGTATTTGTGCCTGTCAGAGCGAGCTCGCTCGTCAGATTACTTAATCTTGCTACAGCTAAATTGGATTTTTCATTTATGTAATTGTTTTAAAAAAGTACGAAGAAGTCAAATTTGGCAATCGAAAACATTTAAAATTCATTTGTTTTTTTCTGCTTATTTTCATTAAAACAATTCAATATTAAATTCGTTTACTTTTACGCTTTTTTATAAATTTCACGCTTATCAGGCTATATGAAAGCCTGTCATCAAATAATTATAATTAATTTTTAAACGATTTTAAACGCCCACAAACGCGGCACAATTGTCAGCAATAAAGCAACAAATTAAAGTCATAATAAACGCGCAATTTTGTTTTTGTTTTTGTTTTGTATCTTTCTTTTATTCATTTGAAGTGTCAATAATTGTGTCAATGTCATAAAACTGACGCACAACAACAATTTTCCGTTGGTCGTCATCGATCATGTGCATAGCGCAGCAGCTCAGCAGCTCAGGAGCACTGGAGCGCCGACTGTCAGACATCGTCGGTGTAGGGTGAAATGTTGTTAAAGCTCAGCGGACAATGGCCGTGCAGAATTTGAGCGCAGTTCTCTTCGCGCAGGTAGGGCAGGTGGCGCTTGTCATGCAAATCGAGGCTGAAATTAACAACAACAACAACAACAAAAATAATTACACATCGTTTTTTATAATTATATTAAGTAAAAAAGCAATTTAAATTCTATAGTAAAAATAATTAATAGAGCAGAAGTGAACAAATGTTGTTGTTTATTTAAAGCTCTTTACATTAAAATTACTTTTAAATTAATTTAATAGAAATGTAAAAATAAAAAAAAATTTATGAATTTAAATACTAACTTAAAATCTTTAAAAGTTTTTACATTGTTTAGCTACCAAAAATCGATTCCTGACCGCATACACCAACACCAACAGCAAAACAAAAAAATCAAATATTGTACATATGCATATATGTATATATTGTATATGCAATATTGAAACAAAATGGCGCAGAAAATGCGGCTCAAATTAAAAATTCATTTTAATTATTTGATGCCAAACAATTCTATAAATAATTTTAATTTAAAAACCGCAATTCAGAAATTGTTTTTCTACTGTTTGTGGTTTCTCTGCCAACAGACAACTTGCTGTTGTTGTTGTAGTTGTTTGTTTTGTGTGTTGTATACACTTACGTAAAAACATGCCGCAACAGTTTGAAGAGCATGCCCTGCCCCTCGCCCATGTGCGCCGCACAGAAGGCCTTCAGCACGCAGGCCTGACCATCGAAGCCGGTTCTTTTTGGGAAAAAAAATAGTTTTAAAATTATTCGAAAGTGCTCTCGTTGCTTTCGAAGTCGCCCACTCACTTGTCCATCAGATCGTGTAGCAGCTCATAGGTATCGCGCCTAAAAGGCCGCAACTTTTTGTTGCCATTATCGATGGGCGTATTGGCGCGAAAGCCATAGCCATGCGCCCAAATCACCGGCTTCGGAATTATGTTGTTCTTAGCATTGACGCGGAACTGCATTTTGAGAATAGTAAAGAATTTTGTTTATACAAGTACGAAAAAAAGAGAGTAAATAAAAACCGAAATTTTATAAACCACCCACAAACATTCGACTAGTGGGCAAAAGTTCCAAATACCGCTTAGCGCGTTGAAGCGGCTGGCTTGCATTCGTCTCAATGGCTCCTGCAGCGCTAGTATATGTAGACTCGCTCGTTTTTGTTGTATTCTGTGCTAGCGCGAAAGGATGCGCAAACGTGTTCAGCACTAAATAAGCGCAGATGTAACCGCTTAAATTCGTAGAAATCATTTTACAATCTGTTTATTGTTTGGAAGCGGCGATGAACAAAACTGAGCCGCACACACGATACTGACGAAGTCTCCGAAGTATTCTGGAGTATTTTGTATGGATGAGAGAGAAAGTTAATTCGGCGGCAATTTATGCCAAGAACGTGACGAGTTCGTTTGGAATGAAGCGACACTTTAAATTGAAAGTGGCTGACAGAGGCCGCTGGTGCTAATTGTTAGAATTCAGTTTTTTTGTGCGGCATATAAATTTTGATCACTAGAATCAAGTCACTAAGCTTAATTAGGCATTTGACCTTATTTTGATCTGTTTTTTTACTATACTTCCTCAGTGTATTTTCTTGTGTTTATGTATAAGTTTCTTCCATGCAGAAATACCCTTGATAGATGTAAACATATAGAAAGATTGAAATATATATATTCTTGAAATGTATTTTCGATCTGACTAAAAAACCTAATTCGATCTGGCTATATCCGTCATCGTTTCTTATTGATACGATAGACTAAGAAGATTTGCAGATATTGAGCTAAAATTTGGAAAACTATTTGCTTTCATGCCTAGACGAACGGAAATTTTTTTAATAATCTTTTAATGACACGCCCACTTTTGCAAAGATATACTACTTTTTTGTTAACATTACATTTTAAAGCCTTGTAATAATATGATTTATTTATGCAATGTGGTAGGACAGACTTTAATTTGAACTCTAACTTAATTTGAATTTTTTGCTTTTTCGCTTGATCTTTTCTCTCTAAATATAAGTCAATAATTTCTTTTATAATTCCTTAAGTTTTTGTCAAATTAATTACAACAACTCGTAGTAAACTGATTGGATTTGTTAGCTGAATTGATAAAGTGTCAAGCAATCGCCAGTCGCTTTTTCATGTCGTTCATATTTCGTTTTCATTTACTCGCGCTGTAGGAAAGTTAATTAAGCGCGTGTAACCCAGCAATCAATTTTAAGCACGGCTTCGATTTCACTTAACGGCTTTTTTTTGTTTGTTTCTGTTTTTTATGAGCGCGTTCATGTAAAATTAAAATAAATTGACATAAAGTGAAAAGTAACCGACTGCGCTTAATATCTTCTGCGAATTTCAATCTGTCGGTCTGTCTGTTGCTTCCCGGACAAATGTCCTTGTAATTTGCGTTTTATTTTATCTTATCTTATTTTATTTGTTTGTTGTATTCCAACGTATGCCAGTGCTGTCAGCCTACCTGATTCGCACAAGGTAGATATGTCGGCTTTTGCTGCGTCATTTTGAAAATCTACAACTTCGCTGCGAATGGGTTTAATTGCAGCAGCGTGATTTCTGTGATTTTCTTTCTGTTGATTTTTCGAATTTTCTCGCTGTGTATTTTTGTTGTCGTGCTGAAATCGCGCTGATTACTGACAAGGTTGCGATCGACGCAGTGCGACGCTGTGCTGTCATTTGTCACTCAAACGTGCACACACCCTCAGACACATGCACACTTGTGAGTACCTTTTGGCGGCGATTTGACATTGGCGCCACGTTGAAACGCTGCGAAAACACGGCACTTGCGTCTGATTGCGCGGTGAATTGTGGCGACTATAAATTTTGTTATCTTAAAAAAAGAGTTTTCTTCTCTTTATTTTATGGCAGGACTCTTTAATGCTCTTTTGAATTAAAAGCAAAAGTTTTTGCAGTCGTTAAATTAATTAAACTACTTTTTTTACATAAAAATATCAATAAAAAAGAAAAACTTTTACCCAGCAGCGACCTAACAAATTCAACTTGGATAATTTTCATTAGTCAATTTCTTTATTCAAAATTAAAGTGATTTTCGATGGTAAAAAACCAAAGCCTCGTATCTCCCAAACCCACATAGATCCACCACGGTTATCAGTGCTTTAAAATAATTAAACCATATTTCGATTAACTTTTTTTTAAATGGCGTTGTTGTTGTTCAGCGTTATTTTCATTTAATTTTAAATATCGCGCTGCCATTTCGCGGTTTCCAACAAATTAATTTAGTGCTTGTGGTTGCGTGATGTCACAGCTTAATAAATATTATACATAAAATATATTATAAATTTATATTTATATTTAAATTGTTTACACCAAATTAAAATTTGTTTATAACTCTCATTTTCATTTTTGTTAAAGCTTTGTTACTTTCTAAAAAAGATAACATGAATACTGTAGATACCAAACTGTGTGATAGAGAAAGGTAACGAATTTCGCTTTATTTGGCGTTTTAATTCAAGTTCATAACTTGCTTACCGACCAAGTTGTCGTGCTTTAAAGCATCAGTTAAGTTGATCGGTCTTATACACTTAACAAGTTGCTCAAAGCATTAAAACTTTGTTTAACTTTCGATTTTATAACTCACCTAAAAATCATTTGCAATAGCTTGAACAACATGCCGCCTCGCAAATGTGACTTCGAGTCCAACATGGCGGTACAGAAGGATTTCAGCACGCAGGCGCGTCCATCAAATCCATGCCTACAATTTTAATATCATTTTTATTAAAATGCATGTCGGAATTTTAAATAAGTTCAGAAAACATTCCATTCGCTTACCCATCTAAAACGTCCTCGAGAGCATGGAAAATATCCCGTTTGAAAAATGGCCGAATGCGATCGGCTTTATCCGCAAAGGGAAAATTGGCGCGGAAGCCAAAGCCGTGGCCCCACAACGTGTTCACCTTCAAAATGTTGTTTTTCACCGTGGTGCGCCACTATCCGAGCAACAATAAAAAAATAAAAAAAAAAACAAAAGATAAAACAAAGATAAACAAACGAACAGACAGACAGACAGACAGACAGACACAATGGCGCGCGCGCTTAATTAAGATTTTAAATATTTAAATGTCACTCAAACGCACCGACATACGAGTGCCCTTTGTAAAGTCCAAATAGCGCTTGCCGCGTTGCAATATTCTGCTTGTGTTGTTACTGTTATTGTTGTTGTTGTTATTGTTGTTTTTGATGATGATGCTGGCAACATTGTGTGGCGAAAGTGAATCGTTGTTTTTGCTGTGCACACTTTCCCCATTTATTGTTGCGTTTTTGCTGCTAATGGCGAAATTGTCATCATCAAAAGCGGCGGCGGCAGCGGCAACATTGTCGGCAGCATCAGCCACCAACACCAGCGTACAATTGCCAACGGCATGCAGCAACAGCAATGTGCGTACAATTGTTGTAGTTGCTGAAGCGCTAATTAATATTTTTAGCGACAGCATAATTAGAGAAAAATTTGTTGTAAAAGTTGCACAAATGGAAAGATTAAAAAAAAAACCCGGCAATTGAATGACAGATGACAGCAACTGCAACAGCAAATGCAACAACAACTGCAACTGCAGAGTGCAACAACAGCAAAAGCGTAAAACTAGCAATGCACAAATTTTGATCAAGTGTTGTAATTAGTTGGCAACACACACACACATGTAATTAGTAATCGTGGTTGTTGTTGTTGTAGTTACTGTTGCTGATGTTGTTGCCGAGTTAAGTACACTTTTCAATTCGAATGTTTTTTTTTAATTTACACTTTAATTTTAAAAAAGTTAAAAATTGTAATTGCACAAAAGTTAATTTTGGCTGAAGTTGTTCTCTTTGAAATGTCGCGCTAATTGCCGCAGGACAATGATGCCGACTGTTGGCAGTTGATTTGCTCCGACGTAAAGTGGAAATTATTGTCGCTTTTCGTGTTGCTGCTGCTGCTGTTGCCGTTGTGCCCGTTGATTTGTCTTTGACAATTCGTCGTTTGTCAAGTGACAACTTTGCGCTCTCTGCAATTGCTGTCGCTGTCCGTCCGTCTGTCTGTCTGTCCGTCTGTCTTTCTGTTCTCGTTATCGTCGCATTTTGAGTCTCACTGAAATATTCTGCGCCATGGTAATGCAATGTTTACGTTTAATATTAAATTTAGTTTGTTTATTTTGTAACTGCCTTGACTGAGTCTAACTAGAGTCGGATCGTGTTGTTGTTGTTGTTGTTGTAGTTGTTATTGTTGTTTACTTTTTCAATTTCCTCCTCTTATGCTTCACCGTTGACATTGCCAGGTTAATTGACAACTGACAAGATACTAAGTCAGAAGTAGTTTAATATAGAGAAGCCGGATTTTCAAGAAAATTTTAAATATTTTTTAATAAAACATTAAGTTTAAGAGATATAGTTTCCTATAGCTGAAATTTCTTTAAACTCAATTTAATATTGAAAACGAAACATTTGCAATGGTTTACTTCTAAAATAATTCAAATCATTCCGAACTTAAATGAGGCCAAGCTCGGTTTTACCTCGTTTACCTTGCAAATGTATGCCTCGCAAATCAGCTGTTTTTTATTTCCATACAAAGAGTTTACGAGCTGCATATAAATTTATGAGTTTAATAAAAACTACGAATTTATATGACCACAGCAAATATTCTTTTTTATTAGTTTTATTTAAAAAAAAAACTATTTTTGGAGTCATAAATCTGCGAAACTAAATTCCGAACCTCACTTACCTCTTCCACATTTCCCGTCAATCACACAAAGCAATGCAATCAGCGCAGACGAAGACGCTGCCGCGCGCTGTCGCTGCTTCCTCTGTTGACTCAGTGTAAATCCGTCTTAATTTGCATGAAGCGTTTTCCCAGCAAGACGAAGCTAATTGCTACAAAACGAAGAAGAATAAGAAGAAGAAGAACATGACTTCTTCATTTACAAGCGACAAAGTTGCACATAGAAAAAACCGAATAAAATTACGAACTACTTTTTATTTAATTTGTTGGTTATGCTCAAAGTAAAAACAATTCAAAAGATTATTGTTTAAATAAAGAAAACAAAACATTTAAGACTTTTACATATAAATATTATTTATATACAATTTTAAAATTATTTTAAAATATTTGTTTAAAAAAATGTTTCAAATATTCGCATTTAAATTATTTTGCAAATTGAATAATTCCGCATCATTTGATTTTGTTGTTTCGCGTTGTTGTCGTTGTTGTTGTTATTGTTGTTGCAATCAATTTGCAACAATTACGCGCGCCATAAATAAAAACCGCTCACGCGTGCGTCGCACGCAAACACACACACTCATACACACACACACACAACTGCATTTAATTAGTGAAATGATTATAATTAAAAGTGCGCTCAAAGTTTAATTGCGAGAACAATAACAACAACAAAAGCGGTTAGCGTTATTTTAATGCGGCTCAGCAACACTTTCGCAAATAGTTTGTTAAATGTTGCACACAATTTTAATATGGCGCAAATGGCGCACAAACAAGCAACACTGTTCCTGATTGGCGGTAAATGCGGCAGCTGAGGTGTTTCATAGTCGCGCCAATATGATAGACAGCATTTATTCTGCTCATTCTGCTCATGCAACTCATTCTAACAACATTTTCCATATGAATTATAATTGGATTTTTTTTTTAAGTTGGATATTGAAAAATTTATGAAAATATTTACATTTATTTTTTATGATGTTAGTTCTAACCTAACTGGACTGGGATACATATGCGGACATTTTAAACTGAATTCATAAGTAAAGCTTGAAATGACATCTTAATGCTTTCGTATGTAAAGTTTGTATCTCAATCTTAAAGATACAAAATAAACATTTTCATACAAAATCGCGTGAATGCATTTTAATACAAACACACACACAAGGAGCCACACGCTGATAGAGGCGTGTCTGTGTTACGTGTTGTAAATTTGTTGCACAACTTTACAACAACAACAACAACAATAACAATAACAACAAGAGCAGGAACACCCATAACAACAACAGTTGCATGGGCAACAAGGCAGCAGCAGCAAATGTAAATCAATTAACTTTTGTGTTGCAATTTCGCAAAATAATTTATTGACAACGTCGACGTTTGCTGTTGCAATTGCTGCCACTGCCACTGCCACAGCCGCAGCCGCCGTCGAATAATGATGACGACGTTGCCGTAGCCATAGTCGTAGTCGTAGCAGCCGCAGCGATTGTTGTCATCGGTTTGGCAGCGTCGAAGGCCCGAATTGATGGCTTGGTTCCTTGTCACTGAAAATGTTCAATTAATTTCGATTGACGAAATGCACACGTGTGCGTGTATATCTCTGTTTGTGTGTGTGTGTGTGTGTGTATGTGTCTGTGCGTATCTGCGCCAATCATTGCATTTGGGAATTTTGTATATTTCGGGCGCATCTGCGGCGTTTCACATTTGATGGATGCATTTCAGTTTGTAACGACATTAATTAGTTTTATCCATTTTCAGTACGCTTAGTTCGACGCTATGCTGAAATGACTTAATGCCTCGCTTAACGGATAATAGAGAAAATCAAAATTGGACCATTTAATTGATAATTTCATAAACAAGCTGAAGGATTTAAAGCTTTTCTGTTAAGAGTTATTCACAATGTTCCAGAAATAACTTTTAAAATTTATTATTTTACTCTACTCTAAATAAGTACTTGCACCTGTAAATATATTTTCTGACAGACAGACAAACAAACAATCACAACAACACGATGTTCGTTAACCGTTACCAAGATTTTTTTGCGTCCACATTCGGCTAAAAATCATTTAACCCACCGCTTCACTACCAGTCGCCAGTTGGCAGCTACCTGCAATCGCTCTAATTCGAAATAACAACAATTTGGCGGGAAAGATTTAGAATCGCGTAGAATGAACACACGAAACTAGGCCAGAACGACGTGTTCTCTGGCTAACGGCACGTACGTTCGTTGACCGTTATTCGGAGCTGCGTGTTGTCAAAATCGTGCGCAAGCAATCTATCGTCGGTCGGTCCATTCAGTTGCTTACTTCTTTCCAACTGTTTACAGATTAACACTCGAGTGTGAAAATTCACTGTTGTATGCGCGTATCCATCGGATTCAAGTTTATCTGCGTATCCGGCGGGTTTGCTTACAACGCATAACGAACGGTATCTTGTTAGCGCAGTGGCTGTGTATCTTTTCATCTGCATCTGCTAATTATGATTTCATGCGCTCGCTCAGGTAGCAAAGCTTTGTGCAACGCGGCAAAGTGGCAACGCGGCGAAGGCGGCAAAAAGCGACCAAGTGTTCTAGATTTATTATCTATCGCAATCGACCGTTCGTTGTGGTTTCGTGGTGATGTTGTTTATTATTCTGCTTGTTGTTTTTGTTTTGTTTTTGTTGTTTTCATTGCGGTTTTGTTATTTGTTTTTGTGGTTAGCGCCGTCAGCGAAGATTTTTTGGTGCGTGCGGAATTTATTTGAATCGGAAATTTATTTTCAAAAAACAAAAAAGGTTCGATGAAATACTTCAACATTTTGGATTGATAAAATTCAATTCTAAAGATTGAACCGAGCAGTTTTTTGTAAGAACTTATTTTGTAATTAAATTTGAGATAATTCACTCAATTTAAATTTGTAGTTGTAAATAGTTAAACTAGCTTAAAGTACATACTCGTATGTTACTGATGATATTTTTTTACGATGGTCATCACCGATGTTCCATCAGTAAATAAATATAATATACACAAATGATTTTTAAATAAAAATGTGGTTGCAAAATTAAGTTCTGAACAAATGATATCAATAAATTAAATCTCAAATTTGTTTAAATGTTTGCCTTGTTTTTTATGCATTTAAATTAACTGATAAAAATGTTGCAATAAATTCATAAATCATCAGCAGTACTCATTTATACTCGTTCTTGGCTCGTAAACCTTGTTTAGCTTACAAATGTATAACACATAAATCAGCTGTTTGTATGTACTATATATAAAAGCGTTTGACTCAGCAGCTTTAAAATCCATGCAAAAAAAAATAAAACTTGCCGAAAGTTAAAGTCCACTGCGGCGCGTTCTTTTTAGCTACTGCAGACGGGAAAAGCGACAATAGCGACAAGCAAATCCTGCTGCCATGTTTGGGCAATAGCGACAGTTGCAACGGAAAACACACAAACGCATACAAGCGCACAATTGCGACATGTACGAGTATGCATGTGTTGTATGTAATACAATAATCCCTACTAACGCACACACAGACACACACACAGAGAGAGACACACACAGGCAAACACAAGCCAACAATCTCGCAGACTAATTGCGCTAATTAAAGTTTGACTTGTAGTTTTCGGTGGATTTACGAGGAAAATGCGAATCGCGCGCTCCCAAATCAACAGAGAACAAAATTCCCCAAATCCACAAAAGTGCAAAAAAATTAAATGGAATTTATGTTTGTTTCTGTATGGCACACACTCGCACACACACACACACAAACGCACACGAAACATAAACTCAGATAAAACACACTAAACAGGAGTTAGTCGCCAGCTGTCATGTCAGGCAGTAGATGCCTTGTCTAACATGCCTCCCTTCAGTTCCCCTTCACTGTACTCTTACTCGTAAGTACGATTCCCGTACTTTACGATACACTCTGCGAAATGGTTTAGATTATATTTTAAATTTTTTCAATTTAACTTGAAAGTTTTCGATAATATAATATTGGAAATATTTCCTTTTTTTCTTTCAGCCAACCATCATCGAATTTAAAAAATGGTTCATCATTGAAATAATTAAAGAAATTTGTTTAATCAGAGTTATTACGTTCTAATGTAGGTTGAGCTGAGGTACAACTCACTAGACACTTTTTAAGTCGAAGGCTTCATTTTCGACATATTAAACCAAATAAATTTTAATTTTTGGATTTTTCTTCGCTTTGTCTGGGGAATAAATTGAAAACTACTTTTATTTTTTTAAGTACTCAAAAAGGACATTTATTATTATGTAAAGATATATATATATATATATATATATATATATATATATATATATATATATGTATATATATATATATATATGTATATATATATATTGTATATTAATTTTTTATTTGATTTTCTTATTTTTCGTAATTATAATATTGGAATATGATCAATTATAACTGATCACACATTTTGTTTAATCTAACTGAAGTAGTCATTTTTTTCATGTGCAATTTTTCACTTTATAGTAACTTACATGTCCTCCTCCTCTACACGCTCCGCTTGGTAGTAGCATCGCAATTTTCGCTTGACTTGGTTTTGTATGTAGCTGCGGGCATTAAGTGCGATTTTCCCCCAAATTTTCACCACCAATATTTTTGGTTCAGTTCAGTCTGCTGACAGCAGATTCAGTTCGGAATGGTTTGGTTTGGTTCGTTTTACTTCTCTGCTGTTGTGCTAATTTTCATTTGGCAAATATTGTCGACGCTGTTCTACTCCCTTTCTCTACACTCTACATTTCTATCAGTATAAATTAATTTTTTACTTTTGTTTGTTTTTGTTTTATTTTTTTTGTTACTGCTGCACATGTATATTTAAATTTTTTGCAAATAGTTTGCCAAAGCGCAAAAAATTGCGCGAGATTTTTGCTTCGAATTTTTGTGCAAATATTTGCACACGACGAAATTAGCGCAGGGAAATTAAGATACAAGAGACAAAAATGCATGTAACTTCTAAACTAGGAGAAAATGCACCACATGCACTTTTTTGGAAAGTGGGTTTTTAGGTTGACAAAGTGACAAAATGTTTCGATTACATTTTTGCAATAAACAATTGATGTTTAAAAAACACAATTTTCATTTGTGTGAGTTTTTATATATTTCGGTATACATATATATGTATATTCGGTATATATGCATATATATATATTTAGATATATATATATATTTTTAGTTTTAATCACATTTCATATTTCAAATCAGTCCAGAAGCTATGCTCGCACTCGGCAAACTGTTGTTCACAATTAACCGCCGCCGCATGCGATGCGCGATATTGAGGCGCCATGTGGGCGCGGTAGTTATCGGCCTCATCCTGTTGCAACACATTCTCATCTTCAACGGGCAGTGCAAAAATCGCTCGCAACAGTTCCGTTAGAAATGTGTGCGGTTGTGCATCTTGCCGCCTTTGACCGGTCTCACAGAGGGCGAGCAAAACGCATGCAGTGCCGTTGTGGCCACGCCTACAAGAATTATCATAAATTGATATAAATTTAAATAAATTATACTATATTTTTTCTACTCCGAATGACATACTCACACTCTGTAAAGCTGCTCAATTTTGCCGTATAATTTTTGTCGCGACTGTAGTTGTTCGCGCAGATGTATCTGCTCCAATTTCCGCTCAAAGGCGGCATCTTCTTTGCTAAGATCGCTGCTGCGACGACGTCTTCGTTTGCCAAAGACTGGATAAATGTGATGTTTCGGCGGTGCTGCCAGTATTTTCCGATTACGTCCTGTGCGTGGTGCAGAGTAAATGGGCGTGTCCGCTGGTCTGTTTGGTGGCATTCTAAAGCACAATCAAATGAAAATAAAATTTTGTATTTAAAGATTTTTACTATATATTATATAATACAACTGAGAGTTGTAGGAACAATAGAATTACTGAAAAAATTAATTAAAAACCAGAGCACGATAATGGATAATTTGTTGTTGTTGTTGTTGTTTTGTTGTCATATCAAGAACACCCTCGATATGTAGACTTACTCATTTTCATATGGCGAGGCCCACTCGCGCTGATTATCGCGCCACGACTGCTGCACACGCTGCTTGTTTCGCTGCCACCAGTTGTCCTTGTCCCAACTGACGCTACTGCCCGCATTTTCGGCAACGTTGGCGTATTTCGAATGCGTCCACGACTGCTGCTGCTGCTGCTCTTGTTGCTGTTGCTGTTTCTGATGCTTGCGTTGATAATATTTATCTCGACCTTCATATGATGCCTCCGCCGACGCACCCGCTCTCCAATCGACAACGTATTTTGGTTTATCTTCATAACCGGAAGTGCCGCTATTTCTGTTGTTGTAATTGCCATGATAATCGTTATTGTTGTAATGCTTTGAATACGCTTTTGTGTGCGGCGGCGAGGTAAAAGTTTTCCAGCCGCCGCCGACGCTTTTATCGGATGGCAAGTCCGAAAAGTCGCCTCCACCCACTTTGAAATTGTTTTGCGGTCTCCGAGGCGAAGGCGCATAGTAGGCATTGTCAATAGAGTAAAATGGGGAATGGGTGTGTTCGGCTGTGTAAGGGTTGTTGTAGTTGGTTTTGTAGTATTTGTTTTTGTTGTATGCATCTGTGTGTGTCGGTTTTCTCATGTTATTTTCAAAGTTGCTATCTGCGTAAGTAAGTCCTGTTGCTGGCACTTTTGCCTTTTCACTCTCTAATCCGCCGGCGCCGTCGCCATCATTGACATATTTGATGTCCTCAGCGGTGTCATTGCGTCGCCGACTTAGTCCGAAGGTGCCGTCATTTAATTTATCCCGGAAATTCTCAATTATCTCGCTAGGCGGCTTGCTTGGCAACTCCCACGCAATGGCACAAGTGATGCCCATAATCGCGAAGTTCGTGTAGTCCACAATCGGAATGATCAAGTCGAAAACTGATAATAAAAAGAATTGTAATAATTTTTTTTAATTCTATTTATTTAAATAATAAATGAAAAATATTTTTTAGATCGTTTTGTAGTTCCATAGGCTGGACCATGAATGAAAGAAAGGTAATTTCGAAATGTTCTTAAAATTCAAGTTACTTAAAAGATTTAATGTTCATAACTTCGAGTATTTTTGTATCTCACAGATTAAGATCATCGTTCGCTTGAAATTCCATCAATTTGCGCTAGCAAAATGCAATTCAGCCAACAGATGGAAACACAAAACCAAATAATTAAACGCTAATTTCTATACCCAGCCCGACTCGGACACTGTCGCTTCCAACCCTGCTCCCTGTCTACACTATCGCCTCGATACGACTCGCTTGCTCACTCGCTCATACACGCACGCACTCAACTCACTCACACCCGTCGCGGCGCCCAACTTACCCAACTGAAACGAACTGCCTTCGGGAAAGAGCAAATAGCGTTTCTGGCGATGTAACAGCAATTTCTGGCGCTTATCCGGTGACAAGGCGGACATCGCGTAGGACTCCTGCAGTTCGACGCTTTCCAAAAATGATGACGCGGCAACTTGACGCTTCAACGCGGCCGTTGCTATTGCTGGCAAAGGCAAAGGCGAAGGCGAAGAAGATGATGTTGCTGCTTCTGCTTCGGTTGTGAATGTAGTTGTTGTTGCTGTTGTTTCGGGGCGGCTATTAAATTCATTTCGCTGATTGCTTATATTAATTTTATCATGGAACCCATTACGGGCATCATCAGTTGCGGCGTTGACATTGTTGCCCTTGGCAGCTGCAACGGCGGCCGCGGCGGCGTCGACGACGATGGCGTTTTGGCCACGCAGGCGTTTATTATTATTGTCGGCGACAAAGTGGAGCTTCTTCTCCTGTTCTTGTTGTTGTAATGAGTTTTTATTGAAATCGCTGGGTGTTGCGACGTTGGAATTGGCACTAATCACAATTTTGCTTGTCATCAGCGCGGTGGCAGGAGAAGCAGGAGTTGGAGATGAGTGCGCTGCTGATGGCACTTGCGCCTTATCGCTTAGCGCATCGAAATTGTTGTTGTAGTTGTCGTTGCTGTTGGCTTTGGTTTTGGTAATTGCCAGGATCAGAAAGATGACAAATGCAATAAAGGTGCCGTTGCCACACGAGGCGGGCAGTTGAAGCCACATTTTTGTTTTAGCAACTTTTATTGAGTGCTTCTTAGAGGTCACATTAAAACTCATTTATTTCGTTTTACTCAAAAGTTTAAATTTTAAATATATAATAAAAAAAATATGATATATAACATACAAATTATGTAAATGTATTTGAATGTTTAATTTAAATAATGCTGCAGTTACTTTTTTAACATTAAAGTTGGTTTTTGCTCTTTGAACATCGTATACCTTACAAATTTATAGCTCGTAAATCAGCTGTTTTTATTTTGCCAATCATTTTATCGGTCAAATTTAAAGCACAAACTTCGAAAAACAAATAAATTGAATAAAATTGAACAAAATTGAACAAAATCGAACAAAATTGAACAAATTTGAACAAAAGTTTATCAAAATACGATGGTCACGAGTTTCTGTGAGTACGGCTGAAACTTTTTTTCTTTTTCTTTTATTTTCCAATATTATTCAATTTTAAGTAATCATCCTTTTTATAATTCTCTTGTTCTTTTTTTTTGTTAATAAGTCGACGATTTTTCATTCAAATGTTTTGTTCTTGTAAGTCACTTTTTTATAATATCAAAATTCTCACTTGGTTTATTAGTGCCTGCAAAATTTTAATTATTGAATTATTTTTAATAGCACCTTAATTAGCACCAATTGCAATTTAATTTCTATTTTTAATTAACTTTTTTTAATTACAATGAACAAGTTTTATCGTTGTTGCAATTTTTTTGGGTTTTCAAATATTTTCAAATTATCACGCAACAATGCCACCTTTCGATATGCGCCATTTAAGCGTAAAATTAATGCAAATTCATAAACATTGGCGAGCGAAATTTTTCGAAAATGTTAACAAAACTGGCAAAAAGCGCAGAAGGCCGCCAACTGCTGCTGCTCCTTTTTTGGACGCTATCTGTCTGTGCGTCCGTTGCGCGTATCTATTGCAATTAAAATGCCCATTTTTATGCGGTTGACCGGGTGAAACCTCATAAAAGCTATTCAATGATTTATGAACCAAATAATTACCAGCAAGAGTTTTTGCTATTGTTATTGTTGTTGCTATTCGATGGCAGCATTTTATGTAGTCGGAAATGTAATTGGATACTTAGCACCTTCGAAGTTTATTGAAGCGTTTTAATGGAGTTTAACGATCGATCGCGAGTACTTAGCAAAGGTGCTAAACACTTTAAAAATAAGTGGCAACCTTTTAAAATGTCTTGGCAGTGCGGTGCGGGCTGGGAAGAAGAAGAGAGTGGTTTCAATATTGGAAATTACCTGGGTTAAATTGTCAAGGCATGTTAAGCGAATGTTGAAAATATTTTCTATTTGAGAGAAAAACTTATGAACTTTCCAAAGACTTTCACAGCTTTAAAAAAAAGATTATTTGTATGCAAATTTCTGATTTTTACATTAAATTAATTTAGACTCCTTTGCAAAGAACAATTAAAAACACTCGAAGAAGATCTGTAAAATCCTTTGGCACACAAAAATGGCCAATTGATTTGAGCTGTTCATTCAATATTGTTGGTTATATGTCCTTAATTGCTGCTTTTGCTGCTGCTGCCTGAATGACTCAATGACTATATAACCAAATGACTCAATGGCGAAGTGATTGACTAACCAACCGAATGACTTACTGGCTGACTCGCTGCTGCTGTGCCACTTATGTAAAATCCCCAAAATCCTTTCATCTGCTCGAAACTCAATAATACTGAAATTTATTACACGCTTGCATTAATGCTGTTACTTGCAATTAGCTTTAGCAGTAGCAGTAGCAGCAGCAGCAGCAGCATTCAGCAACATCAACAGTTGCTGTGTCAATGTTGCTGACAAGCAGAGATATTGTATTTCGCAAATGTATGTACTTCAAACCGAATAAATTCGAGCAATGGCAGGCTGACTATGGATATGGATTTAGATACACTCGCACACGCACACACACACCACACGACACAACACAACACACACATACATGTGGCAAACGAATTTATGGACACGTCAATGAACTCAACTCATGCAGAAACAAAAGATTTCTGGATTTCCAGATTTCAAGATTTGCTAAATTACAAATTAAGTTTAATTGCGTAGATGCTTCAGGCATTTCAATCGCTCGCTCCCTCGCTCGCTCGTTCGCAAGTTCGTTTGTTTGTTTGTTTGTTTTGTTGGGCAGGCAAGCAGGCAGCAAATTGTGCGTGTGTGTATGTGTGTAGGCGAACAATTGAAGCAGACAATTAAATTTCGAATAGGTGTATTGAATATTTTTCAGCTAAAGATGGCTTTAGGCTAATGCAGAAATACATATTTAGCATTAATTGAAATCAGCGTCGCTCTGGGCTTCCTATAACATTTAAAATAACACAATTTATTGCAGAAAATTGTTATTTCAAAATATATTTCAATAACATTTACATATTTTACACATATTTACATTATATATTAATTACATTTACAATAAAAGATTTTTAAACAAATTGCATTTTAATTGATATATACTTATATACATTTAAGATTAGAGAAGGTCATTTTAAACATGGATTTACATTTAGAATGTAACTAATTAAAACAATTTTTAAAATGTAGAAGTATTATCCAACTCCGGAACTATCTAGACTGTATAGTAAATCTCATTTCAGATCTTGTAAAATTATTTTTGAAGTAAGGTTTTTTGTTCGAGTTTTCTGGAGTAAACGTATGAAGAAATAAATTTTCAAACTCTTTTTTTGAGCAATTGCTAATTTTGAGATATTAAGTTTCTCAGTTATAAGCTTTTGAATAATTAACTTTCAAAATATACGATTTCAATAAATTATTTACTTATTCGAATTATATTTACAATTTGCAAACAAAAAACAACACGTGGCCAGCTCTTTCAGAATGCTTTCGAAATTGTTTTAAAACTACAATTAAATTACTTCATCGACAACAGATGTTGCTGCCAAACAGTACAACCACAGCGTCGCTAACGCCATCGCCTTTGTTATCGTCTCCCCAAAACCGTTTCCAATTAAACTGAAACACAACAATTTCGAAACAAACTTCGAAATTTGAATAAAATTTGTTGCAAATTGTGCACACACCCAACAAACTTTAAGTTCTGCAAAAAACAAAAACAACAACACATATGCTGCAACAACAACAACAACAACAACAGTAAAGCTATTGCAGTTGCCGACGCTGCTGTTATCACCATTCTGTGTTGCCAGTCAGCCACTGTTGCCTGTCGATGTTGCGGCTGCAGCTGCTGAAATTGAGCAAAATCGAAAAATTTTAAGGCGACTCAAATGTTGCACTAATTAAGCGCCAAAACACCAGAAACACAAAAACAAAAACAAATGCCACAAACAAAAATCGCAATTGAAAGCGAAGCGGAAGACTGAAATACCGACATGCATGAGGTGTTTCCAGAACGGGAGAGCGCAGCAGTTTGAGCAGCCAGGTCCAAAAGAGTGGGCGGCGTGGATAGTTTCGCCATTTGCAGTTTGGAGTTGCAATCAACGCAACTTTAACTAAAAAATAACACGCGCAACCACAGTTCAACCAACTTTCAACCGCTGAAAAACTAGGAAAGCCAACTTTCGAAATAAAAAAACCAAAATAAAATCAAAAAAAAAACTCTTACCACTCGACTACAACAAAATGTTGTCATTTAAACCCTACATAACTGTTAATTGAAAAAAAGTGGGCGCAAAAAGTTGTGTTTGGAATAAAAACCGGAAAATGGCAGTCAAAAAGAGTTGGGCGTGAAAAAAGTGAGAGAAAAACAAACGCTTAAAAAGAACTAAACGCTTTAGAATGGAAAATAGTGCCGCAGAAGCGGAAGATAAATGAGCGACATCAGCACACAAAAAAATTTGTAAAAATAAAAAAAAACATAAATACAAAAAGAAGTGTACAAGAAGAAGAGTAAAAGTGTCAAGTGTTGACCAGATGAAGCCAAAGCACCCTACAGTAATTTAAAATCAACGAACGACCCTTCGAGTTGGTTATTTAAAAAAAATTAACTCTCCGCTGGAATTTTAAAAATTCTAAATGACATCTTACATGACTCTACATGCACTAGAAATAAATACAGTCTATTTCGAAGAAGAGAAAATTGGACAACTAATCATTGGTCACCATGTCAGACTATGTAAATAAAAACAGAGTTTTCCATAGCTGCACTTTTCTTTCTATTCAATTTCTATACGAAATGGAACTTCTCTCTTCTAGTTTCACTTAAATTAAAGTTTTCGTTATTGTCAAAAGGAAACCTAAAATATTTTAAAAATATTCGGACACCACCTTAATTGTCCTGTCCTTTGATGTAGGGCCAAAGTAAAATACTAATCAACAACAACTAAAGTTGAGTAGCGGTTAAACATCCGAAAGACTAAACACACAACGAAATAAGAGAATGAAAATACTTTCCAAAGTTATATGAGCAAGAACGAAGGAACTTCTCAAATAGCCGCTACATGCGAACTAAGCTAAAAGCAAAACTTAAGTAAAACAAAAACCGGAAAAAATGGAGAAACAACCAAGCAATTAACAACATTTGTCGGCGGCAACAACAACAACGACAGCAACAATACACTAACAACAAACACGATGACCATTTCTGTGTTTCGAAGACAACACTTGGACAGTCGAAAAGACAGTTGAAAATGTGGCGAGGCGGCGTTTACAACAAAGTTTTGCAAAGTGAATCGAATCGTTTCGAAATGGTCAGAGCAAATTAAAATTCAAAAGAAAAAAATAAATAATAATTATACACTAAAGAAAGAAAAGCAATTGCAAAAAAGCGTAACCGCAAATAAAACTTTTCCGCCTTCAAGTTGAAATTTATTATAAAAGAAATTAGTGCAACGTAGCAAGAATAAAATGCAACTATGGAATTACTTTATTTTAATTTGGCATACACTGGCAACATTGCAACATGCGACACCAGCAACTGCAACAGCAACAACAACAACAACAATGACACTGGGTGTTGCTAATGTACAGCAAAATGACAGTGTTGCAATTATTGCTGCCGTCGTAAATGGAAATGGAAATGATGACAATGACAACGGCAACGACAACGACAATGGCCAAAATGTAAGAGACAAACAAACACAAGATGCAGCGACAAATGAAAATAATTTCGAGCAACTTTTGTCGCAAAAATTGCAACAAGAAGAAGAAGAAGAAGAACAAAATGCAGAGCAAAGCGTGACAACGACCAAGTCAAAGTTGCTGTCGCGCAAACGACGTTATTTGATATTTCCGGAAGGCAGCTCCTTTCAGTTGGGTAAGTTCAGTTTCAGTTTCACTTCAATATAAACTTCTTGCTAGTATGTACATATGTGCTTGTAGATATTAAAAAGTGCCTTTGTTATTACAACATCCGAGGCATATACATACATATGTAGTTAAAAATAAAAAAATCATATATAAAAAATTTTTCTAGTTGTATAATTAAAAAAAGTTTAGTGTAAAAATGGTTTTCTTTGAACCGGGCCGAGTCAAAGGGAAATTATTCCAAAAGGTCCAAATCACGAAAACGTCGAAAAAATTTTAATTATTTATTGTAAAATATTTATATTATTAAATATATTGGATTTATTGGATTTCAACTATATACAAATACCTTTCCAGTTTATGATGAGATTATTGGCGTAGTGGACTATACCAACTACCTTATTTTGGGCATAACGGTCGCTTTAGCCTGGGAATTGCCAAGCAAACCGCCAAGCGAGATATTAGAAGATATCAAAGATCAACTCAAGGATGGAACACTGGGCACAAAACGCAACGACACAGCGACAAATATCACCTACGTCGACACACAACCAAAGAGTACGATGCGTCCGAATTACATCAACTTAGCAACGGTACAAAACTATGGCGGTCTGCAAAGTAGCGGTGGACCCAGCTATAATTCTTACTATACAAATCGCAATCAGTTACAGCCGGTATTTCGGCCGCCAATGCACAAGAATTACTACAACTATAACTATCGACCGGATAACTATTATCGGCCACAGTTGTCAAAACAGAAATACGCCTATAATAATGGAGCGCAAAAGAAGGGCTGGCGTCGCAAGGATAACTACTATTACAGCTCGAAACCGAACCCATTTACAAAGTGGTCGAAGCAGCAACAGCAGCAGAGGCCGACTTACGGATTTACCCCAAATGCTGGCGGCAGCAATGCCAAATATCCATGGTGGAATTTAAACTCAAGGTAAGTTGGTCACAAACGCTAGTAGAGAGCAAAAACGACAACGTCATGCGGCAATTTTAAAAATTACCTGACGCAGGATATACGCAATTTAAATATTTACAATAATTCGTAAGCCTTCTTTTTCGATTCGGTTTTCTTTTTTTTTTTAATTTTGTTTGTGCTCCTTCGTTTGCAATTCACAGACTTTCGAATGCGGTGCGCGGCGGTGGCAAACCACCGGGTCCAAATGTGGCAACAAGGCGCATTGACAATGACAACAGCAAAAATCAGCAAGAGAAACAGCAGCGTCCCGCATCCGGATATTACCAATCCACTGCGCCAGCTGCATCGACAGCAGCAGTTGCACGGAAACATCGCATTTATCCGGTTTTTGGTAAACGTAGCATACCAGATGAAAACACTGACACACCTCCACATCATCATCAGCAGCAGAATCAGCAACATCATGAAGAGCAAGAACAACATCATAGTCGGCAACGTCGCAGCGGCATTGCTGGTCCTCAACTCAGTAAACTGGATCGCATACACATCCGGCATCATCGCAACACAAGGCAGACGCTCTACGAGAAGATTGAAAAATATCTCGATAAGTAAGTTGAGAGCCTCTGGTTTTGTTGTTGTTGTTGTTTGACATTTAGGGTGACCAACTCTAGTTTAAACAAATTTAAATTACGCGATAGACTTCAAGAGTAGAGAAGCCGTACGACTTATTTAGGTGCAGGGAATATCTTCAAACTAGCCTGAAGCAATATTGATAATTGGTTAAGATCCACTTAAGTCAGCTTAATATTTTCTACGTTTAAAAAAACCAATTGCATTGGCCTCTCTACTGTTGCTCGACTTTGTCCAATTCGTCGTCGTTGCCATGTTGCAATGTGGAAATGCAAATTGATGCAAGTTGCTGTAGCAGATGTTATTTCGGCTTCGGTTACGCAGATTTCCTGTTTGTGCGGCTGGCGAAAAAGGACATGACGAGAGGACAATATAAGGTGATGCTATTAAGTGGAAGTGTTTAGATAGTTTAGTTAGATTTTGTATTGAATTTCCTATGAACGCTTCAAACGCTTCGTTTAAAATTGATTTATCTAAGGAGAACTTGTGGAAAAAGAGAAGACCTCCAAATATTTGCAATGGCATATATCAATGCTAAGCATATCAAGTGAAAGACAAGCTACCGTAATTTTTTAGATGTCCAGTGTTAGGTTGATCACTTCAAATTTGTAATCCTGCTTAAAGATTTTTACAGTACCTTAAAATGATTATCTATCAAAAAAAAAATGTTCCATTTGTATTAATTAAGGCAACCCTCATTCCACTTCCAAATCAATTTAAGTGCTAAGTATGCCATCAAATGGCATACAAGGTTGCCATACTGAAGCAACAGAAAGAACTCGTCATCCTAATCCAGTGCAATTGAAAAAGTGCAGCCAGCAAGATACAGTCAAAGTCCAATCTAAGTCGTCAAAATTCGTACAACGAACGCACAACAAAAGAGTTGAAGCAACGGCGGCGTCTCTTAGAGGACGGACGACAAGTCCTTGCAATCAATTTGTCGAAAGGAACAGGATAAGCGCTCCAAGTGCACAACAACAAAGGGCGGGCGAAAAATTGATTGTCATGCACACACTCAAGCACACACATACACACACACACATAACATACATCCTCACATTAGTCGTTTTGTCTGTGTTTGTGTGTGTGTGGTTGCCACTCAAGTCAACTCACTCAGCACCGAAGCGTTCCATTCTCCTAACAACTGCCAACGCCCAGAGCCAAACAAAAGAAAAGCAACAGTACAGCACAGCACAGCAAAGCATATCCTGCTCTGATGACGACGTCGAACGACGCATCTCAAACGGAAATCTTGCAATTACTTAAAACAATTATCGAATATCCTTAAGCAATCAAGTGGACGATGAATTTTTGTTTGTGTGCGTGTGTGTGTGTTTGTGGAAATGAGAGAAGACTTTAAAGTGTGGAAAATTTGATAGACAATGCATAGGTCAAGTTGATGTCAAGTTTACAGTCAAACATTTCTCTGGGATTTCAGTTGATTCCATTGTCCTGTCCTGTCCTGTCATACATTTTAACTGCAATTATTTATTAAAAAATTGTATTTATGAATTTTTTTGTTTTCTTACTTTTTAAGACGCGGTGCAAGCGGTCATCACTGTGTGTTGCGTGCCCTCTGCGAGACGGGACAAAAATCCGCAGATCACGTGCCCGGCTCCTTTGTTGGCGAATTGATGCGCGCCGTTTTTACGCTACCCGAGGCGCTGTCGGAGGACTTAAATGCGCAGCGGGTGCATTACTTGGAGCAGCGTTACGATGCGGCCAATGCATACGGCGGTAATTGTGCGGGACGATATCAGCTGTGCAAAGACTCACTCTGGATGTCGCAGTTTGTCGCTTAGCATTGCCAACAGGATAAAGGACTATATGCGAATTTATTTGCACATTTTTGGATTTTCCTAGCTTTATGGCACACAACCATCCATTTACCCAGCTAGCTAGCTAGCTAGCCACAGGATAATTGTTTTTCAATTTGTTTAGTTTTGTTGCATTTTTTGCGCTCTCCTCTTTAGTCCTGTCAAGTGTCCTTTGCGCGTTTGTCCACACTTAATTGACATATTTGAGTGCAATTTATACTGTGGCGAGAAAATCCTTTGCGCTCAAAAACTGTTCTCTAATAGTTTGTGGTTCCTGTAAGTATGTGTGTGTGTGTGTTAAGCTTTAACTTTGCTTGTGTGCAGCAAGTGTTTGAGCAATTTTCCTGCGAATGGATGCTGGTACTTTGGTCCTTTATTTGACGATATGACTTGACTTGGAAATATACAAATATATATATATATATATATATATATATATATATATATATATATATATATATATATATATATATATATATATATATATATATATATATATATATATATATATATATATATATATTGTGATTGTGGTTCAGAAGTGTTTTATTGCTCTTTTTCAGTGTGCTTCAAATATTGTAAAGCTGAACCAATTAAATATTAATGTTTTATTGAAGAACTTATGGTAAAATATGTTTTCTTATTTTTTATTTTTACAAACAAAAGTTCAAATCGCTTTCACAATCCTTTTTGTGGGCTAAGCAGTAAATCCAACACACTGAAAGGGCACTTTGCACGTAGACGTTTATTGCAAGTAGCAAAGTCCGATTTCATTGTGTGACTGTAATCATCCGACAGTCCACTTATGGTCGGAAAACTAAAGAAACAATTTAAACGAGTAAAATTTATAAAAAAATACTTTCACAATTTCAAACAAACAAAATTCCACGTACTTAAAAACCACACGCAAAATATCGTGAATCATCGAATATCCTGATGGCAACAGAAACCGCTTAGCATCGCAAATAGCACGCAATATACAGGACTTCATATCAATACCGAATCTTTTGGACGAAAAGAGACATTTAAAAAACCCTTACAAATCAATAATGAAAGTTTGACACACATTCTACTAAAGCCTTCAAACTGCTTGAATAACTGCCGTCTATCGCGATGACTGTGGTAGTGTCGCCAGTTCTCGTGCTCCTCCAAATCAGGAAAATGCATGAGCTCATTTGGTCGCAACTCAAAATCATCTTCATCATGGATAAGATCCTGCTCAAAGAGTCGATGTAAATCACGTCCCCAACGTTCACGACGCGGCCATTCCGCATAGTTTGTCTTATTAAACTTCCACTTTTGAGGCGACTTAGTAGTCCATTTTGACCACTGTGCCTGGGATGCTGGTTGCCAATGATGCGTTGCACCAACAGGCATTTTTGCCGGAGTCCATTCGTACTTTTGTGCATAAGCAGGACTTCCATATTTCGCCCATTGCGTCCACTTGTTTGGATTTGTATATTTATCATAATTTGGCCAAGAAGCCAACTGTGGTTTGTCAATCCATTGCACTGCACCATCATCGATACGCTGCACTTTTTCTGGCTTAATCGCGGGTTTCGCCTTATAACGCACCAACGATCCTGGTATATAAACAAAAGTCGGCTGCGTAGTGCCTGTGGGTTTTGGCTTTTTTGTCGTTGGTTTCCTTAGCTTTTTCGGTAAAAGATCGATGCGACTGGTAAACGTTGGGTAGTATAGCGCTGCTTCCATAGAAAATTGAAAACCGCGGGGAAATTGTGCAATTAGACCTTTGCTAACCTGTAGTGTAAACTTGAGGTTAGAACCCTTCGGCATTAGTAGAAAGCGACGCTTGCGCGAAAAGACACGTTCCAGCACCGGTCTGAGTGTGGTTGTTGCAAGTGTAGCGTTTGAACTTGACACTTGTATCACTTCACTCGTGCACAGTTGTGTTAGGATTAAAATCGAAAATATAAACTCAAACAAATTCATTTTGGACTTCACTTTCGGCTTGAAGAATCAGAACTGTTCTTAAATAGCCCACAGCTATGCCGCCGAAGTGAGATGTTACGTTTATTGCCTCGTCATACAGTACGCACTTTGTTGACTTAACTTATTTCGAGCTTCTTGACAATTTCTAACAATCATTCTTGGCTGTAGGGAATTATGTTTTCAAAATTTTCCAAAGCTTTTGTGTTCTAATCATGCCTGAAGACTTGTAATTACTACAGTCAATACCGAAAATAAAAATCTTTAAGACATGTTGTACTTGAAAATATATAAATCAGTATAATTGACATTATATTGGAGGTCAAATTAAAATAATGTTTATGTCGAATTTGCTTAAGCTGTTAATTAACATTAAACGTAAAATCTGACTAACAAATTAAAATAAATTTTGGATCGGTTCAAGAAGAAGAATCTTAGAGATTTTTTCGACTTTCACATTTAACATACGGGAACAACTTTTGTTTTGCATCGAATTATGCAAACTGATTACGCTCACATGAAATTGTTGTAAGAACAAAAAATTATATACATACATATATCAATAAAAATTTTCATTATTTGTTTAAAACTTTTATTTTGTTAAATTCCCTGTACAAACTTAATAATTATTTCAATGAAACTAAAAAAATATTCAATTTCTACAATCCTTTTTTTGGGTTAAGCAATAAATCCAAAAAGCTGAATGGACACTGTGAGCGTAACTGTTGATCGCATGTACCAAAGTCTGCCTTCATTGCGCGACTGTAATCATCATTTAAACCACTTATGGTAGGGAAACTGAAAATAAAAATGGAAAAAATATGAATGTATTAAAATAAATCCAACGTCTCAAAATATTCACTTGAAAATCACGCGTAGAATATCGTGAATCATCGAGTATCCTTTGGGCAAAAGTAGTAGCTTAGCGTCACAGATGGCGCGCAGAATACAAGACTTCATGTCAATTCCAAGTCTGAAAATGATTTACAAAAAAAATTTTAATCGAACTTGAGAAATTATTGACAAAGTCACACTCACATTCGATTCAAACCCCCAAAATGTTCGAACAGCTGACGCCTCTCGCGATGACTGTGGTAATGCCGCCAATCTTCAAACGGCTCCATATCGGAATAGTACATGGGCTCATATGGATGCACTTCATGAAGGTCATGATCTGTACCAGTTTCTCGCTCAAATGGCCGATGTATATCACGTCCCCAACGATGACGTCGTGGCCATTCATCGTAAGTGTTTTTTGTGGACCACCACTTATTCGGTGCCTTTGTAGTCCATTTGTTCCACTTTGCGTGCTGCGATGGCTGCCATTTATATTGCGATAACTTTGCTGGCGTCCATTCGAACTTTTGAGCATACGCTGGGGTTCCATATTTGGCCCATTGTGCCCATTTGCTTGGATATGTATATTTTAAATTTTCCAGCGAAGCACTCGAATGAATATTTGGATTATTGCTCCATTTCACTGAACCCTCATCAATACGTTGGATTTTTGATGGTTTTAATGCAGGTTTCGCTTTAAAATGTACTAAAGACCCTGGTATAAAGACATAAGTCGGTGTTGTAGTTCCAATAGGTTTTGGTTTAGGTGCCGTGGGTACTCTAAACTTCTTCGGTAACAAGTCAGCGCGAGTTGAGGGGCATGGATAGTAGAACGCCGCTTCGAGAACAAATTGAAAACCACGCGGAAATGAGGATATCAAGTGTTTGTTTAATGCCGCTGTAAACTTCATCAGACAACCACTTGGCCCCAAAAGGAATCGACGTTTGCGCGAAAATACACGTTCTACAACTGGTCTCAATTTAGTATTTGCAAGCGTCGAATTCGAGCGAGTCATTTGGATTGGTTCACTAGTAGCAGCGTTTGTAAAGAACAAAATATAAATAAATATTTTAAGCAGCTTCATTCTTCAGCTGCACTTTTGGCTTGAACAGTCGCAACTGGTCTTACAGTGGATTGAAGAAGTATTGTACTTTTTAAATACGGCTTAAAGTAGTCGACTTACTTTTGCTTGTCTACTGTTTGCTTAACTTATATTGAGTTTGTTGACAATTTATTTTGGGGTACTCGTTAAGATTGTCGGATTCATAATGATATTTGTCAACAAAGTTACTCAGATACTCGGGCATATTTCGATACAGTAACCCATATTTGATTGACTACTGCGTTTGAACGTCTAAATTGTGTTCATTTTCTTGAGCTTTTGGTAATTTAAGTCTTCTTTTAGTTAACATTTGGCAGTCGATAACGACGCAGCCGCTTATCAGATTATTAAGGTTAAATATAAAACTAAAAGTGAATTGTCGCAAGAATGTATTGTAAACTAATATTTTTAGTATTGTGCACTTTGCCATTTATCAAAGCATTACTTTATCCTCCACAAGCAACGTCTTTTTCTGTAAGTACGAGAACAATAGCTTCTTAAATATTTAATTGAAATGTTGAGAGAATATTTGTATTATTTTAGGTGACTTCTTCTGTTTCTGTACCCGTTACCGAGTACTTACCTGATAGACGTATTCTCATCGATTGGTGCTTCCAGATGTCTTACAATTTGCCACCAAATGTTTCATCATTCTATAACATACCCATTTGGCCCGGCAAGCATAGTTCCAAAGTATCCAAACGCGAAATTGAGCCAGATTACACAGTGGACAGCAAGCGTCTCCAATTATCCGAGACATTTAAAAAATACGATCTGATCTTAGCTGGTAACAGACATCCCAGCGATGTTTCAGCAGGCGAATTGTATCAAGGAATTGAAGATTTTTTAGTTAGGTATGTTAAAGCGAAACAGTTTCGCACTAAGAGAACTCATTTGTATTTTTCTCTATTAATTAAACTTATCATTTAGTTACGGCTTTCATGAGACTTGTTTGTTGCGCAGCGTATGTGAACTAGCGCGACATCCTTTCGACGATAGTCATCAAAATATCTTTACCGATATATTAACCTTCTTTTTAACGTAAGTGTTCCTTTTTGATTGTTAAAATTAATTACTTTTCCCTAAAATAGAATGCATTCAACATTATCTAGACCCTCACTCCATGCGGGCTTTGATGACTTGGAAGAATTATATCGGGACACCTATGAGAATGCGGAATTACGTGGATTCTTGGGTGAAGACTGTGCTTATTTGTATCAGGATTGCAAACGCGATTTAATGGGCGTCATAACAAAAGTAATGTTTCCCAATGGTTGACGACGAACTTTTTCTTATCAATAAACTATGAATGAGTACGTGAAGCAAGATGTTTTATTATTCGGAATTTGTCAGTGTTAAATTATAACAAGATAAACATGAAGTATTTATGTATTAGCTGAATTAACATTTTGCATATTTTTGGTCAAAAGCTCTAAAACAGGATAAGGACATGTCACAGCAAAATGACGTGCACAGTTGATATTGTGTAGCTTTTGTGATATTCTAGTGTAATCATCCTCAAAGTTAAGATCTGTAGGAATGCTGAAAATTGTTGAAAAATTAATTTTTGGCGATTACCTCTGAAATGAACTTGTTGCTACTTACGTTAAAATAATACGCACAATATCTTCCATCAAGGATGAACCATATGGTCTCAGATGCTGCGTTATTTCGCACATGGCACGTTGTATGCACGCCTTCATATTTACATTAAAACTTTTTAAACAAATTATATATATAAATAAATGTCATAAACGATTGGCTAAAAAAATACAAAAAAAATCTTACATTTTTCCCACTGCTTCCAGTTGATCAAATAGCTCACGCCGCTCACGATAGTCTTGATGGTATTTCCAAGCAGGCACTGCCTCTGGCGAGTGGTAAATCTCCTCAGTTGGTCCATACGAGGACCACTTGTCGTCGAAACCATATTTATCCTGAAGCTTATTTCTGTAGCTATTGGAGTGCTTCGAATGTTTCGACTTGGACGCTTTTAGAATGGGAATTTTGTGAAATTGTCTGTAGGTGTTGAAATCGTCGATTGATGTGATGTTGTGGTGCGTTCTTTTAAAGTTCCTTTGAAAAATACAAGTGGGTGTAATGTGGGCCATGTAACATTAAAGAGTTTTTGATACCTTGCGTAAAAGTCGCGCAGACTATCGGGTCCTTGGAAATTCTCATAATTTCTTGACTGCCATGGCGCATCATCATACCTTCGGACTGTGTTTAGATAATCCTGTTGATTTATCGGATAGTCATAACGTTCATTGTCAACATCGGTCCAGCTTAGTGGATCACCAAATGGATTGGCATCATTAACGAATGGAATTGGTGGTGGAAAATCAGTATTATCCGGTGAAACTACCGGTCCATCAACTACTCCAGCTTGAGGTGCTACAACTGGTTCAATTTTAAGTTTTTCTGTATCTAAAGCTGTTGCTGCTGGTGGTGGCGTCGGCTGCGTCTTCAACTTTTCCGCTTCCTTTAGCGCCCGTAAACGCTCGCGCTCTTCATCCATTTTTATGCTATTGAAGAGTATTGTGGGCTTCCAGCCTTCCGGCGTATCTGGCAATGGACTGTACATGTCGAATTCGATGCTGTACGAGAGTCCACGCGGTCGTCCATCGAGTACGGCCTTCGTGAAAGCGGGTGTGAGCAGCAGAAATGCTTTCTTTGGAAAAATGAATGATCGGGTGCGTCGAGAGAGCACCTCTTGCTTGAAAAAATGCTGTCGATGCGGTGTTTGCGTGCAATTGCAAGGCGTGTCTGCATGGGCGGCAGCTGGAGAGTTTAGTATTGCCACGAAAATGAGCGTTAAGTGTAAATTGCTTTTCATTTTTCTCAGGAAACTTTAAGGTTGTGAGCATCCGCTCGGCATGAGTTGGAATTGTAAACTGATGTTAGTCGTGAGCGAAATTTAAACGCTTTTGTTTTTGTTATACTTTGGATAAGCCTAAGCATTAGTTTTCTCTGTTTTCTTCGTTCTTTCTTCGTATTAAACGCTTTTGCTTAACCTTTTCAATCTTTTATTCTTTTAATCGAAATGGATTGGTCATGAGTTCTTGGTGCTAATTAGAATCACGTTTAATTGAGACCATTTATTAAAAAAAAAACTGAAATCCGTTCTAAAGTTTCCATTCTTATATTTTGAATAATAAGTAAAAAAGGTAAAAATTTTAAATTATTTTAAAAAATTTTAATTTTTTTTATTGAAAATATTTGGATTTTAAATTTATAGTTTGGGGTTTGACATTTCAAGCGTAATGTGAAATTCTGTCTAACCAATTTGTGTGCCTTGGACATTCTTTAAAGTTGCGCGCGCAGTCTGCACCGGCTCGTCCTGCTTGGCGCGCATTCACATATTCAGCAGAGACATTTGGAAGCGACGGACTAAAAAAGAAAAAAATTATTGAACTTTATTTCAGTCAAAGACAAAACTCCAAAGAGTTATAGGCGCAGCAACAACGCATTTAATTTGCTCACATGAAGATTGCATTCAGCAATGCGTGAAAAAGTCCGCCGCTGGCATGAAACGGCGTCCTTGCCACTTCGCAAATGGTTTTCAACAGACACGATTTACCCGGTAGTCCGGCTCTTATAAGTGATTAAGTTTTAAACGAACAACAAATTATTTAATTGAATCCTCTTGCGTCGCTTTTGCATCCTAAACTTACCGCTCGAATATGACCTTAATAGCGTTGTAAATAAATTCGCGACTTTTATCGCGCTTCAGAAACGTGGCATAACGCATTTGACGCCGCAACGGAAATGTAGTCGAATTGTAAAGGCTCCACCAGTAGACGGGGCGTGTCGGTGGCATATACTGCAGCTGAATGTTGATGAAATAGCTCAAAGAACGCATCGAATCGACGAGCATAATGGGATAGGAAGTGCCCAAAACCAGCTGAGGACACGTTAAAAAAAAAATTGCACTTAATTGTAATTGATTAAAACGACAACGCTGCCAATTATCATTCCATTCATACATGGAATCGTTCACTTACCTTTACCACTCCCGAATCGGTGTATATAATAAAACGTTTCGCACGATTTGCTATTGCCATTCCACTTGGTCGATAATTTTGCCCATAGAAAGTGGATGTCTGATTTGAGCTAAAGCAATTCTTACCAGCCTCAGCGCACCACTCCTTACGCCTGTCGTTGCCAATGATGAGTTTAGGCTCAGCTGTCGCTTGAGCACAATTTGTTTGTTGTTGTTGCTGTTGTTGTTGGGGTTGAGAAATGCCATCACGAACGTCGGCTGTTGTTGTACTTGGCTGACCGGGATTTTCGCTTAATTTATTGCAATTTTCCGTTAAGAAGTTTTCGGACAACAGCAGAAGAAGAAGCACAAAAAGCAGCAGCAGCAGGGGCAGCAGTATTAATGTGGTCAGAATGATGAGCGTGCGGCCGATTGTAATTGCATTAAGTGTGTTTATTTGTAATTTATGCGTTTTCATGGTTTTTGCTTTGTTCTTGTTGTTTTTGTTTTAATTGTGTTTTTTTGTTTTGTTTTTCGTTTTTTTTTGTGGTGCCCTTTGGCCTTTACGCTGTGGCGAATTTTTTTGTTTTGTTTTGTTTTATTTTTGTTTTACTATTTGCGCCTGCGTCACAACAGACACACACACAGACACACACACACAGACACACACACACACAGTGTTACCTCGCTCGTTTAACGCTAATTATGAATTGAGTTATGAGCTAGCTGGCTGGCTGCTGTGTTTTCGGCTCAAACGCTTAAGTGGCTTTGCGTGTAATTAACAAGCTGAATTGTGGTTTTTATGCCATAAATTGCAGTTGACAATTTGCAACATGAAAATGACCCACCGCTGGTTTTGTTTTTGTTTTACTTTGCTTTGCTTTGCTTTGCTTTTGTTGTTAGCAAGTTACTCTTTGTTGATTATAGGTTAGGAGTGAAAATAAATTTGAGTTAAGCCAGTGAAAATGTCTAATTCCTTATAGAGATTGTCTCAACAAAAAAAAACACTTGTATCCTTTAGATACAATTATATTAAAAAAACGACGTAATTTTTATTACAAATCAACGAAAATGCTTTTAAAAAATATATTAATAAAAAAGTAATTTATTTAATTTAGTCTGAAACTATAAACAATTTAATATACTTAACTTTTTTTGAAACATAAATACGAATTGTTGAGACATGCAGAAATCACGAAATATTATAATAGCTTAGCTAAAATCAATTAATTACGTTTTTGAAAAAAACACAAAAAGAATTGAAAATAACTCTTGTAAATATTTTGGCAATGCAACTAATTTTTTCCGTTATCCAAAGGTGTTGACATTTTTGCTTTTCAAATCTTTAGAATTCTGAGTCACACGAAGATTTCCTTTTTCTAAAAATCAATATTGTGCAATATTAGATTTAGTGGATTTTGATTTGAAGCTCCTTAATTTATCACAGAACGAATAAACTACCAACAGTTTTCGCATTTGTGTGTGTTTCAGCCACTTTATGCTTAAATATCTTTATACAATTAGAAATGTCAGTATCATTCCATAACCCACAGGACGTATGAGTTATTTTAATTAAAGCTTGTTTCAAATAAATGCTAATAATTTTAAAACCACACAAATTAAAACAACAAATTCGATATTATTCGAAACGAAATATAAATTAATATAGTGCACTAAAGTTATGCTGTGCATTATCGCATTTAGGAGCGGTCATCTCATTTTAAACAAAAGTAAAAAATAAATTATTCAATAAGGGATAAAGAATCACTTCGAAAATAAATAGTAGAGTGCAAAAATGTGATAAAAACGTGTGCTATCAATTTTTCACGCTATTTACATTTTGTAGGGTTTGCTGCGTTGTTTTTTATGCAACTACATTTAAATTTTAGCGTTCTCGTTAAAATGCTGATTGCTTCATTTCATTTATTTAACCGCAGTGAAAATGTGAAAAATATGAACAATATTTTGTAGCATTTCCACCAAGTGCAGACAATGAAATTATACGAAAAAAGTTGCATTGTAAAATGATGACGACAACAGCAGTAACAGCAACAATAGCAGCAGCGCCAACTACCAGCACAACTGCAGAAAGTCCGAACGCTGAGAAACATGCGATAATCGCGTATTTTACACATTTTTAATTAAACCAATTATAATTATATGTATATAAAGTTTGCACACAAATGCATTTACATACATATGTGTTTTCTTTTTTTTACATATTCATTTATATTTATGTTTGATTGTGTTTTTATGCCAGCGCAATAATTTTTAATATTTTATTTATCAGTTTGTCTGTCCGTTGGCCGGTACGTCTGCCTGTCTGTATGCTAGTCGATTTGATATTTGCTGTTGTTTTTGTTTTTGTTTTATGTGTTTTTTTGCACTTTTTGTGGTAAAAAGTTTATTACGCATTGTACCAATTTTAAATTACACTCGAACATTTTGTTGTTGTTGTTGTTGTTGTTGTTGTTGTTGTTGTTGTTGTTGTTGTTGTTGTAATAAATTGCGAAAAATACGCGCGTGTTTGTGATAGTTAACAGAACATAAAAAAAGAAGAGAAGAGAAAGGAAGAGAAAAGAACGAATTTAATACAAATTGAAAATATGTTGTGTGTATTTTATGGCATTTAAATTAGTTTCCATCGTATGACTGAGTCCGTCCTCTCGTAATTGCGAAAAGGTTCGTTCTGCAATTTCTGTTAATTTTTATTTATTCGCAATTATGCATGCGCTGCCTTTGACATGGCGTATGTACTATACCAGAATTAAAATTAGCGAAAGAGGCTTTGGTCATTCCAGTTTCCTATCAAGGTGCGATTTAAGTGCGTTTAATATGGGTGTGTGTGCGTGTGTTTGTGTATGAAAGGTGGTTCCGGTTTTGGGTTATTGTATTTTGTTATCAAGGCGTATGAGTGACACTTAATTAAGAGCATGTTTGCATAGGAGCTTATAACTTCAAAACTACTCAAGAAATCCTGAAAAGTTGATTTTTAGAATGTAGTGGTCATCAATTATACACCTTTTCAATACTAACAATGCATGGCGAATAAATGTTAAGAAATTTGTTTACAACTTCTAAACTATGCAAGTGATTACAATAACGAATAAATTTATTTAAGAGTATTTGTTTACAAAATAAAAAATATATATATTAAGTACTATTCTCATAAGTTTTGGATGCATTTTCACGATGACTTGAAATTATAATTCCTTTTTTTTATAAATTCCTGGAGCTGTTCTAAGCAGCTGTTTTATTGTGTATAAATTGAGTTGCCCTGCCACTGTCTGCCATATTCTGCTGCAAGCTGCAACATTTCGCACACATTTTCGTGCACTTTACAACAGCAGCAACCGGAACGGCAACAGCACTCAATTGCAATTTCAATCAAATTTTCCGAAAATGGCCGCGAGTGATTCTTCACATCATCTATTGACGACGACGACCGCATACGACAACGAGCGGCGATCGATAAAATGCATTTTAAAAATGTATCTGCAAAACATGACAGCGCACAGTATTTAAACGATCCTAAAGTAATGCACAAAATTTGGGTTCAAATAAGTGAAAATAGTTGAATTGAGTTGAGAACAGAAATGAAGTGGAATTCGCTTATTTGAATACAAGTAAGAAATCACAGTCGGTAGTAATGACTATTGTAAATGATTCACATTGTGATTATGTATCGCATTCATATTAGGGTGATTCATGATTATTGATATACATTTTATTAAAGACAAATTCGAATGTATTTTAATTCTAAGCAATTATGTGATACAAATTATTAAGAAAATTATAAAATTCATATTTAAACTAAACTAAATGATGTTAATAAACAAATTCGATGTTAATATTTTTGGTACCAACAAAGAAAAAAACTTGTGCTGTACAGAAACGACTCAATCATGCTTTATAATATCGTCGTTCGCCGGTGCAGCGATGATGCGGTGCGGCGTGGTGTGGTGTGGTGTGTTGTGTGGCATGTGGCAATGCGGCATGTTGTATTCACACTGTCGGCATGCATGCATACAATTTATTATCCATGTGCATTGCCGTTTCGGCCGCAGGACATAATCTTATTGAGTGTGCGCGCAAGCAGACAAGCAGGCAGCGGCAGAAGCAGGAGCAGGCAATGTGAGTCCGTGCCGTGTGAATGAGTGAGTGAAATTGCTGGCAACACAGTGAATTGGTTTTGATTTGGCGTTGATTTTTCCTGCTGCTGCTGCAGCTGCATTGTTGGCATTTTTTGGTAGGACATAAGCTGAGCAGCAGCAACAACAAACGCTAAAAATGACTGCGAGTAAATCTGCTGCAAGGCTTCGAGAGTCTGATTCTGAGTGAGTGCAATTGTGGGTTTCCAATTGGTAGCGGAAACAGAAAACGCCTGAGGAGAGCAGCCTCCCTTTCCACTTTTTGTATGCAGCTTTCAGCAAGTGCAACTTTAAATTTTTCTATGGAGTTATGAATTTTAAATGTATTTCAGCTGTGACTTAGTGAAATCTAAATTTAATCGATCTAAGCCAGAATTCTGTATTCAATCAATATACGAGAAATTACCAAAGTTCAATGACCGCTTTTGTTTTTGCCTGCTCATTGACACACACATTTGCTTAGATAATTAACACTTCCCCACAAACGCGTGTCGTTTTTTCTTAAGTTCATTAACGACTAAAAGAAAAAAGAAAATAATTAAATTAAAATTCCAACTAAAATATAAAAAAAAATATATTTTTCAGCTTTGTAAAATTTTTTTTATGTTCCGCTTCACAGTTTTAAACTCAGTCACGCACAAATCAGAGCCACGAGCATACAACTCCAAAATGCGCCGATTGCATGGGACACTTGCACTGATCGCACTGCTTACGCACAACACTTCCCTGGCACTGGGAGCGCTTTTATATCCCGCTGCTTCAGTGCTGCAAGTGAGTTCATAATTTTTTCTTTGAAATCGTGGAACTTTGAACACTAATCGTTTGCAACGTCACAGATCACATCTTCCTTTTCGGCGCCCGTTGAGATTCCCGATCGTAAACTATTCTGGGACTGGGGCTTTCAGATGAACTATGATTTACCTTCGAGTGTTAAGCAGTTTTACTCTGTGCCCATATGGCCGGATAAATTCCAAAGTAAACGCGATTTACACTCTGAGTCAAAGGCAACAAATGAGACCGATTTATCACTGCCGGATAAGTACGATTTGGCATCGAGTCAAACGCTCTCGAGTGATTTCAGCGCCGGCGAATTGTATCGCAGCTTTGAGAATCTTCTTGTGAAGTAAATATTTAAATCATTTTATTTGGTTTAATCTTTGTCTCTTAAACTGAATTAACTCTTACTCCTTCTCAGTTATGGCTTCCATGAGACCTGTCTGCTACGAAGCGTCTGCGAATTAGCGCGACATCCTTTCGCCGATGAGCAACAGAATGTACTGACGGAAGTCTTAACCTTTTTACTAACGTAATTAATATTCACTTGTTTACTTTTTTTTAGAAATAAAATTTCTTTCATTTTATTTTCAGTCCCTCGCTTCATGAGGCCTTTGCCGAGTCGGAACAGTTATACCGTGAGGTCTACCAAGAAGCGGAAAGTCGTGGTTTTCTAGGAGAGAATTGTGCTAGTTTGTATTTCGAGTGTAAAGTCGATTTCTTGAGTGCAATTACTAAAATTATGTCGCAAAATGATGATTCCACGCAATAAATAAAGACTTTCTTGAGAAGAGTTTAAAATAAGAATTTTGGATTTAGTAAATATTCAAGTTCAAGGTGGATTTTTTTTCAGGCTTCTTTAAATGTTAAAAAAGCTTTCATCCTAACGTAAAAAATAATATTAATTTGCAATTATTTTTTGGCCCGACGATTTTTTAAATAATTTTTGAAAAAAATTGAAGTTAAATCGATAAAGCTTATACATTGAGGTTATATACAAAAAGAAATAGATTATCCATTGTCAAGTGACAATATGAAGCGTGCTAATTAACCGAGGTATGAGCGATATTTTGCATAAAATTCGTATCTTGTCGCCAGCTTTCGAACGGCATTTCATGACGGGCACGGTGTGCTACTTGCTCATTAGCATGCAGCATGCGACACATTTGCCGTATTTACTGTCTACTTGCGGGCAAACTGCAGCAGCAGGCAGCAATGCGACTCAACTAAGCAGTACTCAATTAAAGCCGCTTGGCAACGCACATTCACAAATCGAGTGGTGTGAACTGAGTAATAAAAACGCTTTAAAATGCAGCGAATAAGCGTGTTAATAATTGTAATTCTATCAGCGACAGCGAAACTCATCACTGCGCTTTTCTTTCCCGCTTCATCAGTGTTCCAAGTAAGCAGCAAATTTGAATATTTTTCCATTAAGCCTTGTTTAATAAATTTTCAGATCACCGTTTCGATATCGGTACCTGTCATCGATCTGCCGAAGGATCATCGTGTTTTCTTCGATTGGGGTCTCCAGATGAACCATGATCTGCCGGCTGAATTGAGCTCATTTTATGACGTACCAATTTGGCCAGATTTGTGGAACAACACCAACAATAACACCGCACGTCTATTGGCCTATGACAATGAGTGGAAAGAGTACTTTGAGCCTATCAAATACTTAAAATTGTTTCAGAAGTACGAACGGAGAAACGCAAAAAGAACACATTATCGGGATTTTACTGCGGGCGAGTTATACAGAGGTTTGGAGCAACTTCTCATAAGGCAAGAATATTCAAACTTTGTTTTTAAAATACAAAATCAAATTAGCTTTCTGGTTTAATAGCCATGACTTTCATCCATCTTGTCTGCCGCTAAGTGTTTGTGAATTAGCCCAGCATCCTTTTACCGATCAGCAACAGAATATCCTAAGCGAAATAGTAACATTCTTGCTAACGTAAGTAGTTAAGAGTCGAATAGTCTTCTTTGGTAGTTTTTAATTGTGATTTAATAATAGACCGTCATTTCATTTGGGATTTGCTGATTCAGAGCAATTTGAACGTGATCGTTTTGAAAATGCTGAGTTACGCGGTTTTATGGGCGAAGACTGCGCCAATTTGTATTCCAAATGCGAGAGCAATGTGCTAGAACTGCTATCCAAGGTCGTACTCTAAGAGAGCTTAATTTTATTTTTTATGCAAATGTGTTTCTTGTTGTTATAAAAAGGACAATTTCAAGTATATAAGTTTTAGTTGTGCATTAAAATACCGTCCCTAATTGATCCGACTTTGCTTTCCTCTGTTTCAACTCCTTGACCACATTACCTTACTCAAGCACTGTACTACTTCTAAAATCTACTCCATTAACTCCATTTTTCCATTCAGCAAGCCTTTCAAAAAACCTTCACAATTTTTCAATATTCTTTCAAAACTGCTTGTAAAACGTCTTGGCAAAAAATATTTTAAAAATTCAAAATTTATTTATAAAAAATACAATTTATTTCGCAACAACAAACCTAACAAAATTCGAAATTAATCAGAAAAATGTCGATACTTTCGGAATGTTTTTCCAAAACAGCAAATTGCATTGCGCGTCTCACGCCGCGTGCTATATCGCCAGCAAAATCCACTTCACCGGTCAAAATAAACGTTCCTATTCGCACTATGGCCAGCCGGAAGGACTGCGAGGAGGATACATATCCAAAATGTAGCGAAAAGAATCTCGAGAAATCTGGTTGTATGGACAAGAAAAGGAAAAAGGAAAAAGAGGGTAAAAAGGATAGTCCATTCAAGTCGATGTGGTATAATCCCGAATGCTGTCTCGACCCTTGTCCTGATGTCTTGCCAAGATTCGACGAACTATATTGGAAACCCTCCGACAAGGCCAAACGGAAGTATATGCAGACCTGGAATGAGTGTCCCGATATTAAAATTTTGCCAAAAAAAATATGCTGCTTCGAAAAGGTGAAATTCCCACCCTTTAAGAAGCGCCCAAAAAATGAAAGACCCGATACGGCATGTCCGCCACCCGATCCGGAATGTCCCAGAGGCGATAAAAAATGCCAAAAAATCAGAATGCCTGGCTGTAGAGAAGCGCGCGAACCACCTAAGTGCAAGACGGAACGAGGACCCTCGAAATGCGTTAAAGTCTGCACACCTTACCCGAGCTTCTCCGAATGCCAGAGGCCAAAGAGAAAGCCACGACGTCCGGTGGAATGCGAATGTCTGGCTTTGCTTAACATGTGTGACGTGTATGCCATGTTGCGTAAGCAAATGACCCGCAAGAAGTAATTTAACTTTGCGCCAATGAATGTTTGGTACGAAGTAGCGCATGCGTGATGAACATTTGACATTTGAGACATTTTTCTGTTCTGTAACTTTATTTTAAAATTTCTTTTCAAATTAAACCAAATAAAACTAACTAAAAACTAAAAATTGTGTTTTCAAATTTTATAGTTGGATAAAATCAAAGCATGGTCAAAGGAATTCAATTGTTTGGTGTACTTTTGGTTAACCCAACCCTTTACTTAATAATCCCATGGAAAATACCTTAATCTCTACTTTTTTAAGAGGATTGACAATTCCACTTACGCATCGTCATAATGTCACAATCCACTTTAACAATCAAAAATATATGAAGTATCCTGTTTAAAAAGTTTCAATTAAACTTCAAAGGTTTCTGCATAAACATATTTGAAAAAAAAATAAAAGATTCTAAATTTAAAATTGAAAATAGCTAAAATTCAAAATTAACCAACAAACAAAATAGAACATGGTGACATTAGCAGCATTAGCCACAATAACTATTGCGCGTCTTGCACCGCGATCACGCTCGCTTTCGCCGGAAAAATCCACCTCTCCCGTGCGTCAATTTGTTAAATCAGCTTTTCGTCAAAAGTATACGTCACCAGTAAGATCTACTAGTCAGGTGCGCACTACAACTAGAGGTCGAACTTCTACAGCTCAAGTTAAACCGTCAACATCTCCGGTATGTCAAATCGCCAAGAACGTTCTCCCGACCAAACCCAATGCTCCTGTGCACCATATCTCGTCAGGCCCAAATAGAGTTCCAGTCGTCAGGCCGATATCACCACTTCGGGCATTATTATTGTCTCGAGATTGTCCACCTAAATCTTCAGTTAATCAAAATCGCCGATCGCTAATTAGAACAAGTTCTTCCGTACATCAAATCAGCAAATATTTAAAAGGCGACTCAGAATTCAGATCGACGTCTCCATTGCGTCCATTATTAATGTATCATAATAGTACAATTTCTTCAGCATGTCGCAATTGTCCACCGCCTATTACGTCAACATTTTCCACACATCAAGTCGCCAACGATTCAAATCGCGATCCACAAGTTAAATCGGTATCTCCGCTACGATCAATACCAATGTACCGAAATTGTCCTACGACTTCTTCCAGTTGTCAAATTGGCAAAGAGGCCAATTGTGTTTTAACTGACAGATTAATCTCTCCATTACGTTCATTGTCAAAGCCTCTTAAATGTCCAACGACAATCAGGTCAACTTCTTGCGTGCATCAACTAGCCATAGAAACAAATGGTGTACTAACTTTCTCACGGCGATCAATGTCTACTAGTCGAAATTGTCCATCGCCACTCACATCAACGTCACCTGTGCGTCAAAACTCTATTGACTCTAATCTTACTTGTCCTTCTTCAACATGCGAAATGTCGAAGGGACTAAATAGCGCATCGGGAATTCGGGAAAACTCTCCCTTGCGTCAGGTCCCAGATGCACTTACATCCGTGAAGCATCATCGAACATTCACGCGTAGTATGTCAATGGGTAGAAATTGTCCTTCACCACACGCAACAACTTCACCAGTGCGTCAAAGCTCAATTGACACTAACCCTACTACGACTTCTTCAACGCGTAAAGCGTCAAAGGAAATAAATTGCGCAGCGGAAATCCAAGACAACTCTCCCATGTGTCAAGTCCCTGATGAACTTACATCCGGGAAGCATCATCGAACATTCACGCGTAGTATGTCAATGGGTAGAAATTGTCCTTCACCACAAGCAACAACTTCACCAGTGCGTCAAAGCTCAATTGACGCTAACCCTATAACGACTTTTTCAACGCGTGAAACGTCGAAGGAACTAAAATGCGCATCGGGAATCCGAGAAAACTCTCCTATGCGTCCAGTCCCTTTTGGACTTACATCCGTTACGACGCATCGAACTTTCATGCGTAGTATGTCCATGGGTAGAAATTGTCCACCGCCAATCAACTTGACATATTCCATACGTCAAATATCCTCACGTGTGAACTGCCCAACATTTGATTCAACTCCAACTAGTCCAAATGCGACTTTTCCAACATGTCAAATGTCCACAAATTCCAGTTCATTTTGTGATGATGACGATCCGCCACCGAAAAAAAAACCGTCGAAGAAGAAGAAGCCAGATAAACGCTGTTTAAAACCTAGGGACTCGCTGCCCAGATGTAGCCCCGAAAATCTTGAAAAAACTGTTTGCGTTCAAGAAATGAAAAAGAAGAAAGCGGTGGGTAAGAAAGACAGTCCATTCAAGTCAATGTGGTACAATCCTGAATGCTGTCTCGACCCCTGCCCCGATCAGTTGCCTCGTTTTGACGATCTATATTGGAAACCCTCAGACAAAGCTAAACGTTGCTATCAACAAACCTGGTGCGAATGTCCCGACATTAAGATCATACCGAAAAAGGTATGTTGCTTTGACAGGGTAGTGCTTCCTCCCATGGTGAGGCGTAAAAAAAAGGATCGTCCTGTAACAGCATGCCCACTTCCTGATCCGGAGTGTCCCAAGGGCGACATAAAATGTAGGAAAATTACAATGCCCGGCTGCCGTGAAGCGCGACAACCACCTAAGTGCAAAACAGAACGCGGCCCCTCGAAATGCGTTAAAGTCTGCGCACCATATCCAAGCTTCTCGGAATGCATTCGACCCAAGCCGAAGCCGAGACGACGCATTGAATGCGAATGCCTCTGGCTAGTTAGTATGTGCGATGTTTGGGAGCTTTTGAAAAAACGAGAGATTTATAAAAAGTTCTAGTAAGTTGGATTCGAAGAATGGGTTTGGCGAAAACTGACGCATACGTGAATTTCTACTTCTACGTTTACACAATAGTTTGAAACATTTGAAAAACGAATAATTTAAAAAGACCTTAATAAAATTCGTAAAGGTGAAATTTAAAAATTAATTGCTTTTCTATTTGATCTTCAAGAAGTTTTAAATTTGAAATTCAGATGATCAGATGAATTTTTTAAAAAGATTTATACAAAAATGTGGTGGCCTAGTTTGGATTTGGAAATGTAAACAAAAATGCGAATTATGTAATCTCTCAATTAAATTAACTATTTCACATTAACTATTTAACATTCTGGGTTCACCTCGTCATTTTTGTTGTTGGTTTAACGAAATATGGAAATAGTATGGGGAATAATTAAACAGCTGTTCAATTTTTAAGATTCTTGTTCTCTGGTTTTTATTCAGTAAAAAATGTTTACGAATTTCAATTCAAAAGAGATTCAGTGATGACGCAAACAATTGTATGCATACAAAGTGTTTGACCAGCGAACGATATGCTAAGAGTGATCGATAAAGAAGCAAACAAAGTAGACAAAGAAACACAATTGAACACAAAGAAGGTCTTAATTAATAATTAAAGTTATTTTAAACGAAAAAAAGAGAATAACATAAAAAAAAAATGAATAACTAAAAATAAAAGTTTCAGATTTAACAATTAATTAGCAGAACTCGTGTTTTAAGTGTGTGAATAAATTTATTTCATTATTTTTTACATTAATAAGAGTAATATATTTTATTTATATAAACGACTAATTATCATTAAAACTGTATAAAAGGCAAAAGCATGAATTTTGCCTTGAAATTGTTTAAGAACATAAAAATAAAAACAAATTACACAAGATGTTTGGCCAGCGTATCCACCGGATGTACAATTTTCAGTTTGAGTTCGGGTAAGTTTTTAAAATAAGCTTTTTAAATTTTTCAAACTTCATTATTCTTAATTGCGTCTTAGGCTATGGCAAGTGCGGCGTTTCGGTTATACGAGTTTCGGGGCCACTAACAAAACGCGCTCTTAAAGCAATTGTCGGCGAAAAGTACGAACCAAAGGAACGTCACGCCTACCTTAAAGCATTATACCATCCACAGAGCAAGGAATTGATCGATAAGGGTCTTGTATTATGGTTTCCTGGTCCTGCTTCTTTTACCGGCGAAGACTCCTGCGAGTTTCAGGTGCATGGCTCACTAGCGGTCGTCGCTGCTATGCTAGATGCTTTGGGCCAAGTGTCTGGACTACGCCCTGCTACGCCGGGGGAGTTTACAAAGCGCTCGTTTTTCGGTGGCAAGTTAGATCTGACCGAAGTGGAAGGTTTGGCTGATCTAATACACGCCGAAACGGAGGCACAACGAAAACAGGTTTGCACATGAGTGTTTAAAAATTTTTAACTTTGTATTAATTTGAAAACATATTTTTTAATCATTATAGGCGATTCTCCAGAGCACGGGCTCACTTTCGCGCGTTTACAACAATTGGCGCCGTCGACTTATACGCTGTGCCGCTCACCTGGAGGCGTATATCGATTTCGCCGAGGACGAAAACATAGAAGAGGACGTCGTAGTGCAACTGATCAAAGAACTGAACCGTATTAAGGTCGAGATTCGCGCTCATTTGGATGACCAGCGACAGGGCGAGATGCTGCGCTATGGTGTCCGTACCGCCATCATTGGCGCACCCAATGTAGGCAAGAGTAGCTTTTTAAATTTAATGTGTCAGCGGCGTGTGTCCATTGTCACGCCCATTGCAGGCACTACGCGCGATATTATCGAAACAACGCATAATTTCGGTGGTTATCCGGTTGTTTTTTCGGATACCGCTGGATTACGTACACAAACACAAGATCAGGTCGAACTCGAGGGCATCAAGCGAGCCAAAGAGTGCCTGGTCGTGGCCGATTTAGTACTGCTACTGATGGATGCACAACAACTACATGAACGTGCGATATTCAGTGATGAAGCACTCCAAAAGCATACCCTGGATTATGTCGCAGAGTTAGGTTTGGATGCGGACGCATTGACGGGAAAGCAATTGCAAGTGATTGTCAATAAAATTGATCTGTTGGCGACTTCGACGAATGTGCAGAAAATCTTAAAACTCAAGGGTATTTTGCCGATATCCTGTTTGGAAGAGCATGATCTGAAACCGTTCTTGAACAGTTTCGAGGTATTATTACGCGAGATGTAAGTTTAAAAATTAAAATTTTTGATTTTCTGTTAGTAATATATATTTTTTTTCTAAGTTGCGGTCAGCCGACAGCCGAGCAGCCACGCATAACGCATGCACGCTACCGTCAGCAGTTGGAACGCTGTATCGAACATATTCAGATCTACCTCGACGAATATTCGCCCGATTTGTATCCAGATATGGCGATAGCCGCGTCGAAATTGCGTAATGCGGTAAAGTGCATTGAGAGGATAACGGGGCATGTGAGCACAGACGATATTCTGGATGTGGTATTTCGTGATTTTTGCATTGGAAAGTAATCAATGTTTGAACAGAGACATAAATATAAACATTTAACTAATAAAAAAGATTATTAGAAATTAATCACACACATAATCTGCCATAGTTAAAATTTGTAATTTTAACGCTTAACTAAAGTACGAAGCAATATTTTTAGATATCAATATATATTTTACAATATTAAACATTAAAGACTTGTTAAAATTTTAGTTAGTTTCATTTTTTATATATGTATTTTATGTGTTTCTGACTCAATGTGTAAAGATAAAGTATATTACAAGAGTAATCATATACCCGAGCTTATCTGCGATAGCGATATCTCTTAAAGTGAAACCATAGCTGAAAGATGTTATTATGAAACTGACAACGAAATCCGCGTTTGTAGCTGAACTCCCATTCACGATTGACGATTTTAAAGGCGATGTCTTCGTATGGTGGTCCTGCATGAAAACGCAAAACTGCAAAGTCGGCATTATCCTCGCATTGTGTCAAAAAGTATTGCGGTGTCGTAGATTTACTGATCAAATCTGGATAGAAAATGTTAAATTTGTAGCCTTGCACAATTTTGGGTGGCGGATTGTCCATATCGTAATGCGTTTGATTGTATTTGTTCCATTCAAAACCGGTGTGCACACGATTGAAGTAGCGTGGTTTACGCGGACGGTACTTGTCGGAGGCCAATTGAAGCGGCGTATCGAGTGGTGCTTCCACCGAAAATTCAGCTTCATCTGCTGCCATACCTTTTCGCATTTCGTAGCGCATGCTTAGCTCTTCTCGTGACATTGCCTTGTCGTTTAGCTTTTCGGTAAATAGTTCACGTATATTGTCTAGACGCTGTTCGTCCTGCTCTTCGCTCAAAACAGTTATTGATGCATCAAGTTGCGATGCCGGTATATAACGTGGACTGTAGTTGCCTTCATTGTATAATTCAAATCCATCTTCGAGTAAGTTACTTGATTGTAACTCAGCTTGTGTGCTTTCTGTTGGATAGTCATCCTCTGTTTTAGGAACAGCAGACATTGCAGACGTCGTCATATCCGAATTTTCCAATTCGTCCGATACGCCCTCCTTAAGCTGTATAAGTTTTTGACGTAAGCTTTCTTGGTGTCGATCACGTAGACGGGCACGCGCCATATGCGCTTTTAATTGAGAAAGTAAACGCTCCCAATAGCTAATATCGACACCATCGCTGCGCGCGTTTATCTTACTTTCGATGCGATTGCGTAACTCGTCCAGTTGTACGGTATTTTTGCCTCGGAAAATTTCCGATACATCTTTGACAACGCTTTGATGTATGCCTTCGCGACGTCCACCAACCTTTGCACCCGATTCCTCTTTTTGCAGTTTCTGTAGTTCATCACCTACAATTACCGTCATGTCATCCCAGAAGTCGCTGTTTTTGCCCTTTTCGAGCTGAACGTATACCTTAATATCCACTAGCAAATCTTCCAGATCTTTAACACCCAGTCCGTTTAGCAGAACATAAGGTTCATGCATTTGCATTTCAATGGCATCCTCAAGTTTGGACTGCGAAACATATTGAGCGAGTAAATCGATGGGCTTCGCCCTACCATCCTGAATACGAATGACACTACGCAGCCGTGCTTGCTCCAAGTGAAATTGATCTTCCTGTCGTTCCCATTCTTGAAATTGTGCAGCTTCTTTCGAACGCTGCTGCAGTACAACATCTTCTTCACGCGCCTGGCGCTCAAGTTCACGCTCCATGCGACGTTTTTTTACCTTCTCAAGCTCTAGTTTGTTTTCCAATTGTTTGTGTCGTGATAGTACTTCTACGGTTTCTAGCGGCACGTCTCGCAATCCATCTTTTTCCAGCTTTTTACTCCAAACGAATGTTGCCATTAAATTGGAGTCTCCGAATGGATTGTCCTGATTGGTGTAATGCTGATATTCTGTATCCCAGCCCATTCGTTGCCGCCGTCGTACTTCTTTGGCTTGTTTTTCACCCAAACGCCGGGCTCGTTTTTCTTCGGGCATCTCTTTTGCTTTCATTTCTTCCTTTGCACGCTTTCGATCCAAATGCTCCTGTACTCTGCATTTTTCCAAGACCTTTAAAAGTTTTACCGATTTTTCGGATGACGAGGATGATGATGATGATGACGAAGATGAGCTAGACCTCCTTCTGCTTCTACTTTTACGTTCTCGACTTTTTTCATGCGACTTTCTTTTTTTTCCTGAACTTTTGTGTTCTTTCTCTCGTATTTTTTCTTTCGGCATTGTAAATCTTATTTTATTTATTAATTATTGCGATTTTTTGTTAAACGTTTTTTACTATTTTTCACAAAAACTGAATAATGTTGAAGTTGGTCCCCGTTTTATTGTTTGGCATAACAATAAATGAAAGGGTTAAAAAACTTGGAGATGTTTGGACAACATTTATTTTTTAAAACACCCTGCAAACAAAAAAATTCATTGGCGTCAGTAGAGTTTCTTTTCGAAATTAAATTCGTAAAGAAACAAATTTCACCTTTCATTGTACTACATTCGCTACCAAAACAGCTGATTTAAAAAACATCAAATTTTCAGTTTACAGCTGAGTGTGTCGTCATCAAGTGGGAGGATCTAATTAAGTAAGAAAATTGCAAATTTTAATAAATTTATATTTTAAATTATTTGATTTATTCAGAAATCATTCCAAACGCTTTGCTGCACATTCCATCTAAAAGTCTTGCAAAGATGTCGGAAGTAATGAAGGACTTCGATAAAAGCGACTTTAGTGTGGATAAATGTAAAAATAATATTTGAACTTGTTATCATGCAATTATTAATTATTAAATAATATAACTACCATCAGACACTAAACAGCTCGTCAAGGAATGTGTCGGTGGGCCCGATTTACAGCAGCGCAAAAAGGAAATCCAAGCGTACAGCGATCAAACTTCCGCGACGCTTAAGAAATCTGTTTATGCCAATTATATGCAATTCATTGAGACGGCCAAAGAGATATCGCGTAAGTAATGGATTTATTTCAGTTCATAGGGAATTACATTAATCCACGTGAAATCACCTGTACGCAGATCTCGAATCAGAAATGTACCAACTATCGCACATTCTAATCGAGCAGCGGAACATACTCGCTTCAATGACCGACGAAAAGTCACCCACCACCGCATCGCAGTCCGAAGACACAACGACTGGCGAGTCAGCTGGTCAGACGCCCGAAGATCTTGAGAATAATCATGCTACGCGCGCTGTCAAGGAAATGGTACAAGGCTTCAATGGCAATTTGGAGGGGAAGACATTTCTCAATGAGGGCGCTCTGATTGAGTTAGACGGCAATGATTATAGGCCCATACAGCGTGTCTTCTTTTTTCTATTCAACGACGTGCTCATTGTATGCAAAGTAAAGCACGACAAGTAAGTGGGGACTTTTTATTTTATTTTTGTTTTTTTTTTTAGTTGAGTTTAATAATTAATTTTTTTAAATTACAGACGTCTTGAATTTTTGGCTGAATACGATCCGAAAAAAATCGCCGTTATAAATATTAAAGATTTGGACGGCGTGCGAAACGCAATTAACATCATCACGCCAGATGGCTCAAAAATATTTCAAAGCGTTACAGCAGCAGGAAAGGTAAATTATATATGAATATATTTTTTGATCATTATTAAAATAATATTTTGGATTTTTACATATAAAGAAATTGAAAACTTCATATAAAAATATTTCAGACCGAGTGGATTGAGAAGCTCGAGGTGGCCTTCCGGTTTGATCTTCAGAAAAAATCTAAAAAAGGACAAGCGCCACAGCCGCCTAAGCCCAAACCACAAACAAACGCTTCGCTTGACTCACCATCTGACTCAAAATCGCTGCAGTCTGCTGACCTGAGTCCTACTGATTCACAAGCAGGCGGCGGCAAATCAACAACCGAAAATTATGGACCCGAATGGATTGTTACCGCCTGCGAAGAAATTCAAACTCTAATCGCACAACGCCACTTTGAAGATGCACAGGCGCTTATACGCCGCACACAGGAGCATTTGGCCAAAGATCACAGCTTCTTGAATGCAAGCGAAATTGACGCAAAGACAAAGACGCTCGAAGCAAATTTGACGAATGTTTTGCTGCAGGAGCTCGCCAATTGTCATTGTCGCAATTTGCAGGTCGCTCTGCGTGCTTCGCGTCGGTCATTGCACATTCTCGTCGAGATGGGACGTGCACGCCAGGCATGCGGTACTCTGCTCAAAGTGTGCACTGTGGCGTTGCGGTCGGCTCAACGCGAGGCTCGACGCAATAATGCCGAAATTTCCGAGTTGTTCTTTTGTGATTTGGCACAGGTTACATGCGAGTTTTTGAGCGCATTCGAGTCGCAGCCGGCATGTGTTAGCGGTAGGATAAATGGAACACTTTTATATAACTTTAAATTAATATTTATCAATTATTTATTTATACAGCTCTGGTGGTCTGGTGCAATGCAGAGTTGCAGTATTTTGCCAGTCAGCTAATCAAACATTATCTGACCAAAGGCACTCAATTGGAGACCATTGCCAAATGCATTGAGGGCATACGTCAACCGTGCGCTAAGGTATTTATTTCCCTTTAAAATTCTTTAATACATTTTTGTCCAGTTCATTTCAAAATTTTAAATTCATTACAGCTTACCGAAATCGGTCTTGATCTTTCGTATCATCTCGAGGGTCTACTGCGCGCCACACTCGACCAACTCATCGAAGAATCACGCGTGCGTTTGCTTGAAACAGTCGGCCGCACCGAAGACTCGTGGCAGCCGTACAATTTGCAAACGAAGTCAAATTTAAAACGTTTACTTCTCGAATTGGACACGCTGGGCATTGATATGCGCGCCCAAACGACCGGCGACACTTGGATCAATTTGTCGCAGTCGACAGTTACTTTTACGCGACACTATTTGCAGTTGACACAGTACTGCGGTTATTTGGCCAAAAGCGAAGTGCTCGCCCAAAGTCTGGAGACTTTGTTACGCGATTTACTAACGGTACAGGTGGCTGTTAAGCCAGCAGTGGGTCTTAGTGTCGATGTAAGCAGTTTTTATATTTTTCATTATTTATTTATTTATTTATTAATTGGTATCCTAGTACAACAAGATCTTAAATATCTTATAATTTAAAGTACCAGTCACAATGCTTGTTAATTTTTAGATTTTTTTTTATACTAAATTTTTCGTTTTTTGCAGCCAAATTTTGTGGCGAAGAACAAACGTTTCCTCATCGATGAATTGCTGCCGGTGACCATTGAAAAATTTCACAATATTTCGGGCGTCAAAAGTGAGCTTCTGTCTACGTTGCAGCGCCAATTGCGCAAACAACTGGCGCCGGTGCCGAAGCAGCGCAGTGTCTATCAGACGGATGTCTTCTAAATAAACAAACAATTGAATTTGACTTAAAACAAACCCAACCCAACCCCCAACCAACTGCAAAACCATTAAATATAAAAAAAAAGTCCGACCAGTTGTTTGTATTACTTTGATTACACATATTTTTATTATTTTTAATTTATAATATAATTATATACATAGATAACCACATTAATTAATTTTTGTTTTTTTTTATTTAAATTTAAATCGCGTCGTGAATCGGTTGTAATTTGTAAAATTGAGTTTCGCAAATTACAAGCGTACAACACGCATGCGCCGCGTTGTGCGCCACACTATTTTTTTCACGCGAAAGTAAAATTTAATTTAATTAATAAAAGTACACAGAGTTTATATATAGTTTATGCTTGATTTTCATTTTATATAATTTCTTTCATTTTTCTGTTATTTTATATACTTTTTGTTTTACTTTTACGATACTCTATACTATTAGATGCTTATGTGTGTTTGTTGTATATTTTCGCGTTTTATAAGCAAAAAAGAGAAAAAAGGTGTGTGTGTTTGCAAAAATATGTTGTGTGTGTGTATGTTGGTTGATTTGATTTTGTTTTTTTTTTTCGTTTCACCACGCAAAGTCGATATATTACTATGAACTTTGTTGTTGCATTCGCATTTTGCTTTAAATATATGTATTTATATATATATATATATATTCATGTATAATAAACTATGATCTAAAAATGTGTTTTTTTTATCAATTAATTTTACGTTCCTTTTAGACTTTTACTTTATATATACTTTGTGTAATTGTGTTAATTTTATTTTCTTTTTCTTTTTTTTTCAATTCATAATATTTTATTTGCTTAATTTGTAGCTATATTAATAAAAAAAACGTTAGCTTTAATTTAATTTTTTTATTCATGTTTAAATTTAGCTTACAAAAAAATATGAAGTGTCGGGAGTTGTTTGAAAGCAAAAATAAACAAACAAAAAAGCAATAATTCGGATGAAGATGAAAAAACACGCTGCCACATTAATTTAAACAAAAAATTACTTTGTTTAAACTTTTAATTAAAAAAACTTTTGTATTCAATATATAAAAAATTTCAAATCTATTTTGAGCAGTAGAAAACAAATTTAAAAATATATACTTTTAGCAGAAAATAGAAAAAATCCCTGAAATTAAGAAATTATTTCAATTGTATTTGATTTTTCTTTTGTTAATTTTAAACGCTTTTCCTTTCGTATTTAATTTTTAAAATAGATTTTCAGTTAAATCTTTACCGCGTTTCTTTTTTTTTCTTCGATCGCTCATCTCACAATAAATGAATGAATTGTTTTATTTGATTTTGTTTATTTGCGTTTGTGTGTTTTGTTGCTTTATCAAATTAAGTTTGCGTTTTTTTTCTATTTTTTTTTGTGTTTTTTAACTTTATTTAACTTAAATTTACTTATTTTCTACAATTTTATATATATTTATAATAATTATTTTCAATTTTACTTTTTGTATTTCTCTCCTTTCGTCGTTATTATATTTTGCGATTTGTAATATTACGTCACTTTTCATTCTTTGCATCTTAATTTTCTTTCGTGCATATTTTTCACTTACTTTTCTTTCTCGAAATCGTCTTGTTATTTTTTATTTTTTTTTTAATTACTATAAAATTAATAAATTACTTCGTAAACTGTGGCCTTCTTGTCCCCAGAACCCGTCACAATGTATTTGTCGTCGGTTGATATGTCGCAGCTAAGTACGGATGATGTTTCTTTCGACTGTTGAAAGAGAAAAAAATAAAATAAAATAAAAATATATGTAAATACATTTGTAAAATTGTATTTTCGATGTCTTTACTCGATCCAAAACAGCAAAACTGTTTGGTTAGGGCTCATAGAGCTTTAAAATATTGTATTGAAATAGTTTAATTCCTTTAAACTTATTGGGTGGTTTGAAACCCCAGAAGTTTTGTTGGTACCCTAGGAGGTGCAAACTAAAATTATATTTTCCATCAACCAACCTGGAATATGCTTGCGCCATATGGTGTTCGCCAGGCATTGAGCAGATTGTCCTTGCCAGTGGAGACGAACCATTTGCCACACGTGGCAAAGCGTAGCGATAACACACAGCTTTCATGCAGATGAAGCTGATATTTATCTGGTTTAGATGCGTGCAATACTTCAACATGTGAATTTTCCATACCAACTGCAAGCCAATCGCCTAAAACGTAACAAAAACATTTGATTACATTTTGAAACTTGTTATTTTATATTATAAACTTTTTACCTGTCGGACAATAGCCTAGCGAGAAGATTTGAGAACTGAAATCGTGTTGCTGCAGCTGTCTGCCCTCGCGCAGATCCCACGATCGCACCGTATTATCCAGACCTCCCGTCCACAGACGTGAACCGTCCGGACTGATGTCAATGCAAGAGGCGCCATCCGTGTGGCCCTGGAACTGGCGCACCAGTATCTCATTGTGCAGATCCCACACGGCAATGTTACCGTCGCTACAACACGAGAAGCACACCTTCGAATCGGGACTGATGGCGAGCGCATAGCAGGCAGGCGCTGCTGATGTCAGCTCGGCCTTGATACGTGGCGTCGGCGAAGCCAAATCCCAGATCGACAAATTTGACGCTTCTCCACCCACAATTAAAGTGCGTCCGTCAGGCAGCAGCTTTACAGATCGTATGTAATTGTCGCGCTGCAGGCAGTCCAATTGGCTGACCGGATTCTTGATGCCCGGTTGTGAGATGTCCCAGACTTTAACGCACCCCTTGCCACCCGTGTAGACGTACTTCGTGGGATTCGAAATGGTGACGGCGCACACGACTTCGCCGTGCGACAGCGTATTGATTTGGCGGGCATGCCGCGGTATACCGACACCGACAAGTGCATCTGGCGGGAACGGCACCGGCTGTAGGCTGCCTTCGCCGTTCATGTGGAACGAGTAAGCGCTGCAGAAGGGAATATAATCAAATAAAATAAGAGCTTTTGATGAAATACAAAAAAAAAAAAAAAAAAACAAACACTTACGGCTTTCCACCAGTCAACGCCGAGGGATGTGGAATGCCGTTTGTTCGGACGTGCGCATGCGGATCGTAGGGCAGCGGTGGCGGACGCCCGTAGGCCGGATCGGATGGGGGCCGCTGGTATGGATCAGCTGGCCGCTGATACGGCGAGGCTGGGTAGCCGCCAGGCGGTGGGCCACCCTGTGGCATCATTTGTTGTTGCTGTTGTTTGTTGGGATTTAAGCCCTGAGCTGGTGCATTGGCAGCATTTGGGGTGGGAGTGCGTGCCTTGGCGCCGGGTGTGCCGGGTTTTTCCATCTAACAAAAGTAATAAGTCATATTTTTTGTTTTAATTTTAAATGAAATGAAATTTTAAGAGCAAAGACAAAACAAAAATACGCTTGACTTACATCTTTTGTCTTAAGGCTGGGAGTTGAACGCGATGAACTGGAGCCTGAACGTGATGGTGGTCGTTCGGTTGGAGGTTTGACACCGCTACTGCCCGGCTTGTCTAGACGTTCGCCATTGAGGCTATCGCGATCGCGGGCCTCCATTGACATGTGTTCGCCGTTGGGACGTGGCGAGTGGGATTCCTGTGGAATATTTTAATTTTTTTATTATTTTTATAATTCAAATATTGAAAAATATTTATAAAAACAATAAAAAAAAATATCATTTGCTTGGGAAAATTAAACACATTTGTAGCCCATATTAATTTTAGGGATTACTTTTATTTCGCAACATTATTTTTTAAAGTTACAAACGATTGCAGCAAAATATATTAAAATAACTTATATGTTGAAAAGTTATTCAATCTCAATATTTACCAAAAAATTTTGTATATATAAAATTGGACTTTCAAACTACTTTATTTATAAATATTATACACAAATTTTCGAATTTATAAAAATAAATAAGAAACCTATTCTTTAAAAAATTTCAACTACATTGTCAATTTATGCTTGTATAATTTGATCCCTTAAAAATTTCATTTCAATTGATTTTATATTTTTTTTTTTAAGAAATGATATTACAAACCCAACTCACCATTTCATTTGCAACATCTACGACTAAATCTTGATCGCTTTTATCTCCTTCATCCTCCTGGAAAAATTTTGAAAAAAATAAACAAAAATTGTGTTAACGAACTTTTCTTCTCTTCGACTTTTTCATCGTTTCGTAACCAAATCATAACAAACAAACAAAAAAAAAACACAAGAAGCAACTAAGGTATAAAATAGAATAGGAGGAAGAGAGGAGTTTAAAAAAGAGGAGATTAAATGAGAAAGAGAGCATTAAAGGACAAGAGCACAACTACAAATTTACAAAAGGATGAAGGTAGTGAGTGTGGCTTGGTGGTGTGGACAAACACAACAACAACGACAGTTTCACTTAAACTACAAAAACTACAGCAATAAGAGCACCTAGCCTATGGTGAGTTGAGCTCAGAAAGAGGCCAATATATATACATAAATTCTTTTTTTTTGCATTTAAATTATTAGTTTACAATAAATAAAGCAAAAATGAACTACTTTTGCTATTACTAGGATCTACGCAATTTAATCAAACATAAAACAATTAAATACCAAACCGAATACTAACTTGTAGTTTCTCATCTTTTCGACGCTTGGTATCGTTCTCAATGTCCAGCGGTGAACGTGCACGATACTTTTCGCGATCTGCCGGTGACACTGAATTGCGCTGCAAATAAAATGAAAACTTCAATTATGAAAAATTATTTATCTAAGCAAATGAATATCTTACCAATCGTTCTTCGGCGCTTGCTGGCCCCTCTAGACCTGTCGGCTTTATGTCGGGACGATGATGTTCTGGTGGTGCCTTTAAAAGGCCCTGCGGCCCGTGTGGTAATCCCATAGAGGCACCCAAAGCTCCAAATGGCCCACCAAGTGGACCCAATGCACCCATCGGTTGAGGCGGTCCGCCTGGTACTTGCTGAGCGTGTATTTGTTGCTGTGGAGTGGCAATTTTTTTTTTTTTGAGTATTCAGGTAAAACTTTATAACAATGAGTATTAGAAGCAATTACGTTGAGTGTTACATTGAGGGTTGTAATTAAATGGAGATAAAAATAACACAATTCACAAAAATAGGCAGCAATGAATTAAAAATACGCAATGAGATTGAAAAACATATTTGCTATAAGAATGGTTGTTATTAAGTGTCCAATGATGAATTGGTTTGATTGCGGAATAAGGACGTTTTAACAAACACAAGTAATGAAAATAAATAAAAATTTTATTTTGTGTAACTGCTTTTATTTATATTGATTCGATCAAAACGATATGCTTTGAAAAATCTGAACTTGTTAAAAATAAACAAAGTAAAAACGTAAGCCTTCAAAAAACTTAAAATCTGCTTATTATTATTGAGTGAATTTTTTTTTATAGAAATTACTCATAATTGATACAAATTAAATATAACTTTAACATGAAAAGTTAATGAAACATAAAACATAAAAAAGTTATATAATATATGACTAAAAATAATTTAAACTTTGTAGGAATTTAAAAAAATGTAATAAATTAAATTTGACAGCAGAGAACGAATAAAAATTAAGAAATAAAACGAAATATTTTTAAAGTTGCAAACGTACAGCCCAAAGTGAATGCAAATTCAACGCAAAGGACAGGATATGCTTGCTCGTGATTTTAAAAAAAGTTTTTTAAGAAAAACCATAATTTCAAACTAAGTTAAAGCGTGTTCAAACAGTTTTGATCTGTCGTTAAGTTTTGTTATTTCTTTTGTGCAGCACAGAAGATAGAAAAGAAATATAAACAAAATGTGAAAAAACCAAACAGCACATAATGAAAGCGTATTTTCGTGTTATTGCCGCAGAATTCAAATTTTTTTTTAATTTTATGAATTTATGAAAAATGGGAACACATAAAACCAACGGAACAAAAGCGGCAGAAGACGCAACGTAACGAAACGAGCAAAAACGAGCGAAAAAACAAACTCAGTTTCTTTCTTTTTTTCTTTTTATAGAATAAAAAAAAAACTTCAAAAACTAAAAAAAAAAACTTACAAGAAGTTGTTGGATTCCCTGTTGCTGGTGCTGCAAAAAGCACACATCGGAGCGAAAATGTATTTGAGTTTTGATTTGGTTTAGTTGGTTTAAAAAAAGGTATTTTAATTAATTTGCATTATTGAAATGAAACAAATAAAAAAATAATTAAGCAATAAATAGACAAATTTAACAACAAAAATTGTTATCTTTAAATGTCTATAAATTTTAAATAAACAAAGAAAAAAATATACTTAAAATGATTATCCTTTTTTGTTATATATTACAACATAAAAAAAATAAGTACAAAAAAAATAAAAATCCGCTGTCAAACCAATTTTTTAACAAAAATTATTGAAATTATATGAAGACAGCAATTAAGGAGCTTTAAAGTAGGCAAATGTAGATTTTTACAACTGATTGTGGCTTGTCTTTGTTATTTACAAGCCCTAACCACTACTGGTTCGTACAGCTACACTTTTTTTTGCAGTTCATTATTTGGTGAATTTTCATTTTAATTTAATTCCTTGGCAATTTCACCCTAACTGCTCTTCAGTTTATATTTACCAATGATAACTCGACGTATTTCATCAGAAAGTGGTTTTCCGCGTGCTATTGTGAAAATCTGATACGAAACTTGACGGTTTAAGTTTCGTATCAGATGATGATTTAATTTATTTTGCATTTAACCAAGTTTTTTATTGGATTTTCTAATTGTGGTCATTCTTTTTTGTATGTTTTTAATTAATACTTAAATGAATATATTTTTGAAATGTATTATTTTTATTAATATTTGTTGGTACCTGACTTTAGAAGCTCCTCAAAAATGTAAACCGTTCAAAAATAAAATCAATAGGTGATTCAAGAAAATTCGCCAAGTATTGAACTGCAAAAAAAGTGTAGCTGTACGAACCAATAGTGGTTAGGACTTGTATATAAATTATTTGATGTTAGAAGGTTTTTAAGAGCATGTTGTATGCCCGAGTAGAGAGAGTTAGCAATAAAATAAGACACACAAAATTTAGACGTTGGAACAGTAACATTTTGTTTAGCTTAAAAAATGATGGCCAAATTTTTTCAATTTAAATTATAATATAGTTTTTACAAAATATTAATATACCAAGCTAAGGTTAGATTAACTTGATTTTGTAAAGACGATTTAAATATTTTATTAAATGCAACAAATACTTTTAAATACTCAACTACAATTTAATTTAAAATTAAATGTGTACTATAAAAATATATTTTAACTATTCTCTTGTTTTATTATATATATCTCACACTCACTTCAAAAGTGACACAACACGAACATATTAATTTTCCATTAAACATACAAAATTGAACTCTATAAACATCGCAACTAACAAACAAACGTCTGTTAAGTCTTTGTTTTTTGTTAAAAGATGTCCAAAAACACTCACGTCCCAGTTTTTCCATGTTACGATCGACACAACTGGTAAACAGTTTTGACGCCTATTTTAAAAATATTCATCATTTTATTTAATTTCAAAGAAAATTTATGTTTTGTCATTTAAAGTAAATCTTCCACAAATTCAAAGGTAGTTTTCTGAGTTTTTGAAGTTGTGTCACGTTTGAAATGCGTGTGCCAAGCCAAATACTTAATATTGTGCGATAATTAAAATGGCTTCAAAATTATTCTTAAGATAAAATAATTTTTTTTAAGGTAAACTAAGACTTTGGTTATCAACATGTAGTACGCCATGTCTTTACAATAGAATTTATTAGTAGTACGAACAAAATTCGGCCTGTTCAAGGTTTATTGCTTTCTTCATAGTAGAATGGAAATCTTAAAAATGTTTGCACTATTTAGAGTTTTGCTTCGTTTTTTTTTTTTGTCGACTCACCCCAATAATCAGATTCAATTCTTGCATTGTTACTTGTTTCGCGCGTTCGACTGCTTGCAGTACCTGCTGTTGGTGATCAGCTTGAAGGAATGGTAAAAGCTGATTGATCAATGTATTCAATCGCTTGGCGATTTCGGTCTGTCGTAGCGAGAAAGAAAATGCAAAATGAAAAACAATTATATATAAAGAGTTACAAAAAGGTTTGTGATTAAAAATTTTAAATAAATCTTCGAAAATATTTCTCATAACTATAAAATTTGCTTTTACTTTGAATAGTACGATAGAGTTATTGAAAAATTACCTGTTTGTGCATTTCAACATTAAGGCCATATGACATTTCGTAGTACTGCGAATAAAGAAAAAAAAACAGTTTATGTATACATGTATTTTAAGCGATAATTAAATTCGTGAATTTTTACCATAACGTAATGGCGCTGCATTTCGGTTTTCTCATTTGCTAGCTTCTCGCACTCCAACTTTAAACTGAAATGAGGTTTGAAAAAATAAGAATATTGATTAAATAGCCCAATAAAGCAATTATGACTTAAAAAAAAAAAACTAAGTGTAAAAAAAGATTAAGAAAATATAATTTTATCGTTTAGAAAAGCGACCAACGACATATTTTAGCGGCATTTTGCTTCACTTCCTGTTCGTAATTCCGTTTTGATTGCCGTCGAATTGACACAATCGCTTGCCGCAAATTGATCCTACACAGCATCAACAACGGGCCAACATTAAAACCGGTTGTGAATGATCATCAGTGCCCAAGTACCAAGAATTGAGTTAAGAAGCTGTTAAGATCTAAAAATTGTTTATCTTCGTTTTCGTTATTACTCATCGGAGGCATCCTGAGCGAGTATTGTATTGAGGCGCAACTTTATTATTTGACACAGTTTTAAATTTTTGAGATATATGTTTTTGTTTATTTATTTATAAAACAATACATTTTATAAAAATATATTTGTCTATTTTTAATGTTAAATTTGATTTTTTAAATTTAAAATGCTACTTCAAAAAATGTTTTTTTGCTGTACACTTTTATATTATTTTGCATATCTTAGCTGCAAAATTAAACTTGTTACTTTAGTATTTACATTTTATGTGAAAAACTAGACTTAAGTTTAGAAGTGCCTGTTTTTTGTTTTTTAATATTGAATCAGATATACAAAATGAGAGAAAATTTTAAAATTAAATACTTGTTTTACTTTAGATTATAATATTTTAAGTTTCAGAATTATTGTGTTCTTTTTTGCATTTCTTCTTCAGCCTTAAATTCTTAACTGCGTTTATCGATTTTAAATACGCTTTTCTCTGGTTAAACTTATTAAATTTTAATATTTATTTTGAAAACGGTCAAGGGATTTGTAAACAAATTGATCGATAGTAAATAAAAATAGGGAATTGGAAATGTAAATAAATATTAATATATATAAACAAATAAAACCGCTCGCAATGAACGAAATGTGTAGCATGAAATTATTTGCTCTGGGTGCAAACAGTTTTGCTTGTTTGTTCTCGCGCAGAAATGTAAATAAATTTTTCGTCGAGAACAAAAACAGACAACAGCAAAAAAGAAAAAAACGAATGAAAAATAAATTTAAAACGTAAAAGACAACAAAAACGCGTTTTACAAGTGAACAAATAAAAGCATAAATAAAATAAACAAATGTGGTAGGAAAGTACCGCGTATAAAATAGGCGCGTTACAATTTTAAAGTAAATATTTGACATGTTGCATTGACTGACGTACAGGCAGACATACAGACAGACTGTTAAAAGAATACCGAATGCAGGTAAAAGTTTTGAAATATCAAAAGGTGTAAGTTGCAGGGTATTATTATTTATTGTGGGCAACTTAAGAAAATCTTAACAAAATAAAAAACAAAAACATTAAAATGTTTACTTACGTGTGATACTGTGCCTGCAGAAAATTGAATTCTTCCTTAATGCGTTCAAGTGTGTCGACTATGGTGAACTTAAGCGGCCCCTGGGGTGGTGGACCCTTTTGTGTGAATCGAGTGGAGTAAAAAATTGAAGGAAAATAACGCAATTAGAACAAAATATATAGGTATATATATATATATATATATATATAAATAAAAATACAAGTACCCCAATGAACTTTAATACAATAAATTTGCCGTCGTTACTTACCCCTGCTGAAGGGTGACGCACCGGTGCAGGATACATCTTGCTGTCCAACAAATATTATCAAATGTGCCGCTGCTTTTGTCGATATTGCCAAAAACTGAACAAAAGTTTAAATACAATTTTTCAAACTAAAAAACTCAAGTTTTTGCACGGATAAATTTCTTTTATTTCCTGTCGTCGTTCTTGCTAGTTTTTGACGTTTTCGTCGTCGGTGATGCCTGCTCCCGCCTGGCTGGTCTTATACACCTTTCCTCCTTCCTTCCTTCCTTCGCCTTCCTGACTACCTTGTCGGTCGGTCGGTCGGTTGGTCGCTCGATGTGGCTGACTTTTTCTTCTGCACTTTCTTTTCAATACGTTTTTCACCTTTCCGCTGTAAATTTACATGAAATTTTATTAAATTACATTAAGCATTATATTTTCGCCATAATTGCACTAATTTAGAATAATATTAGTTCAGTTTTTTAATGTTTTATTGAATTTTGATTTTTTTGCACAACTTTTTTCTACTTTTGCTCGCTCGCTGGCTCGTTGCTTTTTTCCGTATTTTCTTTTACTTTTGCCTTTCAATACGTAGAATTGCACACACACGCACGCACACATGCCAACATTTTCGAGGCGCCCGCGACGACAGTCGGTGTTGTTGGTGTGGTGTGGCTAACACCGAGTAACGAGTAAGTGTATGGTAACGAGTGCACACACACATACACAAGCCGTCACACCACAAACGTACCAACAACCGCAGCAGGGAGACCAACAACGGAAAGATTACTAAAAAAAAAAAAAAAATAACCGCACCGCAACAGTGTTGTATTTTTTGGTTATAAAGAGTTTGGTTTTTTTTTATTTATTTGTCTTAACTGAACAATTTAAATTTTTTGTTTTTAGTTTTATAAATCGTAAAACCCACTATTATTTCATGCAGAATGAACCTAATTAAGCCTTTGACCTATTTTCTTTTTAAGTTTGTTAATATTAACCCGGAAAAAAATGTCTGCTTTTATTGCGAATTCTTTTCATATTGGACATTTAAAAAAGCCAGATTTTCATGAAATTTTGTCCATATAAAGTTTATTATAACAAATTTTAAAGGCGTTGTTGGCGAAACGTTTGTAAATAAGTTACATTTTGTTTCTTTATTACCGCCAAAGATTTTATTACAAATTTCTGTGCTACTACTATTTAACTCAACACTGTGCCAGCCACTAGCAGAAAACCGAAGCACCACCACTACTACCAAAAGTAAAAACAACAATTGCAACAAAACCGAACAAACCGACGAAACCAAAACGTAACCGACACGACCAACAAACGACCGAAGCCCAACCGCACGACGAGACGAGCAAGAGTACAAAAAAAAAGTGGAATGGATCCAGAAAAAAAAGAGATAAACAAAAGCAATTAAAAAGAATACCAATTTTCGAGGAAAATTCAGAATACTTCTGCGTTTAGCGATGCGTCTTATATGCACACAATTTCAGTATATTCAACATTTTCCACAAGCGGTAGTTTCTTTCTCACGTGTCGACTTGCAAAGGTTTTTTTGCTACTGCAAAAAATATTTATTTTAATTGTTAAAAATCACTTCAGCACTTTTCTCCCTTCCATTCCAATCAAAATCTACTCGTTGGTCTGTCCGACACTGATGCCGTGAAGAAAATATAGCTCACTCGTTTCTCGCTTTTCTATTGCGTACTCACAAACATACACACACACACACACGGGCGACACCAAACGAACTTTGCTCGCCACTCGCTGCTTTCGATGGCGCTTGTAAATGGCGTTCTCTGCTTTTTGCTCGTTATTTTTTGCGCTCGCTCAAAATAATCCGACCGTTTTTTCTTTTTCGCATTTGCTTTTTGTATTTTTTTCTGCTGCTTCTTTCTTTTCACTTTTTGTTCGTATGCTCTCGTACGAAACTGGGTTCGTTTGTCTATTTTATTACCACTTTGGGCGAAGCAAAAAAAATCTGCACCTTTTTTACGACAATTATTTTTATGTTTATATCATTATAATGCTAAATAAAACACGCGAATATGCTTGCGTGCCACTTTATCTACACTTTTTGATAGTTTGCGAAAATTCTCAAGCACTTTAAATTAGTTTAAAATTCATTTCAATCAAAACAAAAAACTTCCGACACGAGGTACTCGGCAAAAATTCATCGAATGGCGCTCGCGTTTGTGCTTGTCTGGCTAGCGACAACTCGATATTTTTTTCTTTTTTAATGCACTATTATTTGCAAATGGTTATCTCTTTCTTACACGTGCATTTACAGCGGAGTATGGTAGAAGAGTGCGAAAACTCGACTGTGACAGCTGCATAGGCGCGAATGCAATGAAGTGAGTTGTAATTGGCAAGCGTCCCCATGCCGGCACATGGTTGCATTTTTGAATTCATTTTATATCAAAAACATCTTAGCAATTCATTTCATATTTTGTTGCGGTATTAACAAAATATCAGAACATTTTGGAATGGAGAAAATTAAAAACGTTTATTTCAAATGATTACAAAGAGTTCCTTTCGCGATACATTTTAATTTTTTGTTTTATTAATTGGTGTTGGTTAAACTTAAAAGTATATTTTTCCTGTACATATCAATACGCTGAAGAAATCCTTGTACACGATCCGTATAAAAATTTCCACTTTTCGCCACCTGAGCACGTCGCAGGCGCTCTTCATGTTTAATTGGCTTCATGTGCAGACTCGCACGTTGGTAGGCAAAAATACCGGCGAGGAAGTTCCAAATTGTTATCTGTGGCCACAGAATTTTGGTGAAATACAAAACGGTCGTCGTTAGCTGCAGAAAACAAAAAAGAAATTTTAATTTATATTATATTTCATTAAAACTACTTTTTTCTTACCTGCCACATTAGAAAATCACTAATTCTTGTCTCACCAGACGTTCGAAAAAGCAAATCAGGTGGAGGAGAATGACGTGTATACAAACACTCTTCAATCAGTCGCTCACTTATATCCGTCTCCAAAACAGATGCTTCGTCTTTTCCCATCCCATAGTCAGCAGCCTTGTTCAGCACTATCTCCACTGCTTGTGTTATTTCATCGCGCGACGTATATGCGAACGCCACGTTTAGGAAAAGTTTATCATTTTCCTGCGTGTCTAGCATAGCGCGCGCAATTAGTCGCTGCAAATCTTTCGGAAGCAGCGCCATATTTCCGATAACGCGAATTCGCACGCCGTGTTCATGCAGTTTGCGCGACTCTGCAAGCAGTTTCTTGAATTTGTCGCGTGCCAGATCGAGCAGTCCGTTGACCTCTTCGTCGGAACGCTTGAAATTCTCAATACTAAAAGCAAAGGTTGTTACCTCGCGTATGCCCATATCCAAGCACCAGCGCAAACAATCTGCCAACTTGTCAAAGCCACGCAAGTGGCCTTCGATTTTTCGAAGGTGTTCCGACTGTGCGTAACGCCGATTGCCGTCCATGACGAAGGCAATGTGACGTGGTATATGACCGCCGGCGCGGACCACATTCATTGCTAGTGTTTCGTACCAGGCGTACTTGTAGTCAGATACCCATGACATTTTCTTGTATATTCTCTTGTCTTTAGGCGGACAACTTGTGCATTTACTGTTTCTGATGACTACTACTGCTTCCGCTGCTTATCAGTAAGCTATATTACTTATCAGATTTAGTTTGGTCTAATGTGAAATCACTTTTTACTTTTTTCCAATTAACGAAAACGAAAACATTGAAGAAAAAACTGAAATCTTGTGACAGTCAGTGATGCTAACTTCAACTAAAACAAATTGGCAAAGTTTGGAATTAACTGCAAAGTTTAAATTTATATGTTATCTTGTTTATATTATCTTCGTTTTCCAAATTTGTCAAATTTGTATATCATCTACAAGTTCTTCCTGCTTCGCGATTCCACCACACTAACTTCACCACGGTTGCGGACAGCACAAGCGACAGCGAAGTTTTCATGAGAAAATATTTTTAATTTTTTACTAAGGAAAAATCATTGCTAATCGATGAAGAATTTCGCAAATTAAAAGGATAAAATGGATAACGAACACTCAGTGGTGGAGTCCATAGTGACGCCAGGTAAGTGTAAAAAGCGGAGCAATAGGAACTCAATTGGAATTTTTGCTCAAGAAGCGGCGGCGACTGCCGACGGCGACGAACACAGTGGTACAAGGCAGCAGGAATATTTTTGCAAAATATTTTAAAAATTCAATTGGATTTTGCAATGAGTTTATTAATAAAAAATACAAATAAGTGAATAAAGTTTAATGTAATACTTTTCGCAATTTCAACTTGCAGAATTATACTTTCTGATATCAAAATTTCTGGCTGCTGGACCGCTGCAGGAGACCGCAAAGGTGAGTGCCAAAATAATTCGCAACGATTGAATTAATAAAAACGGGGAAAATTTATTTAATGAAATTTAAACTTACAGGTGCTCGTTCGTGAATTGGAGGACAAAAAGGTGAGTGTCCAATGGGCATTTGTAAAACGTTCAAATGAGAAATTGTCATAAAAAGAGGAGGAATAGGAACTTTTGAAAACTCGCAATTTTGATTGGTTTCGCGGCAATTCGCGCTGCGTGGCGCGGCATCCGCGTCCGTGAAAGTGAACGTCTGCTTATTTCAGAGTCTAAAACTATACTAAAATCAGAAATTGTAAAATGTTTTCAATGAAGTGTGTCTGTCTGTTTGGCTGTCGTCTGTCCGTTTGGTCTTTTTGGTGGACTGCAGCAGAAGTCTGAGCACGTGCTGAACTCAACTCGAAAACAGTTGCAATATAAGAAATTTTCATATTTTCTGTTTATTTACATTTTATTTGTTGTTATATTAATTACACCCGCGGTTCCCCCGCTCCAAAGTCACAAGTTTATATTCCCGCAACTTCCACGGATTGGTTTACGTTTAGGCCTGGTCTTAGAAAGTATTTCGATTGAATAACGCAATAATCGCGTTTTCGTTTTTGTTTATTTTGGTTTGCTTTGATGCTTATTTTGTTTTTAACATTTTTTTCTTTCTTAACTTTGCACGTAACCATGACCTACAGTCGCGGCCAGCAATGGGCGATGGAGGGCGGAAACGGTTTTTTGCTTGTAGTTTACATTTTATTTTGATTATTGCTATTCGCGTTGTTAATGAAGATAGAAAATTTTTGATATATATTATAATTTTTTTTTTCTTTTTATTAATAGGTCTTGCCCAAGCGTACAGACTGGCATGGCGTGGAACATGACCAGACTTTTGCCGAGTTGGTAAGTTAAAAAAAGTTTATTTTTGAAACGAAATACAATTCAGAATAAAAATTCGAATCTATGAGTACAGTAGTATGATTTTTTACGAAATTTTATAGGTAAAAATAATATATTTTTATTATAAATTAAATTTTTTTTAAATATATTTTTTTAATGTTCTTTTTATTATATGCAAAATATCCTTGCAAGTTTACAATAATTTCAAATTCTAAATATTAAATTTTGACCCACTGTGCGACTGCTCTGCGAGACTTTTTAAATTTTGTTGTACCTTTCCCCATATGATGAAAAAGAAATAAATTTAGTACTAAAATTATCCTTAAAATTGAACAACATTTCTGACATAGAGGTTTTTTGTATTGTAACGCATAATTGTAATATTTTTTCATTTGCTAATATGTGTTATATACCCAGGCGCCGCCATATTGACTTGCATGATTTGTCATTTTGTCTGTCCGTCGTGCGTTGTAATTTATCGATTGACATACATACGTATATAAAATTTTTTTGTAAGAAATTTTTATAATTATTTAGATTAATTAATTTTGTTGCAATTAAAGAAAATCGTAGTTAATTAAATTTATAAAATAATTTTAAAATGTTATTGAAATTTTTTTTTTTGGAAAATTAAAAATGTTTTTTATGAGGGTATTAACTTTTTTAAAACGTTAACTTTAACAATATGCAAAATTTTGTTTAAATAATTTTTCTCTAAATTTCATTCATATTTTCGGGCTTCAATGAAAATTATGCATTCATTTTAGCTGGCAGACATTTTGTGACCTGTTGTCTATATGTTGCTCTTTCGTGTAGTTAACTATATGCGCGCCGAGGTGTATGTGCGAAAGAGTGCACTGTATCCTAATACTGCGCAGTGGTGAACAAGTTCTTTGTTCACTTTAAAATTCACCATAGCTGCCTAACAAGACGAGAGTAACACTATTGTGCAAACGAGATGACAAATGTTTATGCAAATTTTTTTTGCATAACTATTTGTTTATTTTGTTATTGCACATTTTGACAATAGGCATTCCAATTTTTCGGGTTTTATTTTTCAATGAATAAAATATTAACAATAAAGAAGCTTTATTGTAAATTATTTTAAAAATTATATTTATTTTTAAAAACTAGAAAAAAAACTAAATTATTTCTAGCTAAAAATTATCAATATTAAAAACTAATTTCTTAATATTGTTTTTAGGAACAAAAATATGCACACATCGGTCCAAATCATTTGCTTGAAATATGTTGCCGCATCGGCCCTATCCTCGACAACGAATTGGCGCCAAGTGTACCCGGCATATTATCGTTGCTCGGTGCCGGACGTCAAAGTCTACTTCGCACCAAGGACAGCATATATCGTACGCGTTCGCTACTAGACTACTGCACCCGCATTCATGGCGTATCACTGCCCGATTCGTGTGTTACAAAACCAATTCACAATTTTCGTAAGTTGTGTTAATTTTAATAAATTATTGTGGAGCAAATTATTATTTTAACTCTAATTTTATTTAATAGAAAAAGTCCTCACAGGCCGCGAATATGGCGGACCAGTGCGTCGCAAATTACTCGTGCCCACCGGTTTCTATAATAAAACTAAATTATTGCGGCGCACTGTTGGTCATTTATCATCGGTATACTGTGTGCTTTTCGATCGCACTGGGCGGTACATTATAACGGTTTGTAACAATGAAATTACATTAATATAGATTTATAAAGATCGTAACTTATTGAAAAATTTATTCAGGGTGCCGATGACCTGCTCATCAAAATCTGGTCGGCCATGGATGGACGACTGTTGGCTACGCTGCGTGGCGCTTCTGCGGAAATCACCGACATTGCTATAAATCTGGACAACACGATGTTGGCCGCCGGTTCGCTTGATAGAATTTTACGCGTTTGGGACATGCAAACCACTTCACCGATTGCAGTGCTCACCGGACACACAGGCATGATCACATCGGTGAATTTCTGTCCGTCGCCGCGCAGTGATCTCAAATATTTGGTCACCACCAGCACTGATGGATCGATTGCGTTTTGGTCGTATTCGACGCCTCGAGGTCAAAAGATTACATTCGCACCCAAGCCGACACAGTATCACGAAAAGTTGCGTCCGGGGCAGGCGCAGATGATGTGTACAACATTCTCGCCGGGTGGCATGTTTTTGGCAGCTGGTTCGGCCGATCATCATGTGCGCGTGTACATCATGTCGGAGGATGGACCAAAGCGTATACTCGAATCGGAGGCGTATACAGATGCAGTCGACTCGGTGCAGTGGTCGCATCGTGGACTCCGTTTTATTTCGGGCAGCAAAGATGGCACGGCACATATTTGGATGTTTGAATCTCAGCAGTGGAAAAGCGTTAAATTGTGCATGACGGAACGAACGCCTAGGTTAGTTAAAAGTGAAAGTTTAGTATTCATTTAGCTATAAATTGTCTTAACTATTTTTGAAGCTGCCCTGAGCCAGAAGAGGGTAAAAAACTTAAAGTGACCATGGTCGCCTGGGATTGTTCTGATAAATACGTTATAACTGCCGCAAATGATTTTACAGTAAGTTCGTTTAATATTGTATAAAAGTATTAATTTGTAAATAATTCAATAGAATATTTACAAAAAACCATTAAAAATTATTTTTAGATAAAAAAAATTTTGCAATAAAATATATAATATTAAACTTTTATATTTTTAGATTAAAATCTGGAACTCGAAAACTGCCAAACTTCACTGTGTGTTGCGCGGTCATAAAGACGAGCTCTACGTGCTCGAATCAAATCCCAAAGACGAACACGTGCTCCTTTCCGCCGGTCATGACGGCCAAGTTTTTCTATGGGACATCGAGCAGGGAATTTCGGTGGCTCATTTCGTTAACAACATCGATGGCCAGGGTCATGGGGGTGTCTTCGATGCTAAATGGTCGCCCGATGGCACAATGATTGCTGCCACCGATTCACATGGACACATTCTCATATTTGGTTTGGGCTTTGGACCGGATAAATATAAATTGGTATGTGGAATATTTTCTATTGTTTATATTATAAAGTTATTAAAAACATTATGTTTATTTCAGTTGCCTACAGAGTTATTCTTCCACACCGACTATCGACCACTGTTGCGTGATGCTTCACATCATGTTGTTGACGAACAAACACAAATCATGCCTCATCTCATGCCACCACCATTTCTCGTCGATGCCGATGGAAATCCGCATCCGGCCAAGTATCAGCGATTTGTGCCGGGACGCGAGAATTGCGCCACAGATCAATTAATTCCAAATCTTTCGGTGGGCGCTGATGGCGTTGTCATTGACGACAATTTAAATGCCGCTCAAAATCCGGTCGCAGCACAAGCTGGCGCAGCTGTGGCGCCTGCTGCCGTCGTTGCTGGTGGCGTTGGTGCTACTCCCGGACACTACTCACACATAGATCGTCTTATTGCTGCTTTGGCGAATCGACAGGGGGGCGGAGGTGGTGGCGCGGGTGCTAATAATCAGGGTAATCCAAATCATTCACAGTTGGATCGCATGATTGAGGCGTTGGCTAATCGTCAGGGGCAAGATCAGGCGCCGGATTCAAATAACCGTGCTTCATCATCTGGAGGCAGCAACAGTGGCAGTACGGCGACAGCGGGAAATGTACTTGGAAATGGGCCAAGCACTTCAAGAAATGGTAAAGTTTTTAAAACCTAAATTACTAGAAAATTTTTAATCATGTTATTATTTCAATTGTAGCGAGTGATTTATCTGCACGACGACTTTCCGACGCCAGTAGCGTGCCGCGTCAGGGCACCACTTGGGGCCGTCCACCTGCCGAACAACAGCAGCAACAGGCGCCACCACAACAAGCTACATCACCCGTTGCCGGTGCAGCACAATTTAAGTACATACGTCGCATATACGTGCGACCGATGAAATACGCACAACTGCAAAACCTCAAACAGACGGTCTACGCTGCGGGCCAATTCGAAATGCAGGAGTACAAACGCGAAATGAGACGCCGACCGATTATGATTAACACAGCTAGTGCGCTGGCCTCATCTCAAGCGGGCACAGGACGGCAACGTAATGCTCGTGCTGGTGGTGGAACCGGCGCCAATCGCACTGCGCGACGACGTCAAGGTGGTGGTGGCGGCGGTGCAGCTACAACAGCACAACCGTCTCAGCCTGCTTATCGCACGCGCGCTGTACGCGATCAGGAAGAAATCGATGCGCCACCTGCACCCGAAGAGGAGGAGGACGAGGAGAGCAGTGCATCATCTGGTGACACAAGTTACTCGAATGTCGAAGCAAATCTCGAAGATTCTTCGGACGACTCAGACACAGAGAGCTCAGACTATTCGGATTGGGTTGCAGATACGCCCGGACCCAATCTTGAACCGCCTAAACGCTCCAAACGTAAACCGCTATCACGTCGACGCACTTTTAGCGATGATAGCAGCGACGAGACCACCGAACAGGCGACTACCTCTGCTGGTGCAGCTATTGCTGCGGCTACAAAAGCAGCGCGACGTAATAAACGTGTAGTCATACCGCCACCTATGCCCAACGGCGAAATTCCCGAGCTTTATCGTCCCGCGGAGTGGCTGTCAGAAGTTATACCGCGTAAAGCGCCATATTATCCACAAATGGGCGATGAGGTCGTCTACTTTCGCCAGGGTCACCAGCGTTATTTGGAAGCGGTGCGTACAAAAAAGGTCTACAAGTTGACACACAGCTCGGAGCCGTGGAACTTTCGAACGCTGCGTGATCACGAATTGGTGCGTGTTATCGGCATCAAATACGAGATTAGACCACCGCGTCTTTGTTGTCTGAAGCTTGCAATGATCGATGAGGAAGGCAACATGACGGGCACTTCATTTAAGATCAAGTATCACGATATGCCCGATGTTTTAGATTTTCTCGTACTCCGTCAAACATTCGCTTTGGCCGTGCAACGCAATTGGGCGATTGGCGATCGTTTCCGCTGCATGATCGGTAATTCAAAATTAAACATTTTATTGCATTAAATATATTTTTAATAATTTAAAATTACTTCAATGCGGCAATTTTTCTTTTAGGCGATGGCTGGTGGATGGGGCAGATCGAATCACGTCACGCGCTCGCTGGGGAATTTCCCGACTCATATTTCATGTGCTTCCGTGTACGTTGGGACAATGGTGAGTATGAGTATATGAGTCCGTGGGATATGGAACCCATCGATGAGAATCGTTTGCCTGATGAGGTGGGTGGAGCAGTACCTGTGCTGCCCGAGGAAATACGAGCCACTCTTTACCAGCCCAAATCAGAAGAGTGGCATCGCGGAGATCGGGATGGTTCCTGCCGGCGTATTATTAATGGATTGGAACAAGTGAGTGGTAGAGCATTAAAAATAAAAAATAATAACAAAATATTTAATATGTATATCTAAAAATTGCAAAAAAAAAAAACAATGTTTCTTTACTATCAGTTTAAAAAGCTTAAACAATTAATTCTCCAATTGCTCGCAGGTTATGCGTTTGTCGATTGCGGAGCATTTTCTTGCGCCGGTCGATTTAAATATTTATCCTGATTATGCCTATCTGATTGAGTATCCCATTGATTTAACCACTGTCAAGTATCGCTTTGAAAATCATTTTTATCGTCGCATCACAACGTCACAGTTTGATGTGCGATACTTGGCCACAAACGCTGAAAAGTACAATCGCTCACACACCAACATTGTGAAGCATGCGCGCATCATAACCGATCTCTGTTTACGCATCATAAGGTTAGTTCATTTTTGTAAAACCAAATTAAATTTATTTGTAATGTTTGGTTTTTGATTTTATATATTTTTGCAGAGAACCAAATGACATCGATGTCGCTGCTGTATATCATCAACTCGTCGACGTGTATCATTCGTCAGAGTCGGAAAATGATAATGAATCCGATGTGGTGCCATCCACTAGCACTGGGCCAACAACATCTGCTGCGGCACGACAAAGCTTGTCGTCGACTAGAAGGTAAGTTGATTTTGGACTTGATTTGATGAACTCATTAAAAGTAATTATTAACACGGATATATTAATAAATTTAATTTTTTAGGTCCAATCGCATACGTTCCGACGGAGATTGGCGCTCGGATTGTCGCCAACTGCTCGATATGATGTGGCTACGCCAAGATTCGGCGCCATTCCGTGAGCCTGTCGATACCATTGAGTTTCCCGACTATTTGGAAATTATTTCGACACCCATGGATTTGCGCACAGTTAAAGAGGATCTTCTGGGTGGCAATTACGATGATCCATTAGACTTTTCTAAGGATGTGCGTCTGATATTTGTCAACTCCAAAAATTACAATACAAACAAACGCTCACGTGTAAGTGCAACTAAAGGCTTATTTTTTCAGTTTGTTTTGGTTATAGCATTTTCGGGACTATGTGGTTTTCCTAAAAAGATCGTCATTTCATTTCGAATCTTTTAGTAATTTGTTTGCGCTGCTTTTTTGTTTGATTTATGTTGTTTGTTTTTTGGTTTGCTGTTACAATCTATCCTCTAATCGCCACTTAGCCACCATAGTCTTCTCAGATTTAGCATCATAAACACCACCTCACCATCACTTTTTATGTATGTATTTTGTTTACTTTTTAAACCATGCTTTCGAATCAATCATTGAATCAATATTATCATTCTAATGAATGACGATCATTGTAGGATAATTCAACGGTAAGGTTGCATTTGTTTCCCTATCTTTTAAGTTTGAACGGGAGCGGTTTTTTTGGCTACTTCAAAGTGTTTCTAAAATTGCTTTTTAAATGCTTTCGAAGCATTTCCAAAGTGTTTTTAAGCTATTTTTGTTGTGTCTCCGAAAACACTTCTAAAGTATATTCTTCTGACGTACATGCAAAGTACTTCAAAAGTTCTTTCCTTCCTCAAATCATGCCTCTTGCTCGTTTTTAGATTTACTCCATGACGTTGCGCTTGAGTGCTCTCTTCGAATCGCAAATTAAGACTGTAATCAGTAACTGGAAGGCAGCACGTCGACGGGCCAACAAGAACAAGGGCAGCCCACGCGGTTCAAGCGGTAGTCCCGCTAAAAGAACACCGCCAGAACGTAATCATCGCGCTGGTGCATCGACTAGACGGCAGCAAAAATCAACACGGCGGTTGCACATCTCGGAAGACGACGATGACGACGATGAGGATGATGATGAGCGACCACGCGGTAGCCAACGACGTGGTGGCGTTATTGTGGCTGGAGCAAGTGGAAGAAACGGGTCTACACGAGGCGGTGGTGTTGTCGCTTTAAGTGCAATGCCGAGCACTTCCAGTTCGAATCGTGTTACATCGTCTTCGTCACATCGACGCGGTGCAGGCGAAGATACAGTAACAGCGCCAGTACGCAGCTCTAGACGTAAAGCGGCAAGCCAAGAACTCGACGATGATGACGACGAAGATGAAGATGACGAAGATGATGTACATGTCAACGAATTGCATCGCTCGAGTTCATCCAGCTCTGACGAAGATAGCGACGAAGAGGCCAGCTCCGACGAAGCCAGCGCGGACAGTCACGATGATGACTCGGGTGGCGGACGTCAACGCAGACGAGCCGCATCAACCCGCAATAAGCGTAAATTAAGTGGCGATGAAGACTCTGAGGAGAGCTACAATCCGAACAATGAACGCGGCGGTCGATCGAAAAGTAAAACAAAGCGCCGCAAGTCCAGCAAAAAGAGCAAAAAGAACAAACAGCCTTCGAAACGCAAATCACGCGCTGTGATAGACGATGATGAGGACTATACGCAGGTAACGCAACGGAAATCTTCAACTGTGTCTGCGACGACCAGCAACAGGCGTTCTGCTGGTGGAGGTGGTGGCAGTGCGCCGAACAGTGCAACAAAATCTCAACGTCGCGTTAGTCAACGTCGTCACTTTGAGACGTCCGAAGATGATGCGGCCGCAGCTGCTACCACATCACAAGCGGATGAAAGTACACAGGACACGGTCAGCAATACGCCAAAGAAAAAGGGCCGCCCTACAAAAACCACAAGCAACAGTTCAACTGCTTCACACGTTGCCGCCGTCATAAATGATGGACCAAGCACAAGTGCCGCGATTGCCGCAATGTTGCAGAGTCCATCGCGTAACACGCGCAATCAAGCTATCGGCACTGCCGTCGGCGGTAATAATGCTGGTGGTCGTCGAAATGCCACCGAAAATGATCACAGCTATCATCTGCCAGTGCGCAATGGTCGTATTGCCGAATCGGATACCGATTCACGCGAAGTAGCCACTGCGCGTCCAACACGCTCTAGTGTTAAACGTGCCATTTTGGATTGGGCGCGCGGCAGTGATGTCGAGGAGGAGCCTGACGATAGCGAAGAGGCCGAGGAGGTAAATATCAGTGAATAATTTAATTGTAATTTTGTGCTTCCCATGATTTTTATTTGCTGTTTGGTGTATTTCGCGTAGATTTTACCCACGCCCACAAAGGTCTCAAATGGTGCCAACATGCAGAGAGACGTGAATGGCCCATCGACCAGTCGAGCCGCCGCAACTGGTGCGACAGTTATGCGCCAATTGCGCACAAATCGCAACACTGTCGTTGAGCCACCGGATGACGACGACGAGGAGGAGGACACCGACGACGATGATGATGGCAGCGATAACGAGCCATTGGCAACAAGTCAGGGCTCGCAGCATCGCTCTCAAAGTAAGTACTTGCATTCAGAAAAATATAAATCGTTTTTTTTTTCAGGTATATTAATATTAAAACAAAAAAATATTTCTTGATTTTAAAAAGTAACGGTTTTGAGCAATTTATTTATGTAGGTAATTATAAATTTTGTTTATCTTTCTCGCAGCTTATCACCCGCCCTCCACTCGTAGTTCGCCACTAAAAACGAACACGCCGCATCCCCTGCAATTGCAGCGTGTTGCCACGATGCACATGACCCGCTCCCATGCGACATCGACGACCACATCAACAATAACAACACAAAGTGTAGCTACCTCCTCATCTGGTTCAGTCCCACATGCTGCTCACGATCATAATTATCACGGCGGTGATGCAGCAGCGGTGGCAGGGCCATCTAGTTCTGCGGCGACAGCTCGCAATACACGCCGCGTTCTGTCGCGCCATCAACGCAACGCCGACGAACTCGATATTAGCTTGGATCCGCTTGAAAATTCGCGACTACTCGCTGCGTCCGCAGCAACACGCGTGCGCCGTGGCTTGCCCACATCCACCTCGTCTTCGTCAGGTACAGCGGTGGCAGATACCCCACCCACTATTAATGTACGCCGTGGGCGCTCGCGTTATAGTCAAGAAAACTCACAACCGTCTCAAGCTGAGGATGAAAACGACGAAGATGACGCGGGCGCTTCAGATGAAGGCACCGATGGCGGTTCTAGCACCCCTCCACAAAGCAACGACGATGCTGATTCCGATTCGGAAGATAATCAGCCGCTCACCTCGTATGTACCCACAGCCGCCATAAGACGCAGCACTGCCACGGCACGCAGCAAACGACGCGAAGTTAAACCAAAATCGTCAAACCGTCGACCACGTCGTCATCGCGACGGTTCCGATGATGATGATGATGATTTTATGTGCGACGACGACGACGATGACGACTACGAAGTGCAGCGACGACGGCAACGTCAGCAGCAGCAGCAACAGCGTCGTCGACGGCAACGACACGACAGTGATAAAAGCGACGAAGCAGCGCCAAGCAGTCGCTCACAGCGTGGCTCTCGCAATCAAAAGCGACCGCGCTACAATGAACAAAGCGAAGAAGAGGATTTCACAAGCAGTCGCAACAAGCGCAAACGTGATGAGAATTTAGTGGGTGGCGCTGCAATTAGTTTAGGTGCAGCAGTAGCGGCAACACTCTCTACCACGCCCTCGACTAGTAGAGCCACTGTGGCGGATGTACATTATGCAACGAGTGCTGCAGCTGTGGCAACATTGGAAGGAGATAATGCAGTTGCTGACGACAGTACGCTCGATAGCGATGATGATGAGCAGCAGCTGTTGAGCGTCAGCAGTCGGGGTCGGGTGCGTAAAATTACTGCCAAAGCGAGAGGGATTTTTAAGGAGTAAAAATTAAGAAATATGCGACCAATGGATATTTTGCTCTTACGACTGTTTATATATAGAAATTAAAAATACCAACAAGCAACCACCACAACTAAACCAACAACAAAAACAAAAACCACAACATTTATAATTGATTATTGTGTAAGCCGCTTATTAGTTTTTATTTTATTTTAATTATTATATTTTGTATTATCTGGTGATGTTTCAAAAACTATTCATATTCGGAAATTGTTTTGTTTTTGTCAAAAAGCGGTATGCGGTATATTGAATTTTTCTTTTTGAATTCCACTTTTTTTTATTGTAAGGTTTTCATTTATTGCGTATTGCAAATATCAAAAAGTAAACTTCACTTATAAAATTGTATTTAAAAAATTGTTTAATAGTAAATTAAAAACAAAAACCGAACAATTAAAACAAACGAATACGAATAAATAGGTTTTTTAAAACATCGCTGGTATTAATTTGTCTTTTGTTTATGCGTTTCTTTTTCTTTATATAAACATGTTTGCCCCGTCGCAAATGTTCAATAATTTTATTTTATTTGTGCGGTGTTCAAACAAAAACAGTTTTCATTTTTTTGTAAAAATTTTATTTGTAGTGTTGTATTTTAAGTTTTCTTCTTATCTTTTTTGCAAATTATGTTAAAGACGTTTAGTTTGTACTTTTCTCGCTTATTTAAATATATTATATCAAATATAATACAAAAAAATACATTTTAATGTTTGGTCTTTTTTCACAAATTCTATAAACTCGCTACCTTCCCACGTTTCAAAACACACAGACAACACATATGCGCCAGCATACACATACACAAGCGTTTATATTATTTCGATGTAATATTGAAACTTACTCTTGTAGGCTTAAGTTTTAAGATTAAAAAAATATACTATTTAAAATAAAAAGTAAACGCTCCAGGTATTTATTTAAAATTTTCAAAGAAAATAGTTCTTTATTAAGTTTTTTGATAACAGCTAAAATGAAAGTTTTTCAAAAACAGTGGTAATAAATTTAAAATAAATTATTATGACAAATTACAAAAGCATTGTTTAAATTTAAATAAAAAAAAAACAATTAGACAAGGGTTGGTACAATCAAATACAAATTAAAACAGAAATAAAGAGAAATTTAAATACAATTTAAAATATTACAATTTAAATATAAGAAAAAAGTAAAAAAAACTTAAAAATCAAAGAAATAGTTCACTGCCATTGTGTTGTATATAAGTTTCCTGGCTGCTGCTGATTTGGCTCTTGGGACTGACTCGTCGACGGAATATAAGCGACTGCATTGACAGTGCCTTGTAAGAATGTATTTTGATTCTGAGTAAAAGTGACGGGCGGCGTCAATGCCGCTGTTATTGAAACTTGCTCAGTAACGCGAACAGCGACAAACTCAGTTTGTGTCAATTTAAGCGGAAGGTGTGGCGTTTCAATCGAACTGGTCGTTGTATTTGTTATCAAATCATTACTCTGAGTGACTGTCGTCGGCGCGACTGTGCGATTGTTACTATGTGCCATTGTCTGTTGATGCACGACCAGCTGTTCTTTTGTGCTGAAGCTGCTTGCGCACTCGATGCATGTGTAGGCCTGACCGGAGGCGTGTCGACGCAAATGGGTGGCCAATTCATTTGGACGCGTAAATGATTGATCGCAATAGGTGCAGTGATAGGGTCCGGCATGTACGCGCATATGTTTTGAGAGTACCGCGGATCGAGCAAAGGCCTTTTGACAGACACTACATTTGAATTTGCGTTCGCCGGTGTGTGTAATTTTGTGCGAATTTAAATCAGTGGATTTGGGGAAACCCTTGCCGCACACTTCGCACGTGTATGGCATCTCGCCAGTATGACGCCGCATATGAACGACATAATTCGATTTGCTGGTGAAGCAATGGCCACAATATTGGCACAATATGGTCGATTGATTGTTGGTGGCATCGCGCTCGGCTTCGTCCATGTGCACCTGAAAACAAAATACAAAATATTTTGGTATGTGAGGTCTTCTTTACAGAACACTTTTAAAAGATTTTAACTTACCTTCATGTGCGTGCGCAGATTGTCTTTGCGATTGAATTTCTTAAAGCATACCGGGCAATCCATTTTCAGCTCATCGGGCAGGTGCACGGCTTTGTGGCGCGTTAAGTGTTCTGGTCGCAGAAATGTTTTCGGACAAACGCTACAAGAATACAGTTTCTCGGCTGTAGTTAACCGATGGATTTTGACCGCTTTGCGCGCCTGTGCCAAGCATTCAAATTGTTGCAAATTTGACTTGAGCAGAAATTGACGAAAGCGCTCTACGCACGAGATGGGATGTTCGTCACTTTCGCACTGCGTCTTTAAATGATGGATAAGCAGCTGGAGACCACAGAAACTGCGGCCACAGTAGTCACAAGCGAAAAGCAGCTGTTCGCGTTCATGCGTTGTCTTTTGGTGAAAGAGCGCCTGATAGCGACGCGCAAAGTGCATGGAGCACAGATTGCATTTGTATGTGTTTTGTGGTATCAGTTTGTTGTCAGCGATCGCAGTTGACGTTGCCTCTTTTTCGGTTTCGTTTCCGGAATCGGAATTAGTTTCAGAATCACTGATGTGTAGCTCGACGCCCGCCTCTGATAATATGCCATAAAATTGTGAATGTCGCTTTTCGATGACTTCTTGAACCAAAAAATCGCGTATCACTTGCGGTTCGATGTTTCGTTTATGCGGATTTAGCGTTTGGTAAATAGGCGCAGATTCCAACGTTTTTCCCTCATTTTCGTAATTGTCAGCAGAGGCGTGTAGTTGCATGTGCTGTCGTAATTTGTGAATTTTCGACATTTCTGTGCCACAGATGAAGCACTCGATGGTTTTGTGGCCGTTGGGAACGCATTCAGCTTCTGAGTAATATTCGTCGTCTTCGGATGTGTCACCTTTGCAAGGTAAATCTTTTGTTATTTCACGACTGCGTCTGCCACGTTTGCGGTCCATTATCGAACGCATTTGCTTTATCTTATTATCGCTGCTACTTCCTTCGAATGTTTCTTTTTCTTCAGAGGAACTGGAACTGTTATCCATTGTTTATACTTTTGGTTTCAGTTCATATCGAAAAATCTATTCCCGTGAAAACAACAACTGTTATCAACAACTGTTGGGTATGTTCAATGTTCATTAAAAAAAACAGCTGTGGTGGTAAATAAAAAAAAACGTCTTACTGACTTTTTCTCAATTTCTCACTCTATTTAAAAACTCAAACTCATATGGAGCACTAGTGACGGTATTTATTGTAGGTACTTGTATTCTTTACCACTCATTGGGCGATTTTAGGTACATATTGAAACTTGAATGGTTATTTTCTTCCAAACAAGGAAGCCGAATTATTCGCAATATAAATCAGAGAATAATCCTCTTTGGTTGCCAATTATCGACCTCGCTGCAAGCGCTTAAAAACGCACGGGTCTAAATAATTTCATTTCAAACAACAAAAAGGTTCATTGTGGTTTTTGTACCGTCAATACGCCGCTATAAAATACATCGACGCCCAAACTCAATGGGAATATTTGGGGTACTGGCAGCAGCCATCCAAAAATCCATGTTGCAAAAAAGATGACAAGGGCAAGATTTCGCCTGGGAATTTGGAGCATGTTGTACGCGAACTGGGCAAAACGCCAACGCCACACAGGGTAGATGACATCTTCACTTTAAAACCTGTTTTATTATATTATAAAAATAATTCTGAATGAATTTTAAACTTTATTTTAAATGAAAAATTCTTATAAAAAAAAAACCGGTTGTTTTGTTTCTTGTGTTACAAACATTTTTAATGCATACATTTCCTTAAAATAGGTACAATCAGTATCAGTTCTGAATTGATTGCGAGTGGGTCGCCGTCTGTGTTGTCGTTGTTGTTATTGTCGTACGTTCCGTTCGTTCGCTGGTGGACAGTTTTATCGTTTGTCGCTTTGGATGTTCATTCCGTGCCGTGTGCGAGTTTAAAATTCTTAAACACATTTTTTTTTAGTCAATTAAATTTTTCTTAATGACGTTCGTGGAGGAACTGGTGCAGTGGCAGTGCTTATTTTAAAATTTTAATCACAGACGGAAATATTTTCAAAAATCAAATTGACGAAAATAATATTTGGCAACTGAACAGTGACGTACAGAGAAGGTTTGCAAGAACGCCCAATTAAAGTGAAAAGAAAACAAATTAAATTCTAAACGCTAATAAACTCGTTTTTTATACATCTATCTTTGATAACGAGTTCGTTCTGATTAACAAAATTTTGTGATAAAAATCAAGTCGAGCAAGTAGAAAAAGACAACATAAAAATAAACGAACGCGCAACATTTTTCAGCATTTACCATTGACCTTTATTTGACTTTTATCGAGAGCAGCAACATATTCGTACGTACAGCAGCAAGCAGGGCAGCTAGTTTTCGTTCTTTTCGTTTGTGGTACGTGCGGTACAGAAAGCAGTAAAGAAAGGTAATAATATTATTAACATCATAAATTAATAAAGAACTTAATTCAAGTCTTGTGCCCATGCAAAGCAAATTTTGTTTTTTCTGTTTTGACATATGTCACTTGTGCATTTTCGTTGTATTAGTGACTTAGTATTATTATTATTGTTATTATTATCAGTTAAGACTATTAACGGTTAAATAATTGCGAAAATGTTCGAAACGTCAGTGTCACTTGATATGTCAGGAGTTGCATTTTTTTCCTACAAACAAAAACGTTCCAATAGTTTATTAAATTTTTATTTATAACTGAAATTATTTTATATACACAAACAGTCAGTCAGTGCACTTAAAATTCTACAAATTTAGCTGCGTCGTTGGAGAGTCTCCAAACTTCTTGGTTCGTTTCTCGCTTTATAACCTGTTTCAATACTCTTTTTCTCTCTCTATCACTCTCTTCAGTTTGTTTCATCAGCTGTTGGTTTAACAATATATAGTGAAATTTGCCTCGAATACCCTACACAATTTTAGTGAAATGATTTCTTTCATGTAATAGTCCATAATAAAAAAGAAAACATTTTCTAAATGTTCTTATCCGACTACGACCATTTATGATTTTAAAATGTGAAATTTAAACTGGTAGTTTAAACTAAAACTATTTTTGTTTCAATTTTCACTGCAAAAATAAATTCGATCTTTGTATCTCTTAACGGAATGAAGCTACATACCAAATTTCAGGTCGATAATTTTTCAAATACGTTAAGTCGATCAAAAACTCGGCATCAAAATAAAAAAAAAAATTTTTTTTATATCAGTTGGCTTTGACCAAGATACAAATTGTTTGATCCTGACTTTTCTTGGCTTGTGAAGTTCGATCCCCTTCTATCACCACGGTAGTTTCAATCTTATCGATGCAGACTATAGAGTACTAAGAAAAAAATAGAGTAATTCCTTTATTTGCAGAGAGTGGCCTTGAATATTTAATTCAATAATGTTAGTATAATTAATTGGGCGTAAAGAGCGCCATTGTGCACAGATAAGAAACTAAATTTGGACACTTTTTGTTGGTATATTTTTTATAATGAAAATAAACCTTTTACGCTTGGTATAATCAATATTAAATGATTAAATCATAAATACCCAACGAGATTGTATAACAAAAATGTTAACAGTTTGGATTGCGGCAAGCACGAATATTTTGAGCGGTACATTGGGAAGGAAGTGGAAGAAAAGAAATAAATCGTATGTAATAAAAATATCGTCAAATTGGCTGACGTTCGTTGGTTTCCTGTGTGTTTAAAATATTCGCACACAAAATTTGAAACACCATCGAATTTGCAAAAGTGCAAGTACATCTATTTTCAATTATTTGACTTTTTAGATTTTCTTGGCATTGAATGTGAATGAATGACTGCAGCATTTGGCTGTTGATCCAAGTTGTGTGATTTCGCATCTGTTCAAAGTTATAAAATTCAATGGCCGTTGTCATGGGTTTGTTTTTATTTATTTATTTATCTTTTTCGCTCATACAACACGTGAATTTATAAAATAATATGTAATAGAAATTATAGACAGCTAATTTTTCTCGATTAAAATTTACTTTTACACATAGGGTCCTATTGTACCCCTTATATTAGATTTTAAATTTTTGCCGAAAAGGTTTGATGACATTTTTGAAAGATTAACTCTTTACGGAGCTATACCAAATACATACAAATGTATTTTTTTAAAGTCTGTTGTGCTTTGAATGTGGTACTATACTCGTACACCTTCATAATTCAGATTGTTTATGCAAATTTAGACTGTTTTTAAAATCTCTTAAAAACAAGTCTAAATAAATGCGCTTATCAGCAACTTTTGCAGTCGAGACGCCAGTCGACGATCGGACGGATCTTCGTCCATCCACATACGAGTATTTACTGCACATGTCATTTAATCGTTCGTACTGCTGCTAAGAATACAAAAACATATCTCTCGAGTCGATCGTGTCACTTTGCTGAACGGGGCGTGACGTGTATTAAATAATCTTGTAACTATACAGCAATTTGTAAAACGTATAACATTAGGTCAGCGGCGGCAGTGGCTAATATGAAAATAACATACCTTACTGATAAGCGATTGATAAGAGATAATCATCTCATTTGCAAATTTGAGTTGAGAATTGAGGAATTCGCGCAATTAGTTGTAATTTCTTCGTAAAACTCGAAAGACAGTGGCAGTGAAGACTTTCGTGAATATTTGTCTGTTAACATTTTATACTTTAAATAAGGACGTAATGATGCGCAGACAGTTGTCCTATCGGATGGAGGAGCAAATGAACGTCACATATGATCCAAGGGTCTGCTGAAACTTTTTTGTGTGCTAATTTATGAAAGATAAAAATTTATGATATTATGATAATCACCATAGACCCTTGAAAGCAAATAGAATATGGATTTTTAAGATTAAGAGATATAGTACAAAGAATCTGTTTTGAATATTTGTAAAGTTAAAATATTTATTTTATTTTAACAGATGATGCGTCGTTTCTCTCGCGTGGAATCCGGTGGGGATTTGAAGGATTACTTCGATCGTGGCGATATCGCTATGCGTGAGAATCGTTGGAATTTCGAAATCGCATGGGAAGTCGCAAACAAGGTCGGTGGTATTTACACAGTGATACGCTCGAAAGCGTATGTATCGACTGAGGAAATGGGCGAACAACTGTGCATGATGGGTCCCTACAAGGAGAACTGTGCACGTACTGAAATGGAGGAGATGGAATTTCCACGTGGCAATCCGTTGTTGGATGCGGTAAATAAAATGCGCTCTCGTGGCTATAAGGTGCACACTGGTCGCTGGCTGGTCGATGGTAATCCACAATTGATTTTATTTGATATCGGCTCGGGTGCGTGGAAATTGGATCAATTTCGGTCGGAGTTGTGGGATAAGTGTCATGTTGGTAAGTAATACACTGAATAGAGCAACTTTAAATTTGTCAATAAATAATTAAATAACTGTGCTTTATTTTATTAAGGTGTGCCGCACTTAGATATTGAAACCAACGATGCCATCATTTTGGGTTACATGATTGCCGAATTTTTGGAAGAGGTATTTTAAACAAACAAACAAAAAACTTTGCTCTGAATTATATGCAATTTAAACAAAAACATATTCTCTTATGTATAGTTTCGCAATTGCGCAACCGAATACTCCAACGTCAATGAGTTGCATAGTCCACGCATTGTTGCTCATTTTCACGAGTGGCAAGCGGGCGTCGGTTTGATTGCGTTGCGTACTCGTCACGTTGAAATTGCGACTGTCTTCACCACACACGCCACACTGTTGGGTCGCTATCTTTGTGCTGGCAACACTGACTTCTACAACAATCTCGACAAGTTCGCTGTGGACGAGGAAGCAGGCAAGCGCCAGATTTACCACCGATATTGCATAGAGCGTGCTGCGACGCACTTGTCGCATGTCTTTACGACGGTTTCAGACATAACAGGCTATGAAGCGGAACATTTGCTCAAACGTAAACCGGACGTAATCACACCGAATGGATTGAATGTTAAAAAATTCTCGGCGATACACGAATTTCAAAACCTGCACGCCATGGCCAAGGAGAAGATTAACGAGTTTGTGCGCGGTCATTTTTATGGGTATGTGGATTTCTATAAGAATTTATATTGTGGATCCAAGGAATAAAGCATAAATTATTTTTATAATTTATTACCATAACTTATATCCTTTGTATTCAACAGTCACATGGACTTTGACCTGGACAAAACACTATACTTTTTTATTGCCGGTCGATATGAGTTCGGCAATAAGGGTGCCGATATCTTTATAGAAGCGCTAGCGCGTCTTAATGCCATGCTAAAGCATGAGAAACCCGATACCACCGTTGTGGCGTTCCTCATCTTTCCCACAAAAACCAACAATTTCAATGTGGATTCGCTTCGTGGCCATGCTGTGGTGAAACAGCTACGCGATACAATTAACGGCGTACAGAATGCGATTGGCAAACGCTTGTTCGACATATGCGTAAGTGGGCATATACCCGGCCCAGATGAGCTGCTAACGAAGGATGATTTGGTTAAGATCAAGCGTTGCATGTTCGCCATGCAGAGGGATTCGATGCCGCCAGTGACCACACATAATATCGTAAGTATATTGCATTGATAATTTGTTTGCAAGTGTTACGAAAATACATTTTAGGTCGAGGACTGGAACGATCCTGTGCTGAGTTCCATACGTCGTTGCCATCTCTTCAATTCGGTGCATGACCGCGTCAAAATGGTTTTCCATCCAGAGTTCTTAACATCAACCAATCCACTTTTTGGTATTGACTATGAGGAGTTTGTGCGCGGCTGTCATTTGGGCGTGTTCCCATCGTACTATGAACCTTGGGGCTATACACCAGCCGAGTGTACTGTAATGGGTATTCCCAGTGTCACCACGAATTTGTCGGGCTTTGGTTGTTTCATGCAGGAGCACATTAGTGATCCCAAGTCTTACGGTATTTACATTGTGGATCGACGTTATATCGGCTTGGAAAACAGCATCCAACAGCTTTCTAGTTTTATGATGGAGTTTTCGCGTTTAAATCGACGCCAACGCATTATACAGCGAAATCGCACTGAGCGTTTGAGTGATCTACTTGATTGGAGAACATTGGGCATTGTTAGTATTTTAGTGCAGGAAAAGTACAATAATCTAGAATAACCAATTGCTTGTTTTGTATGTTACAGTATTATAGACAAGCTAGAGTTAAAGCTCTACAAGCCGTCTATCCAGACTATGTGGATGAGAGCTCGCTGTATGGTTCCAGAAATAATCTAAGCTTCTCGCGACCATTTAGCGAACCACCAAGTCCAACGTCCTCAAGTATTTGCATATTAAATTTTTGTTCTTTATCAATATGAAAAAATAAAAATCTCTTTCAGGACACACTACGCCCGCGCCCTCGGTACATGGCTCCGATGATGAAGACTCCGTAGATGAAGAGACCGAATTGAAAGAATTAGGCATTAAGTAATCTTGTCACCTTAAATTGTTTAAATCATAGTAGTCTATAGTAAAATTGTTGAATTAGCGCTACAATAGAGAAAGCGAGCATACCTACTCCAAAATTAAAGTTGCTATTTTATAAATGTTAAATTATATTGTAATGCAGTAAGGCAAAACGAAAAAAAAAACACTGTCAAAAAGTTACAAAAGTTCAGCACCAACTTCTTACACGCAAGATGAACCACAACAACAACAACAACAACAATAATATCAGGAAATATACAAAAACAAAATATATAAACGACATTAAATGTACAAATAAATGCAAATCATGTTTTACACTTTCACACTGTAAGTCAAAATTATTTTCAGATAGTTCATGATTGATATTAAAATTAAAACAATTCTACGGGTTTTGTTGACGTTGTCAAATGCAAAAACCATAAAAAGCGAAAGTAAATAATTTGCGTGCTATGAAAAAGTAGTTAACTTAAATATTTCACTTGTGTTTAAATTTTTGTTTAATTTTCAATATGCGCTAAATTTTCCATATCTTGGATTAACTATAATTTGCGCACTAAGTTAGAAATTGATAATGGCAATATTTGTTGAATAGTCTCAGTTATGGGAATTCGGAACTAAATTTTAAATGAAAGCATTCAAAAATCCATCAGAATTGCCAACTTCTTTCGACATTATGAAAATAACAAAACAATATTAAAACATCTAAACCACAGAATCTAATAGTTTTTTTCTAAAATCAATCTGAGCACATTTGAGAACTTTTGTGCTAAGTTTTAAAATTAAAAAATAAACTCAAAAATATTTACAAAACTGTTTAATTTTAGATATTCCATTTATTTATAATGTTTCTACTTTTTTTTATATATAAATACTGTTATTTTTAATTTATACAATCGCCGCTCTAGACGAAGAAAGCCTTATCCAATATTTCTAACGAAAACCGTATAGAAAAATGAATTCAGTTGCAAGAAGCTATGGTCAAGTTCTTCTGCTGTTTTTTTTAAATAAAATAATTGTAAAAGATTTGAAAAAAGTTAAACAGGCAAGTTCTACATTTCACTTCCGTAACAAATTGAAATTAATTCACTTCAAATTTACATTTTGGTGTTCTACATTCCACTTTCACAATTCGCTCAATTTCACTCGTTTTAAATTCACTTCAGCATTAGAGAATGTAAAAAATGTTTTTTTTTTCGACGGAAACAAGTGACAGTTTTCGTAAGAATTTTGTATACGGATGACTTCGTCAGTTGTGTCGAAAAGACGGTGAAGTGTAATTAAGGTCGATATGTTTGTATGAATGTGAAAGAATGTTTAAGGCATTGCATTCCAGCAATAAGAAATTGAACTTAAAGTAAAATAGTTAAAATATTTTTCGCTTATTACGACGACTGTATGCTGAGCGAAGGAATGCCTGCCGACGACGCCTAACGCCTACCGCATTAAAATTTTCATCGTAATCGTCAGCATCCACCTCGTCATCATCGTAGTAGAAGCTGTCATCTTGAGCCTCAGGTAAATGCCCCAGCGAATCGGTTGGGTCAATGTGGAAGTCATTATCACCACTGCCTTCAATGTTGTTATTGCTATTGTTATTGTGACAATTCTCTACGATGGAACCATCAGGTCGGCGACATTTAGTTTTTTCAATTTTCCAACCGCCAGATTTTCCACCACCAGGCAAGAAATCTTCATCCATCCAGTCGAAATTGTTACCACCTCCTCCTACGTCACCATAATATGGTGCTTGATACGGCAATTCAGACGGATAATAAGAAGGCCACATTTGCCAATCTGGGGCATAGTTTGGATGCATATAAGATCCTTGTGCTGGACCCCTAAAAACAACATTAAGCTTAGTTTAAAAACCATACCAAAGTATAAATTCCAATTCAATATTTCTACCTGACAGCACTATAACAGCCCATGCAGCGTGGCGAAATACCATGTTGCAAAATGTAGCCGTACGGCAGCTCCAAGCATTGGCGACAGTGTTGCGTAGACATACGTTGCGGCTGTCTGCGGCACGCCACAAACGGCCACTGTTGTGCGTAGTGGCATCTTGCGCTGGTGTTGCGTCGACGCCTTCGATAGGGCACATACTCCACACTCTGCTGACAATTGCTACCGTCACTGCCAGCATTTTTGACGTCATTTGAACCTTCACAATGAGTAACACGCTTTGCGTACATTACGCGCGCCTTGCAGCGCTGACCGCAGACTCGATGCCGCTTGTGGTGGCAACGTGCTGCTGTCGAAAAGCGTTGGGCATCACAATTCTTGCTGCGCCGCACCACAATACAACACGAACCGTTGTTATTGTAGCCCAGGCCGTAGTCACCGCCTATGGTTGAAATATTTTGATACACGTTAATGTTGTTCTCGTTGTGTGCCGTTATGTTGCCCATCTGATTGTCGATGATGTTGCGAATCTCGTTGGTCAGGCGAATAATGTTGGTCGCATTGACAGGCGCTGTCGCGGCTGGCAGACGGTAATTGGTATCGTTGATACCTTGCACCACAACATCCTGACTGATGAGAATTGGGCATGTGGGACATTCTTCTTCGCACGCGGACCGCTTTTCGGCGGTTTCACAAACTTTCAGGCAGTAGTCACGATTCTCGTGACATTGATTGTACTCGTCAAGTGTGGGTTGGTCATAGCCCTGAACTTGGGTTTGAATTACAATCGGTTTCTCCTTAAGAACCTTTTTGCTGGTGGTAACTTTTGTTTCGGCGGCCGCACCGACGACTACATCTGTTAGTGTCACTAGTAAAGCTAGAGTGATAATACGCGTACTAAAGGTCAGTAGACGATTTTGGCCGTAGAGTTGGCGAGTAGCCTGCAAAAGAGAGTTCATGTTATCTAGTAACTAAACATCGAATAATAATTTCTAATTTCGGTTGAGTTGAAATACTTGAAATACTCGTACATATATTGTAAATGTTGCTGAATGGTCATTTAAAAAGGCTTAAAAAGTATTTAATTTTTGTATTATAGTGAAGAATTATGTAAATATTTGTTATAAATTTGTTATAACAAATTGTTGATAAGATACCCGCAGTATTTGCACTTATCTAATGGATCAACCACTTTTTTAAGGATTTTGCACAAATATGCGTGATAAGAAATATTTTTACAAAACAAACTTTTGTAATAAAATGTTTGTACATTTTATCTGTCATGAACTTAAATATAACTAACTGTTTGAATAATGTTTTATATACATTTTGATAAGAGCTTCGTTTGTGAAATGTATGCCAACTTGTGGAGCTATTACACATCCAGACAAAACTAAAGTCCCAAGGTCAATTTGAACTACACGCCTATATTTCACATATTTCGCTATTAGCGATTTATCTAGTATCAAGTCAATCGAGGGCTGACGGCCGAATTTTGTAACACTTTTAATCTTAAGATTTATATCGTAAACTTATGGAATGTATTTCTCATTCAAATGCTTATTTCCATTGATTATTGAAAGATATGATAACGCGCAATTTCTTATGATTAAACTTGCATAAACATTTCTTTAAATTGCAATTAATTGAATGTGTTGAGGTGCGTACCTTTAAACTCATTTTAAACTTCTAAACTTTATCTAACTCTGCTGATTCCCACTAATAAACAGAACTGCACCGCCTTACGGCCAAATAAAAACTAAAACACTTTTTCTCTATCAAAACTGATAAATTTGAAAGAGCTTTCACGATAAGCGAATGCCTTATCAAAACTAGATTAAAAATTGACTCAAAATCTATAGAGCTGAATAAATCAGAACCCAGGCACTCAATAACTAAAAAATTTTAAGAATTATAATGAAAAATAAAAAATAAATCATAAATCCTTGCTATAAAATATTAAAATACATATATTTAAATAAACATGAGTGCTTTAAACTATTTTTAGTTTAAACCGGAACACCAAGCGTCTTGGCAACCGTCCTGCTCCTGGCAGCCATATTCGCCCGGTAACTGTGAACAATAGTCACGTTGATCATAAAAGCTGCAAGAGCGCTTGGGACACAAATATTTGTAGCAATACGATGAACAACTTTCGGCATAGCCCAAAGCACAGCCAGAGCAATCGTACAAGTCTGGAAATTAAAAAAAAAATAAAAAATTATTTTGTTGGTTAAGAATTAATGTTTGATATGTTGACCTTGACTATCGGCACATGGGCCAGAGCGACGACAATTGCTAAAACTAAGATCCGGTGGCAGTACCATGTACGATTCCGTTTGTCGCGGTTGTGGCGCACGCAGATATATAGTCGGGGCAATGCAGAAATCGCCACAGCGTCTATACTGGCGATTGTAGCAAACCCAGCGATTGCCGACATTATTTAGGCGACACATACGTGGTGCCTTGACTGTACAACAGTTGGATTGATTAGTTGCAGGTGCAGGTGTAGATGACATTACTGTTTCACCGCAATCTTCCTCACTCTCGTTTGCGTCACAGGCTGGCGGTGTTGCTTGCAATTGAGGATAGTGTGAAGGCAAAGTTATGCTGGCGTTAACGACCATATTGTTAATATTGTTAACGAATACATCCGGTTCGGTTCGATTAAAATGCGTTATAACGGTGTTGTTGAAGTTAACGGTATGCACTATCGGCTCTGGTGGAGCACATTTGATGCCAGTCCAGACGGTGAGTGCGGGACATTCAGTTTGAAGACAACGTTTGTTCATGTAGACACCTTTGCCGCAGTAAATCAAGCGACAAGCACCAGCAATTAGAATAGTTCCTTCGGGACAACGAACGATTGGTGCTGGCGGAGGAGGAGATGTTGCTGTTAATAATGGTGGAGGTGAAGTTAAAATTATGTTTGGTGGTTGAGTGGGGTAGGGAGTTATAGGTTGATTAGGAATAGGTGTCATGGGTTGATCTGGTATCACAGGTTGATTAGGACACGGTGCCATAGGTGCGTTTGGTACCACAGGTTGATTCGAATACGGAGCAATCGGTTGATTTGGACATGGCGCAACAGGCTGATTCGGATACGGAGCAATCGGTTGATTTGGACATGGCGCAACAGGCTGATTGGGAAACGGAGCAATCGGTTGATTTGGACCTGACGCAACAGGCTGATTCGGATACGGAGCAATCGGTTGATTTGGACATGGCGCAACAGGCTGATTCGGATACGGAGCAATCGGTTGATTTGGACCTGGCGCAACAGGCTGATTCGGATACGGAGCAATCGGTTGATTTGGACCTGGCGCAACAGGCTGATTCGGATACGGAGCAATCGGTTGATTTGGACATGGCGCAACAGGCTGATTCGGATACGGAGCAATCGGTTGATTTGGACATGGTGCAACACTTGTTTGAGGTGAGCATTTTAAATTACATTCATAAATGCAACACTGACCATTGACAGATATTTGTCCTGTAAAAGTTTGTATTTACCTTTTGTTTATCAAAATTACAATAAGAAAATATAGATATTTTCTCACCATTTGGACATTGAGTTGCGTTCGTAGCTGGGTAGCACATACCATTTAATAGACCATAATTTGGGGGGCACGAGGTACTTATCTGTACACATTGACCATTTATATCCACATAACCTTGTTCACAAACCTTACGAAATTTCAAAAAATTAATAACAACTGCAACAAATGTAGTTACTATAATACTCACTCCCACTACCAGGACTACATTTTGACAGACCAGTACCAACAGAAGTTGCACTAAATTTCTATAATATCGCCGCATTTTAATCACAAAACCTGGAACTACAATTGTCCGAGCCCAACTACACTTCGCAACTGTTGCTCATAAACTGTTTTATGCAGCTCGCTAACAAGCGTTTCGATGTTTTAAAACATATTTTTGTAATAAAGTTTCGATTATCAGTTGAAATTGCTTCTCGTGACCCTAACCCTGATATATATATATATATACTTATTTTGAATACGTACTCAGACACACATACATTCTTACTTATGTTAATTCATAGAAATCAAAGAGATACAAATAAATGAAATACTATTCCTATATAAAATATTGAATTTAAAGATTTTGTAGCGTTTCGCGTTTGATTACTTCTTTAGTAGTAATTTGGCATTTTCGGATGTAGCATCATTTGAAGAATTCACGCGACATTGTGTTTATGTTTTTATATATTTGTGTATATATATGAGCCGATAAAGTAAAATATAATATGAATCAGCCAAAAATTCGACTGCTAACACTTTTATGGACCGCATCATTTTTGATGAGCATTGGAATTGCAAATGCTGACAGCTATCAAGGTGTGGTAAGTACGTTCAATATTAAAAAGGAAACATTGAAATTATCAACAAACAAGAATAAAAATAAATGAGGGATTAATTTAATGAACAGAAATTGGAAAAATGTAACTATGCTAATGTCCATGCTTTACTCTATATTCCTATATAGCGAAATGCTTGTGGTCAAAATCAAATTTTTGTAAATGGAAAATTCTACAGAGCCTGTTTGGATGGCTATTTGGACGATAATAATTTATGTATACCTTACAAGGTACCGCAGTGTCCGCCCAATTATATTTTAGCAAATGGCTTTTGCTATCGCGAAAATCAGTTGCCGCAACAACTTTGTCCTAAAGGTACTTATGTCCAAAAAGATATCTAAAACCGTTGTTAAGTTTTGAGATCGGTTATTTTTTATTGTATATAATCTTTTGCAGGTTACTATCTTGCCAATAATTTGTGCTATCCTATTGTACCTTTACCATGTCCATATGATACCACAACTCTCGCTCCCGAAGCCAACTCTACAACAACAGCAGAACCAGAGCCTACGACCACACCAGAATCATCTCGACCTGAACCGGAGCCAGAGCCAGAACCAATTACACGCTGCCCATCAGGTAGCATTTTTGCAGATGATCAGTGTCGGAAAATAATTTGCCCACAAGGCGAATATTACGAAGGCAGCTGTCTATCGGCCGCATGCCCTGAGGGAACAGTTTGGCGTGGTCGTCAATGTCAGCCGCCCGCCTATGTTACAACCGTCCTCGAAATCGAAAATGTTTTTATGAATGAAGCACACTACAAATCCGGACATGTCAAACCAATTAATGAAAATAATGTGGTTTATTACACACCGAAGCCACCACCAAATGTGACTGATGACGATTGCGATGAAGACGAAAATAAAGCCCCAGATGCGCTTACTGCCACCACTACACGTCGTACAGAGACAACCACTGCGTCATATTTCCCATCTGAGACTACCACAACCACCACATCACGGACAACTGCACCAAATTCAAGTGTCGATGGGCCGGGTTGTTGCAACATTATAACGCCACGTATTTGCAAGAATTATGGAAAGAAGTGGGTCTGCTTTAATCGACGCTACAAACGTTGCGATCCGAAAGTTTGCACACATCCTTTGATTTATCTGAAGGCGCCGAAGATTATATACGAGCCGCCACTGTTGATTATGCCACCAAATCCACCATTGGAAGCGTGCACCACCCCAAATTGCGATGGCACAAGTGAGTGGAAATCGAGTTTTATTTTTAATAAATTTTTACCAGTTTAGATGCGCCTTAAGGGTGTTCGTTGTTTTGCATCTATTACGCTCAAATTTCTGGAAATCGTTTCTCGAGTATAGAAAACTCTAAAACTCTTCTGTTGTGTTTATTTAGATGTCGTCGATTGCTCCGGATGTGCGCACAATCGTCGCGATACTTGCTCACAATATTGCTATCACTATATGTGTCCGCAGGGTGCCTGTCATTTCATGGATCTGGAGAAGTACTGCAGTTACTATCCTGGCGAATTCGGCTGTACTAAATTGGATGGCTGCATTTGGGACTGGTGTGGTGAAAAATGCAATTGAAAATTTCAAATTCCAAATTACAAATCAAAGAAAGTACATTAAAAGTAAAAAATTAGTGAAAATTTAAGTTCTAAGAATGAATAAAGTTGGTTTAAGAATGCTAAATATTATAAATTAAAACAAATTTTTTTGTTAACGTTTCATATTGCACCATGTACAAAAGAGTCACTCAATCACAACACCTACTTGCGTAAGATTAAAAACTTTCGCAGTTAATAAACACCAAAACTCCTTTTTCGCACAAGAGCAACCAGCAATAAAAATAAAAATAAAAACAAGAACAAGAACACCAACTATCCTTCGAACTTCCAACCAACCAAACTGAACAATGAAAGCAGAAAAGGCAACGCAACGCAACTCAACTCAAAGCAAGGAAAAGAGGATGGCTTGCAAGGACGGCAGTCAGCCATGCTGGCAGGCAGGGAGGCAGGAAGGAAGTCAAGAAATGCTTACCCCGGCGGCCGCCGGAAACACTTTGGATTTCTATCGTGTTTATTGTTTAATTTTCGGCTTGTTCAGATTGCACGAAATTTAATTTTCGCTGTTGACGTGAAAGTATATATTAAAATTTTCACGCTGTCCGTCTGTCTGTGCAAAAGAATGTATTTACTTACACGGATTTATTTGCTCGCACATGATGCGGAGTTGAAGGAGTTGCAGCAGGAAATTCGCGCGCTTTTGCTGGAAATTTGCATGCATGCACATAGCAGCAGGGACACGCGATTGGCGCTTTTAAGGCGCGCCCGATGATTTCCTTACTTGTTACATTTTTAAGGCAAGGCGATAGCGGGTAATAATGGTTATAGCCCATTGCTGTGGGCAGTTTAATTAATTGATTAAAACATCGCTAAGATAATTACAAGAAATTGAAAGTGAACCCATTTAAAAAAAAAATAAAATGGTTACTTACACATTTGACCTGGTTTATGTGGCCATCGCAATTTTCTTTCATGTACCGAAGGAAATTCAATAAAACAAAACTGATCATCATTTTGAGCCAGTGTCGTAATTTATTCAATCACTTCGGCCACATTTACAAAGTTTCTTTGCAGAGCACAAACAAGCAATCAAAATCAAAATCCAAGCACAGCAAAAACATTCAACAAAAGACATGTGAGTGGAAAAGGGTACGTATTCATTTTGAATTATCAACACTGGCTTACAATTAAATAATTTGTTTATATTTTAGTTTTTCGATATATAATTTATTAGTTTTTTATTTTGCATAAAATACTTCTTCTATTTTGAATCTGATTCGAAAACCTTTCAAAATCATGTTCTAATATGGGTGCATTAATTTACTTAGTGCTCATTTGCCATACTTTGTGTACTTAGTTCTGGAATGTCTACCATGTTCTACTCAAAAATTCATAAGAAAACGTATAAGAACGACAATTTCATGTACAGGTCGTCATCTGGTATTTTCGGTTGAATTATTGATGGCAATATTTATCGAGATTAATGTGATGAGTTATTTTCAAAGCGGCTGCCGCATATTACAGATAAATAGGTACCATACATACATACATACATACATACATACATACATACATACATACATACATACATACATACTTACCGCCATACCGTAAATACTTATACATCTATACATACATTCATACATACATATATGAATATGTATATATGTGAAGCCTTGTCCTTACATCTTCATAGATGGGTATGCAACATAATCGGATGTGTCGAATGTTCATGCTTATGTCATTTATTAAAAATGCCATTGGACATTTTCGATTTTCGTGTTGATGACAGTGATGATTTTGACATATCACATTAAACGGAATAAATAAATGTGAAAGGAAATATACATATCTGCATGTACAGACCAGTATATATATTTAAACGTATTAGCGATAAGGGTTCAAATATTTGGATATTTTTAACTGTTGAATTATTTTAAATTTGTTTTCGCTTCAACATGCAACATTATCCTGAATTTGTGGTATTGCTGCAACATCCAAATCAAATGCAAATAGCTATCGAATAAAAGAAATACAAATACAAGGTGGCGCAAAAGAAATCACCCTATTGGAAGATGCTCTCATTTTTGCAAATGGCCGCCAATGTCAAATCTGTTTCGACATATGTGGACTAGACAGATACAGAATACAAGTGAATAAGCCATGGAGCGATACACTCCCCAAGAACGCGGAATAATTGTGTCTATTTTTTTGCGTAACAATTCGTCTGTGGTGTTGGCAAAAATCATAATGAGCGATGAGGCTCATTTTCACCTCAGCGAGTACGTGAACAAGCAAAATTATCGCTTCTGGGGTACCGAAAATCCGCGAGTGATGCACGAGAAACCATTACACCCGCTCAAAGTGACTGCGTGGTGCGCTGTTCACGCTGGAGGAGTCATCGGGCCGAACGCCGCGGGTCAAACGACAACAGTGGACGGTGCGCGCTATAGGGCAATGTTGACCGAGTTTTTTCTGCCCGAACTGGACGAATTAGGACTGGTGGACATGTGGTTCCAACAGGACGGAGCAACAGCACACACTGCACGAGCCACAACCGACATTCTGAAGGCCGCGATTCCGGGTCGCTTAATTTCGCGTTTTTGCGATTTGCACTGGCCCGCCAGATCGCCCGATTTAACGGTCCCGGACTTCTTTTTATGGGGTTTTTTGAAGTCTCGTGTTTACATCAACAAGCCTGAGACCTTGGAAGCCCTCAAGGAAAATATCCGACACGAATGCGAGAATTTATCGCCCGTAACTCTCGCCGAAGTGATGGAAAATGCCATAAAACGAGCCCGTATGGCAATCAATTGTGACGGCGCCCATTTATCCGATATCATCTTCTCGACTTAACACAATTAATTCTAAAGGTCTAAATAAACATAATCAAAAAACAGAATCGAAGTTTTTTATTTAGAAAAAAAATAAGAGCCAAACAACATCGGATGACTTCTTTTGCGCCACCTTGTACAAAAAATGTCATTCATACGAGTATCGACGAATATGTTGCAACCAAATACAAATACAAAAACAACAACAACAACTACATAAGCGAAAAATCATAAAGCAAAAAACATTCACATTGGTTGTGTGCACGTACGATTGTCGAGTACAAACAATTTGGTGGCAACATTACTGATATGTATGAATGTGTGTGTGCGATCTATTTTTGAGACATGACAGACAGGCATCTTTTTTATGCTGTACGGCAGCAACAACTGATAAAGGCATTTTAAATAAATGCGAATCAGAGATGTATACCATGAAAACTTGAACCGCAGAAAATCAGTTTCCCAATTGTTTGCGTTGAATGAAAACCGAATTTAAAAATGTGTTCTTTGGAAATCGGTTTAAAACTATTTGATCAAAAGTTTCGAAATTTGTATTACAAATTGTAATTGATATTTGAATTAGTTTCTGTATCTTTAGTTTAATATGGTATATACAATTCAAGAGATCTCCTCACGCGCTATCTCATAAAATTGCAGCGCCATCTAACCATTCAGTATGCAATCACTTTTAATAGTTTTCATGTAGGGTAAAAATCAGGAAGACAACTAGTTACATTTGGATGCTAATTTTATCTGATGTTACCTGAATGTGATTGGGGTCCAAAGTATGGGCGTGGCATTAAATACTCAACGGCATTTAATCTACACAATGTTGTATTCATAGCGTGCGAAATTGCTGTTAAAATTTGCAGTTGGCAGCACCGAATGTCAGCGAAATGCTACGATGCAGGTGAGTGGGGAGGGAATATTTACCGACAAACACATGCATAAATATTTGTGAGCACATACAAACATAACTGCTAACAAGGTAAATACGAATGACTGCGTTTGCCAAGCTCCCAAGCGGACAAAGTTAACTGCAGGGCATGGTGCGCGAATTGCCTCCCTCGGCCAGCAAAGGTCGCCACGTCCATGTGTCGTGTTTGTGTGTTTTTGTTTGTGTATGTGTAGCGTGGCAGGCAGGCAGGCATGCAGGATATCTAGATTTATGAGTTTTAACAGGAAATTGCTGATTAATTGAACAGTAATAAACAGATTTATCGTACGTGCAATTGTTGTGTGCGGCTTTTAAATCGGCAAGCGTAAGCCTTATCGCAATGGTTTGGTTTTTGTTTTTGTTATGTTTATTTTTTATTATTCCTTTACGTTATTTTTTGTACAATTATTACAAAATAGCGAATATTATGCATGCTGCATTAAAAATAATCTTTTATTCAGAAAACGTGAATGACGAACGCAACGCAACGCGGCGCAATGCGATGCGATGCGCCTCCGCACGCGTTTTCGTCTTTATCGAATCATCGTCATCGTCATCATCACCAACGACCGACAGCGACAACGACAACGACGACGACTTTTCTGCGTGCGACAATGCGCACACGAAATATTTACAACATTTACAACAAATTGCAGCGGCAGCAACTTTTGCATATTAATTCGCTGAATGAGGAATCCTTCTGTTGTTGATCCACCTCATACTACCGTGCCACCAACATTCTTCCACCTCATTTGGGAGGATGTTTATTTTAAAATGCAGCACCAGCAACAGCCACTTTATTCTTGTCGAGCAACGAGCCAAGCGGAACGCTCGGCGAAACAATGCAATTTCAAATGATAATTGTTACAACTTTTATCGTTGCTGTTGTGTTGTTGTTGCTGCTGTTGTTTTTATTACTATTATTATTATTATTATTATTGTTGTTGTTATTGTTGCTTTTGTTGTGTTTGTTATTGTTATTGCAATTGCATTGTTATTGGCTTTTTTATTTGCCGAGCTTAATCACTTTATGCTGCTGTTGCTGCTGCTGTGTTGAGTGCAGCACATTGGCTTTTCTGCTGCTGCTGCTGTTGTTGCTATTGCTGTCGCAGCGACATCTGCAGCAATTGATGTCAGCAGTAAAAGTTGCTCATTTGGGGGGCGAGTTGTTGATGATGACAACGATGATGATGCAACACTGAATGCAGTATTAAGAAAACGCATTGTTGGCACATTGTTCGTCGGTTCGTCGGTTGGTCGGGGCGTGTTCTTATTTTGATGAAAAGCAGCAATACGAGTGTATGTCGCAATCACTTAGACAAAACTAATTTCTCAGTTCTATGCGATAGTTTATCATCTTTTTCAACCAAGGAAGATTGTCAAATCGGTGATGAATTTTTAAATAATATTGGTAAAATGTTTTCTCTCTGCCGTTTGTTTTATTTTGTATAACAACAAACTTAATTTTAAATTATAATTGAGTATATTTTTCATTAAATTGGGGCAGCATTCAGCAGAAGCAACATTGAACGGTTGGAACGGAGCATTTTGGTTTTTATTAAGATTACTTGAAAAATATTCCTTTGTGGCTTTTAACACTTTTCAACACTTCACGCCGCCCGCCTGCCTGCCTTTGTATTTGCTGAGCACATAATTGTGGGCAAAAACATCAGCAACATATGCACAACAGCACAGCGCAGCACATACCAACAACAATTGCAACTAATTTCGCATTGTCGCGGTTGCCTTTGAAACCCTTTGAGAGGCATAACTCACGCTTGTTGCAGGCAGGTATGGCAACGGCAGCAGCATTTACATTGTTGCCAGTAACACACTTGGCCTGTGAAATGCCAACTGCATAAAAGTGCAATTGACCACGGTCAAAAGCAACGGGCTGGCAATTAAAATGTTTTAAAAGCGCAAAAGGGAGAACATTTGCTTTTCTTTTTTGTTTTGCTGGTGATAATTAAAAATAAATAGTTGTATATAGCTCATATATACATACATATGTACATATGTACAAGACAGGTAAATATGTGTGATGGAAACCGATTTTTGTTTGCCTTTTTAAACAAATCTTGAGAAGTTTAAGTGTTTTGTTTTTGTTTTTGCTTTTAAAATTTAACTTGAAAATTGTTTTCTCCGTTCATAAAAAAAGTTAAATTTATTAGGAAGAAGTAGGAGGATTTTTTTTACCCAGTTGTAAGTAATTTGCAGCACATATTTTGCGTTGGCGCAATTTTAAGTGTTGCTCCCACGCCAGTCGTTAAAATTCCTGTCATAATTTCCTTACTGCATATTTCTTTGCCATATAATTTTTCTTATCCAACCATAAACAGAAAATGAGATTTTTCAGCGCCAAAGATTTCACATTTCACGAATTACGAAGTAACAAGAAGAAGATGTAGAAAAAGAAGAAGAATAAGACAACGACGACGATGACTACGAAGAAGAAGCATCGGTGTCGCAGCAACTTTTACAACGGCGACAGCAGACGGCAGCACCGCCTGGCGGCAATTATTTTAAACTGTTTCTGTGAACGCGAACGCGCGTCGCGATGCCGCACGCGTTTAACACGCTTCACGCAGTTGCGTGCGTGCGTGCGAGCGTGCGTGCGTCTGTCTGTCCCTGTGTCTGGGGAAATTTTAATTTATTTTTCACACTCAATAATTTAAAATATCTTGAAAAATGCATTGTCTTCCGTTTCACTAAAAGCGAGAACAAATTAATGAAGTACAAAGTATAACGCGCTCGCGGAGGTATTCTCAACCCACTACCACCACCACAACCATCCATCTACCTATAGCGAAATGCGGGAATATGTACTCGTAAGTTGTTAAAATAACGGTTAAACATTTAAAGGCGTCGTGTGAGTGTAAGATTGTAAGATGCAAAAGTTCACAGCGAGATAAAATCCATCGGAGGAGGCATAAAAAAGTTCACCTTTTATTGTTTGAGGGCAGATTTTAATCTTTTAACATGTGCCATTTAAAAGATTGCATTAGAGCAGAGTATTCTAGAGGAGTCTTGAAGGTGTTGGTTACAATTACAAAACAATTGTTAGAAACTTTAATGAGAATTTTAAATTACTCTCATCGATTCTGCTGTGGTTGTTGAGAATCTCAGATAAATCAACTTAAAAATAATTATTAATGATGGAACTGTCACAACCAACACGACTAGTTTTATTATTAATAGTATTCAATAATAGTACACGAGAGTATCTCAGAAACTATAAACAATTTATGCGCTCCTCTTGCATAACTTTCAGCTTTCATATAAAGCGGCGGCTTTAATTTTTATTCATAACTCATAAATTTTTACGCACTTTTGTTCTTTCATGGCATAAATTAATAGCAAAAATTTCGCATTTCGCTACAAGAATGAGAAGCGTACATACGAACACAAGCGGTCTTAAAAGTCCAACCATAAATCAACGCTGTATCAATATAAATTATAAGAATCTGCACAGCGCATAATAGCTCGTATACGTACGCGCCTAAACGTATGCAATTGAAAATGTCAGAAATCTGTATGAGAGTTGCTGATGAGAAATGGCTCAGTAGCAGACGGCAACAATAGCAATAACAACAATAACAACAAAGACGACGATGACGGCAATAACGAAAAGTACAACAAAATTGATTATGAGAGATTTTATTGTTGTACAATTAGCCAAGTGCAAAAAATAATAATAATAATAACTAATAACTATGAAAAGACGCTCCATAACTCATGGCGTTATCGATTGATCTATGCGTAATAAAATTGGGACATTTACTTACTTATATTCACTTGACTGGGCATACAATTTTTTATACATATATACATACATACTTATTAATTAATTGATTTGGAAAATCTTTACACTCAAGATTAAACAAAAATCGAATTTGATTGACTTATATATACAATATATACAATATAATAACATTACGCGAAAATATTTTTGAATTTTGAAAATCTTCGAAAAACTGAGTATTCGAAGGGATTGGTTTCAAGTGAAATAAATCAGTGTTTGGACAGTTTTGGAATATAATTATGGCCGAAAAAATACTCCAAGAACTTTTGACATTAAAAATGGCCGACTTCATAGGTAATTCAAGCATATGCGGCGGCGGTAATTCATTTTATTTTATTTCGAAAAACACATTTTCGGATTAACATTTCAGAAAGCACCAAACTAAAATGGCAGCTTGTGAATTACCTCCGCCAGTTATTCACTCATGCAGTCGTCGCCGTCGTCGTCGTCGTCGATGCCGCCACTCGCCTTAAATATTAATCGCACTCAAAAGTATTAACTTAAATATTTAGCCCCAAGGAGGCATATCCACGGCCAAAATGCCAGCATAATGTTTATATGTATGTGTGGTTTATGCGACGGCTCAGCTGGTAATTAACGGAAATAATACGCCACTCGGTGCAGACCGTTTTTGCCACTTTGCCACATGCGATTGCGATTGCATTTCATTTTGCTAGCGAGCGCGCTGAAAATTGCTTTTCTCGTGGACCTGGCTTGGTTTGGAGTTGTTTGGTATGTTTTGGTTTGGTTTGGTCTGGTCTGGTGTTGATGCTTCTGTGCATCGTTGTGTGTTTGTGTTTGTGTTGTGTGTGAGCTCAGGAGCCATGTGGAGTGAGTTCATGATTAAACGATAAATGTCACAAATCAACCGTATTGTAGCTCGTCGGGTAATAATTCAATGTTAATTGAGCTGCTTCTCGTTATTGCACATTTGATAAACGCTTAAAAAAACGTAAAATTATCGTTAAAGTGTATTGCGGGCGCATATGGATTTCCTTGAAGCCATCGATATATAGTACATATGTGATATGCATATATAACATTTCGATATCGACTTAATGCTAAAATTAAGAAATAAATCAATCAAAGCAACAAGATTTAATGTGAAAATAAGATAAAGTTTTTTGAAAACTTAAATTAATTGAATTTAAATTGGAAAAATGAAGGACACAAAAATTTAATATCAGCTATTTGGATATTAAAATTACTTATAAATTACGAGATTTACTTACAAAAACTCGAATTTTAAAATAATTTCAAAGCAGTCGAAGTTAAATGTGGTGTCATGCGAAAGGCAATTAAAATACCTTTCAAGATTTCAATACTCAATACCTTTGAAAACCAATTTCAAACACTAAAATGTAATTGCATTGTGCTCGCTCGTACTGCAATAGAAGCAAAAATTCCCCAATTCCCAAAACTTTGAAATTAAAAACAAAAAGAAAAAGAAAAATAGAAAGAAGAAGAAGAAAAAGAAAAATAGTTCTTTTAACCAAGCGTAGCAGCAGCAGCAGAAATTATTTTTAGCGCGCAAGCCGCCACATCCACTTTTGTCTTATTTTAAAACTTAAACACAAAAACTTTTCACCTCTTAATCCACCGCGAAAAGCAATTAAAAACAGCTGCTGCTGATTTCGTCGGGCTGAGGGGGCGGGGATAGGGATTGGGAAGCGAAACGACAATGTGATGGTGCTTTGGCTGGCGGAACACTGGCGGAGACCGACACTTGCCAAAATGCATGATAACTGAATTTTCGGATGACAGCTGTTGCAGCTTTTCTACTTCAGCGTACTCGTACTTACATCGCTGCCGATGATCGGTTGGAAATTCCTTTTTTGATGACCATGTTAGCATGAGTTGAATTCATGGCACTCAAATGCAAAAATAAAATTTTAAATGAAAGTCGATGAATATTCTAGTCCTTTATATTGCTTGAATTTGTTATTGTGGTAGTAATTAATAATGGCTGAATACCCACTTGTCAGGGCATTCAGGAATATTAAAGCTATTATGGTTTATTGCCTCCTATATTAATTCATGTGATTTTTAATTTTACAAGAAATAAACTTTGTATATAAATGGTTTAAATTTAATTAAACAATATTTTTGTATAAAGTTGTTTGTTATCTTGTTAAAAAATTAAATTTATTTCTTTTGATTTTGGCCCTTATCATTTTGGGTAACAATATTGAAATCAATTTTTAAAGCACTGTCAGAGTTTCAATTATCTTATATTTTCCAGTGGGTTCTTCTCTTACTTACACAAACGCACACGCTCATACGCCCACTCACACAGGCACGCAAATTTCCGGGAATGTAACAGTCACAATTGTCAGAGAGTTTGAAATGCATTTCGCGCTTTTGATTCCCAAAACGAAACGAAATAAAATTACAAAAAAAAATCAACCAAAAAAAAGTAAAAAGTGCATATTAAGGTACTCTGCTCTGTTCTGCTCTGCTCACTGCTCGTCTAGCTTAAGGCGCTCTTAGTAAAACTATGTAAAATGATTTCAACTCATGCTTATAATTCAAATTAAACTTTTGCCTGGCGGCGGATTTGACTGGGTATGCGAGAAGTAACGCATACACAGACAGACGCACTAGACTGGCTGCAAAATATTTGAAATTTTGAATTTTTGTTTAACTTTTTTAAATTAAATTTTATTCGAAAAGTTGATATACAAAATATTTCAATTGTGAACTCAAAATTAAAAGTTTCTTTTTTTAGTTTTCATTATGCTTGTACTATGGCTTATTAAAAGTAAAAAAATTTGAGCACTTTTTCACAACCAGTCTAATGCAGACACATATGCATAATATCCTGTGAAGGCGACAGCGATAAGTGTCCTTGTTTGAGCATATTGCAGATGAGCTTAAATAAAGAATTTCATCCTGTCGAAAAACACATTAAAAAAACTTTAATTGCTGAAATATCACATGTAAACAATTCGCAGCACATGTTCGATAACAAAAAAAAGAGTCAACAACAACAACAACAACAAACAAACAAACGAACGAACAAACAATAAAAAACAATATGAGATAAAATTCGAGATAAACGAAAAGTTTTCGTTCGCTCAACTCTTCGAAACTGAAATGGACGCATTCCACTTTTGCCAGTTTTAGCCATACAAAAATTATGGTCACACTTTTGTGTTTGGTTGCGACACCAACCGCAAGGAGCAGCATCAGCGTCAGCAGCAACAGCAACAGCAGCAGTTGCCGAAGAAGAATCAGAAGTTTCGAAACAATCCTGAAACTATGCGCTGCGATAAGAAGAATTCTTGAAATGCATCTCCAACAGCGACCGACAGTATGCCCCATGCAGGAAGCTTCAATGCAGACCGACAGAACGGCGGACCGACGGACACCAAACAGGACATTTTTGCAACGTAGCTAACAGAACTGCACACACACACTAAAAAAAGCACACAACCACACAAAAAAAAAATAATGACAACTTTTTTTGTTATAATTCTTTTTTTTTTTTTTAAATCCATCTTGAAGTGGAGTGCAAAAGGAAGGGAACTTTTCTGCTGTGCTGTGTCAAAATTACGCGTGAGAAACAACTTTGAAGACTAGTTCTAGGCGCAGAGCAGCAGCCTCAGCATCACTTCCTGGTAAAGTGTTGCTGGAGGCAGCCATTTTATCGTTTTAAACACAGCATAAAATACAACAGATACAGAGAACGGAGGCGACGTAAGACGGCGGCATATTTATGATTCGAGTGACCAGTCGTATAAATTTGTTTGTTTTTCTTTAATTTTGTAAATTGTTTATTCTCTTAAACTCTTTTAAATTTAATATAATATTTTAATAAGAAAATAAAAAAAATTTGGCAGAAAATTTGGACTCTTACGAAATTAATTGACTTAAAATAAGTTTCCAGAGTGGAGACGGCGTAGCGCGTTGGTTAGTGTGTTGGTCATCAATGCGGAACCCCTTGGTGGACAGACAAAAAAACAACAACAACAGCTAATTACAAAAATTTCAAAAGAAAAAAGCTCCTACTTACAATCTGCTAGGGTGGTTGTGGCAAATTTTTTTTAATAGATTTCCAGAGACTTGAAAAGTTCTTTAATAGAAAATTAAATCTTTCGTTTAAATTAATATATATTTGAAGCACACCTGGTCACCCTGAAGGAAATTTTCACATACAAAAAAATAAATGGAGAAAAAAGGCGACAGAAACAAAAACAACAATGTACAAGTGTACAAGTAGACGAAGCCGAGGAACATTTATGAAACAAAAAGATTTATAAATATGATAAAACATGCAACACTGACTGATAAATGTCGCGCAAGTGAGTCAGAAATATTTCAGCGCGCCGCTTTATGCAGGAAATTGTTGTACGGAAGCGGAAAGAGTTGGCCAAACGACAAGCAAATTTACAAGGACTGAAGACCGACAGACAGACAGACAGACCGACAGACAGACATAAAGACAGACGGAAAGACGGACAGCAGCAGCGCTAACAAACTTTTTTTTTATGGATGGAATTTTGTTCGAAGTTTTGCGAATGGACATTAAGGGAAGCCCAGCTCTGCCCTGCTTCGTGCGCTGCTGAGGAGAGCGCTTTTAAAAGTTTTTAATAAATTTAAAAGAGGGTGTTGGCGGCAGCGACAGCAGCAGCAGCAGCAGTAGCGAAATACAGTATTTCGTATGGGCAATAAAATATAAATGTTATATCTATGTACAACTTTTGTTTCGTTTTTGGTTGGCTTTTTTGACGCAGTCAGTCTTGTGGAAAAATGTGTTGGATTTTAAATTCGTGACGAGTATAAAAATTTATTTCCGAAATTTCCGGACAAAAAACTTTCAGCGATATTCAATTTTTGTAAATGGTCTGAATGCTCATAGCGAATGTGTGTGTGTGTGTGTGGGTGTGTGTGACTTTTTGTTCAGTTAAATCGACGCTGTAATTTGCGATATTGTTGTTGTTGTTATCACTTTTCAGTCATAAAAATTTATTTTTTCAACTTATTCGTCTCCAAATGAGTAAAATACAATTCAAACTTTTCCGACTATATGAATCGAATTGATATCGAAGATGAAATACTCTAAAGAAAATGGAAAATGGTCAATAAAACAAAAAATGTGTAATTATCCATTTATGAATTGGTCAAATATTGTATTTATAATAAACATTTCCAAAATATAAATTCGTCAATTCTGTGATTTGTTGACGAATAAACAATATGAAAATACACAATAATTAATAATCAACAATAAACCAGAAATATAACAATAATTAAACAACAACAAACACTAATAAACAATTTATCAACAATAACAAAAAATAATCAGTAATGAACAATAATCAAACAAATCGCGCAATGTCAAATGGAAGCATTTCCTTTTTGTAAAACGCTTTATAAACGCGTTTGTTTGCTTCGAGCTTAACTCCAAAGTAGATCTATCGAAAAGTCATTAACGTATCATTTACGCGTCCGTTATCAATGCCGCATTTTAGCTTTAGCCAAACGTGATAATCACTAGCGGCGCTGGCGCTGCACATGCGACTGGAAACCCACTTAAAATCACATTTAATGCGCTGCGAAAAATTAATAACCGCGTGCGCCGGTCGGTACTTTGCGCCGAGCCGAAGCCAAAGCGAAAGCTGAAGCTAAAGCGAAAGCCAAGTCATGCCAACAAACGATGTCTAAATTATCCGTCCGGCTATAAACTAATGGGGCTGATTGCTCGCGAAAAGCGTTTGCCAGCCCAGCCCAGCCCAGACTGCCGCTGCTTTTCGGCTCAATTTAAGCCCATCACGACATGTAAACTAAATTTTACACTTGTTGAACCTTTTCAAATGAACCGAACCGAAACAAAACAAGCAGAAAACTTCAAACAACAATAGCAACAACAACAACAACATGAAGAAGCACACAACACCGGCAACAACAAACAACAGCAATGAGAATTTAATTGGCTGCTGCTGGTTTTTGTTGCTGTTATTATAGTCCTGAAGCTGAGCCTTTTAGCTTTCGTTACTGTGCATGTACTTGTGTGTTTGTGTGTGTGTGTGAGTGTGTGTGTTTATGTGTACTCGTATTTGTGTGTACCGTCCTGGTCGACCAGGTTGGCTGCTAATGGCACGTCGCCCAGTTGCGCGCTTTATTGGCCAACACGGTCTGCGCTGTGTGCCTGCCTGCCTGCCTGTCTGCCTGCCTAAGTAAACGTTCTGGTCGGCATACGTCGTTGTTCGTTTCGTATCCCACACGTCGGCACACAAACGCAAATGAGTTGTTTTCGTCAACATTTGACGCTGCTTTAAAAAATAAACAAACAAAAGCTATTATTATATTGTATATCAATCAAAACTGTTTCTGAATTACATTTCTCAAGTTTTGCTTTAACATTTTTTTTAAATAAGGTTTTTTGATTTCATCTGTTGCGAAGACAAGTGACGATTCAAAACTAATCGGTATTCATATTTCATAATGACAAGCCATCAATAAAAAGTTCTAAAAGTCAGATCCAAGAAATTCTCTTTTGCTCGTCGAATGAAAATTATTTTCTCTACAAAAGATATTTGATTTTACGCCCGCTCTTCTCTTCCTAAGCGATCAATTTGAATATCAAAACAAACTTTGAGACTTTGGTTTGGAATAGAAATTTTAAATTTTCAAGTTGCTGCTCTCATCATAAAATATAAAATATAAAAGATAAAAGAGCCCCTCAGCTTATTTCATAAAAAATGTGGCGCCATCAGCAATACGGTATACAATTTTTATTAGAGGATCATGAGAGGAGTGATATCTACCGTGGCGATTAAAAAAGACAATCGATACACACCTAATTTTTTTATATAATTAAAACAATTCAGTTGAGTAATTCAACTCAAAACTAATTTTAACGGAAGTTGTACTGCAATCCCAGAAATTTTGTTAATGTGTAAGAAGGATAAAATCGCGGTTAATAATTTGAGTTACTTTTTCGCAGCGATAAAATTTTTGTTTTTCAAACACAAATTGCATAATTGCGTTTAAACTGGAGTAACTTAACTTGTTAGCAATTAAACTCGTTCGCTTAAAACAACAACAATAGCAACAACAGTAACAATTTATGCTGTGCAGGACATGCGCTTCCCGTGGGAACTGACGATTTATTTTAATAGCCTGCCGAGTTATAATTTTTTTTGTCCTCCATTAGTTTGTTTTTGTCTTCCTCTTCCTCTACCGACGACTGATGCCATACAACAACAAACACACAAATTTGCATTAGGGATGTGCGACGTTATTCATGAACTGCAAAGGAGTAATGGTATTCATTCGAAAAATGCAAATACGAGTATTTGAATAAATTCACTGTAAAAATAGAATAGCTCGTATGAGAGATTGTTTTGTAGTCCCTCGGAAAATGAATCTCTTTTTTTTCATTGGATTATGATTTATTTGTGCGGACAACTATTTAGGAAAAAATATTTTCATATTTTTGGAGTAGATCAATCGAAGCCGGTGGCAGAAGTTACGAGACCACAAAATCAATTTTTTAATTTACTCTATAACTTACACTTAATGGATTATGTGGTTACTCTCTGTGTGTGAACCCTTTCACCTTGGATCTTGCGAACAATTCAAAATCGATTTTCCAATTATATCTAATCAGCGAATAAATATAAATCGTATGAGTTTCAATTGAATAACGAATAATTTTCACATACCATATAACTAAGTACAGACAAATGTATTCGTATTCGCAATCGTATCCGTATTCCTATTCCTAATTAGCTCATTAATTCAAGTCACTCATGCAAATGCACTTCTGTGTTGGGGGCGCGGTGCTGGTTAGTGGTGTTGTTGTTGCAACTGCTGCTGCTGCTATGGCATCCATTATTCTAAGACGAGTTGCTCTGGCCAAACGCAAATATCAATTAAAAGCTTTACTCCTCCAACAAGTGCTTTGCACGCACTGCAATCACAATCGGACATTGTTCGCAGGTGGTGGTCCAACAACAAGAACAGCAACGCCTTGTCTTGAACTGCATAGAGCGCTGCAGCTGTTGGAGAAACCTTGTTTAGTAATTTGTTGTGCCTACTTAAAGGATTATTTGCGCTAATTGCAGCATGATTGCCTTCGCTCGACACGAAACGACTTGACTCCACTGGATTCGACTCGACGCCCGCTCAGCAAGATGCCCAATCAAATGTAAGTCATCATGCCCACCGAAGAGGGGCCAAACTGATAAGCAACACTTAAGTTTACGTTTAGATGCGAAATTTATTGCTGATTTCCTGCCAACACCCACCCAACACCCACCCAACACCACACACACTTGCCATTAGTTTGCACTTTAGGCGCGCGCGTTACGCATCTTTCGGCTGATTTGTATTGTCGTCCGTCCTCTCCGCCTTTTAAGGCTTTCTTCGCGCTTATCATTTGATCAGCCAATTTGAAAAGGATTTCGAAAGTGGGTGAGCATTGCTTACGGAAGCGTGTTTCTGTGTGCCCAAACCAATTCAAAAAGCGGATTTGGTGCTCTACCGTGATAAGCCTGTGTGAAGTGCAGGACATAAACGTTGTTCGAGGAGCGGCGCAAGAATGTGTGAATTAGGAGCGACAGTCACGATAAAAATGTCAACTAAATACTTGTGTGCCGCAATGGCGTTAAAGAGAATCCAAACAACACGAACAATCGAAAAAGGTTTAAAATTTAAACTACAAGACTTTATCTAATCGATCTGCATTTTATTAATAAAAAATTAATAATTAATAATTTGTTAATTGTTTAAGTAAATAAACAAAGTTCGCGCAGTCGTAGTAGTGACTTTAAGTTAAACTTTAATTGTTGTTGAATAATTTTCTTTAAATTTCTTTACTAGGTCAATTGGTGCCTTTCACAAATTCTGCCTCATGTAATGAAATTGGCCACAAAGGTGCTTGGCAGAAAGGCTGCAATTCAAGCATTTTTACCTTTATTGTAGTTACCCGACCGACTACGGCAAACAGTGAAAACTGCAGTGGCCACATTAAAAATTAACAATATGTTTTCGTCTCTTTACGGCACGGCGCCACTCCATGCCCATGCTGCAGTTTAAACGACCAAAATCAATGTGCCGCAGTCGGGCTACGTTGGGAAACAGTGTTCCAAAGTACGGACTTACATGAGTGTTGGGGGGGGGGAAATATTTTTAGCAAAAGGTTTAGGTTAATTTTTAATTTTTTTAAATGGTAAAAAATAAAATTGCAAAATTTTGGTTTTGAGGTTAATGGCAAAATCGTGGAGTTTGGAGTTGCTTAATTCTCCGTTGAAAATAATGAAAAAATTGCATTTTAAAATCGATTTTTTATTTGTGGCTAAAATCAGCGTTAAACAAGCATGTCCAAAGTGCAAAGGTTATGCTTTTGGAGTACAGCTTTAGGTGGAAAATTCATTTTTTAAAAGCACGAAAAATAAAATAAAATATCAGGTGGTACATAAAATAGTGAAATTGTATTTTTCGGTTAATGGCAGCGCATGTAATGATGCTAAATTTCTGGCAAATTCATTATTAAAATCAGTCTACAGCTACAAATAGTAAAATAGAAACAACAACATGCATTATCGAACAATAAACTCTCGTAGAGACGAAAGCTTTTAAGGCTTAATTAATAAATCAAAGTAAAATTAAAAATGACTTTTGTCAAACGAACCCAGTAATTAATCTTTTTTTTTTTTCAATTTATAGAATCAATGTTTTTAAATGCTACCAAAAATGTGTATATAAAAAATTTTATATTTACAACTCAAAAAAACAAAAACAAAATCCATTAGCTTTCCTATGCCACGGAGTGCGCTTTAATAAATGTCGGACATAAAAATTTATATTCAACAGCAAATTTTTCAACTTTACTCAAACATTTAAATCTCGTCGGTTGTATTTGATGAACAATGTCATAAATAATATTTTACACGTTTTTACATTTTTTGTGGTGTTGTTGTTGTTGTTTTTTTTTGCCGGTCGGCCGGCCTTCATAAAAGTTGTCCCCCGGGTAAAATATTTCGGCAATATCTTTTTTGCTCTGTATTTGTGCTCCCCAAACGAAGTATTCATATTAAATGTTTTTGTTGTAGTTGTTGTCGTTGTTTTTGTTGTACATAATTCTGACAAGCGGACCACATAAACTATAAAACTTCCCACTTTGCTTCCTTGCGAAAGTGACGAGGCCAACGAAACCAACCAACGAAACGAAACGAAGCGAAGCGAAACCATCCATCCAACGCCAAACACACCCACTGTACTGAGCGAGTAGCGAACGAACAATTTTTTGACAAATCATTTATCAAGATCAAAAGGAAATTCATGCTCAACTGCCATGATCCGCAGTCAGTCATTTTTTGTTTTTTGTTGTTTTTTTGTGCTCCATGCCATGTGACACATATTTGCCATGTTGTCAACTTGTTACTGCGGCTGCCGCTGCTGCTGGCTGCTTGGCACAGTTGCAGCAGCTCAATGCATCGAGCCAAGAGCAGCAACAATAATTAAAAATTTTCGGCTTCCCAGAAGGATACGACGATATGATGAAGAAGGATTTTCGACGACGAAAAATTCATTGAGAAAACTTTTGCGCCATGTACAAAAGTTAACCCAAAAAAAGAAAAGTCACAAAAAAAAAATTGGGTAACCAGTTTTCGGTTGCATCGCCTGCTGCTGCTTTTGCTTTTACCCCATACGTTGCAAGCAGCAAAAGTGTTCACATGACCCCTTACACTGTAGCCCAGATAGCGTCGTGGTTTATGCCAGGGGTATGTAGAATAACTTCCGAGCAACTGTCAGTATCGTCGCCTATTGCTCGGCGAAGCATAATGTTGCTACTGCTACCGCCGCTACTGGCTCTGCTGTTCGTTGTGCTGCCTGCTGCAATGTCATTTATCAAGCGATTATTTTGTCGCTGGGTAAATTTTAACTACCACAAGAAATATAATCTTTTCGGCATACTCGTATCATTATGATGGAAGTTCTTAGGTCACATTAAGGTTCTTTTGCATGTCGACAATTTTGTTTCTGCTTCTGTTTAAGCAAATTTTTTGTTATGCGCCATTTGCGGAATATGTCATCATTTGAAAACTGTCATATTTAATTACTGAAAACATGCGGTCTCCATAACTGGACAAAAATAAACCGTAATTTTGAAAGCAGCATATTTTAATGTTGCCATAGAAAATTTAAAGCCCTACTATTTTTTTTTTGGAGCTAAGCTAATTTTATGACTTATTTATTTGTAATTAAGTGTAGTGGCAACTTTGACACCCATCGCTGCCGCTGCTGCTGATTGCTGCTGCTACTGTTGCTGTTGCCTTTGAAAAATCAATTAAAATGTAAATTTTCGCCATTAAAAATTTAAATCACATCAACAACAGCAGCACAAAAAAGCAACAAGGTTGCCGCTGCCGTCTCTCTGCCCCGCCTGTAATCAGCATAAATCGCACTCAGAAATTGAAAAACTATTTTTCAATTACCTTTCTTACACGCACGTTTGCGTTGCTCATTTTCATCCACTCTGGCAGCACTGAGTGCAGCAGCGAGTGATGTTGATGTGCTTCTTTCTGCTTCTGCTATTGCTACTTCTAGCAGCGATACACTTTCCGGACTCCTTCGAATTTTCTTCTATTTTCTTTTCTTTACTTTTCTTTGCTTTTCAATAGCGATGCACTTTTCATTTTTATTCTGTATTTTTCTCCTTCATTTTTTTTTGCGTTGCGTTGCGTTGCGTTGCGTTTCTCCTGCTTTCTTCAAACTTCCTTCAAACGGAAATCTATTTAAATTGAATTTTTCTCTGCTAAACGGAAGGAGTAGGAGAGGCGTGTGTGTATGTAGGTGTGTATATATATGTGAGTCTGTGTATAGAAGCGTAAAGGAGCACATCAACAAATAAAGGCATCTTCCACCTTCAACTGTTGGCGGCTTCTTTCATTCTTTCATTCTTTATTTCGTTTTTTTCATCTTTTAACTGCTGCTCCTGCTCTGCTGCTCGTCTTTCGCGCCTTTTTGCAACATTTGCAGTCGGCTGCATCACTGCTCCACTTTGCGCTACGCATAGGGAATTAAATTAAATCCTTTCCGTGCATTTCCATTTCAATGGATAATCATTATAAATAATACAAAACAAAGTTGCCGTTTTTTTCCTTTTCCCTTTCTTTTATTTTCTTATTTTTCGCTGCTCTGCAAAATGTTGTCGGTCGGTTGCTGCTGCTGTTGCTAAAGGTGTGAAGTATACAAAGAAAAAAAAAAAACGAGAAATGGGGGAGAAATGCACTTTAGTTGTGTGTGGGAGGCGGTGTCGCGGGTAAGGTGAAAATGTGCCAAGCTCTTCTTCGGTTGCAACTGCTGCGACTACTGCAAGAGCGAGCACCATAAAATGTAAAATGTGTGTAAACAATGGCTTCATATGAAATTGTGTAGGTGGGAACTCGTTTTGTATGAGGCTGCATGCTAAATACGTCGAACGTATGCGAGAGAATGTTGCACACTGAACTACTTAGGCAGTCATTTGGGTAAATTTTCAATCAAAGCTAAGTTAGAATGGCTTAATAAAAATGTTATCCTCAACTGGAGTCCTATGAATACTGGAGTCCTATGAAAATAAATGTTTTCATGCCAATTTTTTATTACGATTATTTGCGTTTTTAATGTTTGGAAACAAATTTAAAAAAAAAATTTTTTTCTAATTTTATTTGTATTATTTAATTTAAAAAATCAGCGCTGGAACTTTTTTGATTATTATTCTCTGAAGGATTTGTTATGATTGATTTATTGTCAAAATTGTTTCAAGGGTACACACAAATTTTTAAAGTGTTTTAGTTTAGTTAATTTATTAATTTCAATTGTTAATTTGTCATTTTTATTAAAATCGTCATTTCCCTTACGCCACAATATTTCTATTATTAATGCAATTATTTCAATTTTCATTTTATTTACTATTTTTATTTTAAGTGCTGACTGGCTAAAAAAGATACACTGTGCTTTTCTTTGTCAGCAGTAAGAAAACCGTGAAGCATATGCGAAGAAACAACAACAACAACAACAAAAAAAAAACAGCAACAAACACAAAAGTAGCTAAACAATTTTTCATTTCTTATGAAGCTGTGAATGTGTCTTTCATATCTTTTACACGAGATTATATAAAACAGTTTTATAAATATTTGAAATACCAGCTTAGCATAAAGAAACGTTTTACTCGCAACAATATTAAACAATAGAAATACATACAACAAAAAAAAAAAACAAAAAAAAAACATTTCTTTATTGAAGTACCGCTATTCCTGGAGTTCCAAGTAAGGTACTCAAGTAATTCAAACTTTTGAAACGCAATCATCTACAAATCCAGAAATTCAGCGCAAACTGCGAAAAGCTTTTGCCAACATGGCGTGTCCAATTCAATTTCTTTACGGCCAAAAAATGGCTGAAAACTTGTTTTACAGCTTCAAATCGCTTGTCCAATTTATGCCCGAAAGAGGAGAGCCACCAGCACCACAAGCAGCCGCAGCCAACGACGCTGAAGACCTTACCAAGACGAAGACGACGTTCGACGACATCATCAACTCCTGCAAAGGAAGTGGCGTAAAAAAAAAATAAAGAAGTGAAAAATTGTGAAATGAATCAAGTAAGCAGCAACATTTTTCATATACCCGCCCTTTAGGGGCGAAATTGCACAGTACTTTGAGGTAGTGCAAAAATTAAATAAAAGTGATTTCGATTTTACAACAATAAATTTTCTTTAAGTCGTTTGACACGCATCAAATCTGTGAGGGACTACAATAAAGATCCCAATGGAATCGGCCCCTGTGAGCTTGATAAAAAAGACCAATTGGCAGTTTTAAAATTCCCCTTAACATAATCTCATATTTCCTAGTTTGTCGCTTCTTTGTTTTAATGCTTGTGAGTCGATTCAAAAAGTACTGTAGGTGCGCTATGCGAGTGTTGGGTGAACGAGTATATGCCATATGGAAGGGTCGAGACGAAAAATCACAAGAAGCCGGTAAAACTTTGGGGATTAGTAAATGTCGGTGAGCTTTGATTTATGTTGACATGCATTTGCTGGAAATCTTTTTATGGTGCTGGGGCGGGCATGTGTGTGTGCGTCCGGGATTCCGGTCTGGAGGTGTTTCATCCGTTTGTCGCAGGCATCAGCATCAGCATCAGGCAACAGCAGCGTTTCGTTTCGTTTCGTTTCGTTTCACTGGCACTGGCAACCGTCGTCGTAGTCGTCGCCGTCGTCGTTGCACATCCGGTAGAACGGCAGCTTATGTCGCTTTGTGAAGTAAAAGCGATTTGATATTTTGGCAACAATTTTGCGCCGGGTTGATTTTTCCGGTTTAGTTTGTTATTTCGTTGTTATTTTTTTTACTTTTTCGGTACGGAATTTTTTTTGATTTTTTTTTTGTTTTTGTAGAGTTTTCGTTTATCCGGTGTTGGCATGTTTGGTTTGGTTTGGTTTGCCTTTTGTCGTCGGTTTTGGGTTTTGTGGTTTACCTAATGGTTAAATTTGTCAGCAGCCTTATCGACATTACTCTCAGCTTCTGGTCGTGCGTATGTCCGTCTGTCCGTCCTTAGTATACTTGAGCTGAGCTGCTTCGGTAAGAGCAGTTCAGCAGTCAGTTCGGTTCGGTTCGAGTCGGGTTGGGTTGGGTTGGGCTCAGTTAGTCCGTCCGGCAGTGAGAAGAGCAACAATGTTGTGAATTGGTTAAGAATTACATGTCAATTGCCGTTTAAAGTGCGTTTGTGTTTTTTGACTTTTGCGTGTGTGTGTGTGGTTGTGTAAGTGTGTGTGAAAAGGTGCTTTAATCGGTTTTGCCTTTTTGAGCTGAAGCACACACATAAAAAGTGAAGAGAGAAAGTCGACATTTTATTTAAAAGATATTCAAAGAAAAGCTTAGTTCACGATTCTTTTTAACAATTACTAATTTAATATAAAAAAAGCTATAATAAAAAAAATGTATTAATCTTTATAAAAAAAAACTTATTTATATGCAACTTTGTATTTGGTATAAAACTGTTTCGAAAAATGCTCGACCTACACTCTAGTATGGTTGCGCTAAATATTTATTTATTCATGTTGAAAACTTTGTGATTAACAAATTTAGTTATCCTCGGAAAAGTTTAGCATCTGCTTAAAGCTCTCATAGAACTCGACTTGTGGCACAATTCAATTTTTTATTCTACAAATTTAATGCAATTGTTTAAAATTATTTAATTAAACAAGAGAACAAAATGAAGTTAACCTTAACCCTTTTGAATAGGAACGAATTTAATCATATTATCGCAAGAATAGGTCGAGTCAGGTCTCTATGTTGTTTTAATAGACCATCTCGAATGCCAAACATCAAAAGCTTTGTAGGCCATTCAAGTGAGTGATAGCTTATGTAAAACACAAACTTTAAAATATGTTGAAAAGTATAAGCAATATCTGTACTCATATAAATTCGTATTTTTATAGCTTATAAATTTGTCTTACTTCTGTGAACACTTTTGAATCGACGATGTTTAACGAAGTTTGTGAGCACAATTTTTCTGAGAAATATTTCTCACTTCGTAAACTTTTTTGAAAAGAAAATAAAAAAACAGCTGATTTCCAAATCATATAACAATATAAAAAAGTTTACGAGGCAAAAATGAGCATAAATGAGTATTGCTATAATTTATTTGTTTGTTTTCGTTTTTGTTTTTATAGCAAATTGATTTTTTTTGTAGATAACCAGACCAGGTGGTTAAAAGATTTGACCAGAGCTATTCATATGCATGAGGGTTAAAGAACACAAGAACATGAAAGCCAAATGACGTCATATTCTTGCTGTTGCTCTTCTTCTTACATTTTCTTTTGCATTGACGAAAGTACCTTTTATCAAAACATTTATGGCACTTAACCTTATTGACCATTCGAAGATTAACCCACATAAATCGCAGCTGACCCAAAGTCAAAGCTCTTATCTAACGTGTCACAGGTCGAGATAGCAAAAAAATCTTTAAACGTCGGGGCAATTTTTTCAAAAGAAAGTGATTGAATTCACAAAACTACAACAAGTCAACTTAAAATTTGTATTTAAACTTTTTTTTTTTTGTTTTGTTGTGTAGCGTAAAGCTTTAATGTTAAATTCTTGGAAACGGGCAAACATAAACATTAAATGGAAATAAACAAGACTAATCTTTTTTTTAATATAATGGCGTAAATTCCGAGAACAAATATGATATGCAGAGAGTGAAACCACAAAAAACTTAATTATGAAATATAAAAGTTTCAGGCATTGCTGACTTATGTAAACTGGATTTAATTAAACGCTTCTGATTTCAATAAAGAAATAACATAAATCAAAAATTGTAAATGGAAATTTAATTTTAAAAACAGTGACGCGCTCAAAATCGTTAAAATCGTAGTAAAAATCTTATAAAGTACTTTGAAAGTTTTTTCATTAAAATAAAAAAAATATATATTTACAAAAAATATTTAAACCAAAGGAAGGAGAAAAAGAAAATCTGTAGTTGAAAATAGAAAACATTGTATTTGCTTAGGCAACACATGAGACCCTAAATTTCACCCTTTTTTTGCGATGCTTAGTTTATCGGTTTGTGAAAGAGACCCCACTACACCCCACCCCACCTCACACCACCCCACCCACCCCCACCCCACCACACCCCACTACACTCCAACCATACGTATGCATGAAATTTAAAGAATAGATTTTTATTTTATTTCTTCATATTCATCGCTTTTTTTTCTGTTTTTTCTTTTGTGCGCGTTAAATAACATTTCAGAAATTTTTGGACACGACATGCACACAAACGCAAACAATAGTACACACACACATACACGAAGACTATCGCATACGCCACATACATTAGGACAAAAAAATGAAAAGCGGAAATAAAATTTCTATTGAGCTGCTGCGTCAGTCGGAAATCAACTTCAACTTTTTAACTCTCGACTTAGGGATCGTATGCAGCCAGCGTAGCACAGCGCAGAGCAGCTCAGCGCCGGAGTCGTGAGTGAAAAAGTGTCGAATGAAAGGAATCCAGTTCGAGCAGTTCGTGGATACAAGGAAGCGTTTCAGATTTGTTTGAATTAAAAAATAGAAAAAAAAGAAGAAGAAAGATGTCAGTTGGCGTTAGGGGGTTTGAGTGGAGTTGCAAGCGGGGTGGTGAAATATTTCTTCTTCTTGTTCGTCGTTTTTTCATTTGTTTTTTTGTTTTTTTTCAAATCAAATCTCAACTTTTTCGGGGGTGTTCTTTCGGTTGGCATATTGTCACTCAGCACACATGCACAGGCGCTAAGGACACATGTGGCTGACTGTGTGTGTGTGGGTGTGGGTGTGTCAGAAATGAAATAAAAAAGATATATTAAATTTATGTCTACTCACGTGTGTAAGAGTGTGTATGTGTATGCGTGTCTGTGTGTGTTTGTGTGGTAAGGATTTAAAAGTCTAATGTGTTATCTGTTGAACTTCTCCCATTGTAGTATACTTTTCCCTTGTTTTTTATTTGAATGTTTTTCTGATTTTTGTGTGTGCTTTTTTTTGTTGAAATTTTTTTGCATGCTTTTGTCAGCTTTTATTTAAAAGCGTTTTTCTGTGGAATCATTTCGTGGTTTTGATTTGAATGTAAATTTCATGTGCGGTGGTATTTTCTTTTCTTCTAATTTATGCGAATTTAATAGAGTTATTGTGTAAAGTTTTCGTTGATTGTTGGCATTGCTAAACGGGCACAGAAAGCGGAAAATAATTGGAGGAGCGTACGCCGCGCTTTGTGTAAAGATTTCAAATTGGTTATTAAGATGAAATAAGCAAAATTAGAGAATATATTCCAAAATATACAACAATTTATTTTTTTAATTTTTTTTTGTTAAGTTGACATAAGCTTTAATATATTTCAATAACTTCTGTTATCTACAAGTAAGTGTGAATTTCGAGCTGTGTCAATGAAGATTGTGCCTACTTAAAAGATGTTTTAAAGTTTAAAATTTATCTAACGGAGATGACTTAAAAGATTTGAAACTTATTAGTCTAAAAAAAATTTTCAAATAATTTGCAATTAAAAAAAATCATTTTGTTTGATATGTTACTTAAATTCATTAACAGTAGCAATAGTAAAACATTGAAAAACAACAAATTTTCAAGATCAATCAAAAGCGTTTGTATCCAGATTTCACCACTTTTCCTTTAAGCTTCAAAAATAAACTTAAATGAAAGTAATTATACTCTTGTCTATATATATATTAAAGGAAAACTCATAAATATTAAAATGCGATTATCTTAAAGCTGTGCTTTCGATTAAAGCTTATTTGCAAAATTACCGTGTGGATAAACATTTCCATTTCAAAGCGAAAATGTTATAAAATCTAATAAGTCGCTCGCGCACACGTTTAATTTCTCTTCGTACATCTCCCTCCAAAGGCATGCGAAGCGAAGCGAGGCAAAGAAAAGGAAATATCTATATCAAATGATTCATTTATCATATTCATCATTATCTATCTTTTTCTTAATATTCTTTTGCATTTTGTACGCGACAGGAATGCCTTATTAAAAATTCTTGACTAGAATATTTTACGATGCAAAAATTTAATTTTCTTTGTCGAAAATATTCGAAACTAATTATTTCCAATACAGCTGTGTTTATTGCTTCTATGCACACGCACACACATAAACACACACACTCGCACACTAACACACACATACGACACGGTACTTTGGCACCCACATCCGCCGCCTGCCTCTCGTCACCGCCGCTGACGCCTGTGATTTACGCGCCGCACTTTGCCCTCACTTCCGGCATTGCTGCTGCTGCTGCGTGCTATTCCTCTACTTATGCCTCCGGTGCGCATAGTACCACCCACTCCCTCCCCCACTTCGCATCGCAGTTCAATTTTTTTTTCACCTTGTGGCTCAAGTTATAAACAAAAATACGCGTGACTTCCTCTTGGAGCCATTAAAGCGGCATATCCGCTTCCTGTGTACATGTACGCAATATTGCTGCTTGTACCGACCGAACGCAAAGCGCACATCTTCCTCTCATGCTGTCTGCACTATGGCGTGAAACTAGTTTCTTGTGATTAGTATTTTCCAAAGAAAATCACTTTTAATACTAAAGTTACATTTTTCGTATGAACTTTCTTTATCAAAAAGTGGAAGATTTTGTTTCGAGCGTGGTCACATATGGCGGAATTCACATTATAAAATCAAATTCACATTATATAATAAAATTTTTTTTTTAAATCTACACACTCGGAAATATATTGTTTTAAATTAAAGTCATGTAATATTGACATTATTTCAGGTTACATTTTTTTAACGATAACTGCAACTTTGACATATTCTTTCATTATTTTAGATATGTTTGGACAGTAAGATCCAATATTAACTAAAATTTTTTGTTGTGTTGATTTTAGCGAGACCTTTGACATGCTACTTTAAAATTTTTTTATTTTTACACCAAATCATGTTATATTAAAAATGTCTGATATTTTTTAAAATGACAATTAATGTTTAATTAATACTGAATCGTGTTAAATTAACATGACCTTGTTATGTCAAAATGATGCTAATAATATTTGATTTTTGAAATTTTCTAAAATTCGATTGCTTACGAACAGTAAATATTGTTGCTCTTTTTCACCGTGAAATCGAAAAACTACTATTTAAAGTATATCCTGTTAGATTTTCGTGAAAAATGATTCACTAAATAAATATTTCCACATTCCAATCGTATATGGAAGTTTTAACATTTTCTGCGAATTATTGCAATAGCGAACCAATGTGCAAATGCTGCAAGGACGCCATGTCAAGCGAGTGAGCGGGTAAATGAAAGAAGTAAAATTACCGGCAGCAAAATGGATTTAAATTGTTGATTAGAGACGCCAAGTCGAGAGAAATGAAACTGTATATGCTCGTGTGTGCACTTGTATATGTGTGTGAGTGTGTGTGTATGTGCGCGGTTGTAAAGGAGACATACATGCGTGTTTGTGTGCGTGTTTCCCGTGTGCGGATGCGTGCGAGTGCGTGTGAATGGGTGTTGGCCTAGCGGTGTGAGTGTGTGCGATTTTTGAAAAATAATCATAATAATGACAACATTGTTATGAAAATCGTATACACTTTGCATTTATATTATTTGCTTATTGTTGTTGTTGCTGTCAGAGCATTACAAAGGGCCTAACGCCCGCTTTGTGCTGGCGTGAGCTCCGATCCGATCCGACCTGTGTGTGCTCATTTTACAACTTGAAAATTTTTATGAACTTTTCAAAAAGGGGAGAATTGAAATTTCTTCGTCTTCTGCTTCTTCTGCCTCGGTGATATGTACAGGAAGTAATCCTTAAGCAGTGTGTAAGTGCGTAAGTATGTACTGGCGTGTGTGCTGCCTGCGTGTGTGCGTGTGTGTTTTGTTGGCAAAATGCAAAAATGAATTATTACGTTCATAGCAAATATTATTTTTACGCTTTGCTAAGTTATTTGAGCAATGCCAAATTTTGACAGCGTACAGAAATATAAAAACAAAAAAAGTGCGAACGAAGAACAAAATAAAACAACAACAACATCAACATCAACAAATTGAAGTAGGTACTGATGATGTCATTTCCGCAATTGAATCACGACAATCATATTTATTTGTAGTACACGGCGAAAATTAAATTTACACTTTTGATTGAAAGTGTTTTTATTCTCTCTTTTATTAGATTTTAAAGAGTTGAACGCAATAAACTTATGCAGTTTAGTATTTTCTAACCTATAACTTTATTTATCAAACAAATACGAAAGTGAGATAATGGCAGCCGCTAGTTTTGCCAAGGAAATATTGCTCTGGGGATGATTTGATTCATTATTAAATGTTTTTTTTTAATCAAAGAGCTTAAACAAAATTTTGTTTTGTTGTTTTCCTATATCCGGAGTTGATTGCCAAAATGTATCCTAATTGAACGTCTCTATATTATGTATTTTTATTTATTATGAAAATATATTTTTCCTAGGCAGACAATATGAAGAATTGCTTTTCGGACTTGCTTATTTCCTTTGCTGAGCATCGATGCATACCATCAATTCGATATAAAAAAATCGTTCTTTTTCTTTCGCTTAAGCGATGTTTTATTTCCGGTGTAAACTTTTCAGTTTAAAAATGATAGTTTGTGGTATAAATTACAGTTATCATTCAAAATGTAAATTTTCTGCATGAACCCCCCACCCCTCACCCCCTCAAATTGAATTGTATGGAGTTCACTTCTAAATACACGCTGTAAGGATATTTCCAAATGTTAAGCCGAATTTTTGCAGCAAGTCAAAAGGCAGAGACGAATTTTTGTGTGTTTTATATTTTTATTGATAATGGCAAAGCTTTTATATTTTTTGTACGTTTATTTCTCTTGCTCTTGCGAATATGCTCGCCAGCATAAGTTCAACGAGAAAGCTCTCAAATACTGGGAGAAATTCCCGTTATACTGTGTACTGTGCAATGTATTGAGCGTTAGAGGCAGGAGAGCGCAGGCACTGCACTAACAAGAGTAAATAAATAAGTTTTGCGGGTATAAGTTTTAGTTTTGGTTCGCTAAGCTTTTCATAAGTCAACAACACCATTTAAGAGCGCATAAATTCTTGTTTGTTGTTGTTTTGTTTTTGTGTTACTAGTGCTGTTGTCGTTGTTGTTGGTGTTGTCGGTTTTGGTTCTGGCTCGTAACTTTTGACGTCCTTTAAACGGAAAATTATTATTATCATGATACCATTTCGCCGCTCATCTAACCACATTGGCAGTCAGTCTAATACAATTATGAGTATATGGCAACATTTTCACATGCCGCGTGCGGCGCTCTCCTCTCGTCTGTCGACAACTCAACATGGAACACGAAGAAAGGGAAAAGTCACTCATACGCCTACGTTTAGATCAAACAAAAAAGAAAACAAGGAATAAGGAAAAACTGTAATGAGAAAGCTTAATATTTGTGGGTTGACACCCTTGCAGTGATTTTTAGTACGGTCGTGTACGGTCGAGGGACGAGCGCTGCTTCAAAATTTAAACTTTATTTAATTTTGACACCACAAAAGTGTCATTTTGTATATGTAAGTATGTATCTACGAGAAGAGCACTCAACGTTCGTTCGGGTATAAATGCAACAAAATAATAAAGGACCCAAAAGGCAAACACAACAAAAGCCACGACCAACAAAATGAAACCAAAATAAACAAACAAACACCGAGGCCCAACGACTACAACAACAACAACAATAAAAGCATCAAAAAAACAACAACAACAAAAACAGTTTACAAACGACTAAAGACACAGTACTTTATAGTGCTGTAAAAAATAATATACAAGACTTAAATTATGGCCCAAGAAAACTTAAAACAATTAAATTAAGTAAAAGCCAAATTAAATTTACTTTAAAAATGGCGGCGGTTTATAACGTTTGTTAGTATATTGGCCTTCAATGCGGAACGTCAAAGGTTTGATTCTCACGCAACGAATAAAACTGAAGGAATTTTTAATTCAAAAAAATATTTCTGTTCAACCTCCGCCCCCTCATTTGGCCAGAATTCTGAGAGTGACAACTTGCCATAAAAAAACTCAAAAATAGCTTATCCTACACTCTGCTAGGATGGTTGTTAAAAATATTTGAATTTAAATGAAATTTGGATTTTACTATAAAAAAAATGATAATCGAAAAATAAATCAATCCAAGCAACATGTGAAATTAAAATTTTGTTTGTTAAAAGTGTTTTAAACTTTAAAAAGTGAAATCATTTTTTAAAAAATGTGTATTTAAAGAATTACCAATGACTACACTTGAAAAATTCTTTTGATTTGTTTTCTGTATAAGAAATGAGTACTGTACGTATAGGTAGCGCAGAAGCGCACTAGTGGCTGTAAGAGGCGGCAGCATCGGTATCACTGGCAGAACGGCAGCAGCATCATCAGCATCAGCATCAGCCATGGTTGGTGCTAGGCCAGGCCGAGTGGGCCCAGTGTAGCCTCTAGTAAAAAGTGCCAAAACACTAATTTACTTTTTTGGCGGAGTTAGTTTTTTATTTTGTAGGCACAGCAGATGTGCCAAAGAAATAATATAAACACAGCACCGCCGGAATGTGTACGAAAAAAAAGATGAGCAAAAAAATTTAGAAAAAAAGGAAAAACGAGCCGAGTGAAGAGCATAGGGGGAAGATAAATAAATAGGTATATAATAGGCGAAAAAAGAACCCGAACGAAAATCGTGAAATATGTGGAAAACAAGAGTAGATATGTACTTATGTATGTTTTCATGTATTTATATTGGAATGTTGGTATGTACACCGATAAAAAAAAACACTGGCACTCATAATTAAGTGTATTCGGAAAATAGAAAATGTAATTGTCAATAATTGAAAGCTAAACAATTATGGAAAAATCGATATTGAAATGCTTCTCAGTGTGTTTTAAACTCTGACGGAAAATATTCTTAATACAAATTCCGCTTTAAGCTGCACTTAAATTTTTTTGAAATTGTTGCGAGTTCGTCCGACGCAATGCTGGCACGGTTCGTGATTCCACTCGTTAAGACAAACCGGATCATTAAACTCGCGTAAAATCATTTTCTTGAATTAAAGCTCAACGGCTTTTTTCATCGTCCACACTTCGGTGCCGGAGAGAAGAACGGCCATGATGAGCGACATTTGAAATGTGATTTTAATTCTTCAAGAGATAGTTTCTCTTTACTTTTATTCTTCTTTTAAATAATCTACTGAGCCTAAAATCAAAGGAAATAGTGATCCTTGGCTTGATCTCTAGGATTACATAGTTTGCGGTGCAATTGTTAACCTAACCTAACCAATGTATGTGAAATTTTTAATATATCCCGTAAGTAGAAACGATGAGAAAAAGAATTCTGAAGAAATAAAAAAGCGTACTATGTGAGAGTTTTTCTTGGTGTACTGTTAAAGAGGGTATTATTTGAACATGGCAGTGCATACAAACGAACAGACAGACAGACAGACAGACAGACAGACAGACAAACAAAGAAACAAACATTCATACATGCACATTTCTGAATTATAAAATCGAAAAGAACAATTTTACAACCCCAACAATAAAAGCAGATAAATTGCAATGATAAAAACGGCGAAAAGGGAGAAGGCAAACATTAATGCAAGGACAGAAATTACGTAAATTGTACGGAAAAAAGGGAAAGATGCGGTGCACTCTGACCGACCAGAAAACAAATTCGTTAACAAACCGTTCGTTTGTTCGTTCGCTCGTTCGCTCATTCCTTTTCTTTTGATTTAAAAATGAAATAAAAAGCTGACAAAAAAGAATTGCAAAACAAAAAACAAAACAAAAAAGGAAAAAAAAAGTTGAATTATTTCCTGATGTTGACCTAACACAAAACCTCGACCTGCGAAACACAAAATAAACACTGCTCAAAAGGCGCCAAGTTGTTTGTCTAACGCTGAGCCGCGTCGCACCACACCAAGTTGAGGCGCAAACACCAGCGTTGAGCACAATTGCCCGCGTTGATGCCATAAAAAGGATTCGGCACTGCCAGCCAGCCAGCCATCTAGCACCGTGCAACCTATTTGTGTGAGTGAATGAGCGTTTGAGTGTGTGTGGTTCTATGTCGCGCGCGCCGCGTTGTCAAAGAGAAATTGTGCCTGAAGCTGGCAGGCAGGCAGCGTGCGCTTAGCTCCTTCTTCGTTTTTAACCTAATTAAACCGCAGTTATTATGTTCGTTCGTTCGCTCGTCGCTTGTTCGTACGTTTGTTGCTTTCGTTTCGTTGAAAGGCAGAAATCGGGACTAGGACGAGGCATCATCGGTCGCTAGAGCTGCCGCTGTGACAGGACAAAGTTCGCATACGCCATTTTTTTGCGATTCGAAACTTTTAAAAACTCTGCGCCATGGCACACTGGGAGCAGGTGTGAACAATTTTGAATCATACATTTTTAAACTTGCAAAGGTCAATGTCCATTTATAAATATGGGCGAAAGACATCCGAGGTTTTGAAGAGAGAGGAAAAATCAATTTGAATTCAATATAATTAAATTTATTAGCTCCTCATTGCGAGAGCCGATGAAAAAGAGCTTAAATCTATTTAAGCTAATATTTAGGAGAACAATTTCAAAATGCGAATTTAAACTCAAAATTCCTTTTTGTATTTATATTTGAAAATGAGGTTTTTCGTGCTTAAAAAGTTTCGCTCTGTCAATCACATCAAAATTTGAATTATTTGCATAAATTAGGTGATTTTAGGTGATTAGGCGAATATTCGCATCTGACCCAGTGTGCACCATAGAGTTAATTATAAGGTAGGGAGTGATTGGTGCGGTACGTGCGTTTGTTCGTTCGTTCGTTCGCTCGTTCGTTCGTGGGTGTGTTAAAAGTTAGTTTAGACGCCAAACAATGACAAGTTATAATTTTCCAAAAATTGGTTTTTAACTTTGAGCAATTTTGGAGCGTTATTCAAGTGTGCAAGCGAGCAGGCAGGCAGGCAGCTGCAGCTATAATAATTTCGCAGCGTTAAAAGCATATTTCACAAGGCAAGCAGAAGAAGAAGAAGAAGAATAAGAAAATGAAGAACATTTCAAAAGGAAAAAAGGAACTCGCTTATAATTTCTAATTTCCCTAAAGGCAACCATCCGCCTCGGGTTTACTTATTAACATATTAAAAATTCAAATTTATTAAATTAAGCGTCCCGGTTGCACATAAAAACCTGAATTAGTGGCGGACAACGACGACGGCGACGACGACTCACCTAGAGCAAAGTACCAGCAACAGCAACAACAGCAGCAGCAAGTAAAAGTTGCTCCTTTTATCCTTTTAAGTTTTATTTGCTCATAAAAGACAAGCAAACACACACACACATATACAAATGAACACATACAAGTGTACACACACACACACACTGACACACTAACAATGGCGATTTGTCGTAATATTGCTAAAGATAAATGTTGTTGTGTGTAGTTGTGTGTGTGTGTGTGTGTGTGTCAGTCAGTGTTGTGACCATTTGGGGTAGGAGGGTAATAAAACATTTTAAGTGGATTTTGACTGCAAAATAAAAATGTTGTACTCAAAAAAGTTAAATAAACAAAATCGTCTCTTAAATTGGATTCTTAAAAAATTATATTTGAAAATGTTGTTTTTTGTTTATAGGTCGATAACTTCACGACTCAATTTTCTATAAAAAGTTTATCTTATTTTTGATTTCATTTATAACTAGTATGCGATTTTCTTTAATCCAAATTTAAATTTAATTTGTAACACAGAATTATTTATTCTTAAGTTTATTACAAAAATAAAATCAAAATGAATAAAAAATCATTTAAGTTGCTTTTTCCTCATGACGTTATTTAAGTTACCTCTTCAATGAAATTTCTGATACGCCACTGATTGTTTAGTATTTACAAACAAACAGACAGACGGACGGACGGACGGACGGTCGAACGGTCTTCGCTTTTATTAGCCACACACTTGCCCTGCACTCGACTCCATTCCATTTTACTCTGCTCTGCTCTGCTCAGCTATAGCTAGCAGCGCACGGTATGGCACGAAGTGTGGAATTGGAATTAAGCTAAATTTAAAGCTACTGAAAATAGAGCACAACAAACGTACACACACACACTCACACACACAAACAGACACCGACACTTGCATACACATACAAACAACTGTCCAACCAGTGTCATCAGTGTCCTTCGCATCGCATTTTATAGCTACACTTCATTTCAGATCTATAGAGCCAATCACATTGCAGAATTCTTTGTTAATAAAAAATTAAAATTATTTAAAAGTGAAACGTTTTGTTTGCAATTGGAGTGACAGGAGCAATAAACTCGATGGACATGGCATTGGAATTGATTTTCTTTTTACTAATTACTGAGTAATTTAATGGAAAAAGATCGGTATTATAGATCGATGATGGAGTGTTTGGTCTGTTCGTAGTCGTCGCATCGTTTGGTGCCGCCAAAGCTACATCACACCTCTTTCGGCCGCCTCCGCCTCCGGATCGCACCCTCGATATCGGTGTGAATCATAAGCAAATGTGTGCAAAAGGATGTGCAAGGATTATGCTTGTTATGTGTGAAGCTTACGAGAATGAGTGCTCAATAGAAGCGGCGGCGTCGGTGCGGATGCGGTAGGTAGGTGTGCAAATGTGTGACAGTGGGCGGGGCAGTGCGACGAACGACTACGACAATGGCCGGATAAATGAAAGGCAGTTTAAGGATATTGAACGAACGAACGAACGAAAGACCGACCGACCGAGTGAACTAAACCAAACCTAAAACGAAACGAAACGAGAGTGTGGGTCAGTCTCAGTCGTAGCCAAAGCCAAAGTCAAAGCGGAGCAGAGCACAGCACAGCAGAGTGACACATATTAATGTGCGGAAGCGACAGAGAACACATTAACCTGATGAGCTTAATTGGCGGAGGTCGGCCGAGAGAGATAAAACTCTGTTTCTGTTGCTTATTAGTCGAGGAACCAGAAATAGTTACGCACTAAATGTGAGCTTAGTTAAAGCTTTGTTGGTTTTTGTTGGTTTCCTTGCTTGAAAGCCAAGTTCTCATATCTGATGGGTCCTTCCATTCGTCCGACTTAAATTGCTAGATTTGTACTCAACTCTTGATATTCGGAAGATTTCATATTGCTCAATTAAAAGCCATTAAAAATTATCATCACATTTGCCGGGCTTGACAGCGTGTGGAAAATGTGGCAAATGTCGCTCATTGGGTTGTGCGCATTAACCAGAGCAAAATGATTTTAACTTTTTGTTAGCAAATAAACCATTTATTTATTTTATTTATCTGTCTAATTACTATGCAAACACTCGCCGTACCGCCCACACCGCCCGCCGCCATCCGCGCACCACAATTAACTACCACAAGCAGGCGCCAAATTTACATATCCACTTCATACATAAATACAACAATTAATAATTTACATATAGTAATTTTGTAGTGTATGTGTATGTGTATGAGCGTGTGTTTGTGTGTGTGTGTGTGTGTAGCACATACTTATAGTTCTAAATATTTGGTTACTTGTATAGAAGCACCCTTCCGCCCATAAGCATTAATTGTAAAATCATTAGTATTAGTAAACAAACACTAAATTGTACTTGTATGTGTACGAGTACATGCATGTATGTATGTGTATGCCTTCATTTATTTGTTTCTATATTTCAGCAATACATGCCACAAACATAAACACACACCGACATACACACACATACATCGTACAATCACAAATGCACCAAGGCAGGGGTACTTAACAGAAAAACAAATTATTTATTATGAAAAATGTTTTAAGAAATGCTTGAGGCTTGAGTTCTTAATCGAAAAATCTTTTCAATTACAAATTCAAAATATTTGTTAAAGTGTATTTTGTGACTTTATTAAAATTATGATTTGACGAAGCATCATAGTAACTTCTTACCACTACGAGTACGAGTATAGAAGAACTTGTTTACTAAAGTAATTTTATTATCTACACCACACACATGGCTGTTGGGGTATAAAGAGGTCGGCTTTTTAATTTGTAACGCATTCATGAAGGTATGTGTGTAGTATTATATTATGATTAGTTGTTTCAGCAAGCGATTCATAGATATCGACTAAAGGTTTTTGTATGACCTTCTATGTATATCTTTGTGTCGGTCAATATCTAAGTGGCCTAAATGCATTTGACTAACAGAAGTTCGATTGCCATCGCGAAAAAGTAAAAATTTGTTTGTTTAATCTCGGATCTCGGAAAGATTGAAAACCTTCTCAATTTATTTCTCAATACAAAACTATTTGATATAATGGAAAGAGGAATAATAGTTTAAGGACTGTGTTCATTTCTAATATATTCATATGCATTTTATTCTTAAATGTTGTGGGGTATTTAAAATTTGTCATTGCCGAAGATAATTCTGCCAATAGTGGTTTTCTGTGTTAGCTTAATTTATTCTTAAGCATTAGAGATCACGAATTAAATTTTGATGGGACAGTAATTAACAAGATATGCCAAAGGCCGTACAAATCTAATTTGTGCGAACGAGCAACCGAGCGAGGAGGTTTGTTGGCTGGTTGGTTGAGAACCGCTGGCACTAATGAAAGGCAAAAACAAAAAGAAAAGCCTTCGGTGCTTTTGCGCTGCTTTGCCTCCATTCGCATTCGCATTCGTTTTGTTTCGTTCGTTCGTTTGTTCGTTTATTTCTATTGTTGGTTTTTGGTACGTGCGCGTGTTTTGTCTCTGATAAATTTTAAATTATGTCTCGATTTCGTATTTGCGTTTCACAAAGCTGTTTCACTCCACTCCACTACACTACACTCCACTTCACTCGACTCGACCCGTCTCTACTCTTTTTGGGCGTTTTTGTCCTCGTCCTGGTCCTGGCTGCTGTTTTCCGACTGCTCTGCTCCGTTGTTTGTTGTTAGTCTTGTGATTTTTCAGGAGAATATTCTCCTCATAAATTTGGGTGCTGCAAAAGTTTTTGATTTAATGCGAACGAATTCTCGCACATACACACACACAAACACACATACACACATAAAACTAAACTACAACAACGTTATAAATAATTTAGAAATGCGTGTTCGTGCATTTGCTCCATTGAGTGGAAAGTAATGAAATTTAAACAACAGATTTCTCTGTGTGTATATGTGTATATTTGTGTGTGTGCGTGTATGAGTGTGTGTGTTGGTGTATTTTGCTTTATGACGCAAAAAACAATTTTTTCTCGAGCCCATTATTCATGCACAAATAGCCTATAAATTAATAAGCTGTAAACACTCACTCGGCTGTATCCCAAAGCATGTGGTGTGCTTCTATCCGTAACTCCAATTAAGATCTACATCATCAGCCTATTCTTGCGTATTCCCTTGTTAGATAATAATCCTAAAGATTTTAATGAGTTCTCTTTTTCGAGTTCACTTCTATTGCGTTCCCATTCAGCATCGATTTAAGTTCGGCTTTGGGAAAGACGGTGTCAGCGAAACAAAAGCCGAACAGAATTAAAGATAGCCTTCAAACGATACCTCATTGTGCTTTCATTACTTAATGGAGTTTCGTATTTTTATATTTGACAATTATTTCCCATATAAAATCGTACCATAATACCCGAAAATTGAATTAAAACTTTTTAAGAGAAGTTTTGAAATTTTTAATAATTTCCAATTTGTTTATTAAAGCTTAATTTTTTGGAAAAACGATAGTCCTGGCAGCTAGTGCATACTAGTAAGATTAATTCTAAATTTAATTAATGTTATAAAGATTAATAATTATTTTAACATTTTCGAAATTAACGCACAATTTAGTGTTAATTTCGATAGCTTAATTCTTATGTATGTATGTATGTATGTATGTATGTATGTATGTATGTATGTATGTATGTATGTATGTAAGTAATACTATTAACAAAGAAATGTTATTTTCTATTCCGAAAATCATAAAAGTCACAATTCCGCCTTTGTCATATGAAATTAATGAAATGAAATGAAATTTTCAAATGCAACAATAACAATATTCATTGTACGCAAATTGAATGAAGTATGTATGTATGTATGTGTGTATTCCAGCACTGACCTTAATTTAATTTTTCATTTTCATTCATTTCATCCGAAATATTTTACACAATACACACACATGCACACACATTTGTATTCTTTAATTGAATTATTTGTCACACATATGTACGCGTCTATATATGTGTGTACAATTGTAAATGTGTCTGTATTGTTGTCAATTTCACACCAAACATACAAACGTACATAAATTCAAACATATACATATATGCATATAAGTGAGTGTGTTTGTGTGAGCGTGTATGTGTGCGTCAAGAGCTGTCATAGAATTTTGGTTTTTATTTGTTGAATTTGTATTTTTTCATTATTTTGGATTATTGAAAAATCAAATTCTTTTGGCTAAAACGCACGTTTTTGGCACATTTTCGAGGATTTGCGCTTGACACCTCGAATTGAAAAATGTTTTGGGTTTGCGTGTGGGTGGATGGATGTGTGTGTGTGTGTGTGTGTATAATGTAAATATGCTTGTGTACTTGTGGGTTATGCCAACACCAACACGAACACAAAAATAAACACATTCTCATGTTTTCCACTTCAGTCACGTGGTCCGATTGAATTGATTATCTGCATCCGAACACTTTTTTTTTTGAAAATCTAAAAATTTCATAGAATCACCGAAACCGAAAATACTTTTAATATTTAAATAGAAGTACGAAAATGATTTGTGATTCCATCATACTTCAAGCCAACTAAACCAGCCTTAAGCTCCAACTTGAGAAACGATTTTACAGTTCTTTATTTTTGCTAAGGGCGCGTTTATTTAACACGCGTTCTTTAGAAAAGAAGAAACCTGGAAAACATTAGGATAAGCCTAGTTAGCCTGGATAGCATGATTTCAATATTTTGGTCATTCAAATATTTCTTTTGAAATTTTATATTTTTAAGTAAACTTCCATTTCGGTCTCTCTCCAAAATTATTGTAAAAACTTAAAGCAAATTTTAAAAGTAAGTAAAAAAAACTTTCGGAAAATGCTTTTATGCATCAGTCATGCTTGAAATTTCAATCAAAAGTGTTCTCCTAAATTTAAAATCGCATTTCGAATGCGCTTTTGCAGCGTTTTATAATTAATTCAAATTTGATTTAGGCCGTTCGCGCGTAGAATAACTCAACGCAAAATTTGCGTTGCAGCGCTTTTGAATGCTTGTCATCGGCAACAATAAAACTAGACATCAACGACAACGACAACAGCAAAAACAAAAACACCATCAGGACATGAACAATAACAACAAACCACAGCGCTAAAGTAAAGCCGCAGTCTACTTCCGTTTCCTGAACGACAAATGTGAGTAGCGCAAGCGTATTTATAAAAGAAGCAAAAACAAAACAAACAAAAAAACTGCTCCACGTAGCTTAAAAATGTTGCCATCAGTTGCTCCAACAAAAACAACAAACTGAAACTGCGCTTAGAATGCAAAGGAGCAGAGCTGATGAGGAGCGGCAACAGCAGAAGCAGCAGCAGCATCAGCATCGAAAGCAAAGAAGCATTCAACACACAAAGTGATTTTTATATTAAGACCACAAGAGCTAACAGCGCCCGTAGGAGTACCAAAGTGATCCGAGATAATCCGACGCTTGTTTCCGTCGAGCGAGCGAGCGAGCGAGCGAGCTAGCAAGCGAGAGCAGAGCAGAGGAGCAAACCACCAGCACACCCACCGCTGCATTCAAACGTTCGGAGCGCGCGATGGTGGGCGCATTGTTTGGGTTTCTGCCGTCGCCGACGCCGCTGCTGAGTGACTCTGACGGCGGAAGGGAGGTGCGGAAGAAGATTGCGCACCAGCGGAGATGCACAATATTTTTGATGGTTAATAAAAATTCCAACATTGTCTTCAGAAGTTCATCATGTCGTGCCGTGCCATGCCACGCCATGCCGCACCGAGAGAAGCAGCGCGACGCTGCTGCTTGCTTGCCTGCCTGCCTGCCAGGATATGAAGCGGCATCCGCATTATCCTTTCTTCCACTCACTGACAACATGATGAGTGTGGGGCAACCAGAATTACGGCAAGACAATTTGTTTTAGAAAGTATTGCATTGGAAAATTGGCAGAATTCTTGAAATTTTAAGCTTTCACGCTTCTTATTCAAAAATATTCACTTTAATTATTTTGCATAAATAACTTTGCATATAAAAATATGCAACAACATTTTAAACAAGCTGAAAAAGACAATGTATACTGAAAAATATTTGCTTATTCAAGTTATACATACATATACAATATAATAAAAAGGCAAAATATGCCAAAATATGCTGAAACAAGTTATATAAGGAAGAAAGGTGAAATATACTTAAACAAGCTTGACAAAGCATTCCTTGTGGACCAATTCATTTTAATTACTAACTAAAATGTGTCCACTATGAGTAAAAAGAAGAAAAAATTTTAATTTGCGGATAAAATACCAAAATTGTCGAATGTTTTTTTTATAAGATTGTTCACTTTAATGTTCTTCTTGTGACAATTTCTAGTGGGCCTTGGCAAAGAGACAAGGATGCAAAGGGAAATTACTCTAGAAATTTAAGCAATTTCCCCGAACGTAGCGGACGACCGAACGACCGAATGAAAAGTGGCGAAGGCAGCACAGCGCAGCGTAACGTTACGCAACTCAACGAAACGCGTTATCCTTTAAAGTCTTCGTGCAAATAATCTTGTGTGCGTGCGTGTGCGCACGTGTGTGTGCGGTATCTATGTGTGTTTGCTAAACTACTCAACTGCGTTTGCTTTCGCCACCGCTACAATCACATTTAGCCATGATGAAGGAGGGTTGGAAGAGGTGGTCGAGGCGGTAGAGGAGGGGCCGCACATGAATTTCAAACACAAATGACACGAATTTTAAATTATATTCACAGTGCGCAAGCAGAATTAAGAATTAACAAATGCGTATACGCCCGGCTAACCTTCCTCCGTCGTATTGCATCATCGCTGGCTTTTCTTTTACTGTGTACTCTTCTCGAGTAGCTTGGAGCTCTTGGTACACACAGGCCACTACAGCAACTGAGTACCATACCGGATAGCGGATAAGTCCAGAGAAACATAGATCGAATGGAAATCAATTTACAATTAAAATTAAATATTTTAAATTCAAGAAAAATTAGTTTAAGTAATTTATAAAAACTTGTTAGAGAAAAATTTTCCAATAAAAAGATTTCCACTATAGATTTTCAGCCTCTGAAAACTTTTCTCTGGAATCACTCTTGTCCAGAGCGCGTGCCATGTAAGATGAAAGTATAACAAACATCACAAAAAACGGAAGTAAAAAAGCAACATTGTGTTAAGCTCTGTAATCAGCAGAATTCGTTACAGAGCGTCAACCAAATCCTCGGGAGGTCGAGAGAGAGAGAGATAGAGGAAGCATGTGGCCAGTGAAAAATCCAACCGAAGCTAAATCAAAACAAAAACACGAAAAGAAAGTGCCATAATTCACAATATTGAATTTTGAAATTTTAGCAATATGTTGCAGTAAGCGGAAGCGAGTGAGCCAGCGAACGAACGAGCGGGCGAGCGAGCGAAGGAGCTCTAAATTACAAAACATTGTTTTTTTTTTCGAAATGAAATGTGCGTGCTGTGCAAATATTTCAAAGTCGGAAAATATGAATTCATTGATTCTTAATTACCTAATATCCTTCATGTCGTGCGTTTCGAAGAAATTCGGTACTTTTCCAAGCTGCCGACTGGAATCTGAAAGTGATTCTTGCGAAATTAAAAATGTATCCTTTGAAGTTTTTTTTAATAAATATTTGCATTTCATTTTAATTAAATTTATTAAATTTGTAAAATGTCTAAAATCAATTTCCAAAGATAAGAATTTTACAGCAGATTTGCCATTAGGACCACCACTTCATCAAACGACTTTTGGCTTTCAGTGCTATGCTCAGAATCTAAATACCAATGAGGGAGTTAAAACGGTTTAGCGGAATTTTAAACCGGCCAAAAGATTTGTTATAATAAAATAAAAGAAATAAAACCGAAGAAATTGTAAAAGTTCGTTTTAAAAGATAACAACCACAGTACCAAGGAGTCGAGCTACTGCAATAACCTTCCGGATGGTATACCTAATGTTTTAATTTAATTTAATTAATGCAAAAAGAAACAACTCAATAAACATGTTTCTCCAACTAAAATGTACATTTACAATTTCATTTTCCAATTTGAATTCTCATCGTTGCAGTCGTCGCCGTCGCCGCCGATGACGCCTCTGCCTTAAATCAATAAGCACTGCTAATCGAACTTTTCCATTAGAGCAATTTTCTGCGATTAGTTCCTCAATTATGTAGATCACTCCCAGCTGTGTCGCACTATCATCGAATTGATTAGTTTTATGCGAGTCAAGCAACGACTTCGACTTCGATTTCGGTTTCGACTTCGACGACGGTTGGAAATCCGGCGTTAAGCGTGGGATTGCTTTTGCTTTTCTCAGGCAATACACCTGCCGACGACGAGAATCCCAACTAAATATTTATATGTCATTTAAAAGGATGTGTGCGGCGAGGCGGCGAGGATATTGGACACCAAGCGACATTGATATGTCGACGCCAACCTAAACGCAAATATTGACTTCAACGCGCGCGCTGACGACGGCACACTTTGCCGTTTGCCGGTCTCTGTTTAGACGCTTGTGTGTTTGTGTTTGTGTGTGTGTGTGTGTGATTACTATGTGTGACTCTGCATGGTTGTCTATTCGGATGTGGGCATGTCTGTCTATTTGTCTGTTTGCCTGTCTAACGTCATAAAAAGTTACAGTTATGGTATTTTTAGCATTGCGTTGACATCACGCTCGTCATTATAATGCGGCCTATTTAGTTTGCCCTATTTGTAGTCGCTCGCTCGCTCGCTCGTTCGTTTACTGGCTTTGACTGGCGGAAATACCGCGATGCAAAAACCCTGTCGTCGCTGCTACGAGCGCTCGTAAAAATTCGTTTTATTGCTTCCTGGGCGCTGCTTTTGGGGTGCTTCTATGTTTTTTCGGGGTAGGTAGTTATCCCTTTTCGTTTTTGTTTTTGGGATTTTTTGTTTCTTGTGTTTTCTTTTTTGGAAGACTCTTTTTGATAGTGTTGAAGCGCAGAGTGTGGCAACTAATTTATAAGGTTCCTACGTGAAAACATATCGTATATATTCCAAGTTAACTCAAAGTTAACTGAAGTGCGCGCGTATTTGTATTACTGGCGTTAAGTTGAATAGGCATTTCAAGAGATTTTTGTTGTAGTTGTGTTGTTGAAGTTGTTGCTGTTGCTGTTGTTGCTGTTGTTGTTGTTGCTGTTGTTTCTGTTTTTGTGGCCAGCAAGGTATGAGTTCTGCCGCAATAACCGTCACCGTTAAAACAGTTTTAGGACTAACTTACGAGTTGTTTACACGAAAATGTTTCCGTGTTCGTGTTTTGAGATTTGCGGTTTGTAACAATGTGAGTATGGTTCTGGTTAAAAGTTGAAGTAGTTGTTTTTTTTGTTTTTTTTGGAGATAAGCCAAATGATAATCGCATGCAGTCTGATATGTCCGGAAGCATAAGCACTGCTATTTGTCGCATGGGGGAAATAAACGTTCTACTTTAAAGTTACAAAAATTGTATGAAAACGATTTTTAACTTTAACAAGTCGTTTAATAAGAAGCTCCAACAAAATCAGTTTGTGCGGAGACTACATATATACTAACTACATGTAACTGGAGCTGCTAAAGATTAAGTCTTACATCATGCAAGATGCCGGAATTTGGAATTTCGAATGGGCCTACCCCAAAAATATTAATGTCAACATTTTCCTTAAAAACATTTTTATACATTTCTATAATAAATGTTTTTATAAATAGTTTTTTTGTAGCTTTTTAAGTTATTTGTTGCTTATTTAATTTTTCTGAAATATTTCTTCAGTGAAACATTTCAAAAAACATTTTAATAAAATTAAAATCAATTTGCCAATAATAAAAAATAAACAAACAATAAGATATATTAATGAAGTTGTCGTCAAGAATTTGTTAACTTTCCAAAGTATTCGTAGCGTAATTTTTTATAAAGGGTGTGTGCTCAATTTCCATAATAAATGTATAAGTACTTCGTAAACTTTTTTCTATGAAAAACAGTTGATTTGAGAAAGTACATTAAATGAGGTACACGAGCCTAAATCGAGCTTACATGAGTACTGCCAGTACTCTTCTTCTTTTCTGTTATTTTTATTTAAACGAATTTATTTCAAGTATGTTGGATTGTTGCTTTTTTAAATTTCTAAAATATTATGGCAATAATGCGACTACAAATAATCTCCTAATTAAAATTTTTGGATTCTTTAAAATTTTACAGTTATTTTCTTTGCAAAAAAAAAAACAGTTTAGTTTGTTGTTTTTATTTTGAAGATAACCAAAATTTCAATACATGAAAAAAATTGTTTATTTGATTTCACATGGGTGACATTTAAAGAAAGACCGTGGAATGAAACTACCACTTAAATATAAAAACCATCAAAACTTGTGAGTTTGTGAATTTTGAAGAATTTATCAATGTCGTTAAGGCCAGTGAGTGCAGTTTCAGCTTATAACCTTAACTGTCGGTTATCTCGTAAGAAAAATATGATTAACGACAAGAAACCCCAAAAAGTGCCGCACAAATACCAACCATAACAATAACACCGAAATACATACATTCATACATATATACGAAATAAAATGGCAATAATAACAATTGGTAAACAAAGAAACCATCAAATGGAGAACAATTGGAAAAATCATAAATAACTGCAAAATGGCTAAAATAGAACGAGACGAAATGAAACGAAACGAAACGAAGAAAGCGCAATTTATTGAGAAGCCAACAACTATTGTAAAAAATAACGAACGAACGTACAAACGAACAAACGGACGGACGAACCACAACTGGAATGTACAAAAGAACCACCATTAGCACAAATTACCACCGAAGACTAGCGAAGGCGAAGGCAGCTAGTACAGCTAGCTACGTTGCGCTAGCGATGAAAGCATTTATGAAATTTTTGAAAAGGATGCTTGGAAATGTCATTTATATACATACACCTATACATAAATACATACATACATACATATAAATTTTTTTATTTTTGTATTTTTGGTCGCCATTAGCACGTACTCGAATCACACATCAAGTGCTCCATGGCCATGAATGTGAGAGAAGACAGTCAGACAGCCAGCCAGGCAGCCGGGAGCAGATTAGCTGCGGTTGACAGTCCAAAAACAGGACAATTGGCTCCATTGAATTTAGCAGCTACAACGGAGAAAATAAAGTGCCGCATGTAAGTTTTGGTTTTGGTTTGAGTTTGGGAGTTGGGGTGTGGTGTTGCGGGGCGGGGCGGGGCTCACAGTTATTTGTGTGTGCCCGACGAGCATTATAAAAAATGAGAGAAACAAGCAGCAGAAAACTAAAAGCTTCTTAAAATAAAAGCACAAAATGCAAAAGGACATTAAATCCTTAAAATTAAAATAGCAAAAAGCGAGAACGATTCTTTTTCGGCATAAATAGGTTCCCACCCTAAATCCTAATATCCCCAGAAGCCGATTAAACATTTCCACACCAGCAAACACACTTGGCACTTTTTCGGCGATATTCCGGCGTTGGCGTTGGCGCTGGCGCTGCTAAAATACAAAAACTAGAAGAGAAACAAGTGCCGAAAAGGGGAAGGCAATACTTTGGCACTTCGGAAACGGATGGTACGGATGGTATAAGTGCGCAACAGCCGGCATTGTTGTTATTGTTTTCACAACTCAACGCATTCAGAGACCGTAAAATACATAATAACATAGCAACTTCCTTCGAGGAATCTCAAAATCCCATTTTCGTTTTCGTTTTCGTTATATTTTTTATTTTATCTTTTTTGATATTGTTGTTGTTGTGCTTATCGGCGTGTTGCTCCTTAAAGTCTTCATGAAGAAAGAGCATTGAGCAGCAGGCGGCACGGCGGCACGGCGAAGTATGGCACACGAGGCATGTAAACAGTGCAAGGCACATTACAATAAAAAAAATTATCATCGTTATTATCCTTTAAAGTGCTTTTCAATTGCTCTGCTATTCGGCGCGGCGCAAGGAAAAACAAACTGAAGTAGAAGGCTGCAACGCTCTCCATTCGAACAGTCGTAACGTTGGAACGGCGGCGTCAGCAGCGGTAGGAGCACTTTTTGTTAGCAGGTCATCAATTCGACATTCAAACTTCAGTCAGTGGCAGGACGCGGTAAAGGGGAAATAAATAGTATTTTCGTCTATAGACGTTTTTGTTGAGCTATTTCAATATTTGTGAAATAATTCTGTGTCAAATCATGATTGATGTTTCATTGACATCATCATCATCATCATCGTCATCGTCATCCTCATTGTCGGCGTTGTCGATGTCGTTTTCGTCAGCCAGTATAGTTGCTTGAGAGTTTTGTGTGTTGTTGCATGAATTGAATTTGAACAGGCGCATAACTTCGATTTTTCCAACAAAAAAGGAAAAAAATGAATTGGTTGAGCTGTCAAAAGCGGTGGGAGCTTGTGGATTTTTTGGAAATATTGCTCATGAAATATGCAAATTGAATTAGAGTGAAAATGTGAGAGGTTTTATGACAAAGTGGGTTTTTTTTTGTCAAGTTATTATGCAAGAATCGATATGCAGTCATCAAATGTCAAAAATGTCAAAAATGTCACAAACCAACAAGCGTTTGCAAAAAAATGTCATCGTGATAACTCCGATACCGTAACGGTTCCAATGGTATATAAGATATCTTGCATACTTTTTGGTGTCTCTGAATTTCTCAACTAAGCCGCGAAGTTCTTTCCCAATTTCTGATGGATTTGATAACGAGACAATTGAGTTGTTTTGTCTTTCATAGGATAAGGATAAAAATGTTTCTAGCGCTTTAAATATTTGATGATAAAAACGATAAAATGGTATTTAATTCGATGGAATATAAACTCATCCGACCATTCCGAAATAAACGTTATTGAGAAAAATACAAACAATTTAGAACGTTCTCAAAGATAACTTTCGAACAAATTTGTTATTGCTTCGAAAATAAATTCACATGAAGCTTATAAAAATTTGTTATGCTTTCTAAAGGAAACGACATGTTTTCGGTTTGAAAACTTAGTTTAATTGAATTTATATAACAAGCAATTAATTTTGAATAACATTTTATTGATCGATTATTGATATTTTCTTTATCTGTGTAATTGATTTTTCCTTCAGCACATATGTTGTTATTAAACTATGTATTCTCGTACATACAAACTACTTATGTTTACTTTTTGTATAACTGAATACTCAAAGAGTATTTAAAAATTTTCAAAGTGTAAACATAAGTTTAATGTTTCTTATATCAATCAAAATCTTACCAAAATAAACACAAAACAATTAAACCGAATCGATTTGATCTTAATATGTCTGGAAGGTATTCTTTATTGTTGGCATTTTTTGTCCGTAATGGTATTTCATTTCAATTATTTTAATTTTGTCATTTCAGCCGAATTTGATTTTAGCCGAAACCCTCGAAAAATAAATAATAGACATGCGAAACTTTGTAGAAGAAATTTCGCCATAAAAATGGCGCACAACAAGAGAATAAATCCGCTTCCTGCACCTTAGCAGATCCGCCGAAATCCGGCAGCAGCAAAATCTTCTACACATGACTTGCGACAAGGACTGTCTGTGTCGACGTTTTATTTACATACCGACTGACATGACATGTGTAGTTAAATTTGTTTTGGTATTTGTATAGAATGTGTTTTCCGATGATATCTTCACGCGCGGTTTTATCTGCACATTTTTCTTTTAAATCCATTCTCCCTTTGGAAATTAATATGTCATTTTTGCCACTTATACATACACACACAACACATACTCGTACAACACATTCAGCACCATGTAGCACCATGAAGCACCATGGCATACCAAGGCAGCGCAGCGGAGCAACACATGAGGGAGCAAGAAAATTCACATAAAATAAAATAAAATAAAATAAAATGTGTCTGAAATGTCAATATTTGCCGCCAGCAGATGAACTCAATTTGCAATTGGGCGTCGAATGAAAATAGACGATGCAAAAGGGCGTGCGAGGTGCGGTGTGCGGTGCGCTGTTTTCTGAGGAAGATGAAACGCTGACGACGACGTCGACAAAGAAGAAGGTGCACAGCGATCGAAGTAAAATTTCACGTTCATGCCCGACACTTGTGAAGTAAATCGTGGAAAATTGATTGGCATTTCAATTGCAAAAGAAATTTTAAAAATTAAACGCAAACATTTCATTTTATCATCATCGCCCATCATCGTCATCGCCGTCATCATCATCGACATCATCAAATTTGGCATTCAAGTGAATTTTATTGTACCTTTGTGAAATATGCCGGCATGCTCAATTAAATATTAAATTAATTTCATTAATAGGAAACTGGTTGAGTGGTGCACGGAACACGGTGAACGGTGCACGATGACGGTGCGATTAAGGCCAAATTAAATAAATCGGTATAAATAAGTTTCTTTGACTGTCATGATAGCGGATTCAGAATTGGTAAAAGGACAAAAATCAAATTTACTTTTACTTTTTAACCATTTTCGTTGTTTTTGTTTCTGCTTAAGACGGCTTGAAACGTTTTCTCTGTGTAGGGGTTTTATTTTTGTCACTTAACATGTCTGATGGATTTAATGGTTTTAGTCTTTCGTTTAGCATTTTTATGCAAATTTATTTAATTTTTTTTGCTTCTGCTTCTGCTGTTGCTTTTGCTTTTGTAAGTCAACATCATCCGATGACATTACTGTTTTTTTTTTGTTGCGTTTTTTGTTCAACTGCTGTTTTTGACCGATTTCAAAGTGTTTGACATGTTTTCTGTCCACTTCATGTCCGATGGTAAATTTTATGCCAGTATCCAACGAAGCCAGCTCAGCCAGTCAGCCAGCCACATTTTCAACACATTTTACATTTTTGTGGTGAAATCAATTAAACCGGAAATGCATGTACAGAGTTGCCACACGTGCTGCAGTTCCAACATCCGTTTACACGAAAAATCAACTTAAAAAGCGAACCACCGAACAGAGCAGAGCAGAACACAACAGAACAGAACCAAACCCAACCGAACCGAACAAAACTGAACGAAGTGTTAAAATGCAAAAAGTGAAAGGACAAAAAGCCAAAGTCAACAGAATTTCAATCACAATCGACATGGAATGAAGAAAGGCATGCAGGAAGGAAGAAGGGCGTGCCACTGCCAATACCACTGCCGCTTTAGCTACTACTGCTAGTGCTAGTGCTGCCGGAGGAGCAGACGATGAAAAAAAGAGGTTGTACTCGTAGTTAGTAATGGTTTTAAAAGCGACAGCAAAATACTGCTTACGTAAGTACTCCGTTCAGTTGTTCGTTTGCTCGATATTCTTATTTCGTATTTCTTACTTTTTTGTTTGGCTTGAAGCGTAGCAGCAGCGCCTCCAGTAGAGGCGTCTCCAAGGGGATGGATCCTTTCTTAACGATAATGGGAAATGTGAAAAATTTAGTTTTATGATAAACCAAAAGAAAATTATTTAATAAATTAGAAACTCAAGATCTATAATGTGTAGAACATTCCGCTTCGGGTTCTTGAGATTCTACAGACGATATTACAGAAAATAAATAAAAACCATTAAATTTTCACTTGCTTGCGAATTCAGTTCTTCCATGATATTACATGGATTGAAAAAAAAATAATTCCTGCCGAATGAATTATATGGATTATAGGTCAGAAAATCTATATAAAAAGAGTTTCCAATGCCAACTTTAAAATTTCGATTTCTGATCGTAACCGGTGTCCCCAACTGGTTAAGTTCTGTATACACCCATGGTAACGATACTTGCTTTTTGAGTTGGACGCACATACGCACACTCTCTCTGTCGATTTTATGTTTTTGTATGTGTGTGTATTCGAATTTGTTTGAGGAAGGACGTACGGAAGGAAGAAAGGAAGTGAGCACAAAGCTGTCTGTCAGTGGCGCTGCTGATTTGATGAGATGATGGCCATCCAAAGATCATAATGAAGTGTCATCCGTCGCACGAGTTGAGAAAACTGAACTGTGACTGAGCGTTGCGATGCGATGCGATGTGAAGCGATTTGATGTGAGTGGACTATTTACAATTGAGTTCAAGCTAGAAATGAATTTTTGTGATTACACTTAGCCCGGTACAAGAGTGGTCCTTGGGTGCTATGTGCTGCTGTTGCTGATTGAGACGAAACGAGTCGACACTCGCAGCGAAATTTTGCACATAAATTGGAAAATTTATGTTCGACGGTGGTTTTCCCGTTGATTTCTTGATTAAAAGTTATATACCATGATCAAATTAAAGCTGAAAAGTGTCAAATTAAAATCCAGTCATTCCATCAATGTTGTGCGAAATGCTTCCAAAAGTACAAAATCACTGTGCCATCATGGGAAGAAACTGAAAACGACTTCATCAGTTTTGCACGGAAGGTTTTCTTTTTATAATCAAACTTATTTATCAAGCAATAAAATAAATTGTCGCCGAATTTAAAATAACAGAAAACATTGAGAGCGACTTTTTACATAATACGAATCCTTTTATCGTTTTCGATTGTTTTTATTAATGTTTTGAGCGAATTTCCTAAGCTTAGTTCTTAACAAGGCTTATTAAGATTATTTAATAAAATAAAATTAATGGACGCAGTTATCAAAAAATGCTTTCGTGTGATAACGACAAAAGTGAAATTAGTTTTCATAGCTTTACTAAGCTGACTGACTGTCTGACTGTCTGACTGACTGGCTGTCCCTTGTATCCATAGCAGCGGTACAAACTAATATTTATCCAACAACAGCGTGTTAATTAATTGCTCAATTAATTTAATGCTCGCCATCTGTTCTTTTGGATGGGCTCATCTCTAACTTATGAATTTGGCTGCTGCTACTGCTGCCACGAACGTTTCCATCATTATTTGTAAAAGGCGACGGTGGTGGATTCAGCAGCGGCGAGCAGTGGAGCGAGTGGCTCTAGAAGTCAATTGTCAGCTGCTTAGTGTTACTTTGAAAGGGATTGTTAACTTCGCTTAAATGCGATTTCGGGCCAACAAAATTAATTGTTACACATTTAAATTTCGAAATTCTTGCTATTATTTTAATGAGTCAAAATTTGTTTGCGAAGAATTTAAATTGATGTCAAGTGGCGCTCTTAACAATCAATTGTAATTTTCGCTCTCGTTACAGCAGTCAAGCTTCCCTCAACCTTTCGCTTTCGTAAGAAAAACAAAATTAAAATTTTCTGATTTAGGGTTTGTAATAAATTAACTTTATTACAAGTGTTTAAGATATGACTACGAAATTTATGTATATATGTATTTTTTATTTTTGTATAAAATTCGGCACAATTTACATTTGGATCCTTAACCTTATCTTAAGATACCTAGATGAAGATATTTAGAAAGAGAGATGGCCTACAGATATAAACTACTTTTGGTGTACATTGTACGATAGAAAAAGCTTTGAACCTAAATTATGTCTTTCAGAGATATTCCACGATGCTTAAAAACTAAATGGTAATTTAATGTTTAATTCTTGTGCAATTTGATTTTAAATTTTCAATATAAATTCGTTGAAGTACACTTTTAAGTATCGGGTAAAATGAAAATCCGTAAGATAAAGTAGTTAAATATTATCTATGAAATTGAAATGCATGAATTGAAAAACTTTAACAGCTGCGTACTTAATGAAAACCCAATACTTTTGCCTTATGACCATATATACACCAAATATTTTGATTTCTCATGAAATATCTCTTTCTATTCTAATTCCACTAGACTTATGAATCGAATCCCTTCTTATCCCTTTTTGAATTTCAACAAAAGTATGGTAAATATCAAAAAGACCAACACCCAGGAAGTTATCGAGATGAAACCATTATACACCGAAGGATTATCAATTCCCCAGCCACGTTGCAGTATCGAACGCAAACTCTCTGTGGGTTTGGTCAGTGGCAGGAATATGGTGACCAACTGTAGCAACGGATACATGCCCTCAATGGGCCAAATAATGCCACACAACATGACGATGGGCAGAAATGAGCCCATCGCAACATATGTGGCCGTACGTTCCGTGTCCACAGCACAGGCAATAACAAAACCGAAACACATGCCACAGAGTCCGTTTAGAATGCACAGTGCGACCACTAACCAAATATTTCCCACGATAGTCAGCTCAAAGAAATAAAAGCTGACGAGCAGCACGAACGTAGTCTGACTCAACATAACCGTGAACTGTGTCAGCACCTGCGACAATAAGATTTCCGGTCCGGTAATGCCCGCGACAAGGCAACGCTCCAACATGCCCTCATTGCGATCGATCAACATTGCGCCCGATGTTATGGCAACCGAAAGGAAAAATATAATGGTTAGAATAACGCCGGGTGCAGCGAAATCGGTGAAATTAGGATTTTGAAAGCCATAAATCGGTTTCTTCCAATCGACGGGTACGCGTCCAAGTCGTGGATTAAGTTCGCAGTCGACTAGAATATCTTCGACAAAGTCAAAGAACGTATACTGCAAGTCACGATAGAGTAACGTCGATATTTGCTGATCTGAAATGGAAATCAATTTTTTAACAAGTTGTTGTAAAGTGTATTTTAGGTGGTCACTCACTGGACATGTCTAGTCGCACACCAAGGTCAGACGCTTCGATGGTTGCGTCATCCGTGTAGCGTCCATTTTCAACACGTTCCACAAGCGCATCGGTGTAATTAGCGTTGAAAACCAGCGAGCCCCAGGCTTTGCCAAGACGAACTTCATTATGTGCCTCCTCGTCAGTGCTTAGATATTTCTGTTGACATACAAACATACATTAAAGTCTTTTCTATTAATTCTAAAGTTTACTTAATATTAGGTCAGCATTTAGTCTTTAACTATTTACGTAAACTATTAGTGGATTTAGAAATTATTGAACCTAAATGATATAGTTATAGTAATTTAAAACGCAATAATCATCAGCGGCTTGCCTCAAACCAAATATTCTTATAGTCTCAAAGGCTTTCATTACTTTGTGATGGCATGTGTGTAGCAATTTTCCTAAGTACCTGTAGAATGCAATTGATTTTATCGATCGATTACTTTTCGGTATGCCAAAAATTCCACATACAAATTAATAAACCTCGCCAGGGTGTAACAAAGTGGTAACACTAAACGCAGTCAGTCAGGCAGGCAGGCTGAAAGGCTGAAAGGCAGCCCCCACACAATTAATGTACTTTCGCAGAAACGATAAATTTACAAACCAGTATTGCCTACTTTGGTTTGTGCTTTTGCTGCTGCAGCTCTGGTGTTGGTGCTTGGGCTATGGCGTTTCGTTAACGTTAACGGCGTGCGTCGTCTTTTATTCGAATATATTTTATCTTCAGGGTTTTTCGAGGGATTATATCGGGCGGTTTATGTGTGTATATATGTACGAATATAAACAGAAACAGTTTGCTGTTTCATTCTTTTGGTTTTGCGTACTAACTGGTCTTTAATAATGTCGAGAAAATTCGAGATGAACAAGTGTAAAGTTTATTTTGATCATTTGTACTTATTTGTAATGCCGGCTGGCTTCATGGCTTCATGGCTTCAGCTGGACTTTGTATTTTATCCGCTCTGCCTGTAGTTATCGGTTTTAGGGATACTTTATTATGGCCATGTTATTGCAATAGAAAATCGTTTACGCCACGTTTTATTTCATTTTTTTTTTGGTTTTTGTTTTTTGTTGGTCTTTGTTGGTTTTTGTAAGTTGGCTCATTTGTTTTGTTTGTTCAACTCCATTTATAAAATCAAAAACTTTTACACGTATTTAAAAAGTTATCCCATAAAATGTCGAAATTACGAAATTCATCTTAAAAATGCTTTGTTAACCAATATGTTGCGTATCTCAAATAAAACGTAAACGTAAACTTTTGAGAAACACCCCAAAATAAAATGAAAATGAAAACAAAAATCACTAAAACCATTCGAGTTGAAACTTTTACGGTAACTTTTCGTTTCTTGCATAACGCATAAAACTTTGCCGATGGATGCCATTTATTTTTCGTCTATAATTTTTAATTTAAATTTGAGGACAAAAGTGTGTCATTTGCGTCAGTCTTAAAGGAGCCCAGTTGAAACAACAGTTAAGTGCGGCGTTTAACTTGAAGTGTTATTTTTTGCCGCGTTTATTTGACACGCATTGTCAGCTAACTACAAAACAAAACACGTCATTGTTGCAATGACTATGTCCGTCTGTCTGTCTGTCTGTCTGTCTGTATATAGTTTATAAAGTTCTTAATCTGCTACAATTACAAACGAATTTAATACTAAGCATTTAAATGCGCATCCTTAAAATATATAAAGAGGCTTAGCTGTTTTTTACGCTCAAGGGATTTCCGGCAAAGTACCAAATAATTTTGTTGTCGTCGTTTTTTGTCAACATTTTTTGCCATATTAAAATAAAAGAAAACATTTCGACAGCAGATTACGAATATCTCTCAAATCCGTTTTTGTGACATCTCGAAAAAATTGTTTTTTTTTGGAGTTAGATTAAGTTAAAATTCAGTTTTAGAATTTAAAATTGTTTTCCAAATTGAATATCTAACAGTAACAAAAAAATACATCTCGTTGTTGTGGTGAGATATAACCAACAGAAAAGCTTGAATGCAGTCATTTAAAACCGTTAGAAAAGTCATTGACGAGTACAACATGGACTTGACAGGTTTGCGTATTTTGCGCCCGATATTAACAATATCTTTTGATGTGAAACATTTTTCATTGAAATTGTGTATTTTTTTTGTGTGTATGTGTATGTGTGTGTGTGTTGGTTGTGTTATTTTTTGCGTTGGCGCATGTTTTGACCAACACAAATTCCTCATTGTTGCAAACTGGAAATTGGTTTCAGCAACTCATTGCTGCAGCATTTTGTATTTTTAGCCCCCGGTGTCACTTTGAATATTGTATTCCTTTCCTCCGGTTGGTTTTGCGTTGACAGCGTTGAGTGTCGAGCGACGTCGTCGTCGCTGTTGTTGTGTTCGTCGTCCTACTCGTAGTATACTTTTAAAGAGGAGCGTTGAAGAAAACTGCCAACTTGCTTTGAAGGTTATCGCCGGAAAAGCCAAGCAACCCAAAACGGAACGAACTCCCTTAATAGAAATGGCTGGTAGGTATGTACGTTTGTATGTTTGTATGTATGACTAGAACTGTACGGTACGAGTATGATGCGGTTTGGTGTGCCATAGTAAGGCATGGTATGGTAAAGTATCGTTTTATCTGGGAATGGATTGGCGTTGGTATTGAGAGCAAGTGGTCGAAGTCGAAGCTGCGAACTTTTTTCACATTTTCATTTTTCTTTATTTTTCGAAAGGTAAAAGTTTAAATTGAGCGGTTTCAGTGAATTTAGCCAATTTAAAGAACGAAAACAAACTTTTTTCACTGCTATTCTGTTGTTACTTTTCGAACTTAATTTAAGCAAATTTAAAATATATATTTTCGTTTTTGTGGCTGCGGTAGAGCCGCTGCCGCTGCCGCAGCCACGGCCGCAGCTGAAAAAGAAAAGGTGAGCCACACAAAAATTGGGCGGTATTGTTAGCAGACTACACTGTAAATTGGTTTTAACTTAGACGGGTGTTTTGTTGCTATTGTTGTTGTGCCCTAAATATTTTGTTGTTCTGTTTTTTTTTGCATTTAATTCAAGGATGCTGGCTGGCTGATTTGGGCCACACGATAATAAGTGCAATTTGTGGCTGTTAACATAAAGAATGAAAGAAGAGAAAACATCTTTTGCTTGTTCGCCTTCGCTACAAAAATTTAAATAAATTACTTTGTTTTTCTTGTTGTTTCGGGCCCTTTGGCAAATTGTGTTTCTCCTAAATTAGGAATTAGGTATATGTTTCGGTCGGTGCAAATACAAAAACAAAACGAACAAACACACAAAAAGGAGTAAATATTTGCACAATAAAAAAATCAAAACAAATTTTTTTTGCTTTGGTTGTTGTTGTTGTTGTAAATTACTTACCAGAACCATGCTTTTGTTCTTCACGAGCATATCAAGATAGCGACAACTCAACATTGTCTGATTGCAGCCCGGATGCACCGGACAAAATTGTTGTAATGTCATTTCCTCGGTCATTTCATGATTGGAGACGGCCAATTGGAGTCCGGTCGGGTCATGTCCAATCGCATAGCAGAAGAGTATAATTTGCACAACAGGTAGTCCGACAATGAATAGCATTACGCTGTAAGTAATGGCACACAATTAAGGAATGACAGACATCCAATTAAAAGAAGACAAAATTCAAAGATAACAAAAAAGAGACCAACAAAAACGTCTTTAGTTAATTCTTAGCTTCTCAGGAATTTGATATTGCACCAGGGCTGCGCACTAAATGGTCAGCTTTAATTGACATTTTAGTTCTCTAAAACATAATTTTGATTAATTCAAAGTGGTATCAAATAACATTTTCTTTTTAGATTATTTGATATATAAAATTATTAAATAACTCTAGATTTTTGTATAACGTGTTAAGCATTCAAGTATTTAACACTCATGTTAGCTTTGAGGTCATTTTAAGAACTAAAAAAGACTTTATATTCATTTTTTATCTTCACAAAATCTTAAATAAGTTTGATAAAATCTTAAAAAATTGTTTTTAGTCTGGTTAAAAAATTCCACCTTGCATTAAAGTTCCTTGGGGTCAACCTTGTAACGAATGTTAAAAAATAATAGATGGGTCCTTAAATGACCAGACAGGCAAATATTTTAATTATTTGCTTGTAAAGTATGAGTGTTAATATATGTTGAAAATTGTGTAAAAAGTCAAAAAAAATTTGAAAATGCAAATAAAGCATTTTGTTATTTTTTAACTATGTGTGAGTGTGACATTAACGCTCGATAACTTTTAGAATTGAATTTTGTCAGGGACAAACAAATCTTTGGGTAAGTTAACTTTGGGTCCAGCTTTGTTTGTTTATATTTAATTAGACTGCGCCATCAACCGGTTTAGAAATTAGTGGAACTTAGTTTGCGTCTTATTAGATTGAGTCTCGAAGTTTTCGTTCGAGAAGGGTAATTTAATTTAAGCAGTGTGACACGCATCGAAATATTCCATTTGGAAGGCGCGAGCACAATGGTAAAGCTCGCAGAGTAAGAGTGTTTGACAGCCCTGCACTAACCGAATTTCTCGCACTTACCCCACGTTTCGCATCATCCAGAGGAAATTCTTCCACATCAGCGCATGCAAATGATTCGAGCTCATCACGTGCAAGTTGTAGCAAAACGATGCCGGTATTTCCTGTTCTGGCGGCAGCGGTGGTGCCGGTGCGGCCGAAGTCGTTATTGGATCCCGTGCGGCAGACGACATTGAAATGTTGTCACCGAACTCGCCTGAAATCTCCGCAGCATTTTGGTCGTCGGACATGTCCAGAGCCGGATTGGAAATTGCCGGCACCGTGACTTGTTCAACAATTTCCTGGGCAATCGATGATCGTCGACGTTTGCCCATATTCTGCAGTACGGACAATTTGAGAAAGACTTCTTCCAAGGAGGCGGCATTGTACTGTTGACGCAGATAGTTGGGCGACTCTTCGGCGAGCATTTTGCCGCCACGCAAAAGGCCAATCTGTGCGATAAGAGGGAAAATAAATTATCAATGAAATTTATTGGAAGCACATTTGCAAACGTTTGCAAAATTATCGTTTTAACCTGAACTTGATGGGAATCTCATTGGATTATTGTACTTGGAAAAAAAATGAATAGAATGAATATTAAAGTAAAGTAAAAATATTGTGCATTATTGGTATCAAATGAAATGTAATTTAAATTCACTCAGCCAAGGCCAATAATTATTTGAAATAGTAATAAATCTTACGTAAATCTTTGAGTGTCTATTTATTTTTTATTTTTTTGTATATGAATGCAATCGTATTTCTTAAATTATTCAACAGTTCAATTAAGTTGGTCCTTCTTTCTGAACTTCTTCCTACTCTATGCAGTCAAAGTGTTGGAAAGTCAATTAAACTTTGTGACTTGTTGGTTGGTTTTCTTTTGTTTTTTTTTTGTGAGTGTGTGTATGCGTGTGTGTTGCCCTCGTTTTTCATTGACAGCTTTGACCCGGTCGCTTTCATCAACGCGGCGCGCTGGTCAACAAGCAAATTATGCACATCCCCCTTAATGACCCTTCGTTATTGCCAAAAAGTTTGCTGTGCGTTGTCCTCGTTATTGACTGTCCACTCGCTGGTATAAGCGGTTGTTCGTTCGTCACCGCTGCTGTCGGAGTGAGTAACTCCATGGTGCGTACATGACATCAAGTGTGGTCAGTGCTTTTGGTCATTGGCGGTTGCTGGTGGTCATTCATGGGCGAGAAAAGTCAGTCGGACATTTAAGCCGGAAACGTGCGGAAATTAACTTAATTGATTATTGTTCGAACATGACCAAAAGATACTACACACGCACAAACACACATACATACACACATTCACACATACATACGCACACGAAGAAATGTGTTTGAACGGCGAAAAGTTTGTCTATAAGATTTTCCTTTTATGTGCCTGCATGTGTGTGTTTCGAAGTGTATGTGTGTGTGTGTCTGTGGTATGATGAACTTGGCTTAATTAAACTGAATGAACACATGTGTGGACGTGCATCAGATGTCTTTAAAAGTAACTTAATACATTAAATACTTGTTCTATGCATGCTGAATTAAACAGTTTATAAATTGTTTGTTGACATTTTTCGTCATTAATTTTTATGAATTAAATCGCTTTAAACTATTTGTATAAGTTTAGAACTATTTTAAATCATTTCTCATTTCGATATTATACTATATTATTTTCAACATCACGGTACTAATTTTGTTTAAGCCAATCCGACTACAAATTAAATATACATATATAATTCGAATGAAAACTAACTAACTAACTTACTGCAAATACAATAAACAACAAAAGTGTATTGCGAAAATCACAAGCAAAAGTTTTTTCAAAGAAAATCCTAGTATCATAAGAGTACACTTACTACCATAGCCCACCGCCCACCTTTAACAACAAAAATAAATTTCAAGTATCTACTCGCAGAAGCCTTTGAAAGAAATCAAATCGGTCAGTATTAAGTTAAGCTAAGGAGCAGAAAACGACTCTAAGTTGATTTTTAAACTACTTCAAGCTGGGTTACGGTTTGTTTATAGTTTATTTTTCTATTTTATGATGTATTCCCAAAAGATACTTTCATGCACTTAAATATGCGATCATCATTTCGTACATTACGTAGCTAAAACTGGCATTTTTTTTAATATGAACTAACACGTGCGCGCAGCTCAGCTTCAATTTGCGCTGTTATACGTCGTAAGTCAGTTTTAGCCTTTACTTGCTCCCTATTAAGCCTTTAAAATACGCCACTTTGGGGAATTTAAAGAAACCGCAAATATGTCCGTATTAAAAATTCCACTTTTTCAATTTTGTATGCAAAAGCTCAAATATATTTTTTTTCTCTACATTGCGCCCATTCTACTTTCTTTCTACTTTTTAGAAAGAACGCTTTAGAATAGCAAACCGACGGAACGAACGTTTTGCCATGTTATTTCTCAGTACCGTGCTCGTACTTCTACCGTAGACGTAGTTGCAAAATCTTTTCTTTTTTGTTTTCGTTGTTGTTAATGTTGTAGTTGTTGTTGTTGTTTTGGTTTGCTACATTTCGCCTTTTACAACTCTGCGAAAACTGACAACTACAACAACATTGTTATTTGTAATCATTTAAACATTTTTGCTGTAATGCTTTTGTTCCTCTCGGTTCAGTTCGGCTCGGCTGCGGCTTGTCCATTTTTGCTTCTGGTCTTGTTTTGAGGAGGAACGGAACTTACAAAGCCAGTTTGTCTCGTCTTGTCTCGCTGTAACCAAGCAGAGAAGCGTCTGTTCCTGCTCCTGCTCCTGCTTTTGCCACCGCTACTGCGCGCCCGCTTCTATTTTGACTGAGTGACTGACTGAACGAACGAATGAATGAAATGAGTGCCTGAGTGAGTGACGGACGACTGTGTTTGTGCTTCCCCCTCGTTTCGTTCCACGTGGGAAATCGTTGGAAAAAGGACTTTTTCTGCTCTAATAAATGAAATCAGGGACCGTAACATTATGTGAGACATAGATACTAAACCCAGATACTTGTATTGCATATTGTGAATTTTTTCTATTACATGGGTTGCTTATTTTTTTGTTAGCGCTTCTTTTTTTTTTTTGTAACTATTCTGTCTGCTATTTAGCTCTGATTTCTGACTTTGTCTGTCTGTCTGTCTGTATGTCTGTTTGTAGTCGTAATTTTCTGGACGCTGCTTTTGCGTTACAATGACTGAATGACGGACGACCATTTGAATAATTGCAAAAAAATAAAAACGAAATTTTAAAGGAAGTTTAAAGGAAATGAACATTTTGTTGGAATAGTTCAGCTAAGAAGAATTTGTTTATTAAATTGTTAAAATTCACTAAATGCTCTCGAACTGAATGAATTACATTACATTTTCCAGTTTGAAGCACATTTTGTGTATCAATGTCTGTGAAGATGTAAATAGCGGAACAAATAATGTGAAACGTATCGTTAGCTTCCAAGTGGAAGTGAGATTTCACGTACAACATTTTGAATTTTGAAATGAATAAAAGAAGTAAGATTTCACCATAAATACGTGCGCTGCGCTTTTTTCACGCAAGTATTTCATTATTTATTTGAATATGAAAGAAAATTTCTTTAAACGAAAATGGGATTTTTACAATATTATGCAAAATAATATTATAAAAATCTGCTTTATCAAATTTCATTCAAATGTAATGCTAAAATGTGTTTGATTTTTAAATTTATTTCGGAAAATACATCCTTAGGCTGGGTTAAGTTGGGGTGTCGTCTCAAGGACGTCACTATGACTATAAGGTCCATTGTCGAGGATTCCTTTATATACATTTAAAATTTTTGAAAATCAATTGACGTCTGCTTATATGAAAATGTGTAAGATTTATTGGTGACATTTTCTTCACAACCGCAGAACCGCAAAATACGGATATTCTCGTATATAATACTTCTATACTAACTACATAGTTAATGTACCTGCTCAATGTGTCTCAGTCAAAATCTAATGAAGACAGTCCATGAACAAGTTGAAATTCGTTGGAATATATGTAATCTAATGCAAAATAAATACAATTTTCCGAGAATAATTTCAGTAATGCTCCAAAGTTTGTAAAATGTTCATTTGTCCTGTCATACATATTGGCCTATTGGTTTTCCTGCTCATACGCAATAACTCTGTACGGTTATGTTTGATGAGTGTACTTTGAGAACAGAAGAAATATATAATTATTACCTAGCTGATTGTTTCCTCAAATACTCCTATCAAAAGATTATTGACAATTAATTTGAAAATCAATTTATTTAATACTGCTCTACCAAAGTCCAACCATTATTTATTAAAAAAATAATAATATAAAATGACAATCAAACTTTTTACTGTGTCATACTAATATTCCGCTTAATGTCCCTACAAATATCTATTCCCAAAAGTATCTCGACATGTTCGTAGAATTCCTTCTCCACACTCTCAAAATTTTTAGATGCCCAATAAAGAAAAAGCATACTTCACTTAATATCCAAACGGCCAAAATGCTCTGCTCTAAACCCAAGAAAAACGAAGAAGAAATTACAGTTATATTTTTTAAAAGCTGCTTTTCGCATTTCAAGAGATTAAAATTGCTCAAAGTCATTATTTTGTTGACTCTTCTTATTTATTAGCGAAATCTGTTTGTCATAAAATTTAATGACAAGAACATTTGAAATTATATAGAGTAGACGACAATATGGCAAAGATGTGAAGAGGCGAAGAAACGGTCGGACGTGGACGGACGTAAGAGTAAAATGAAAGAATCAATGCGAAATTAGACACATAAAGGTGGCGGCGACAAGAGTATATATGAACGTTCGCTTAGTTCACTCACTCATTCGTTCGTTCGTTCGTTTGTTTGTTTGTTGGTGTGATGGTGCAGATATTCAGTGAACCGAACTGAAGCACATAAAATGACTCATAAAAAACTCAAGAAATGACTGGCACTGCGAGGCGGAGCGCAGCACAGCGCACTTTGGTTGAATCCATGCTGACGACTGACCGACCATTTGAAAATGTGTGTATTCGCGCATTAAAAACGCCAACGTTAACATATTTCAGTCAAGTGCGCCACGCAATTATTATTGTCTGCAAGACACACGAAACAAAACAAAACAAAAAAAACATTAAATACGCATGTTTTTATTTATTTCCACATTTTTATAATTTTATTTCCGTCATTCTCTTTGTTTTCCTTCGTTTACTTCTTATTTTCAAGCGGAAACGCACACTCACTGTTGATTTAGCAACAAAAAAAACAGAGAACTGAAAAAATAAGGATACCTTTGCTGAGTGCTGAGTGCATTTGTAGCACTTAATAGCCGCTAGCAAAGAAAATTCTTCACACGCCATCCATCAGATACAGCAGTCTTATACCACACACACATACAAAGCAAGAATCTCAGAAGTGAAGTGACAACACGTTGAAGTACAAATTCGAATTTGATTGTGGTTGAGCTACGAGTTAATTAATTAGAATCAGAGTAGTCATTTGGTTGAAACAAGTAAGGAGGTGTTACACTCACGTATACAGAGCGTATAAGTATAAGACCTCGATCCAATGTATTAGAAAAACCAACATTATGTAGGTGAAATTAAACAAATAGAAACAAAAAATTTTAAAATATATAACTCCTTTAAAGTGGTACTTCATTCATTTTTATTGTTATTGTTCTTAGAAATATATTTTTGAATTCCTTGTTTAAATTCTTTTTCTTTGACTTGGCGCTGTTGAAGAGTCCAACAAATTGTTAAATGAACATCTGTGTCCTGTAAGTGCAAACTCAAATGAGTACAAAATAAGATCTAGCCTTTATTAGCAAATACTTTTTGCAGTTATACTAAAAAGATTCTTCTCGCCTTTAATTGAGTAGGTTTACTTTAGTAAGCGTTTTTATTCACCCATTATAATATTTCTTAATTTATGTATTAACCCGTAATTGTCACATGTACATCATGCTTATGAATATATAATCCTTTTGTTTTTCTTTACATAACTCAGTTGGATTAATCTGTTTCTGTCATTTAAAAATTAAAAAAAGAAGACATCACAAATGAATCTTTAATAATTCAAAAGCGATTTCCTCGCCCAGCGGCTCTTTCCAAAAGTTGACCCTCTTTTTATTGACATGTATTAAATTTAAATTCAAATAGGAATCGGAATCGGAGTCTGAATCTGAATAAAAAAAAAGAAAGGAAGATGTTTCATTTCGCATGTTAACTACTTCTTATCCCATAACCATTAATTCCCCGTGAAGTCTTTGTCTATTCATTATTGCCGCATTTTTATTGTTGTTCGCTCTCCTTGCTGGCACCTCCTATTGCTGACAGTGATTTTTGTTTATTGGCCATAACTCTTTACCTCCGCAACGCCTCCTCCGCTAGGCAAAGAACGGCATGGCAGTCATGTGTCTGTGTATGTGTGGCAGGAGGAGTTCGAGAGGACGAAATGGAGGCGGTTGATTATTGCCGAACAATTCACGCGCCGTTTTTTTTTTTGTTCCACTTTTAAAGGATCCAGTTTTTATGATTTCATTTTTTTGTTTTCGTTTGTTTGTTTGTGTATGTATTCCGTTATGTATGTGCGTTGTTTGTACATTCATGTACTACATTAGATACAGATTGTTTGTTTTGTTTTTTGTTTTTTTAATCAAACAACCATATGAATGTGTGAGTGCATGAATGTCGCTCTTTGGGTCTGCTCGGCGTTTGTGTCTCTGTATTTGTGTCGTCGTCAGCTTAACTTCTGGTAGCGTTGAAAGCATAAATAAATCTGAAGTAAATTTCAATGTGTCTTTCGGAAATGCCTCGTAAATCGTGCTGTGGTCACAGGTCCTAGTCACGCAGTATTTTTCCACTTTTTTATTTTGTGTTTCCTTGCTTTTCTTTTCCTTTATTGGTAGACAGCCTGGCATGGCCGGGTGTCCCTTTATAGGAACGGGATAATAATAATGGTGGCATCACGTGCAAAAGCAGTTGGCTCGGGTCAGATGAACAAATATAAATTTTCTGCATCAAAGGAAACACTTAGCCAGACCGGTGACAACCAATGACTGGTAGATTCAGGTCGCCACACCAAGCCAAAGTGTTGCGTACAGTGACGAAACAATTCTTTAGCCCGAAATTATTAAAAACAAAATAGAAATTCTGCAAGAAGCTTAAAGCTATTAAATGCCTAAAGTTTCCCAAAGTTGTGATTACAATTTTTTAGAACTCAATCTTCTCAACTTAAAGCTGTAAAGTTTTTAAAATTTTTTAATTTCAAAGCAAAGCTAAAATAAAAAAATTCGCAGAAAGTTTCAAAAATTAAATTGCCAAAAAAAAAGCGACACATTTTAAATATTTTAAAGTTACCGGATATTTGTAAAGCCAAATGTTTTAACCAATTCATTTCCATTTCGTTAGTTGGCATTTAATACGCCCATCAGTTTGTCTTTTGGAATACTTTATGTATGTATGCACATTTGTATGTATGCGATTAAAAGCAACAACAACGACAACACCAAATAATAATAATAATAATAATAACTATTACAACAACAGCAACAACAATGCCAACGACGAACGAATTTTCCGCTGCATGGATAAGGCACTACCGACCCATTTCAAAAATGACTTTTCGACCATAAATCACACGCTTACAATAAGAAAGCTTTACGTTTCGTTTGTTTCACAGATGACACATTGCACCATATTTCACATATTGTACATAATTTTGGCATTTTCATTTTAATCTTGCTTGTAAACATGCACACGACCAAGTTAAGAGCATGCCTCCCGTCCCCTCTCCCGGCTCTTTATGCCCCGACAACTACTTGGCTTTATTGACAACACTTACCACATGTGCCTGAGCACATTCGTCGATGTAATGCGTCGTAATTATCACAGTTGTATGGCCATTCTTAGTAATGTCAACGAGATGGTCCCAAATGCTGAAACAAAATACAGAACATTAACTTAATAATCATAAAAAAGAACATGGACTTAAAATATCTGTGAGATTACTTAAAAAAAATCAAATTTTTAACTTAGTTTATGTTTATTTTAAACTTGAAAATGTCGGTTTGCTATTCTTAACCATGGAAAGCTTTAAGCTTCAAAGACATTTATCTTAATAAGATTTGAAGATCGGAAAAATATATAAATATTACCTTTAGAATTATTTCACAATCAAACCGTGCATTAAAGCAGCATAAAATTGAAATCTTGTTAAGCTTTTCTTAAAGCTTTCTGTTATTTGAATTAAATACAACTCAAGTAAAGTATCTAGCTTAAATAGTGAAAAAATAAATAAATTCCACTAGTGCATTTAATTTCAAACAATTTTATTTTCAATCTCATACATATGTATGCGTGTACATATATAAACCCCTTCCGAACTATTTTTTTGACAATAAATTGTTTCTTTAATTCGGGGATCACACAGTAAAAAGCTTTTAAAGTGTCACACAGGAGAGGCAAAAAAATATCACAGATTATTTAATTTAATTTTCCAATTTTCGCCTCAATCAACTTAAGCCGTTTTGACATATTATTCACAGATAACAGATACGTGAATATGTACGCAAGTATTTATACACATTTTCCGAACTTCAATAGCAAAATAAAAAACTACCACATAAAAAGGCGCTTTATCAGCGCGTGAACTGCATTCACGCTTCGGAGATATGCATTGGCTGAATGCGAGCGTGCGAGCGAGCGAGCCGGGCGTGCGGACGGACGGACGGACGGTGTAAAATGCTTACAATAACTCTTCACACATTTCATTCATCTATAAACTGCAGCGACCGCATTCCGCATATTTTATGCCGTCCGCCGCGCACCCGGCGCTTCCAAACAGTCGCTCGCGAAACTTACCTCTGTCGTAGGACGGGATCAACGCCGACGGTCGGCTCGTCGAGAATCAACAATTCGGGCTCCTGTAACAAAGCCACAGCCAGACTAACGCGTCGCTGCTGGCCGCCACTTAAATTCTTAACGAATTTCGAGCCATTGGGCAAATTTAAAAGTTTTAACAAAAATTCAGTTCGATCTTCGATGTCGCTGCGGGACATGGCAGCAATTAAGCCAAAGTAGATTAACGTTTCCCGCATTGTAAATTCGCCATACAGCGCCACTTCCTGTGGGAATGAAAAAAAGTAGTGAAAAAGGGGTGGAACAGAACAGGGGGAGGGAGAGGGGGTGATTGTATGAGAACGGAGGTACAAGTACACATACATATGAGTGAATGTACACAAACAATTATAATTAAAATGTGCATGTGTGTGCGCGCGAATGTGTGTGAGTGTACGATTGTGAGAGGGAGTGTGAGTGCGATATATATGTATATGTAAGTGTGTAATGCTTATGTGGGTCAGTGGCGGGCATTTTAAATGTTTTCCTCTGCATGTTTTTATCTTGTTTTTTTTTTGGTTTTTGTTTTTGGTTTTTGCTCAATGGAAAAATTAAAAAAGTTTTTAATGCGCTGTTGCTGCGGTTTCACCTAAGGTCTCTGAAGTTGGTGTTTTTTAACATCGTTTTAATTTAAACAAACAAGAATTCTGTGTAATGAAACACGTCCTTGTTCCTTTTTATTTTTATTATGCGATGTGTTTTATCTGGTAACTATTAAATTGCAATAATATTTTAAATTTTTAATTAATTAATCGAACAGAGGAACTGCTACCAAATACCGACCGACCGGGCGTAAATAGCGCTTGGGCTAATTTATGCGTGACAAAATTATAAAATTGTATAATGTGAGCATGAAATAAATTAAATTACACAGTGCATTCGAGTAGTTAGTTTTATGGTTTCTCTGGAGCTCCGATGTTAACTTTGTTGTACAAACTTTTCATAAGGATGCCAAAAGAAAGCCCAAAGTCATCCTTGTCTTATTATTATAAATTTTCTTAATATTTCTGCTGCATCCTAATCCAATAACATTCGATCTTAATTAGACACTTATATAAAGGATATATTAAATATTATTTGCTTTGCTGTAATTTTTAATTAAATTGACTAATTTAAGCTGCGACAACAACAACTAGAATGAGCTGAGCGAACAAGTCGAGTTTGAGCTTTATGAATTTAAACGATTAATTAAGATGAAAATCATTAAAAATAAATCGAATCCCGTAAAAGATCTTCAACTTACCTGCGGCATATAACCAATTCTCGGACCAGGTACACCAGAACCACGTGATCCAGGCCGTCCGCCTAACACCCAAATTTCACCCGAATTTAGACGACGTCTGCCCACAATACAAGCGAGAAGCGTTGTTTTTCCACATCCTGACGCGCCCAATAGACCGTAACTGGAAAAATATAAATACAAAAAATACGATATCAGATATAAATAAAAATAAAATACTTTAAATAAAATATATACAAAATATGCAAAAATACATATGTATGCATGTGTGTGTATGTGTGAATGTGTTTGTGAATGCACAATTTCGAGCCAAAAGTCTGTGCTGAGCTGTGTCAGTGTTGCTGTTGTTGTTGTATTTGTTGTTTCTGCTGCGTTCACCTTGAGTTGCATAAAGCGCCACAGGAACAGACAGGCGGACAGACAGACAGACAGACAGATAGACAGACAGACGAACATACACTCACTAGGCACTCACAAACACAAACTCATACACGCACAACGTGCTCGATGTGTTCTAAGCATAAAAAGCATCAGGTGAAAAATCAACTGTGAATAGCTTCGAAAGAGAGAAAAATATAAAACGAAAAAAGAAAAAAAAAATTACAAAAATATAAATAAAATGGCAAAATAAAAGCGGTAAAATTAAACTTTGTTTTGAAGTTGAGGTTTATTTGCTGCTGCTGCCACTGTTTTTTTTTTGGCTGCCCTGCAGCCATTAGTAGAGGGCATATCAATTTTGATCATCAATTTTAGATTAGACTGGCAAAAGTTGGCTTGCGAATTTGTGAGATACTTTGAGAAAAATTTTAAATATTTGCTTTTAGATTTTCATTGAATTTTCATGCTGGCAATTTAGCTCATTAATAAATAAGAACCACTTAAATGATTAAGTTGCGAAGAGACCAACTGTTTCAGATAGTCTTATTTAAATTTGAATATCCTCGAATTTAATCAGAATATCGACGAAATTGGTATGCATCCTTAAAGTGTACCATAGTACCTATCTAATGACATTGAAATTAAAATTATACTATGCATCCAACTTCTGTACTCAAGCTTAAGATTGTGTTTTATTGACCTTTTCTAATGTTTTGATCGCTTTCTATAAGAATCTATGTTTGAATATTTAAAGATTTTTTTTATTTTACCAAAAATGTTTATGATTCTTTTCTAACTTTTTTATAAATACGATGTTTGAAAAAATTCACTCTAGACCTGATATACTCGTACTTTCGATGCTTGTAGAGGCGAGGCGTACATACCACTTCAAATGAAGTGTACCTAGTAAATTCAGCCGTCATTCAGTCAGTCCGTCAGTCAGTCAGCCAGCAAGTCCAGGTCAAAGTTGTACACAAAGCTATGCCAGGTTCTATGCTTTGTATATTTAACGAATGTTTAGCCATGAAGAGTCTCTTTCTCTCTCTCGTTTATTCGCTCGTTCGCTCGTTCGTTCGTTTTTTCATGGCTTTTGAAAATAGTTGGCCTGGAAGCGCCTACACATTGTATGTAAGTGTCTAAACTAGAAGTTAAACTAAAACGCTCTCTAAATGCGCGTTAAGCTGTGCGATTTGTGGCACTGGCGCAAAAACTCTTGAAACTCTTAGTTGAAGCGATTAGGATTAATTTTACTATTTTCTCAAGTGAAAAACTTTTCACAATCGCTAACAAATCGGAAATCTGACTACACTCGCAAAATAATTACAAATAGAACGAATTCCAATTATGGTATTTTAGACAGGCCAAATTATAGATTTATCACAACAATTTTAATACGACGCGACGACAGCGATGCCAATTAAATGCGTTGCAATGAACAGCGGCAAGCAGTTAGGCGAGTGGTTGATTGGAAGTATTCGTTGCACTTTTGACCCGCAACTGCAAGCGGTAAAAATTGCTTTTTAATTGCATTCCATGTACAGATTTCATACACTGTATATATGTAAATATTTATACATATATATATGACGTAATAATCACCATAATAACGCGTTGTACTGCGATTTGATGAAGGTATACAATTTTTAATGATTTCAATAAGTAATTATCTAAATGAGTCATAAAAACAGATTAATTCCGCAGTCATTTCCTTTAAGTACTCAGGTTGAAGTTTATTTCGCAATTGAATACAAATTTCAGGTAATTGTTCAAAAGAGTGATTTCAATTTTTTTATTATTATAAATTACATATAATTGATATAATATATTTAAAACTATTGACAAGCGAGACGTATGAGTGATTTTTAATAACTGACTTATTCTGACTTAATCTCAAAATAATGCAGTTTCATTTCCAACACTTTAAAGTAAAGTAAAGTTCAACTGAAATTTTGTTTAATTAAACATTGTGGCAAATAATTAATTATGTGTGTTATATAAGTCAGAACAAAAAACAACAAAAACAACAACAAAAAATCCATACTGCTCTAATGAATTTTTCTCGTAAATTTCGTTCTTGCGGTCTGCTTAACTTTTTGCTTTTGCTTTTGCTGCTAATCTGAGCTTTTGCGAATTTGTTCTTATTTGGCTCCAACACGTATTGGCCATAATTTGTTGGGTCTTAACCAATGTATGCAGACAGACAGACATACAGTCAGACGGACAGACAGACATTATTAAAGTAAGGCCGGTCGCTTTCGGACGGGCCGTCTGCAGGAGTGGCTTTTGTGTGTGTGTGTGTGTGTATGTGCTTCATTAATTTATTCATTGTTCATACTTCTCGAACAGCAAAACATCTGTCTATTTTAATTTTCCACTATGTCCATGTGTAATTTTACAATAACTAAAACAATAGTGACTCTATTTTGTCGTGTCTGTTTATTTCCCTTTATTTTTATTTTATTTTCACTTTTTTTTTTTGGTTTGTTTGTTTAGTTTTAGTTGTTTTTGTTGTGGCCGGAAAAAGTCACAGACTATGTTATCGTCCCACTTTCATCTCGTCTGGCCGTCCGCCCGTCCGTCCAACTGTGCGTCGGTCGTTGCAGCTATTTTGTCCTAACATTTTTCACAATTTCAAAAATTTCTCGAACGCCGAACGAAGGAGCGAGCGGGAACGAACAAACGAACGAACGCAATTTTGCTCTTATTTTTAGTTAAACAAATATTTTGCACCGCTTCCAACATTTATGCATTTTTGTTGTAATTCTTCTTAGCCACAGGAACCACAGTGGCGTATACACAATGAAACCAAACCATTCAGTTTGCTTTACCAAGGAATGGTGCTCGCGGTGTTACGGGAGAGGGCGGACGGTGGGAGGGTTAAAACGTTCGTGTTCATGTGTGCATTGGCACAGCGATGAGTTGTTGTAGTAAGCTACCATTACAAACACACACACACACAAACACACACTCATTTAGAAGGGTTTCCAAATTTGAAAAACGATTAATCGGTTTAACGGTTACTTTAAAAAATTGAAGAAACAATTTTGCACTTTTGAAGTGATATCTTGAGAATCTTATTGAAGAATCTTATTCCATTAGGAACGTTTTCTTATAAAAAAAAAACAGATTAAAAAGTACATTGACAGATACTTAATGCAAAAATAAATATCACAAATGCAGAAATTACGGATTTTTTTTTATTTAAAATTTTTAAATCCGTTTGAATGATTTATCTGATATACAAAACTCAAATGAATAATTTTCGTTTAAGTACATAATAAAAAACCGAATGTTTTTTTCAATATTCGAATAATTGTTAACCCTAGAATTCACTCACAAAATTTACTAAGTGCACTGGGGAAAAATTCTAAACTTGATATTGTGCTGCAATTTCGAAATTTTTTGGTTGCTATTGTTATTGTTGTTGTTGTCGTTGTGTTGTGTTGTGTTGCTACCATTGCTACTCGGGTATAGTCCGTGTGTCCTTTTGTAATAAAGAGAATCCAGAACAACAATAGAGGAAAAACCAAAAACTAAATAAACAAACAAAAAACTGAAATGTTTTGTTCTTTAAATATTTTAATGGGAATCTCAATCGAAAAGTGTTGCTCCAGGAAGAATTGCTACTGCTACCTACTGTTATTATTGCGATAGCTTCTTTATGAAATTCATGTGTGAAAGTATTCTGCTTTTAATGAAGATGTGCCATTTTGCACTTGATAGCGGGTGGAATATGGAAATTCCGGATTACATTCAGAAAATTGGATTTTTTTAACTGTGGAATTTTGTAGCTACGAGTATGAATTATTTTTATATTAAATGTTGCTATATTAATAAATAAAGAATTTAAAGCACTATTCTAAGTGCAGATTATGTAGTTAAATGCTTAATGAAAATATTAAAGTGCCCATCTCCGAATTCGCCAAACATCTCAACAATTCGAATAGATGTCAGGATTTCTTGCATCACAAATAAAAATATTGTAATAAACCTAATCTCTTAATTTGTCCTGGAATGATTTTCGAATGGTGAATTTTACATACCAAGATAAAAAAAATAAAATAAGTTGCGACTGCTCGGATTGATTGTAAAATGCATTTGCTTAAATTCCAATTTGTAGTAATAATTTAAGACAGATAAGGGCAGGTAAAGTAAGGCAGGCAAATGCTTCTAAAGAGATTAAAATTCTATACGACCCGGATTACGCTTCGTTAGCCAACACACTTGAAAATTTAAAATTTTTTATGTTTGCCTTTTTGCCGTCTTAAATTATGCAAAGTTTTTATTTGTCAGTTGCACAACTTATGAAGTTGAACTGGCAGCATCCTAAGCTAAAATACAGTAAAACTTTCTTTGGTTTTTTTTGTTTGTTTGTTTTTTTTTTTCAAATCCAACGAACGAAATTTCAAAGTTGAAAATTTTCCAAACCAATTATAGACGCTGCAACAGATAAAAACTGAAGGCGACTCCGACTACTCATTTCAAATTGCAACCAAAAAGAAGAAGACGAAGAAGAAGAAGAAGCGAATTTATTACTTGTGTTCTTGCTGCCTGTTCTGCTGCCTGTTCGCAAAAGAAAAAGTGTTGTTAACGCACCGCACAGCTGGAAGAGTTAACAAGAAAACGAGTTTAAAATTGTGACCGGTCTTCGAGGAACTCAGAGATGATCCACAGTTGCGAGGCAAATTCATTAAAAGTATTCGAAAGATAATTTCAGCTGAATTGTAAAATGTTTTAAAGAGAAAAGGATTTAACTTATATTGCAGAATTTTGAGGAATAGAACAAATCCTTAGTAGGAAATATATTTTAAATTTATTTTTATTCCGAAACTAGTAAAAGCCAAATCAAAGATTTTATATATATTTTTTTAAAACAATTACTTTGATTCTCTGGTCAACTTACAAAAGTTTTCCAATCCTCAGTAATTTTTGTCAGAGCATAATTAAGTGTCAAATTGAAAACTAAAGCCACATATGCACTTTTGAAAAATGCCACGCGGCGTAAAGCGAATGGTGCAAAATAAGGAGTTGCAACTTGCAAAGCTACGCTTTCAGCTTTCGGTGAGCTACATAAGTTGGTAGCTGCAAACAAACAAAAGCTAAAATCCATAATTAAAAGTTAGTTTCCGCATTTTGCTGCTTACGCAGCAATTTCTTTTCAAAAACCACCACGCGCCGAATACAGCACATAACTTTGGTGCGAACTCATTGTTGGGACGCGCTGCGCTGCGCTGCGCTGCTCTGCGCTGTTCTGTACTGAGCTGAGCTATAAGGCAAAGAACTCTCCTCCTCGGCTCCATCTACGTTTAGGTGCCCCAAGTGCCTGCTTGTTTCAATTTGCTATTCAACTGGCGATTGGCGCTCAACTTGTAATTATGTTGCAATAACTTTCCAAAGCTCAATGCCATTTGGCGGTGATGGTCGATGGTGGTCTTTGGTCGTTGGTGGTGGTTTTTGTTTGGTAGCAGTCACAGTAGTCGGTAGTCGTAATGGTCAGTAGATGTGGTTTTTGTTATCCTGTACGCCGTTGCCGCCGCCTGCTGCTGCGTGCCTGCCTGCCTGTCTGCCTGTCTGCCTGACTGCAAACGAGCAAAGCATACTCTTCCATATCGTCATGGAAATCGTTGTCGTCGTCGTCGGTGTCGTCGTTGTGGTTGTCGTCGTTGCACAATGGACGACTGATTAGTTGGAATTTACTGCTGATTAAGGCAGATTTTCGTAGGAAAAACGGAGCAAATTCAGGTTTTCCAACAACGACGGACTTCTGCTGAACAAAAGACAAGCGAAACGAACAGAACCGAACCAGACCGGACAGTAACAAGTGTTAACATGCAGTTCCGAAATATGTTTACTCCTTCGAGACAAAAGTGGTTTGTAGCAATTTGTGAAAAGTCATCAAGATGACATAATACCGTACGAAACCACACAAATTACAACCAATCGATGAGGAATGGAATACTTTGATAAAGTTAAGCCATTTAAAATATTCTATGTATACATAATAATATTTTGCATTATATTGATATGAGTATACGGCCACAAGTTTAAAACTTAAACTTGTCTATCATGAGCTGATGTGAATTAACCCAAAATTGACTTTAAGTAGGTGAAATTAGAGGTAATCTGAGCTAAAACCGAAGGTTTGTGATTATGTCTTGTAAGTGAAAGAAGCAAAATCTTCATAGCTAAAAACAATTTAAGGAAGATATAAAGAATGTTTTATTTAAACAATAGATACAAATAATAAAACCAATATTAAAAATTCTTTGAATTGGTAAATGGATTTTCCGATATCATAATATATTTACTAAATATTGTATATTAATAGTGCATGAAGATATGCTTCTGATACTCGTATATAACCGATAACATTAGGAATTAATTTTGTATCTTTGACTATAATAAGAGTCTTCTTAAATATTTCTACATTTTTATATTAAGATTAATTAATTAGTTAGCTGTTATTAAAATATAACTGAAATCAATGGCGATTATTTATAGTCAAAATAGAGCCACTACGACGCTTCAGTACCTCCTTTGTAGCTGTCAAATCAGTGTATTACCTGTCCAATAAAGTTGGTACTAAAGTTAAGTAGTGTGACGACTACAAAAATCGGCCATTGTTCAAGAATGCTGAAGCGCATCCCAAAACACTGAGTACGTTATTAAAGCGAGAGAATGGAGGAATTCTTTCCAAGTTTAAACTTGTTCACACATTTTTCAAAACGCACGCTCAACTGTAATTACATGAAATTTTAATTTCAGCAATTTACTCAGCATTAAGCACAGCGTACAGGCTGACAGACATACCGACAGACAGACAGACCACACCGACAGAGGCAATGAATTAATTTTCAATTTACAGTTTAAATTTTTTATATACGCCAAATTAATTGCGCCCATCATGAATACTTTGAGCGAGGCGAGGTGCTTCGCGGAGCAGCGCGTTTCGAGTCCCTTACAGGAAATTATCTGCCCGCGCGCTGAGCTGTTGCTGCCATCTCTGACGCCAACGTTGGCAAGTGTTGTCCATCATTTGTGGTTCATTCACTCCGCGCTCTGTTCGTCCTTTGCGTTCGTTGTGTGCGCGGTGCGGTGCGGCGCGGCGCGTCTGTCGCATGTAACAATTTTGTCCATTTGTCTAGTTGGCTCTGGTCGAATGTCCGTTGTCCATCCGCTTAAACATCCTCGGCACATCCGCCACTTTTACAACAATCCATCTGGCTGGCTGTCTGTCTGTGTGTTGGTTTATCTGACTGTCAGTTTGCCATTATGATGCACAGTACTTTGATGCATAACAAAATTAGAATAAAAATTTCAAAAGTTTTTGTTTAGACATCAAATGTGTTCCCTTGATGAGTGGATTCATTTGTTTGTGGCTAAACTTTCGTGGCCTTGTCAAAGCTTACAAAACTTTAAATATTCTTCATGTAAAACTTCACAAGTTTAAATTCAGATTTTTACAAAACTATTACTCAAAGCATGATACCAACTTTCTTCTTTTACTCGATTAAGAAAGTACTGTGGTCGTGTCTGGTTGTTTGTTGCTACCCGCATAACAATATCTGAGTGCGCTGATTTTCGTTTAATTTACTTGAGTAGGAGCTGGTGTTGTCGGTGCTGTTGCTGCTGCTGCTACTGTTGCTGCTGCTGCGTACTTCAATTTGTTTGTTTTTGGTTTTCGCCGTTTTTTTTTTGCTTAATGCTTTTTTTTGTGTGTTTTATTTCACATTTTTGCAGCTCGTGTAGAGTGCGCGATTAAATTGTTGTTAATTTGCTACGCATATCAAAATGTCAACAATGCGCGCTGCAAGCGGTGGTCCGCGCTAGCAGCAGTTGCTGAAGTCGTCGTCGTCGTCGGTGTCGGTGGATGCGGCGCGACAATGTTGCAAGTTGTATGAGTACTAGAGTGCGGCAAGCGGCAACTGCTTATATGAAAATAAATAATTTTGTAGCACAACAGGAACACTGCGAGCCGCGTTGATGTGGTGCAGGCATTGCAACGGAAACGGAAGTGCATACGGCAAGAGTGCCTCTGCTGCTGTTGCTGCCTGCTGCCTGCTGCTGGTGCTGTTTTTGTTGCTGGTATGCCACCGTATGCGGTGCGGTTCACATAATAACGGCACTAATTGTGTGGGAAGTGTGTGTGTGTGTGTGTGCATGTGTGAGTGAGAGCTTTCGTAGGTGAAGGTGTGCAAGCGGCAGCAGTTAATTGGTTAAAAGCTTTTAATTAAATTACAAAAAATAATAGTGAAATACGCACACACGCACGCACACATGTACAACCCAGCCGCCACACAGCATCATCAAATGTCATTCATGCTGTCCGTTGTTGGAATGTTTAGTGATTTGCAATGCGTTGGCTTTCGCTGTCGTTCTCGTTCTCTTGCTCGTTGGCAGTTAATTGTCAATTCCTGTTTCATTTCATTTCAATTTGCAGGAATTTTTATTTACAATTAATTGCGAAACCAGCAAAAATGCAACAAACACAATTTAAAAGCTTTAAGGATGCTAACGTAACCGAGTTTTTGTTTGCCTTTATAAAATTTTATTTTTCTCGTTTTTCATGTTTTAATTGTATGAAAAACTTTCGAGGAAAAACACGAGATTTAAATCTTGTAATTTGGAAAACCTTTTATCGGATTATGACAACAATTTTGCAGTACAATACAATACAAAAAATTCAGCGTAGTTGCAGCAAAATAAATAAATAAACAACAATAATTTTGTTTTCCCATTGTCACTCATACATATAAAGTTTCAAGTAGACTGGAAACTAAACCAATTTAAACAATTAAATAAAAACAACCTCAAGATGACACTGATTAGTTGGCAAAATGGTTAATTATAAAGTACAATGTCGTGCGCTGTTCTACATACGCTTACAAATCATCTGCTTCAATGGATTTCACTACTAGAACTAAATAATTTGCATTCAGCAAAATAAATTGTTAATTTAAATACAAGTACAAACCCAATAAAAGGTATTTTAAAACACAGCCGCATTCATGCATATTAGACTGGCACATACAATGCATTTCATTTCAACCGGAAGTATATGCGACGAATGGGAATGTAACGTATTTAACAGCTGTATTCAAATTCAAAGTAATTATTCACAAATAAATACTAAATACTATTTAAATAAAAAATTACAATTATTAAAAATTTGTTTTAAATACAAATCATGTGATTTTATTGCTTCTTTAAAGACCTTAAAGAAGTGCTCTTTTACACTAGGCAATCGAACTTGTGTAATTTTTTATTTTGTGAGAGAGATATAAAAGAAGACAGTAGATCGGAGAATGACTTGGAGAAGGATTTGGTACGCAATTCTTTTTTTTAAACATGAAGTTGACTGCGGATTATACACACAATATTTAATGTGATAGAAAAATTACTTGTAATCATCAAAATAAATCGAAAAATATCTCACTAAAAAAGGTCCAGCATTAAAGGGGACTAGCAGTCATTATATAGTATATTATAGCAATCAGAAAAAAAGTAGCACACAGTGATTTTCATTTAAAAAATCAAAAATCATTATCGTTATAAGTAACTATGTAGAAACTTAACTTTAAATTGCGGTGGAGGACCACGCTAATGCGCAGACCGCCGTCTGTGCAATATTGCAACCTACAGAATCGCGCTGTTACGGCACGCGATAAAATTTAACAAATTTGTAGTGCATGCCTCGCTAAAATATGCTATCACAGCAACACAATCGGAGGATTATCAGCAACAGCAACAGCAGTAACAGCAACAAAATTTGAACAACAACAACAACGACAGTTTAGTCACCAACCACTAATTGAAGTGCATTGTAGGCGTATGTGTGTGCCGCACGCTTTCTCGTTACACATACACATTCGTATGGGCACATGGACTTATTGCATGGGTAGTTGCATAGTTGTCTAATAATCGTTATTGTTGCTATTGTAAAATTGTTGTTTTCTATAAATAAACACATTTTAAATAAATTTCTACTGGTGACAAGTGACACAAAGTGACAATTTCACCATTGCGCATTGAACCACATTACCGAAATTTTGATTTATTCGTATTTGCATTTTGTTTGTGAAATCAATTTCGATAATGTTGCTAAACGCTTTTCACAACAAAAACAAACTTTTCAATTTAATTAATTTATTGTCGATTATATAGCAGTAAAAAATTTTACTTTGATTTTAGCTGATGAAACAACGAATTAAATTGTTTTAAGTAACACAAGATTATTTTGTAGGCAAATAGCCAGGAAATCATTACAACAAACCGAGAAAGATTTAAACAGAAACCATGTAGAGAGATTAAGTAAGGTTGTCAAGAACCCAATGCCAATCAGAATCCTTAAGTCCAGGATTTAGTAAGGTTCTCCATAGTCGACTCTAATTAAGAGCTGACTAGAATTTTGACATGGTCGGTTCTACACTAGAGCGAAATAATTGTTTATTTAATAGGCCCAAAAAATTTTTAAATTTTATTAGAGGCAACAAATCAAGATTTAGCTTTGGCCGAAACCGCTGCTGCCTGGGTTGTTAATTTGTGTCTGTCCATTTTATAACAATAATTTTTAATATTTCGGTAGCAATAAATCGCTTAAGAAAAGATATGGAATTATTAAATGAACTTTAACCACTTTCGAAGGTGTTGCCCTGCTCGTGTTTTTGCTGATTAAAAAACTTTGTTTTGTTTTGTTTTGCTTTGTTTTGTTGTTTCTTTTATTTTACGCTGTTTTGCCTCTATTGGGGGGTTGTATTTAAACGGTGTTTGTGTGAAATATGGTTTTATTCGCATTTTTGGGGGCGCTGTAACGCATTAACGCAAACAAAAGGTTAAGCATTTTACACAACGCAACAACATAAAACAGCACGAAACAGAACAATGCGGCGGCGGCGGCTCACAATTAGAGAACGAAAACGAGAATAATGCGAACATTACCGGAGCATGGGGGGTGTGGCGGCACAACTGCCACCGCTGGCACCATTGCCCATTGTTTCGCTTTGGCCAAAACGAAACTGTTAAGCCGACTGCCTTCCTGCCTGCCTCCCTGCCTGTTTGTCTGTCTGTCTGTCGGTTTGCCTGTTTGTTTGGCGCAAAAGAATAAAAGAACGAAGAGACGAGAAGGTGCATAACGACGATGACTGTATATCCCTTAAATTAAAGCCTCTTAATTAAAGCATTATGAAAAGTGTGCCATAAATTGAAAGACCCTAACGACAGGCTATTATAATACGTTCGTTCGTTCGTCCGTCCGTCGGTTCGTACCTTGGCCAAGCACAAGCATAACCAAGCCGAGACCGAGACCGACCGAGTCCGTATGGCCAATTAATGTGCCGTAAAAATTTGCCTCATTACACCCGGACGTGGAATGTATACAAGTACCTACTCAAAGTTATGAATTAAAATTAAGCTGAAATTGCCCTCAAGGTTATGAACTGAAAAGTTATGCATTTTTTTTTCTTCTTTTTTTGTTCTGTTTCTTTCCGAAAAATAACAAATGATTATTTGTGTTCTTTGTGCATTAAGAATCATTTCGTTAGTGATTTGAAATGATTAAAAATTGCTCAGTGCTAATGACAGTCGACGAGCAATTAGAAATTGAAACGATCGATCATTGCATTGCATTACATTACTTAAACCAGGTTCACCTCAGTCTCGACCGACCGCCAACTGAACTGGCAATTCATTATCTTATTAATTGCATATTTCCAGTTAATTTTTGTATTTGTTTTCCAAAAGTATGTGTAAACATTTGTAGAAAATAACCCACAATTACTTCACCGACATATGTTACTAAGTACATGGTTTTGTATAGCCATTAGTGTCATTTAATTGCGGAATATTGAACAAATTAATGGTCGGACTCGGACTGGACTAAACTGGACAAAAAGAGTACAACTACATTTAACGAATGAGTAAAAGTTAGTCTATGTAAATAAGTGCCTCAAACACTTCTACAATCGAGTAGAGTATTTCCTTGCCAGCATACACACACAATAACACGGCAATTTTCGTCCAACAACTCTGTAGACTCTGTATGTAACTAAGTAGCAGGCCAGACCGTCACCAAGTGTAGTTACTGTATGTACTTGTACCATGCAACAGGACAAAGTTGCGGTCACGTTAAGCACATTAAGAACTAATTACATCTCACCCGTTGCAGTTCGCTCTGTAGCCGTCGTAGGAAATCAATAACACATTGAAACAGTCCAAAACTCAGTCGCACTTGTATCTATCTATCTACTAGATGTAATCGCATTTGCGTGTGTTTTCCATTATAACTAATAGATATATTTATAAAACTAAATTACTTTGAAGAAGCTACCAGTTTTGTTCCTAGGAAATTTTCGCTTATTATTGTGTATGGAGAATTACGCAATAGAAAAGTTTTAAATGGAAATTGTCTTATGATTACAGAGCGAGAGTTACGCAATCGAAATGTTGAGAAATGTAAACCTAAATGGAATATTTCATCTTATTGTGCATGTGGAATATACTTGTTGAGGTGGGTTATTTTTCAGGAGAAATGATATAACCCACTGAAACACATAAATAAATCAAGAACATATCAAAATAATTTGAGTCACTATAAATGTCAGTTAAATTGTCGAAGACGTGGAGTGATGCAGAGTCTAAGATAGTATATGATATGAAGATAAGGCTGGAGGTGGTATTTTCTAACTGAATAACGATTTATGTTTTTTATCTACAATATATACAAGTGTGTGAATAACAAAATTTGTTGTTATGAATTTAGGGAATTCCACTTCTACAATTACTTTTCTTATCACTAAAAAAAATTTACAAATTTTATTCAGTGATAAGAAAATGCTTTAAACGGTTTGCACTCGAGATATATACATGAATTGCAAGGAGACTTGGGAAAATGTTTCCTAGTGATTTACCTAAAATAGTTAAAACTACTCGCTTAGGCATTGTGCGTAATCGAAAGTTCAAATGTAATTTTAGATTCTTTAAGTTAACAATTCTGTCAGTCAAGCATTATTTAGTGGTTGTTGGTGTAACTTGTCAAATGGGCGTTTTCATTCTGTATGTGGCAAGTAACAAATCTTTAAATCCGCTCTGTCTGTTTGGCTTTTATTCTGTCTGTTTGTTTGGCTAGCTGTCTGTCTGTCTGTCTTTTTATCGGTCTGTCTGTCTATCTGTCTGTTTGTTTGTCAATTGACGATTCTGTTAAATCATGTTCACACATTCTGACTGAGTTTACGACTTGCGACTGTCTTTTCAGCGACAGATTCGTGTCTCGGCATAAGTGAATTTGACAGCTATCTACAAATCTCCATATCCATATCCACTTCCACATATGCGCCTACGTTTCTTATCTACATGCATATGAATACTTTGCGCGTGAATGTGAGTTCGAGAAATCTCGCGTGCCGCTAATAACAAATGCTAAAACACATTTCATGGTCAAATGAGCATGTTTGTCTTTAAGCTAAAGCGACGCCGTCGACTGACGACGAGTCACTTTTTCAAGCCCTCGAAACAACTTGTTGTTGTTTTTTTGTTTTATTCAAATACAATATTTCTGAGAAGATTTGGCAAAGCGCTCTAACGTTGATTCATGGCAGCACATATCGCGCGCTTCGCCACATACAATGAACGCGCCGCACCAAGTAGTCCAAGCGTCATAAATTTTTTGTTTCGATTTTTGTTTGTTTTGGTTATTTCGGGTTTTCGTTGTTGTTGGTTTCGTTTCGTTTCGATTCGTTCGTTTTTTTTTCGTTTACAGTCTGCAGCAATGCTGGCCGTAATACAGGCTTTTTGGCAAGTTGCTTGGCAACACTGTTAGTTGGCGTTTATGATCAGCTGTTCGGACGCTGCGCTGCGCTGCCTGACCGCTTTTGCATTGTTTGAGCGAAGTTTTTTCGAGTTTAGTTTTCGTACGGTACGAGTATGTGTGTTTGTGTGTGTGTGGCGCGCAGTTTGGGTCGCTGCTGAATTTCTCATGTGGCTTTTGTGTAGACAATGATTTTAATCTCTTCTCGGTTTTTACCAGAGTTGACATTGACCCAGTTTGGGGGATGCTGTCGACGACCGTCCGCCTCTGCAGCGTCGGCTGAGGTGGCTGTAGCTGCATCTCTATTTTGGTTGGCGTGTTTAAGAGCAATTTTCAGATCGGTTTTGTTGCGTGTTAATTAAATTTGTGTGCGTGTGTGTGTGCCTCGTTCGAAATGACGTTCAAAAGTGATAATTGCACTGAAGCTTCGAGGCATGGGAGGCTTAATGACCGTTGGCAATTTATACAATAAGATTGTTTGATATGGTGTAGGTGAGAAATGAATGTGTATACATTTACAATAAAAATATACTTCCTAATGAACTCCAATTTTTATGAACTTGATTTGAAATGAACAACCATAAATTCACTTTTGAAACATCTTTGTATATGTATGTATGGTGCGAGCTTTGTGTGGGAACATAAATACAATTTGATCCAATCAAATTTTATTAAAAAAAGTTTTCGATTTTTGTTTGGCGCTTTTTAAGTGGTCATGTTCCAGAAAGCAAGATTGGAACTACAAACAGTGCGAAACATTTTCATTATAGTTTTCATTAGGTTAAAGTTTGAAGGTAGGTTTACATACTATCACAAGCTAGAAGAGATCAGCAATATTTGAATCGAAGAGGAGTTTTCTCAGTCTAAATACGGCTTGCTAGAGTAGCTTCTATTCTATACGATAGAAAAATGTTATTCGAATATCGACAAGCACTCGAAATCTCAGTAGTCTTCAAAATGTTTACCTCAATCCCATTGAAATAAAAAAAAATAATTTATTAAAGATAACAAATTGTGAAATACTGCTTTGGTAAATGCCAAAATGTTCTATATACCAAAAACTTAAAACTGTCCTTGATAGAATTTTGACTGTCACATGCACAGTTATTGTTGTTAAAAAAAAAAACTTTATATGTATATTTGCTGCTTCCCGAATATAATTTGTTGTATATACTCGTACACACACACATACATACATACGTGTACATATGTATATGTGTGTACATATGTTAACTGTAAAATCGCTGCAAAATAAATTTGTAAATATGCACAAATTAAAATATGTATATATCTTTACACTCACATGGAGCCTTTAGGAACTGTCATATTCAGGCCATCTAAAACAACATTTGGATTCTTTGAGCTGCCATACATTTTGTGCGCCCGTCGTACACATACGGCTTGTTGCCGCCGTGAGGCAAGTGTTGACGGCTGCGACATAAAGAGGCGACGTCGGGCGGCCAAATCCATTTCGGCTGTTGCGGCGGTGGCTTGAGTAACGGGTGGAATACCCTCGGATTCGGCATCCATGTTTGTTGTTGTTGTTATTATTGTTGTTGCTGCCTGTTCGGAGTTGCTGTTGTCGCAGCGAGTATAGAACGGCTTTTGCTGTTGTTGTTGTTATTGTTGTTGTTGAGTTCGCAGTACGTGTTGTCTGGAGGCGCTCTCTGGAGGCGTCGTCGTTACAGTTTTGTTGTCGTTGCCCCGATGTTGCTGGTACAATGTTTGTTGCGTTTGTTTTTTTGGCCTTGTTGTTGTTATTGTTGTCGACAATAATTTAGCTGCTGTTGCGTTGCATGTAACCCAATGTCGCTGCTGCCGCTTCTGCTATTTCAGCTTTTGAACTCGACTGTTCGCCGACTGCTGCTGCTGTTGTTGCTGTTGCTATTCGATGCGTCTTTCCGCTCTTGTCACTGTTTGTCTGTCTGCTTGTATGTCTGTCCGTTTGTATGTTGTCGAGTCGGTTTGTCTGTCTGTCTTTCTGTCTGCCTCGTCAAGTGTTGCAGTTATAGCTGCATTTGATGTTAAGCAGGCCAATCCAATTGTCAACGATACTAGCAATGTTGCTGCTCCTTGTTATTGTTGTTGTTGTTGCTTCCGGTCCTTTTTGCTGCTGCTGGTGCTGCTTGTCGTAGTCGTCGCTGACTGTTGCTGCTGATACGTATCTGCAATGTGACACACAAAGTAGATGAATATTTTTCAGAGTTGGTAAAAAAGCGCATTTTATTGCTTAAATTCATTCGTCGTTTGAATTTTCATCGTTTGTTCGTACTGTCTGTGCATGTGTGTATCGTATCGTAAATGCACATTTATGTAAGTGTAGTAGTAGTAGTAGTGTCTAGTATTGTTTTTCAAATACTTGATACTCGGCATGAAGCATGCCGCGACGGCAGTTTCGCCCAATTGTTAACTTTTTTTCCCTAACCATGTTTTGTTGTGCTATTTTGTGAGTTTATTTATATGTATATGTCTGTGTTTGTGAGTGTGTGTGCGGTAAAAAAATACGAAATTGAATTTGTCTGCTTTTGTCTTTTTCGCAAAATGGCATCGAATCGCTCGCTGCTGCTATTATTTTCGCAGTTCATTGTACCAATTTAAAGTGAAGGGTCAGTGATTGATATTGCTGTTAGACTACGCTATGCTCTGCTCTACGCTGCTCTACTCTGCTATGCTACGCGCGTCAGTTTCTAATTTAAAATCTAATTTCAGTTTAAAATTGAAATTGAAATTAAATATTTTCAAATTGTATGATAGTAAAACAACGGTAGTTTTTTGATATTGCAATTTTTAATTATTTTATGTCAATAAATAAAAAATTCTTTAGTTTATTGTATAAAAAATCTCTCATATGACTTCCGAAACTTTTTTCAATAAATTTATGGTTAAAATCTGATCATGTAAATTGGTAAAATCTAAAAATTTTATATTTACAAATATTTAAAGTAATTTTCTTAATGATTTCAGAATTTAATAAAAAACTGAATGCGTTAGGTAAAACTTAAAAATTGCGATGTAGTTTATGAAGTTGGCAGTTTTCTAAAGTTGTATTAGACCAGTAAATATATAAAATACCACAAAAATGAGGCGCAATTTAGCGACACCGACCACTCATCTTTTTGATCTACAAAAGACGAAATAGCTCCTCACCTTCTTTCACATTAATTGTGACAAGCGAACAGATGTCGCTGCAAAAGCATGGCTAAAATAGCTGCTGAGCATTGTGCGTGTTGGGGCTAATTTAGGTGTGGCTGGTTTACAATGGGCGGTGTCAACCCACTGGAAAATTGTATCAATTAACAATTCAGAGTTTTATGTAGTGGAAAAATATCAACTGCAGAATGTAATTTAACTTTATTTTTTAATGAAATTACAACGCAAATAATTCAATTGTTGGCTGTTATAAAAACAAAAACAAAACATAATTTAAATTTTCATTCGCGGCAGAAATGTGATTTGTTTGTTTATTTTAACTAAAATTAGTAAATTAATAATACTGTTATTATTTATTTAACATTAACGAAACCGTTAATGAGTTTATTTTATTTCCTTATTTCAAAATATGAGATTTTTAGTTCACCATTGCTCCTGCTAAGTTTTATAATTTTGAAACGTGTCTCTTAAGGCAATTCTTCTAAATGTGATTCTTTAAAGACTTCATTTGAACTGCAGCCGGAACAAGTAAGTTTGCCACATATTCCGCAAGTATTCAATTTAGGAAAAAGGAGATGAAATATTTTTGGCCAAAGTCCGGCCTTACTTACAAAATAAGCGCACTTGACAGCAAAAAGGTCTCGGATGGCTCTTCGCGCGTCATATTGTTCCGCAAAAAGTGTCGCACGTTTTCACATCGTACAGACGACAACAGCAACAACAGCAGCAGCAGCGGCAGCGGCGGCAAAAGTAGCACCAACACCAGCAGCTGTTGCTAGTTGCTAGCTACTTTGCTGCTGTTGCAACTGCACACAATTTCGCAATAGCCTTTTGGTTTTGGTTGTGTTGCAGTTGCCTGCTTTTGTTTTTAGCCTCATTTTCAATTACATCAGCTAAAAATAACTTCAACAAAATCAGCGGCAAAAAATCCGCTGAGGTTTAGCAAAACGAAACAAACAATAACAACAACAAAAAACGATTTGCAACCATGGACAAAAAAGCAAAAAAATTAAATAAAAAAAATTAGTCAGCTCCACCGCATTCGGCAGCAGTTCGTAGAGCAAAAAGCTTGTAATTCTTGTGTTTTATTTCAATTTATCGTTGGAGCTGAGGCTTCAATGCGACTTCCACTGTTGCTGCTGTCGCGTCGCTGCTGCTATAGCTTCTGCTGGTGGCAACACACACAGAAATGTGAAATGAGTAGCATTCGAAAATATGTTTTGCTGGGCGTTTGTGTTGGTCGGGTGTATATGTAGTACGGGCGCTCGTGCCGTACGTTTTTTGTGCACTGTGTAAGTATGTCGAGAATAGAGTAGCGTGTCGATATTGCACATGCACTTGAATCACATTACTATAAAACCAAAAAAATGCAAACTAATGGTTTGTAATAATTGCGCTTCATGTTCAAAAAACTGAGCGAGCGAGCAGGCGAGCTAGGGAGCTACCGAGCGAGTGAGCTCGATGTTGTATGAATTGTTGGAAAATTGAATCTGTACGTTTTGGGACAAATTCACTGAACTTTGTTTTTGTACAACAACAAAAAAACAATTACGGCAATTGGGCGAAACGAGTTTGATAATAATTTTGTTGTAATTATTGTTGTTGTTGTTGTTGTTGTTGTTACTGTTGTTGCCATTTTGTTTTGTGTCTGATAGTGAATGCAGTGAACTAACATTTAGTGTCCTCATTTAACTTTGAACAATTAAAGCAAACAAAATGTTTTAATGTTAAATTGAACGAAATTGATAAATTGATTAAAATGCGCATATATACGTATGTAAATTTCTATATAAATAAATGTAAATATCATATTTTGTTCAAATAACAGTTTGTGTCCTTTCGCGGACATTCTAGACATGCAATTCAACTCTAACTACAAAATTTATCTGAAGCGGCACAACAAAAATTACCACAGAAACTCGTAAGATCATTTAAATGCTGCTTAGCTTTGTCTGCGGGTTAAAAGTCGAGTAAGTACTTTTTAATTAGACTCCTTGATCTTAGGTAAACGACTAAATGTATCAAGATAAAGGAAATCTTTAAGTTAAAAGCCAACTTTAAGTTAGCATTCGAAATATTGTATACGACTTCGAAATACCCTAAAACTACAAAATGCGACAAAATTGAAAAATTGTATTATGTTTTTTTCGAGGTTTACACGTTTTGAAGGTTTAATCAAGCAGAAAAAATCTGCATACTCCGAATTTTGAATTGATCCTTAAAATCTGGACTAAGAGCTAAAAACCTATTATTAATAGGTTTCCCGAAAATATATTTCTATTTATCCAATAAATAATTTTTATAAGTCATCCAAAAAAAAACGTTTTGCTGCTTACAACGATATATCAATTGTGTATATATATCTTTAGTATATATAACGAGCATTCCAATACTCATGATCGTGAATAATACAAATACAAATATGTACATTTTCATTAACTAGATGACATTTCGGTTCATAATTTGAAGCTTTGTTGTTGGATTTGTACTTGCTATATACAATATAAGTAAAGTAAAGTAAAGGTGTATTTATTTGTTTTTTTATATTTTTTAACATTATTGAATTTGGAATTTTGGACCTACGAGTATCAAGTTTTTAAAACAACAAAGATTTCTCTTGTATAGTTACTTTAAACAAACAAATAAATGTTTATTTGTTTTTATTAAAATAACATTCATCTGCATTTAATATTAAGAATATCTTTCATGACATTAAGATACTCGATTTGTTCAACTATCGAATAGTTAAAGTAAATTCAATATCTGAAGATATAACAAATACAAGTAATAAAGATATTCATGTGCTCATTGAAGCGCTCACATACAAACACACATTGGAATTTCACAATCGACATGAGGTAGCTAGCTATCCAATAAATGTCAGAATTATTGAAGCCGTAAGATAAACTGCACATCTCGCAAATACATTAATTAGTTAGTACTCAACAGAAGCTAAAAGTACAAAATTGACGAGTCACTAATGTGTCGCGGCAGCGTTGACAATTTCAATATTTTCCATTTAGTAGAGTGACAAGTTCTACTAATGTCAGAAACGAAGCACACAGCCCTGCCCCTATTGGCTCCAAAGCTGTTAGTCATCCAGCTGAACCGTGTGTGACGGAGCGCGTTCGTTAATCCAAAATCGAAACCAGTTTTTTGCGCTTAACTATCTGACAGATTTTCGCTGATTCTCGGCGAACGTTCTTCGGTGAAAAAAGTTCATGCTCAAGTCTCTATGGAAAATTTATGATTTTGTTTAAAATTACTTTTGCATTGATTTTAATTTTGTAAAAATCAATTTAATAAATGTGCGCGCTTTTGTGGGAATGAAATTGAAATTGAATTATGGAAATTGTTGTGCATAAATGAAATAATAATAATAAACAAAGGTTGCCAATAAAAGCGTACTGTACCTGGCTGGCTGGCGTAGCGTGGCGTGGCATAGCTTGGCTTGGCATGGCATGGCAAATAAAATAAGCCGTTTACCCTTAATGGTAATTAACACAAACTAACTTGTTTTAAAGCTGCGTAATTAAAATTTAAATTTAAGTGAGCACAAACGTTAAATGTTTGCTCTAGGTCAAGAATGGAGCAGGTAAAAAAACAAACAAAACAAAAAAAAAACAACAACAAATGTGTGGTAATGCAGTAAATTTACTTCGAATAAGTATGTATAAAATATGTATGTATAGTATGCTTGTATAGGCCTACGTGTCTATAAAATGCTAAGTGGAGTTTAGGCACTTTTGAGTCATAAGACTATGAAAGAAAATATGTGGAAACAAAATGTATTTTATTCAAATTTCTGCTGTTTTTCGGTTGATTATAGATTTGGAAAAAAAGTCGTTGTTTAAATGTATTATTTAAAGTTAGATATAATTTATAGATATAAATTATAGAGAAATAAAAAATCAATTAAAAATTATTTAAATTGATCTACAACAACAAGCTTTTATCAAAAAAAGATCTAATAAAAAAATAAAAGCTATAATTTCTCAGATACCATTTAGGTTGCGTGTAGGGTATTAAAGTTATGGCCTGACCAATGATATGTCCGACTTGTTTCTTTTATTTTGCAATCTTGTCCATTTTCCTTTTAACCAAGTCACTTTTTAAATAAACTCGACTTCTTTTTGTGTGTACAGAAAAAAAGAAAACAAAAAATGCCAAAATGAATCTTAATGTAAAGTAAATGACCTTAAGTATCGCAAAAAAGCAAAACTAAGCAAAATAGCAAAAACAAAAAAAAAAAAAAAAAAATAAGCGAAAAAAAACCCAACTTGATGCGTTTCATTACTTTGCAGTTTTCTGCTTTGCTTACTAAAGTAAACTTCCGCTTATTTTGTAAGACGATTATAAAATGACCTTAAAACTGCAAATATACAGACACACTGACAGACTTAGTTATCTCATATTTTTTTTGTTCATATTTTCTTTTTGAAATTGTAACGCCGCTGTTGGTTGCTGCAGCAGCAGCAGCAGATACAAAAAAACAAACCTAGTTTTTGCCTCATGTATTTTTAATGCATTCAAAAGATGGTTTTCAAGTTAAACTAGTTAGCTTGTTAGTAGCAGCTTAAAATATTTATATACTCGTACATGATACACACATACATACATGAGGCACTTTATTGTTGTTTCTGTTTTAATTCATTTAATTCATTGGCATTGTTATTGTTATGGCCACCAAAGGTAAATGCTACAAAATGTATTTTTTAAGTTAATAATTAATTAAATTAAAGGATTATGGCAGCCCTAGTTTATGAAATTATGAAACACGAGAAATATTTCATTGGCAAATATTGACATAAACAAAAAAACAAATTTACTTTGGTAAGAATTTGTTTCAAATAAATAAAACTCTTTCGGTATTTATTTCGAATAATGAGACTCATTGTATAACAAAACACAATGGAGTAGCTTAACATCAAAAACCGATAAATCCAATCGAAAACATTATGAAAATATTTTGTTTAATACGCTCACAATTTGAATAGGAACAAATTTTCGAAATCAGAAATCAAAAATGTTTGACTAGATTATAAATCTTATAGAACCGTTTAAGATCCGAGGAGTCAAAATTTTTTAAAATAATTTTTGTGAACATTTTAACAATTTTTTAAATAGGTTTTTCAATTATTTTCTAGTAATGTACATAAAAAACAATGAAGATTGGCGTATGAGTATTAATGGTCATCGAAAGATCATCCGATTGCAATTCGCGCAAAACAATTTGAGACCAAGCTTAAATTAAATAACAACACAAATTCACATTTTTCTTTACAAAATTGGATTTATTTGTTTTTAATTAGTTATTATCAAAACTGAAGAAATTCTTAAAATATTTTCACATTTTTAAGATACAAAGGAAACAATCAATTTAAATAGTTCTTTGCTTTGTGATTTATTTTTCGTATGGATAATCTTTTTGTTGAATTTTGTCAAAGGTCAAATTTATGGAATTTATGTGAAGCTTCCTTCTGCCGGCGTGCTGGCGTATTGGAAACGCTCTGAAGGAAATAACTCATTTAAAGGAGCTCATGAATGTTTATTAGCTTTAATACTAAATAAGAGCCTACATAAATATTTCATAGAATGGCCGGAGCAATACAAATCATTTTAAATTTATATTAAAATACGAAAATGTTTTAGTAATTCTATGTATGTATGTATTATTTTTACTTTGTATTGATTGCCTTTTGGCCATAACAGCATAAATCGTTTCAATCAATTGCAGAGTTGAAATGAAATGCCCACCGAACTGTACCAGCACCAGCCCCAGCCCATAGCCGGAGCGAAATGTGCACAAGCCCATACTCGTATTTCTCTACTTTTTTATGTTTGATTTTGGTTTTGTTTTTGTTTCGTAATTTTGCTTTTTTTTGGTTGTTTATTTTCCTTCATGTTTTGTAGGTCAGTGTACACAGAATCACGTTAAAAACTATTGCCGCGTAAATATGTGAAATATTGACAATTAATATTGCTTGCCGGGCAGGCATTAAATGTCAACGACAAACACAGTTTTTTTTCGTTTTTTCGTATTTCACAAAAATGATTTATGTCGAAAGTTCTTGTATTTGCGAATGTGGTTTATCAATGATTTAAGAATTTATATAATAGTATGTTCGTTTTTTGTTTGAAAATTCTTCTGGTGCATTAAGTGAATTAAATACAGTCGTTTATGCTTTGTACTCTGCAGATGTATTCTCTAAACATAGATACAAACATACATACTTGTAAATGTATTTAAAATATTCCAACAAAAGAACTCTCACAACGCTAACAAGATATTTGTACAAATGTGCATGTAAACGAATTTTAACATAAGCCTGGATTTACCCAAATCAAAGTTAAGGTTTCTTCTTGTGCTGGCTTCTTTTTAATTTTTTATTTTGTATTTGTTGCTGACAGACGCAAAGCCTTTGAACCCATAAATATTTGTCTGTCTGTTGATTTGTTTTTGTTTTTTTTTGTCCGTCCATACCCACTCAAAAAGTGATTTTTGCAAGTAAGTATTTTGCATTTATTATAAGCATCATCATAAATGCCGCAGCAAGCCAATCCAAGCCATGCCATGCCAAACCAAGCCAAGTGTAGCCGAGCACTTTGTCAAACACACTCGAATTGCCTATCACAGCAAGCAGAGGGAGAGCGTTTAGAGCGTGTTCCACGTTGAAAGCGAATTTGCATTGCAAATTCATTTTACGCTCACATGTTGCCAAGAAATTTAAATCAGGAGCAATTTTGCCCGGCTTATGTGCGAAAAACCCCGTAAAGTACCTTTTAACTTTAATTAAAATTATTTTGTTTATGGTTGCACGACGACGACGACGACTACGGAAAAATTCAACATTGTTCGACAGTGATTCACGGTACTTAAAAAACTTTCCAAAAGGTTATGCGAAAGTAAATTCTTCTTTTTTTTTAAGTTCTAAGCTGTCTAGACGATTTTGAGTAATCTCAGTTGTATTTGCTTTTATAAGATCAGTTCTGAATTTACTGGGTCGCACATAAAGCCTGCTTTAACCTTAAGGAACTGTTCTATAAAAACTCGTAAATTTTTGTTGTGGTTTTGTTTCATGAAATAAGTTCGGCATCAGAGGCCAGTTCAATTCTCTTCGAATGACACCACGTATTCAACATTTTACTTACACTTTAAGTTTTTTAAAGGTCGTATTCGTAAACTCTTTTCATTTGAATAAAATTATAATAGTTTATCTAAAGATTTAAAAAATAATAGTAAAATAAAAAATGTCGCTTCTATTGCACCCATCGGTTAAGTATATTCTGTCAGCAACATAAAGAAATACTTGTACAAAAGAACAATTAATTCATTTATATATTTAAATTGTCTCAGTATCAGCATAAGGATCAAGAATTGAATCGATCTAGGCTGGTCCATCTAAACCAACAACCTGCACTTAATCGCAACAAGGGCAGATTAAAAAAGGTCAAATAAAAAACAGTTCACGGTTAATGATTACAGTTCAAATTCGAGTAAATATTTTTTTTCCATTTACTTTATTACAAATAAAATTCGTTTTCCAATTTTTTTCTAAATTTTTTTAAATTTTCTTGCTGAATTCGGATTTCTTTGGAAGCAAAAAATAGTTCAATTATTTTTCAAATATTGTTCAAATATTAAATAATGTTTGTTTGTTGTTTTGTTGTTTTGCTGTTTAAATGCCGCTCATTATTTTGGGAAGCGAATGAACTCGGTCGCATTAAAGGTCGAAATTCGTTTGTTTAAGTATTTCTTTCTTTCTTTCTGTCTTTTCTTCTTCATATACAAATTTTATTTATTTAGGTAAATCTTTGATAACCTTGAGCTAAAGTAAACCGGCACAACAGATGGATACCAGCTAATTTGATGCTTTGATTCACACACACACACACACACGCATATACTCGTGTACACACACTTACATTCTCGTCTGTGATTTATCCTTGGGATTTATTCCGCTTTCGGTTTCGCTCGCTATTCAAGCGTGCTTTCGGATTAACAAATAGCTAAATTTCCAACCACTTATTTTTTTGATTTACTTGTTTCAGACAGACACTTTTGAATAGTTTTCCATAAAATATTTAACGAAAATATGAATGAAAACTTTTTTTCTGACGCGTTTTTAGAAATTTGTACTAAATTCCAAAACACAAAAACGTGAATGCAAAAAAAACGTAAGTGCAGAACGCGTTAAACTAGTTTTTTGCCCAACGCAATTGGCCAGAAAAAGGCAAGCGTAGACCAATTTAAAACTTCGTTCTCTTGTCGATTCACTCAGGTGATTTTTATTTATTCATTTGTTGTTTTCTTCTTCTTTTTTTTTAAGCAGCGTTTTGTTGCACTTTTTGGATTTACCCGTGAGAGCGTCGTGCCTAGGCGAGGTTCGATTTGAAACTGATCGCACTTGCCCAAGTAGAAGTGGAGATCAGTCAGAAGAAGCTAACGAAGCCGTAAACTGGGAACAGCAGATGTTGCTGTTTACTGTTGCCTTTGGATGGGTACGGCATGCGTTTCTTTTGCTCAGAGGTTTTTGTTGCTGTTGTTGCTGTTTCTTCAACAAGTTTTTTTGCATGTGTTCGTTTGTTTTGTTTCTCTTTTTACCTTTTTCGTTTTGCTTTGCTTTTAAATTTGGCTTAGAGCGTAGCAGTGTAGCGGAGCTGACATAGTACTGGGTCAACAAATTCTGTTGGCGTGCAAAACGCGCCAAAATATAAAAACAAAAGCATTTGACTGAGAGTGACTCTGAGTAAATTTGTCAGTGCTCAGAGCGTGGAGATGGTGTTGTTGTTGTTGTTTTTATTACGCACTTTCGCGGATAATGTAACGTGAACTTTAAGAAAAGCTTAGAAGCTGTCACTTTGTTAAAATGGTTGTTAGCTGAAATAAAAATGATTCTTTTTAAAATTTTTATATATTTGCATTTTTACATATCGCTAAATAGTTGTAAACTTTATACACAAAAATTTAATCTTTGAAATTTCACTCAATTATGCCCACTGTGCCCTTTCAAAAAAAAACAAAAGGTTACTTCATTCGTGGGCTTCTAAAAGGTCAGTCGCTAACTCTGGAGATTAAAAGTAAGCTGCATCTGATAGTAAAAATACCAACTTAAGTTTTCAAAATATCCAAAACTATGTACATTTGTATTTATTTATACATACATTCGTTAAAAGTAAAAAAGTAAAAAAGTAAAAAATATAAACAGAAGTTTAAATGCCAAGTCGTGACTCTTAAAAATTGTTTCTTTTTTATTTGATTATATTTCTTAGCTTAAGCAGAAATTTATAAACTTATTTTTTGAGCACATATCTAGAAGATGTTGAAGTTTTGTTTGCCACATTAAACGCTACTTATGCCATAAGTTTTATCTCTGGATATGAGCTGATAATGATACCTGAATGATGCCAGAGTCTGAGTCAGCACATCCTGATCCCGCACACAAAATTCTCAAAATTTGGTTAGCTTAATATGAAAATTGCGTGTTGCTTCTCGATTGCCAACAAAAGCAACCACAAACAAAGAGAGGCAGAGACACGCCGAGAAACAGACCAGCAGAAAATAGCAAAGGCTTTCAGGCTTTCATTAGAGAATGAAATGATCATTTGAATTTAATATAAAAAAATGAAATTGGCATTTTTGAGCCATTTACATTAATTGGTTTCTTTTAAATAAAATTTTCAGAGTTGTGCCACTTTTGTAGTAGGTATGCGGTATATGAAATTCACAGCAGTTGGTATTTGTATTAACATTTTAGGCTTAATTGCGCTACTTAAAGCCACATAAAATTTCAAGCCTGAATAGTTTTATCAACCACTTCAGGTCAGATTTTTTCAAACCAACTAAAATATAAAATAAAAAAATGAAAACTTGTTGGAAAAGAAAATTCAGTCGCTGTTTTTTAAACTCCAATTCATAGCGAATAAAAATATGGAATTAATTTTTAGAACTGAATTTAGTGCTAGTCATTTGAATATCATGACCTTTATTTTATCTTTGTAACATTACTGGTCTATCTGTGATATTTTTGATCAGACAGTTTAACCTAAACATATTGAATGGTTCAGCGCTACAGAAATTCTCTACTGGGTAATCTATTATGGAGATGTTACGTAGCAGTCATTGTAGTCAAATGCAAAAACTTTGCTCATTTCAGCAAATGCAACAGATGCTCCTGCTCCAGCTCCTGCTCCAGCTCCTGCTCCAGCTCCAGCTCCTGGTATAGTGTGCTTCTGTGTCTTGTCTCTCTTGTTAATAGGCAACCATTTAAATTAATTTTATTTAATAAATTTGAATTCCATATTCTGCCTGAAATGCGAAATGCGAAATGTGAATTGTGAATTGTGCGTTATCACGATGACATTAAAGTAAAACATGTGCCACAGTAACAGCCTTGATGACATCCGCCCATTTCAATATCGCTTGTTCACCTATTTACGAGTATGGTATGTACATACAATGTTTGTTTGTATACAATAAAATAAATGCTTTTTGTTTGTCTATTTGCATTTTTATCATTTTGAGCATATTTCTCCTTAACTGCAAATTAAAAATGAATGGCAATTATTTATAAATAAACACAAATTTTGCACTAATGTTAAATCAACAAGAGACAACAATTTGAAAAACAAAACTAATTACTTAGAATATTCAGACAAAAAATATATATAAATAAACAATATTATAAATCTAATTAAATGATGAAAAAAATTATTTATTTTTCAAATCTTTTTTTTTTGCATTTTTATTTTCAAACGGAATATTCGAAATTCGCGTCATACGCGGTTTACATTTTCACTTAATGCCCAAATTATTATGATTATGATTATTGTTTTTGCTTTTGTTTTTTATTTGTTTGTGGGTTAATGTGCTTTTTATTTGGTATTTATTTGCTCATTCCAGTGAGTACTGCCACAAAACAACAACAGCAACAATAACAAAATGAGCAAAAGCAAAGGCAAAGCAAACGTAAACGTGAACGTAAACCTTATTTGCCAGTTGAAATGGCATGGAATGAAATGAAATGAAATGGTATGGAATGGAATGGTAATTACTTATGGTCACGCAAAACCTAATAATAAATCGAATAATTTAAATGTTTGGCGTGGTCATTGCTGATAAGAGCGGAAGGCACAGACAGACAGACCGGCGGACGGACGGACGGACGGACGAACGTTGGCCTAGCATGGTTGCTGTCGCCTCGCCTCGCTCGCTCGCTCGCTCTCTGCGATGTTATAGCTCCGACAATGAGTATATCACAAAATTTCTAAATTATTATTATGATAAAAGTTGGCTTATGTTGTTGTTGCTGTTATTGTGGTTGCCAGTGTATCCCTGCACCGTCATTTTATTCATAAATTTTAGAATTGGCAGCTCATATTAAGCTCGAAATTTTATAATTAACATTGCATTCGCACTCACTCGCTCGCTCGCTCACTCACTCGCTCGTGCTCTTACTTTAATATAAAAATCTCAAAAATTGTTGGGTTTTATTTTTTATACTCATTTGGCTTATTTTTTTGTTTTACTATAAAAAATTTACGGAATACGCATTGTAAAAATGGAAGCGGACCTAGCATAGCCGTGGTAAAGGTGAGGCAAGCGACCGTTTGCGTACCCCTCATTAAAAAAACCGTTTTTATATACATACATACATACATACATACATACATACATACATACATACATACATACATACATAATAATAGTTTTTCAGTATAATAGTTTTACAGTGGTTGAAAATTTTATATCGTGGCTTATGAGGGTTAAAAATTACCTTCTAACTCGAGTTATGACGTTAACTCGTTTAAAAAGTTTTTAAACAAATCACTTTTTGATTATTAAAATTTGAATTTTATTAAGATTGTTGATAAGTTTTGCAAAATTAATTCTAATTTATTTGTTTTCCTTATTAACAGCGAAAACCTTTTATTTCGAATAAAACTTGGTTTCTTTTTTTAAAACTGCAACTGAATAGCTGGAGAATATCTCTCACGAAATGTCAAGCATTACGTTTTGTCGCCCGCCTCGACCAAATCCACACTACGCCCTGCGACCGTCCGTTCGCTTCGCTTTGCCTCCCCCGCACTGACGTTTGGTTCAATTTTAAAGTTTTCCCTTGCAGCCACAAAAACTAATTACAATTTGAAGTTGCCTTTTTGCCTTTTCACATTTTTTGCACGCTCACTCGCTCGCTTCTCGCTCGCTGTTTAACTGGAGATTTTTATTTTTTTGTAATTTGTTTTTGTTTTATTTTTTTTTCAAAAGAAATGAACATTTATGTTCAAATATTAATTCGAAAAAGAGTTGCGAAAAAAAGCAAGCAAACACGCGGAAAGAGAAAAATGTGCGCGCATAAAAAAGTTGGTTTAATTTTTAGTTTGAAAAACTAAGTTTTCAAGTAAAAAATAAAAGAAAATAGGGTTCATTTTCGAATTTCACCTACGAAGATTTTTGCTTTATGCCTGCCCCTTTCAGCTTCCATTTCAATGGTTTCGTATTTTTCCCAACTGACTTTACGCCAAACAGATAGAATAATTTGTTTTAAGTTTTTGTTTTCTGCTTTAATAACATTTTCTTTACAAAACGCACACTGACATTGTTGTTATTATCATTTAGCAGAGTAAGCAAAAACTAATATCGAATCCAATCGAATTAAAATAAAAGCAACTCAAACATGAGCCGAGCGGGAGAGGACAGGAGAGCAGAGGAGAAGAAAAATAGTCTGCTGGTATGCAGTATGCAAAACTTTCAAACAATTCGCATAAATCTCATTATCTCATTTTGATTCGATTTTTTCATCCGTTCGTTGCTTTGTGTGACGATTTTGTTTGGTATACAAATCATTTAAAACTTTGCTCCTCTTTGTTTTGTTGTATTGGCATATCAATATTTTCCGATATGAGGCAGTAAGCAGGAAATTAGTTTCTTTATTGATTTCTGCAAATGAAATTCATATAAATTCAATTCCCTTGAAAAAAAAAAGTCTAAATCAATGATTAAGATGATTAAAAAATGTACTCGAATCCACTCTATTAATTACTAAATCACAAGTGCATATTTTCATTTCGCCTTAATTTCATGTAAATTTACGTCAAGTCGATATACCAAATCCATAAATTACGCAATGACATCAATCAAAAGCGCTAATCACCTCAGCGCGCGTTATTATCCCCTGACGACCCAGACACCCACCACGAAGAGGGAGAGCCTAATCCTAATCACCTTGCTCCATCTCTCAACTCGAGTCGAGTCGAGTCGACACGACACAACATAAATAAATAAATAAATACGACTACAACTACAAGTGTAAATCTGTAAAACTCAAAAAGGATATTGTTTTGATTATTATTATCGCTGTTGTTTCGTTGTGTCATTAGACACTTATACACAAACCCAAACACACACACGCACACGCACACAGTGAAACAGCCACACATAAACTTTGTGCCGAAAACTGTTTCAAGTATGCTCTTCAGTTAAACGCTCGCAGACATAAAAATAAAAATTGATTGATAGTCAACACGGAGCAGCAAGCAGAATAAAGTAGAGTAGAGTAAAGTAAACGAAACGAAATGAATGGAAAGGAAAGGAAAGGAAAGGAGGGGAAAGGAAGGGAAAAGAGCAAAGGAAACGCGAACAGGAAATTCCATTGTGTCATTCTCTAAGCGCGCTAAGCAGCTTTATGGTGATTGAAGTGGTTGGTGGCTTTTCGCTGCGAGTTGCTCTCTGGTAAGTTGGGGCTGTGTGGGGCGACGGGGAATGTTGGGACCGCCAAGAAAATTTTTAACAAGAATTTCGTTTAATCATCCACTAAAATAATCAATCATGTTTCATCAGTAAGTAGCAGCGGCAGTGGTCTTAAAGTTTCGAATTTCGAAGATTTGTTAACAAGTTTAATAAATGCCAAACACGTTTGGCTATTAAGAAAAATGCCACATACAGAGAAAAGTAGTTAACGCTTTTTTTTTTGTGGCTATGGTTTTTTGTTAACTCTAAAGCAAAAGCAATTAAACGTGTGCACAGAGTTGACCACATTTATTTCGACGAACGCCCGCAACGATAGAATTTCAAAGTTCTATCTAAAGTTTTTAAACTTTTTTTCTATATAACGTATTAAATAGTTCAAATAAAAAAATTACTTCTCCCGAATAGGACATCATTTTTCCAGTGGAAATGGACTGGTTGAACCTGAAAAACTCGTTTGAATTAAATATTTTTAAAGGAACAATAAATAAGATTAAATTTTAATCAGAATGTTTGTTTGGACATGAAGAAACTAGAAAATTTACTTAATAATTAAACGGAAAATATTCTTTCTTTCGAGTTAAATTTTCGTTTTCTTTTGTCAGTTTAAACAAAGCTAACAGATTAACCTGACTTGAAAATCTTCTTTGGAACCTTAAAAACTCATTTGGATTTTTAATTTTTAATGTGGAAAAAACTTCAGTTGGCAAAACTTTGTTTAAATTTAGACCTAAACAATTTTACTGAATCTTTAAATACGCTTAGAAAACTTATTGGAAACTTTAAATCAAAATCGAGCCTTGAATAATTTTTTGAACATGGAAATCGTTACACTTTGTTTAAAATCTCAAAAAATGTTAATAGATCCTAACAGAGAACTTTATATCTGAATAAAAACTTGTTTAGACCGGAAACAGTTGTTGAAACATGAAGTTAAAACAGAGTCTTCGTGTGACATGATTAACCGCTCGTATGTACATAACTCTCAATAAATTTATACGCTGATTTCACAATCAAGCACAACGCTAATGTGTTGCATTTGCAAAATGGCGTAAGTAAGAATTGCAACAAATACAATAAAAGGCAAACAAGAAAATAAAAAACGAAAACAATTCATTGAAAGGATATTTATTGTGTTTGTAGCTCTATTCGAATTGTGCAAGTGAGCGATGTACTTTGCATGTGTTCTTATTGAAGGTGAATAGCGAAGCATCAGCCCCAGCTCAGACAGTCAGTCAGGCAAGGCAAGGCAAGGAAAGGCAGCGAGTGAGCAAGCGAGCGTTTTGCTTTTATTCAGCACCATTTCATTTAATTTTCTTGCGAGGAGCAGTGAAAAACGAACAAACAAACGAACGAACGAACGATCGAATGAACGAAACAAAATTGAATTCAAATGTGCGCGCAAAGTCAATTCCCGTTCGAGTGACATTTCGTAAAGTCTATTCTGGAATAATGCCACTGTCTGTTGCGACATCGTCCTCCCATCCCATCCCGTCCCGTTCTCTCATCTCATTCCGCCCCGTCCCGTTTGGTTTAATTTTTTTCGTCTCGTTCTAAGCGAATGGATTTGAATACATTTAGAGATGTCACGTTGCGTGTCAATCAGATTCCGAACGAAGCAAGCAACCAGCCAGCCAGGAGCAGCGCAGAACCAAAAGCACATCACATTGCACTGCATCGCATTTGGAAAATTTTAAGCAAGAAAAAAAAACTCGAAAAAAATGAGAGCAAGAAGTAGCGGGCAAAAGTGTTATGCAGCACTCAAATGACATCATTCCATATTGGCAACATTGGCAATTTCATTTAAATTTCCTTAAACGCTTATTTAGAGCATTTGCTCGCGAGCAAATACACAATTCGATCAAGGATGGGATGATTGAAAACGTGAATTCAATCTTTGATCTCCCAGAATTGATAAAAATGAAGCTACGAAAATTATTGAATATTTAAATTCACGAAATATTGTTTAAAATGCAACACAACGTTTGGTAGGAAAAAGCTGGAAATATCTTTGGCTTAAAATAATCCTTGAACTTTTCGGATAGCAACTGCAGCATTAACGTTTTCCAAGACCATTACCATTCATAGCAGAAGATAAAAATCAAATTAATGTTATTTAACAATTTCCTTTTCCATAAACCGCATCAGAATTATAGTTTCATGCTTCATAAAAACAAAGAACAAAAAAATAAAAACAAAAACAAAAAGAATAACTAAGAAAACAAAGAGGACGACTGACTCCGTTGTACCACAAAACATTCGTACGTAATTGTTTTTGTCATTCTTTTCGGCTTGTCCTTTTCCGCTTTTGGCTTGACTTTCGTTAGAATAGAAATTTTCACGAATTACTACACTTATATCGCTGAAATGAGACTTTATCCACCTCAACTTTTATGCAGACCGACATGTTGTTCCAACCTAAGGTCTCCTCGCTCTCCTTTCCCTCGCTTGGTCTTGGGGTCTTGTGTTTAGGTAGTTAGTAAGTAAGTGGGGACGGTTGTGATGTGGGCGAGGCATAGGGCAGGGTAAGGACCACTTGAGGCAATGCAACAACAACAACAACACACAGTAACTGAGTGACTGTCACGAATTTACCTGCTGCTTAAGTGAAGTGGATATACTCGCTCGCTGTAGATGTAGATGTAGTGGCAGAGTGGCAGTGTGGCTGGCTGGTGGTAGTGGTAGTGGCATGTAGTGTGGTCGTAGTGGCAGTTGTGGTTCTTGTATGCAAGTATGTTCTTGGCAATTTTATTGCGTTGTACTGGTAGTTAGCATATATATATATACAACAAAAAAAAAAGAAGAAAAAAAACGGAGAAACTCGCTCGCTTGGTTGTTCGGTTGGAATTATTCCAAACAGCCATGGTGTTTTTATGGCAATTTATGCTTTTGATTAGCAAACGCTGTAACTTATGACTCGTCCTTACTTTGATCACTTAAGCGGAAATGTTGTTTGTGGGACGAGATTTACCATATTAAATGCATGTTATTTTTTCTTTTCTTTTCTGTTTGTTTTTCTTCTTTTTTTGTTTTCATCGTTTGCTTATGACTTGAACAAGACCATTTAAAAGAAGATAGAGGAGTATTGTGATTTTATTGACTCGGAAAAGGGAATAAACAACAGATGTTGCCATAACTCAGTTACACGATTTAAACAAGCTTAATTTGATTTTGTTACTTAAACCTTAAACTTGAAATCTATCTGTACATAAATATTATAATATCAGATAAAATCCTATTCACACTAAGAAGGAGAACCTTTAAACTTTTTCAATCTGAATATTAGGTAAGACTTGAAAAACTCGATCAGACATAAATAATAAAAATTGTGTTTTAAAATTGTTTAAGACTTGAAAAACTTGTTTAAACTTATTTTTGTAAATAAAAGGAATTAAACATTTAAAAATTACATGAACCTAACAAAATCCTTCACGTCTTGAGAAAATAATCTAAGTAATTTGGAAAAATCTAATTTAAAGTGAGAAACTAATTCAATCAAGACAAACCTGAAAAAGAAACGTGCCGTGTTTGTTGAGGATTTTCAGTAGCGGTTCTACTTTAATTGTTAGTTTGTGGTTTAGCACATTTTGCCCCACCCACTGTTCCCAACCAAATGCTTTGTTAAAACGATTACAGCAAATTTAAAGCGGACCGGTCCTTGCAGTCGTAATTAATGTGGAATGCCTCGATTTAAATTGCAGCAACACAACACCAAAAATTACAAAAACAAGGAAACAAAAACAACAAAAAACCAAACGAAACGAAAGGAAACTTTACCGCAAAGCTATTTCTTTGTTTTGTTCGTCGAGTTAAGTTCACGGGAAAATGTGAGGTTTACGGTTTTCCCTCGATAAAAATGTCACTTTGGTGTGTTGTGTTTTTGTTTTTGTTTCTGTTTCGTTTTGAAGGACGCAAAGGGGGAAGGGGGTGACGCCTAAAATCTCTTTATTGCAATCTCGACTTCTTCAAGCGTATTGTGTCACTCTTGAGCAGAAAGCGTCGAACGAACGAACGAACGAACGAGCGAAGCGATATTGTATGTATGCGTCATTTCTCATTGTTGCTGCTGTTGTTGTAGTTGTTGTTTTTTTTTATCTTAGTGTTACTTTTTTTCGGGATGTTTCACTCATCTTTAATTCATAAAGTTGGCGCGCGAAATGAGTTTCGACTGTCGTGAGACAGAACGCAAAATTGAGGTGCTGCGGGCTGGCATTGGGCTTGGCTTTACGGCGTGGAAAACAGCGAGCAGCGAGCAGCGTTGCAGGAAAACTGCTGCGACGAGTAAATAAATTTTCAGTTTTTCGTCAGACTTTAAATGAAACACAAACGAGTTTTAAATATTTATTTTTTCCGTCGTCGTCGTCGTCGTTGTTGTTGTTTCTAGTTTCTGTGTTGATATTATGGCAAGCAAATTGAGAGAATTTGGTTTAAATTTAAAATTAAATGCGATCAACTGTATTCACAATAATTTGGCATGCACCAAAAATAAAAACATTTTTCCTGAATGTTGAAATTTTCAATGTTTACATTTTAAATGTTAACTCTTTCGGTTTAAAAATCTCTATAAAAACGAATTTTTATCATTTTCCATTGATATTATTTACTACGAAAAATAGTTCTTTCTTTGTTGACTTTGTTTATTGTAATTGATTGGTTATTTGATTGATTGATCGATTCATTTAATAAACGTTTCAGAGCTTGTGTAGAAATTTTGCCGTATCACTTTTGAAATATTTCCACAATTAAATGTTACTCATACGCAGCGTATGCTCAGAATTCTCACTTCAGCTTTGTGTTAAAAATAGTTTGCATAAACAAAGTCCTCCTTTCCTTTCCTATTCCATCCCATCTGAATTAATAATGCATCTTTATTAGTGTTTAATTTTTAATCAGTTACTTTGTTTACCCTTCAAACAAGCAAAAAAAAAAAATTTGTGTCATTATTAAAGCAAATATCTGTCAATGTTGTTGTGCGTGCAAGCCCATCTTGCCACAAGCACTGTTGCCCCGCCACGTCGCTCACCCAAATGCTTGAAAATAATCCGCTTAACTTTTTTTATTTTTTATTTTTTATTTTTTTGCAATATTGAAATGAGTAGAGTTGCCACAGAACTGCAACTACATAGAACCGCAAACACAAAGAAAAACCATTTTGCTATTTTGCTCTGTCATAAGTTATTTCCCCTTTTGCGCTCCGGAATAACCGAAAAAAGGCAAAGGCGAGTCGAGTCGAGTTGAGTCGAGTCGAGGCAAGCAAGTATTGTCATAAGAGCCTTTAATTAAACAGACCCAAATGAAAGTTTCACATTTTTCTATTCTTCGCAAACAGTCGTCGTCGTAGTACTTAGCCATTGGCTCATGTTGGCCTTGTTGTTGTTGTTGCTACTGCTGTTGTTGTCCTTATGGTGTCCAAATGCTATACAAACAAATTCAGTTCAGTTCAGTTCAGAATTGTATATGGATGCTGTATGGGCTTGCTTGCTTGTAGAGGATTTGTTTCTAGGACTTGTTGACCTCGCATAGCAAACACTAGTTTGGGGTAGATACTACATACAACAGTGAATCGGTAGAGCTACCAGCTCTTAATTCAATAAAATTACATATTTTACAAATAACTTTAATTTTAGATATCTTTAATTGGTATTGTATAGTATTGTCCTTGATATTTAACTTATTTGGCCATAATGAAAAAGAAAATGAAATATAAAAGTTACATTCGTAATTTTTAAATGTTAGCAATTGATATGTATATGACAATCGTACTAAAATCATTACGACTGGTGACCTCAAACGAAGCAAAAGGGTGTTGCTATATCTCTAAATGACTCATTTCGCTCCTCTTTTCGCCTTATAATATTTATAATGCCAGTGTTTATGAGGCGTGCGAAAAATTGGCAACAAAAAGTCAGTCAAAGGCGTTATATTCGTACATATGTATGCATGTACATACATATAAATGAACATACAAGCATACATGGAAGCAGTTAGAAATTAACGGAATGAACTAAATGGCAAGACACTCACTAGAACTGGCAGCAGCAACAACGCCTCGAGTCCATTATTAATGAAGATTATTTCCATAAAAATAATATGGCCCGCAATTGGAAACACTTATTATGGATTAGTTCCTACTAAATAACACTACTTATGTATGTATTTAGAACAAGACCAGAAGACAAGATAAATTTTCGACTTTTACGCTCTCTCTCTCTCTCTCTCGCTCATTCGTTTTCTTTCTGTTGGTAAATTATTATTGCAATATTTTGCGATGTATCTGCAACATATTTATTTATTTGTTTATTGATTGTACAAATACTTGTTGTAGTGCAGATATGCAAGTGTGTGAGTAATATCTTTTATGTACTTAGTAGTTACAAAATGCATACTGAATTCAATCTTAAGAATGCCAAAGAAAATAACATACACTCGCAAGTAGCACAAGCACAGAGATACGAGCGAGTGCCAGTCAAAAATATTGTATTAACATAAGCGAGCAGCATCAGCGCAATGGCGAATGGAGTAGGGACTCGAGTATCCATCCTTTTTGGTTGTTCGGGGAGATAAGTTGCCTTCGAGGCCACTCCTTTGGTTAAGTATGCAAAATAAGTTGCAATTTTAGATTTTTACTATGTTTTTTTTTTGTTTGTTTTCATTCAATGTTCTTTTGTGGTAAACAAAGTAGCTGGTCTTTTGAATGTATTTTTAAAGTGAAACCAAAAAGGGAAATGGTTGTAGCACATTTGCAACTATTTATAAAGATGTGGTGATGCTAAAATAACAAGAATCGCCGAGAGGTTTTATTTAAAGAAACATATTTTATGCTAATAAAGTTTAACACAACTATTTATTGGTTTCCAAGAAATGAGGTATTATGCGAAAGGTAATCACTCAAAGACATGTTGGTATACTCTGTGATTGCGATTGCTTTAAAAAACAAATGAATGCTTTGTAGTTGTCAGATACCCCGACTTATCTTACTCAGAACTAGCTCAGCTTAACAAGTATAGTGAGGAAGCGAGCTTTTTATAACTCAAAGCTTTTAAACTATTTAATATTTTTTTAACATATATTTTGGAAGACTTTTATTGAGTTTTATATAATACAAAAAAGAAACGATTAAAGATTTCAATGACCTCTTTAATTCATATGCGACACATCTTAAAGTCATGTAATTTTTTCTTATTGCCACGACATACTCCAATTTCCTATTCACTGAACGCTTCATCTAACTACTTTGCGGGACAAACTTACGTAAGTGTCTGCTTGCTCCTTAAAATTCGAAATAAAGAAGCAGAGAAAAAGAAACGAAAATGGAATATGCACCCCAAATACGGAAAGCATTAAACGAGGAATGCGACAACAAGAATAACCCAAAAGAAGCGTTAATTCAACATACATTTGGTTTTGCAGACTTTTGTTTTTATATAGTTTTTTTTTCAAGTTGTTTTTGTTTTTGTTATTTTTTCCTTTTTTTGTAGGTTTTTGAAATTAAAATTCTGCACTCATGGCACTGCAGCAGTGTACGTAGAATCGTACTCAGGCGGAAGGAGCATATCCTTTTGACTACAAAACCCACAAAAAAACAACAACAAAAAAAACCAGAAGAATATAAAAAAATGGTATAAAAACAAAAAAGAAGCAAAACCAAGTAAAAGTAAGCAAAAAGAACTTTGAATTGGCAAAACACTTGTTCTTCTTAACTCGCATTCCCACAACACATACAGCGACACACAGCACACATACACACACACAAACACAAGCTCCAACATATACATACAGCTAAAATGGAAATGAAAATAACATTTAGTTTTACAGTTTTCTGTCAATTTTATTTATTTAACGCGAAAACTTTTAAAGCAGCAACAACAACAGCAGGATCAGCAGCAGCAGCAGCAATGGTAATAATTGTTTCTTCCCCAAAAATTAGTTTAATGAATTTTGCTACGAATTGTTCTTAAGAAGAATTAAAATAATTTCGTGTGTATTTTCAAGTGGATTGTTTAGCGAAATTCCTGATGCTGAAATTAATTTCGACCGCATGAGAAAAACCACGACAAATTGTATTTGAAAAAAAGTGAATTTTTAATTAAAATTATATTTTAAAATTGTTGTTTTATGAAAAATTTTATTTTTCCGCCAATGCCTTCAGTCTTCAAATGTTAGTGAAATATTTAATGTGTCTTTTTTTTTTAGTTCTAGATGAACTACTTCCGTTTCATTAACATGAAAAACCACAGTTTTAATTGCGACTGGATGATGACCTCATTACCAGCAGAATACTCTCGTATGTCGCAAACGAATAAATTACACACCAGCAGAGGCAGCAGCAGAGGCAGCAGTAGCAGCATTTGCCTATCCACAGGCTTAAGATTTCAATTTATGAACTTTACAATATATCCAGCCAATTATATTGTAGAACTAAGTCCGAAGTACTTATCATCTTTCGAACTTGCCAAAAGTAAACAATGTGCCGAGTCAAATACACTCACAACATACAAAAGAACCTCACAAATACAACGTTCAATTAAATAAGTTCATATTCAATTTGTAAGCGTTTGAAGCTGACGAACGTTTTTGTTCTACTCGCAAGTATTTTTATTAAATTTCTCACAAAGTTTAGCTAAACGTTTAATAACAAACAAAGGATTGCTTTTTTATCTAAGTGTATACTGAGCTGATAAAACTTGATATTGTTTTAAAAGCAGATGCAACTCAGTCTACATGTGTTATAAATCAGGGTGGCCGACTCTTGAACTCTAACATGTCCATGTCCATTTGACATAAACGACTTCGTAAATAACAGCTTACTAGTAAATAAAAGAGGACAAAAAGGATAAGCCTTTTTGTTTTCGGTTTTGGAAATTTGTGACAGTACAATAAAACAAACGGCTGGTTGCCACCTTTGCACTTACGAAGTGATGAATTGTTTTATATGCAGAAAATACTTAAACACTTTTTTGGTTTGGGAAAATATGCAAAATCTTATTTTGAAAAAATAGGCGAAACAATTGTTTAATGGAAATTTGAGAGAGTTTAGTAAATTCTTATTAATAATTTTATTATAGCAATAATCAATTTGTAATTTCAGTTAACAAATTAATAATTATAAAACTTTAATCGCAATAAGCTGGACATTTTAGATATAGATATAAGTCGTTGACGACTTCCAATAAGAGGACTATCTAAAATATAACATTGAAATCGCGAATTTTGCGCATTTGTGTATTCAACAAGTTCGGATTACATTGACACGAAGACGAAGAATATTCGCACCTTGACAATAACAACAATGCATTACAAATGATATTTCCAACGACTTACCAAGGGCCGCAATTTCTGGCGCTGATATGCAATCAAGCAGCAATTTATATTTAAATGTCTCCCAATATTCCGGTGAATTATGCAATCGCTTCTGTGCTGCTGGAAACCACGTAAACACGCACACACACGCACGCACACATTCATTTGCTATTTTGAAATTCATTTTAGAGCACTATCAGGCAATGGGCGTGTGCATACGAGCCAGTCTGTTATTTATGTATACCGCACGCTGTAATGTGAAATTTCGGTTTACATAATTTTCGCTCACAACACGAAATTTGTTTTTCGTTCATCATCATCGCCGTCGTCGTCGTTGTTGTTGTTGTTCTTGTTTCGTCGTCGTGAACACTAACAGCGCTTGTGGCGATTGTTCACGCGGAATTGAATCTGATTGCAATAATCCGCAATGTTTCCTTGGGGACGGTCGGACGGCATCAAAAAGGGCGTAATGAGCATTAATCGCCAAGTACCCGGTCCCGATCGGTTCATCGTTGCAGGTGCGCAACGACGACTTAATCATTGTCGACGTGTCGGTACCGCTGCGTCGATACGCAGGCATCTAAATGCTCTGAATATGTGCACGACACGCCCTTTTCGAACGACACATCATTTGTTTCGCAGTACACCATACCATTTGCCATGACGACAACGATGACGACTTCATGCTATTAATATCGTGCAACGGAAGCTGGCCACGCATTTCTATCACTCACATTTCAGGTTTGGTTAATTTCGTGATTTTTCGAATACCCAAAACTGACTATTAAAATTAATGAATGCGCATATGTTAGTATTTTCCATTCGACAGGACATCACAAAGTCAATGGTTAGTATGGCGCCATTATTGTACGCGAACCGGCTGCCAGCGTTCAGTACGGCAATTCGTACAACCATGATTTACCAGAACATTACATTTTCATATCGGATTGAATGCATGGTTATGGTGAGCAATTATAGCTCCAGCGATATTTTTCTTCATGCGGTATTGATGAATGGCGGAAGTATTTACCACAATTGTTGAAAATAGTTTGAATGTTCCATGTTGTTTATTAAAATAACCATTACTAAGTAACAGAATAATAGTTATCCGTAGTACACTTATGACGAATTCCAAATACGCGTACAAGGCTTCGGTATTTGTAATTATAATTTAATCAAATTACAAAGTACAAAATATTAAATACTTTTCACTATTCCAGGAAAATCAACAACAATACAAAGGCCGATGAAAATCGTATAATAGAGATGCCCAATACATTTTCCAACTGCCTCTCGATTTTCAACATATAACAAAATGATGTTCCCAAAACAAAACAGAGCAGAGAGTGTCAAATAAGGAAATCTTTAAGCAACATTTATTATTTCTTTTAATAAGTTTAAAACAACAAAAGTTTGAATGGTGTTTTTCAGTCTGGCGGACAGAAACTTACTCTTTTCGGTGCCACAAACAAACTTTAACTTGGTTTTGCCCGCATATCTACCACTGACCACTGACGAGGAGAAAAGTCCAACTTCAGCGATTAGTTTCACTGGCCACGAGTGTTTTCGTTTTTGTTGTTTTTGGCAATCAACTCTGCGCATCGATTACAAATTCGAGTTGGCACAACAGTCGAGCTAATCATCGAAGACGAAAGTGTGAGTAAGTTGGTAATTAAGATTAAGGTTTTGTATGTTTGCTTGATGAACTCGATTTCTCAACTCACAATTGGAGCACTTCTTTTCCTCAGATGTTAAAAGAAATATTGCGCTGCACCATTTTAAACTCTCTAGAGGATACTCCATTTTGCAAAGGAACAAAAAGAACAACAACAAAAAAATACTTTGAACATTTCTTACTGCACTTCGCTATCCATTCGTTGTGTTCTGTTTAGGTGTGGGTCAAATGCATCATCCATTCCACTTACATGGATATCGATTTATGGTTACTGGCTTGGGTCAGCATCCGCTGGGCGTTACGAGAAGTGTGTTGTTGCTGCTGCTGTTGTTGTTATTGTTGTTGTTGTTTGCGAAGGAAATGGAGCATCGCCACATGTTACCAAGGGATTACTTAAATACACGTCCACCATTTAAGGACATTGTTTCGATACCGAGTCGTGGTAAATGCAGTGGTCAGGTTTAGAGCGCAAAATCCCGGTAAACATTGTTTGCGCTGCTATCAGAAGTTGTCAAAATGCCCTCTGACCTCTGACTAGCATGATTGGTTAGTACAAAATAATCTTGTGCTAAACGAAACAAAAAAAAATATTTGCTTTATACAATTGAATTTTAGCTGGTTCTGCTGCACTGCCATTAATGGTTATGACAACTACTTACCTTAGCAAAACTTCAACTTCTTTTATATGGTCGAGCGTGCTGAGTGCTTCGGTATAGATCCAGCCCATCCCCAACTCTAAAGTAATTACTCACTCAATAAATTGATAACTGTGCTTGAATAATTTATTCAAAAAAACATTTTAAATTTGGACTTTGTTGGGCAACCTTAATTTATTTATATTCCTTTAATGTAAGGCATTAAAGGAATAAAATCAAAGTTTTACCATGAAAATAAATCCATTTACTTTTGTGATTGTGTTAACTACCTTGCGTTATTATGTTTATTAACTTCATTTTGGTTTTGCCCAATTTCTCAGAAATATTTGCATTTACATATATACGTGTGGCATTAAAAGTAACAACCTAATTAATCCAGTTCACTTAATCGCAGTAATTTGTTTCCATATTTTATTAACGTCTTTGCTTCCGTATTAGGCACAATTAACGTAAACCGATTTCCATCTTATTTCTCGATTACCACTTCAGGAAGACACGATGACGATGACTACGACGACGCAGACGACGTAGACGACTCACTCTTATTTCTGTAACAAAATCGCATAATTTGTTCGACTCACTTCTTTGGCTTCCCAATGGACTGAGACAAATAAATGAACATCGAAGCAATCACAAAACCAAATTTATGGCATCAACAAATACTCGTATAAGGGAGACGACGACATCTGGGATCATCGTCGTCCAATGGCGATTGTACATATGTATGTACACATACTCGCATTTTATATACATATGTAGGTAGTTCTACTGCTTCATACACAATTCACAATTCATGATTAATTCAAATTATTTCTGGCCTCAATGCAGTCGTAAAGTGCAAAGGTTAATATTTAATAGCGATTATAGTGTTGCATTGTAATGAAATGGAAAAGGGAAAAGGGAGCAGGACAATAGTGCGAGCGCTGCTGAGCATTATCATGTAGACATGAGGATTAGAAGCGTAGTGTGATGATTACAATCATTTGTTTACTTACTCATTGTCAACAATGAATGGGAACACTTTAAGGAAATAAACCACCAAATCACCGAATGAAACACGTAAGGACACAAAAACCTTCTTTCATACAAATCTTTTGTGTTCTGCCGTTCCACTTTCCATTTGATTTGTGCTTAAGAAGACTGCTTCAGGAATTTGTGTGCTTTCCATTGAGTCCGACTACCGTGTGGCTCTTAACTAGGCAACATTGTTTCAAACAACACGAAATAGCAAAAAAATAAGAAATATCAATAAAAAACCATTCCAGATGCATTTAAGTGAATGGATGGATACTAAACCTTACTAGTTAGTATGTGTGTGTGTTAGTGTGTTTCAGTAATGTTTCCAAAGTGGCGTTACTTGTTCCACGATGTCGCATATTTCGAAATTCGTCACAAAAAGCAGCAGCCAACAATTGAAAAACATTTTAACGAGGCTCGTACCCTCATTTAACACATCGGTGGCAGTTCGTATTTAGCTTCGGTTCGGTTCAGATTCGGTCAATCCGGCTCCGGTAGAGTTCGATCCGGTCCGATTCGGTCCGACCCGGTCCGGTCCGGTTTATAAGTACATACACCCACACACAGTAACGGAGTTAATATAAATTTGGCTGGCGTGGTACAAGCGAACTCCTACGTATGTGACTGACATTTGCCGCATATCGCCGACAGGCAAAAGTCCAAATATGCCAGTGGATGACAAATGAATTGGCTATCAAATAGCAGCATGTCAGAAATATTGCATTTGACATTGGTTACAACTGTGACAAGTGTGCTACAACAGCAACAGCAACAACAACAACAATATACGCTTGAATATGGATTGCATGCTGTTTGTGCCAATGTTGCTGTTACTGTTGTTCTTGTTGCTATTGTTGTTGCTATTGTGGAATAGGCCGTACCATAGTCGTATATCCTGTGAACGAACGATGTCAGCTTCAATTAGATCGGAGAATTGTGTCGGTCGCCTTGGTATTTTGTAAGTGCGTCTGTATATCTCTTAGTGTGTATGTGTGTGTATTTGTATGTGTGTGTGTGTGTGTGTGTGTGTGTGTAAGTTTTTATGTGTGACGTTTATGTAAGTGCGTTGACTGTATGATTTTAAATGACCCAAAAGTATTGAACCGAACATTATACAGCAATGTTCTGTTCTGATTAGTTTTTGTACTAACTTAAATTATGTAATTCGATTTTCTCTTAATAATATTATTTAATAAAAGTTAATACATTTAGGTTGTTATTATTTTAAAAGCACAAAATTTAGTTAGACTTAATTTTCATAAAGAAAATTTTTTACTTTTCAAATTTATCCTTTATCCATAAATAATAATCCTGCTTATAATCATGCTTTATAATTATTGCTTGATTAAAAATTTAGATTCTTTTTTTTACTTCTACTACTACATATATATCTGAAGTGGAATTTTGTCGTATATATATTATAATATTACAAATGCTCGCATTTAATGTTTTTCAAAGCCAGAATTGGATTTTGTTATAAAACATTGCTTTTATTTTTTCTGGGAACTCTTTAATTGTATTTGTGAGAAAAAGAACTTTGTAATAAAATTTCGTAAAAATACGAGACGTACCTGACAACATTCTCGAACCCTCGTCAATTGTTTAATTGCACATTTTTGGTGCCCCATTGGAGGACGGACGATTGTTTATTGTTTCGCCTGCTGCTTTTGTTTACACAACATTTTTTTCCGCTCACAATATTTTTCTAACTATATGAGAGCTTCTTTTATTTGTTCCTTCTGCTAGCTGCCAGCAATTTTGTTCAGGATAGGATCGCCTTCCGACGTTTTACGGAAGATATCAAATTTCAATAAATCAATTTCAATTTGTGCTCTTTGTTTTCGTTACATATTTGCACAAGTTATACATATGAGACACTCGCTCACTCGTTTCGTTTGTTTGTGTAAGTACACAGCAATTGTGTTTGTGTTTTTGATTGTCATCGGAATGGGAATGAATCTACACACACACACACACACACACACACACACACACACACACACACACACACACACACACACACACACACACACACACACACACACACACACACACACACACACACACACACACACACACACACACACACACACACACACACACACACACACACACACACACACACACACACACACACACACACACACACACACACACACACACACACACACACACACACACACTCAAACACAAGCAAGACTATACCCGTCATCATGACATCAAGTGGAGAGTTCGCACGCTTCCGGGTATATGTTATTTGTGTCTGATATTTATTGTTTATTTAAAAATGAACCACTAAAATCCAAATAGAAATTCTGATGCAGCAGTTGCATGATGAATGATTTACTCAAGTTGATAAGTTTCAGTTGACTTTCTAAAATTCATTTAATTTTTTTTGTATATTTTATTGAGCTTTTAGTTGTTTATTGCAGGAAATCTGTTGTCGTGCCTTTTGTCTGTGGCTCTATTAGATATCCTTGCCTACAAATCAAACGTAAGCTTAAAAATTCATGAAAAGTTTCCAGATTTAATAAGATTTTCTTTTAAATTGATTGAAAAACGCTTAAAGATACTCGTAAAGAAGTTTTCATTAACTTGCAATTGATTCTCGACAGATTCAGGTAACTTAAAGTAAAAAGCATAACAGAGCTTAAAGCTGTGTACAGATTTTTCATTATTTTTTAAATTTTTGATTTAGGAATTACTTAACATCTTCTCAGCCATTAAGAAATCTTTTTGCTCTAAGCGCAATAATCATGAAAGCTTTTAATCCTTCTGAAACATTAACGCTAAAAGCAAAAATACTGCATACTGTACTTTAACTATCTTTCATTACACTATCTAATGGCTTTGGTAGATTTAAGCCATTAAAAGAAAGAAAAACCTTAATTTTTAATTTACTAGACCGACTTAACTTATGTGCGGGCCAAGATGATTTACAACCGGCTTCGGATTCGTCCTCTCCACCACTCTTCCAAAAGTATGTTAATCGCCTCAGCTAATTACATTTAAAATTACCATTTGCCTGGCGACGGGACAGAGAACCTACCATTAACCCTATCCTTCACACTTCACACCCCTTTCCCCCTTTCCCACTTTCCCGCTCACGTATTATAAACCTCCTTCGAGATATGGCCGTTAAAAATGAAAGAAACAAAAAAAGTTAAACTGGAACTGGAACTGTGCGCAGCAGTAATGACACAAAATAATGCAATAAAATGTTAACATTTACGATGCTTGGTAGTGAACTAAACCCTCCTGCCTCCTGACAAAAGAAAGTCTCTTGCAAAAAACAAAAAAAAAAAAACAAAAACAAAAAATTTAAAGAAAATATTCTACAGGTGCAGAATGGGCGAAAGGAGGCAGGCAGGCAGGCAGATTGAAACACTTTGTTAGTGGCGGGTGAGGGCATAAAGTACATTTTCATTTGTATGCGTGTGTTTGTGTGATTGTATATGTATAACAATTGAACAGGCATTTTCACGTACGTTTGTGTGTGTGTGTGTATGTGAGTGTGGTGTATGTGTAGCTAAAAAATGCAAACATAGCAATAAATTCAAAGGTCGGCAAAACTCCTCCACTGAACCCTCCTCGAGGGTGCCGGCTGGTAATGGACACCACAGATACCTGTATTTTAGCAGGGGGTGTCCAGCTAAGATAAGGATGGAAAGATAGGTGTTTGATACTCATCAATAGTACAGCACCTGTTTCTGCACTCTTATCATGGTTGGAGGTATTAGGGTCGGATCAAGGTGTCATGCGACCCGTGCCGAGGATCAGCCTGGCTGGGGGCCCTTTTTTAAATAGCCCAGTCTCTAACGTGAGCCTCACTGATACTTGGTCGACTCAGTGAGTAACTGTGACCTTACCGTGTTACTGGGGGCTATGACACGGCGGACCTACCTACCCCTACACTCGTGGGATCTTATATGGATGAATTAAACAAAATTAAAAAACTAGCGGGAACTCATACCGCAACACAACTGGCAGATCAGGCGGAGTATTATATCCGAGATACTGATCGTCAGGCTAAAATATCTAGCAGCAGGAAAACTGACAAACGGAAGGAGGGTAAGGACACCAAGCTTCAGATTGGTTCCAAGCCTAGACCAGGAATACCGATACTGAAGGAAAGTCGTGGTTCAGTAGGCCCTAGGGACGAACAACCATCGACTAGTACTGGACAGATATCCGGACAGACCAAAATGGGAGATGTGCGGAAATCAACGGGATTGAGTGGCGCAGGTGCCAAATGGTATATGCGATACCTCAAGGAAGGCTTAACGCCAGAGGAGGCCAAGAAGAAGGTACTAGACCGCCCCAAAAACTCACCGACGACAAGTTCTAGGAAGAGGAGCGCGGAGGAAATTAGCCCGCAGTTAGGCAATGCGGCTAAGAAAAATAAAGCCGACGAATCTAAGCGTATAGCGCCTGTATTTAAGGTAGGAACCAGGAAGCCTGGTGTTAGTTATGCTAGCGCCGCCAAGGCAATTAGACTGGCCATACTACCAAAGAAGTATCCGGAGCACATACTCACGCGTGAGGAGCTAGGACAGATTGAAGACGCCATTGTAGGAGAAATGTTTAAAGGTTGGAGATCAAAAATCCAATTCGACGGCATTCATTTTAGGCCAGGTCTCATACTGGTGGACTGCGTTGGCGAGGAAACGGCTGAATGGCTGAAACTAACGGTCCCAAAACTGGCCAGCTGGAAGGGAGTTGAGTTGTCGACGTGCACTGGGGAGAACATACCCAGTGTGCACATGATGACTATTTATCTCCCCAAGGCTGCAGGAGTGGACACGAGGATGCTCCTAAACCTCATTATTGCCCAAAATGAGGGTCTGCACACAGACCTGTGGAGAATCTTCAGGAGTAAGGATGAAGGCAAGGGCAAGCTAATGACGATCGGAGTGGATGACCGATCGCTCGACGCGATCAAAAAAAACGACTGCATCATTCGATACAGGTTCGGCTCCATTCCAGTCCATCTGCATAAACCGCGGGTAACTAAACCGGGTAATTCTGCAGCTTCCTCGGGCGATCCACCGAAGGAAAAGGAAGAACTTCCAAAAGAGGTAGCTGAAGTTATCGAAGCAGCTGAAAAAGAGCAGGTCGAGGAAGTCAATTTGCTTCCACACGAAGTAGATGGGCTTGACGACATCGACCTCACCCTGCTGAACATGGATGATGAATCCCAGGAAGGCGCCTTGTCAGAGGTCGATACTCTGACAACGGATGAAGACTCGCAGCAATAAGCTCGTATTGACCAGCACTAAGGTTGCGCAGATTAACCTGCATCACGCGAAAGCTGCCTCGGCAGTAATCGCAAGAGCAGCCACCAAGACCAATATTGGATTAGTGCTGGTCCAGGAACCCTGGGTTTTCAGGGGACAGATTAGAGGTCTGGCAGGAAAAGATACGCAGGTAATTTGGGATATTCGGTGCGAAAAACCAAGAGCCTGCATATTAATTAACAAATGTTTGAAGTATATTTGTCTTTCAGAATTCCTGTCTGGAGACTTAGTTGCGGTTCAAATACCGATGGCCATCAATGGCAGCATTCGGGATGTTGTGGTATCATCGGCATATTTCCCAGGAGACGACGTCCATGCTCCACCGGATTTGGTAGATAAACTGGTGGGATACTGCAGCAAGAAACAACTACCACTTATACTCGGATGCGATGCCAATGCACACAACGAGGCGTGGGGAAGCACGGACACCAACAAAAGGGGTGAGTACATTCTTGAATTTATTCTAAGTAATAGATTAGAAATTTTCAATCTGGGTAATACACCAACTTTTGTTACTAGAACACGAGAGGAGGTACTAGACATAACACTAGGAAATACTTTTATGAGTGAGTTAGTCAACAACTGGAGGGTGTCGAGTGAGCCATCAATGTCTGATCATAGAATAATAAGATTTGACATTGTAGGTTCTCCCACCATCAATAGAAGAATTAGAAACCCCAAGAAAACAAATTGGGACCTGTATCTAGATAATCTGAATAATAATACAACTATCTTAAAGGTTGGCAACCATATCAGAAATGAATTAGAATTAGAATCAATGGTGGAAAATTTCAACAGGGTCGTAGTTGAAGCATTTGAGGAGAGCTGTCCGATAAGTACAGTAAACTCATCCAAAGACGTACCTTGGTGGAACAAAGACCTAGCTAAACTGCGAACTGAGGTTCGCAGGCTGTTTAACAGATCAAAACAGACTAGGGATTGGACAAGATATAGAAGCTTACTAACGACATATAACAATGGAATTAGAGAAGCGAAGCGAATAAGCTTTAGAAGATTTTGTGAAAATATTGATCAGACTACTGATGCCTCAAAGCTATACAAAGTCATGGCAAAAGATAAAACCATATCTTCCGTCAGCTTGAAAAGAGAAGACGGAAGTTATACTGAGAGTGAGGAAGAAAAGGCCCAACTACTTCTCAATACTCACTTTCCAGGATCTTTTAAGCCAACGACACTACATAACCTACAATCGTTGTGTAGAATAAATAAAGAAAACTGGATGGTAGCGAAGGAAATATGCTCAGAACCACGACTAAGGTGGGCAGTGGGCACTTTTAAACCATTTAAATCACCGAGTGTAGATGGCATATTTCCCGGTCTGCTGCAAAAAGGTATAGAAGTTCTTCTACATCCACTTATGAAAATTGCTAGAGGAAGTATAGCCCTGGGTTATATACCTAAGGCGTGGAGACGAGCAAGGGTTGTCTTTATTCCGAAGGCAGGGAAGAAGGATCCTCTTCACCCTAAATCCTTCAGACCAATATGCTTGACTTCATTTGTACTTAAGACTCTCGAAAAGATGATAGATAATTATGTAAGGATGACAGTTCTAGTAAGTGTACCGCTTCATCCTTGCCAACATGCATACAGGGCAGGTAGATCGACCGAAACTGCCTTGAATCAATTAGCAGGTGTACTACATGACACCCTTGAAGCAAAGGAAATAGCTTTATGTGCGTTCTTAGATATCGAAGGGGCCTTCGATAACACCACGCATGAAGCAATAAAAGAAGCTCTCATCCGAAGGGGGGTTAATAATACCCTAGCACGTTGGATGGGAAACATGCTGAAGACTAGAGCAGTCGAGATACCAATGAGTTCAGGCTCTCTGGTCGTAAATACGACAAAAGGTTGTCCACAAGGTGGGGTAACGTCTCCACTAATGTGGAGTATCGTCATAGACGAACTTCTGCAGGAATTAACAAATACTGGACTTATGATCCAGGGTTATGCTGATGACGTAGTAATAATATGTAGAGGCAAATTTGAAAACACTCTATGTGATTTAATTCAATTGGGACTGAGAGTCACGAAGAGGTGGTGTTTAAAAGTAGGGCTGAATATTAACCCAGCAAAAACTACAATCGTACCATTTACAAGGAAACACAAACTTAAGAATTTAAAGACCATTCGTCTGGATGGTACGGAGGTAAAATTACATACAGAGGTGAAATTTCTGGGAATTACTTTCGACCAGAAGCTACTCTGGAAAACGCATGTTAGTAATATAACAAAGAAGGCTATAAGAGCACTTATGACATGTAGATCCATTGCCGGGAAAAGTTGGGGATGTACACCAAAAATACTACGATGGATGTATACAGTAATTGTACGACCACTGATCGCATATGGAGCGGTTATTTGGTCAGATAGAACAAAGCGGCAAACAGCTGTCAATGGGTTGAACAAACTTCAAAGACTAGCATGTGTTTGCATAACTGGGGCTATGAGAACCTGTCCAACAGCGTCCCTAGAAGTCCTTTTAGAATTAACACCTCTCCATATCTATATACAGATGCAAGCGAAGAGGGCCATGTATAGAATGTCTGGAGGAAGTATCGGGTCAGGACACTGCATAAATCGTAAAAAGTTTGATATTCTTGCGAGGCAATTTCCTGAAATTTCAATACCGAGAGATAATATGATAACACAGTTTAGTTTCACTAAAAAGTTTACAACAAAACTAAGTAATAAAAAGGATTGGGTGGGTTTACTTGAAACCTACAATATAAACCAACAAATGATAACCTGGTATACAGACGGGTCTCTTACTAACGAAGGAGCAGGAGCGGGAGTATATGGGCCAAGGATAAAATACTTCGAACCCATGGGCAAATACACCAGTATCTTTCAGGCGGAGATATACGCCATAGATAGGTGTGCCTATTTTAATCTCGCACGGAATTACCGGAATCAGAACATTGCGATTCTAACTGATAGTCAAGCGGCTATCAAGGCACTCGAATCCAATCAGGTAAACTCTAAACTGGTAAGAGATTGTCTTGAGAAACTAAATACGCTTGGTTCGCAGAACAAGGTCTGGATACTTTGGGTTCCAGGCCATGTAGGAATAGAAGGAAATATGAAGGCAGACGAACTCGCAAAAAAAGGGGCAGTTACCCCATTTATAGGACCCGAACCCTTTTGTGGAATGGGAAAAAAGTACTTAACCATACTCTTAAATAAAGAGGAGGATAAACTTCGAGTATCATACTGGGACAATCAACCAGGGTTGGAGCACTCAAAAACTCTTTTAGGATCGCACAAACTAAAAAGATTTAATGATTGCATGAATCTAACAAAGGAAAGTATGAGAATCATAACGGGTTTTCTTACAGGGCACTGCAGGCTGAATTATCACCTGGCAAAACTGGGAAGGTGTAACAATGAGTTATGTAGATTCTGTGAGGAGGAAACCGAAACTCCAATACACATTTTGGGAGAATGTCCAGCACTATTGCAAAGTCGGAAAAAGCACTTGGGACACTACCAGGTACCTGACGACATGCTGAAACTACTGGAGATAGGCTCTATACTAAAATTTATTTCAGTAATAGGACTTACAGAAATACTATAAATCATTTAGAACTATAGGGCCTGTAAGAACACTACTATCTTGAAGGGGGTACAATAGTTCTATAGGACGCAGTGCATTTCCCCCAACATAATAATAATAATAATAATAATAATAATAAATTCAAAACAAAAACAACCCAAACACACAAAAAACCTCATCGAACCACAAGCTCAACCCCAGCCCAGTTCCCTAGCCCCACCTACATACCGAAACGCTCAACTCCATCTACAACTAACTGCAGACCTAAACAACAGCGAAGTAGGACTACAGAGGCTCTGCAAGACGACTACCAAAGGAGAAGACGGAGAAGAAGAAGAAGACTACGGCGGACGGAATAAAATGGAAGTCGTTTTACTGCAGGGAAACGTGATTGCAAATTGTAACCGCCAATGGACCGTAAATTGAAACGTGACTAAGGCAGATAATAAAATGCATAAAATCAGTTCGGGCCGCCGTAGGGCGTTCGAAGGTATTCATGATGAAGAAGACGAACGGAAAAGAAGGTGCGCTACGCTACGCTACGTACGGTTCGTTTAGTGTTATTGTCATTAAAAGGTACACGTCGTATACGGCAGAGTAGTTATACTCTACCGTTGTTGTTTGTTTCGTTGTTTGTTGTGCGCCGTGATGAATAAGGTAAACAACAAATTGTCCTTGTCTTTTGTTTGACGTTCGTTTTTGTTTAGTTTATCATTTTCTTTTTTTTTTTCGTTTTGTATTCGTTTTTTGTAATTTAAAAAAATACAACAACAACGAAAGCAAAAAGACCAGGACAATGAAATTACCAATACACCAAGTCTATGTTGTTGTTGTTGTTGTTGTTTTTTCGATTGTTCACATACGATATCGTTTTCCGCCAACATTGCTCGATTTAATACGTGGTGCGGCTGCGGGTCGTTTTAGCCCCACGCATGCCTTTTTTTATGTTTGCATTCTGCAGTAGCAGCGCTGAAATATTTATTAGTGTACTGGGTGTACTTCATTTTTTATGTTGTTTGTTCGTTTGTTTGTTCGGAATTATAATAGCTTTAAATTGCAATTCAATTCAAATATTTGTTGACTGGCGCTTATGTTTTCACAAACAAACAAACAAAAATGTTCCTTGACTTTAGAGTGGTCCATACATTTACATACGCTTGCATTATCTAAATTTCACATTGCGTATGCGTTGTAGAATAGAGCAGATGCAATTTTAAACTTTTTGCACATGTCTGCAAAAAGTCTATGGTATGATTTTGAAAAAATTACTTTTAAAAATATGATTAACCAAATTTCTTGAAAATCTAAATAAATGAAAAGATCAAAATAATATGAGATTTGAAAATTTCTGATTGTTTAAATTTTTATTTTAATCACAAGCAATTTTCTTATATGTATTAAAATATTTTTACTTCCGATATTCCGTCTTTCTTTGGAAAATGTCATCAGGTATTTTAAAAAATTAAATGTTTATATATCTCGAACGTTTTCCTAATATTTTAATGTAATTTGAGAAGATTAAAAAACCACCAAAAATAATTATTCTGTTATATTAACTCTGTCATTCGTTCATATTTCGAGTTCATAACTCTTAAAGACCAGCCTATTAACTTAACATCGTACATTCATAAATAGCTTTATGCTCTCAATCTCTTTCTCTCTCGCACCACTTTAGCTCTCGCTCTTTTTCTACATGCGAAAAGTTGTGTGTGAATGTGTGAAAATGTTAAATTGCTGTAGGGAATTCCGTTCATATACACAATACCTAACATTAACAATATCTATATCTCGAAAGTACACAAACACAAACACATACTTATACACATATAAACCAACACACACACACATACATATATGTATGCATGCACTTAAGTTTCTTTGCATGGCGCACATTGGCAAAAGTTTATAATACGCTTTTGAATTAATTGGGTGTGATATACTATCTATCAGCACCATTTAAATTGGAGTAGCAGAGTGGATCTATGTATGTAGATGTAGATGTGAATGTGGATGTGAATATATTTAGCATCATAATTTTTACTTCATTAAATTTGTGAGAAGCTTACTTAAGTAGGTACCTACCCCCAAACTCAATAGACTGAAGACTAATATTTCGTAGAAGTAGAAATCCTCTCGTTGTTGTCGGAAAGTGTTCTTTAGAAAGGCAATAACAACAAAATACAACAACAACAAAAAAAAAACTAATGATGGAATGAGAAAATGATGATAAAATGGTAATATCTGCTAAAAATGCGTCCAAAGCAACTCTGTGTGTGTTCCGGTGTATCTGTTTGTGTGTGTGTGTGTGTGTGTGTATGCGTCTGTAATATCAATAGTTTAGTTTAGCCTGAGGAGCTGCGCGCAAAGCACTTGAAAAAGATACCGACACGCGTTGGCGGCGCAGTTACCAAAGCTACCAAGCCAAGCCAAACGTCAGAGTGAGGAGTGCCAACGGAAGAGTGTGCCGTTACAAAAGCAGCAGCTTCAAGCGTCAAGCTTCAAGCTTCAACATCCTTCAGCAGTGCAGCGCGGCGTGTGAAGCCCACTTGTCACTTTAATGAGTACAGCTCGTGACAGCTGCGTTGACACGCGGGTTGTGTACTGATTAAGCAGATAATTGGATTCATTATACACAAACATCTCATCTTCAAAAAATATACAAAAACAACAAAAAAAAACAAGAAAATTAAACGTAAAAAAACGAAAAACGTTTATCCTCCTTAAAAGACGCTGAGATAAAGTTTAATAGGTTTTGTGTGGAATTTTTTTCATTTGCAAGCAGGCATTAGGTTTCGCTTTGCGGTGGAGAGTTCTGGCGTGGGTTCCTACACAGTAAAAAAAGCATATACAGAAATTTGTATTAGGATGAATATTGAATTCAATTTATGCAGAAATTAAATTCGTCCAAGATTTTAGCAAAGTATTTTGTATCTTTAAGATACTTACATTTTAGATAAAAACTATTTAGTGATCAAAAGAGGGTGTGGTAAATTTGTATTTAAATAAAAGAAAATATTTAAGAAATGCCTCAAAATGGACTCTACAAGTTCAAAGCTGCAAATCTTAAAATGCATACACATTGACAAAAACTCATGTGAAATTAACACTTGTTTGATTAAAATTTTGTAACGCTCATGAACATGTTAAGAATCATTTTCATTAAATATTTACTTATGTTTTTCAGTTGACAGATAAAAATTTTAACATATTCTATTAATATCCAACAATAGAAAATGTTAGACCAAAAGAACCCAATGTCAATTAAACTCTTCTTCTTGTCTGTCGCGTTGGTTGTCGCAAATCCTTAAACACTTTTCGACATTTTATATCAAAAATGTTTATTTAATATCATATCATATTAAATAAGTTTCCTCTTACTAATTTTTTTAAATTACTGAAATTAACATGACAATACATGTTAAATACACATTGCAACATGTAAAATTTACTTTTGACTCCGTTGACATTTCAAATTATAAAACGAAACAATTAACTAAAACTTTAAAGATTATTAAATATTTATTTGAGTTTAAATTGTTGTTGTTTTTTTGTTTGTTTTTATATTCTTTTAACATTTGTTTTTTATAATACAATATATTTTAATAATAGTCATATTAAAATTATAGATGTATGTAAACATTCTATACTTTAGTTAATCGTTATTTACAATATTATTTCTTACATAACTTATTGAAAATTAATTTGTTTTCCACTATGTTTGAATGTTTGTTTCTCTTAATTTGTTGTCTTTTCTTTTCTTTGTTTTGTTTTCTCTTCTCTTCTTTTCTTAGTTTTGTTTTACTTATGATCACATGTGTTTGGAAAAGTTTCTTTTATCTTTCTTAAAACAAACTCTTACGTAAAAAGTTATTTACAATTTGGCGGGTTTTAGTTTGATGTATTTATGTATGTGTAAGTGTGTATATTAACTTGTAATGAAAAAAATCTATATTAACTTTGTTTTATAAAAACAATTCCGTAATTAATTTAATTTTAATTGAAAATATTTCTCAACTATGCATTTAAAAATATTTAATTAATAAGAAGTTTAAAGTTTTGTTTTTGTTTTGTTTTGTTTTGTTTGGTTCTCAACGATTTGTTTGTTTTTGTTTTTGTTTTGGTTTTAGTAGATATTAGGCTAACAGTGCATTCAATCGTTTCTTGTGCTCGTATACTTACAACTACAAAAATATGTTCTTTTAGTTTTAAATATTTAAAGAAAAACCAAAGCGAAAACTCAATTCTAGACATTCACGGATTCAATTTGTGGCCGGCCGCCATCTTGCAGTTAGTTAAAGTGTTGGAAGGAAGGAAGTTATGCCAATTCCTGCCTCAAAACGATTCCAAACTGAACTGAACTAATTGCATCGCATTGACCAAAACTTATGCCAGTCTAGTGGTGGACCGACATCGCTATTGTTTAAAGTGTGCAAATTGTTTCGGAGCAAACAGCAATAAGAAATGGTTATGGTAATTCTTTCGAACTTTCGTCGTAAGCTACTAAACACTAAGCAGCAGAATATGCAGCACATGAGATCGAATAGGAAGAAGCACTTGTCTTGTGTTTTACTTTTATTATTTTTGGTTTGTTTTGTTCTTTGTTTGGTTTGGTTTGGTTTGTTCTATATAAAATACGCAATAATCAAATCCACTGTTATATACAAAGATGGAAAAATTACTTTCAATTAAACTGTAAAAGAAAATTTGTTTAACTATTTCTTTTTTTAATTTAACGTTTGCCTAAAAAAGTTATCACGCTCTTGGTCCTTGGAAGCGACAATAGGATCTTCCCATAATGTCTTCGGGAGGAATTGACTGATCCACGGGTGGAATTTTCAAGAGCTCCATTTGATCGCGTATCTAAAATACACGGAGATATGTAAACAAAAACAATATTGAAGACAATTAAAAGTAACAAAATTAAACTTTTTCATTTAAATTATTATAGCTTAACAAAGGGAATTTCAAATTTGTGGTATTCCATCAGCTTACCGCTTCAACTTCCTTAAAAACTCGTATCAAATTTTTTCCCGCCAACTTTGCAATATCTTCTTCTGTCCATTTATCAGACTCAAGTAAAGCAGCAAAGAGATGAGGATACTTTGAAACATCCTCCAGTCCTTTGGGCACTCTACGATGAAAGAACGAAAAGAACATTATGTATGCATGTAAAGGAATTTACCAAAAAAAAAAAAACAAAAACAAAACAGAAAAAGTGCAATAAAGAATTCTTCTTTGACTTGCATTAGATTAAAAACTTAAATCCCAGATGAAAAGCAGAAATTATTACAAGGACGAATTTGCAGGTTTTTTAGTCCCCATTCATAATTAATATTTATCATCGTTGCGATGAAAACATTTTTTTTTTCTGTGCACAAAAGGTTATGACATACTACCAACTTCCGCACCACAACCCTCGTAAACGTGTTTCGTGTAATCTATAGAAAGCTAAAATTTATTTGCAAGACCCATTACGCTGCACGACGAGATACATTTGAGACTGAACCAAATAAAATGGCTAGGTGTAAGACTATTATGGGCGAACAGTTCGCCTTGGCGGTTCACAAGTTTACTGTGTTGTTAAATTTAAAAGTGAGGCAAATATCAACGACAGCCATTTTAAAAGTAATGCATTTCAATAGTAATAAACGTTTGCTTTTAATGCGGTACTTACAAATTCACACCGTCGTATCCGGCGCCAATGCCGACATGATCAATACCAGCCACTTCCCGTATGTGGTTTATATGCGCTAAAAGAATGAAGTTGAGAAATATGCTCATTGGTACTTAACGTTAAGCGTCCGTCGTTTTGTTTTTGTTGAAAATACCAACCTACAACATCTCTGAGTGTCGCTTGTCCGGAACAGCTGACAAAATGTGGATAAAAGGCAACCATTACCAGGCCGCCATTGATGGCCTAAATTAAAGTATTGAAATTAATTACCCAAAAAATGTTTTCGTTTCATAAGCTATAATTAAATATAAGAGCTTAAATTCAATCGAATCTTTTGATATGCGTCAAACTTACAATTCTTTGCAGAACATGGTCGGGCACATTCCGTGAGCTATTGCATATCGCATGTGCCGAAGAGTGTGAAAATATGACAGGCGCCTTGGATGTGCCCAGAGCGTCCAGCATTGTTGGTACAGAAACATGCGATAAATCCACAATCATGCCGATGCGATTCATTTCGGTAACAACAAGCTGCAGATAGTTGTCATGGTTAACAAAATATAAATAAAGTCAGTTAAATGTTGTTCTGTTGAAAACTCATACCTTTCCAAATTTAGATAATCCACCAATATGGGGATATTTTCCGGGTTCATCAACTTTGCAGCAATCGGCCCTAAAACATTGAAAATTAAGGATTTAAAAAGAGGGAAAAGGGACATTTTTATCATTTATAGCATCTACCATGGAGTATTGCAGGTGTGCGTTAATGTCAAATATCGTGCGCCCAGTTGGTAGAACATGCGCAGCACGCTTAAGCTGGTGCCAATCGCGTGACCGCCCTCGACACCAATAAGGCTTGCGATTTTCCCACTTTTGTGCGTTTTTTCGATTCCTAAAAATGTTTTTACAATTTGTAGTTATGCCAGAAGTTGTACTCATTTTGTGTGTTGTGGCTGATCCTTACCTGAGGCAGTAGTAACAAGTGCCATGTGATGCGAATACATATTCACAAGTCGGCGTATTAGATCTATTTGTTCTAATGTTAGTTGTACTGCATCTAGATGCTGTGATGAACAAGGGGCGTATGCTGACCAAAACTAAACAAATTTCATAGTCAATCAAAACTGTTAAGTATGTGCATAATGCATACATAATTATGTTATACGTTCATATTTCAACACGCACATATATAATTTTACAAGTGTGCAGTCATATTACAAATTAAATGAGTTGAATGATTTTGTAATTGCTTCTAAACAATATTGCTTAAATTGCATTTTAACTTTGCATTTCCTATACAAATTTAAGGAAATTTTAAAATCGTTTTGCATTGCCATATTCAAAATTTCTTACAAAGTAGAATTAATATCAGGCAGTGAAAATTAAAGTGAAGTTGATAAATGGATTTCGAATTAAGTGCGAGAACCTAATCAATTACTATCCAATGCTGACATTAATTACCGATGGACATTAAACCGCTACGGATACTATATATGCGGAATTTGTGTTAGTTGTTTTGATTTACCAAAATCGCACATTACTCGCTTATGCACAAACGAGTAGTTACTGTATATACATACGCGTATGTATGCAATAAATCAATTATTTGGAATTGCTCAAACCTGTGCTGACACCATGCCCTCCTTCAAACGCCTCAAATCCGTATGACTCCATGCGCTCGACGACCATGGCAAAATATCTCGCAAATCGCCACCGAAATGAAAATCTTTTAGTTGATTTTTTAGAAACTTTCTTATATTCCACGGCAAATCGTTGTGACTGTCAAAGTAAAGTAAAGTTAAAAAAAGAGTGTAAATAGTTGCGAATATTCGCCCAGTGTCCCAGTCTCATTCACAAGTGATACATACAAAATTAAAAGTTTTGGCATATAAACAGACAAATAAAAAGCGAGAGTTGTGTGCTGAAAACTATAAAAAGCCAATGGACCATTGGGAACGATAAATTAACTTAAAGTTTGGTTGTTTCACTTGGCACGAATTCCAAACTTTTTAGGAATATTTTCATACTAAGTCTATAATATGATTAAAATATTTTAATTGGAATCTAAATTTAAATAAATATACTCTTATATAAATTTAAAAATTTATTTCGAAGAAAACGAATTTATTTATGCATTTTGCACCCCATTCCGAAATGAAAAGGCCAAATAGTTTATTTTTTGGTAAGTAATTGAAATCTTAACTAAGTCAAACATTTAAGCAGGCAACCTTAACAGTTTCGTTATCCGAAAATTTGTTGTGCCCACGAAATGGAAATGTTCGTCATCCACACAATTTACGTTCAAACAAACAACGAGAAGTAATTAAAACAGGCGAAAAGTTAAATTAAAATTAAGTGTTCAAGTGAGTATCCGAATGTCCGCGAGTCCACTTACCCGTCGATCAAAGGTACTTCTTTTAGAACATTTTTCACGCGCTGCATGCGATAATCAAAGTCATTCGATGAGCACTCCAAAATTGGTAACATCAACGGGAAGTAAACAAAAGTTAAGCAATTCAAGCCACAAAGTGCAAATCCTTTGGGGAGCCTCGACGACGGCGATTTCATTGCCCTTCTTCGAGTGGCGTCGGTCGCGGCGTGCTCACATTGAAGAAATCTGTTGAATAAATTTTTGGGGGGTTCTTGAATTGAAGCTAAGCTAAGCTAAACTAAATCTATATGTAATCCGAAGCAGAAACGCTGGAAATAAAGTCGTTAGAATAAGCACATGCTGTGCAAACATCAATCCCACATTTGAGCGTATATACTCGTATATATATATATATTTTTATCGGATGCGAATGAAGGCAAACCCAAACTCGAACTCGAACCCGAACCAAACCAAAACGCCACAGCTACAGCCTTTTTCCTGCCTGCAAAAATAAGTTTATGCCGGCAGTGTGGGTGTGTGGGTTCGCGGGCGTTGCGGTTGCCATGGCAATGTGTAGCTTGGTACCTAACTACCACTCGTAACGTTAAATAGTGTCACTGATTTTGTAGTTTTGCAAAAGTTTTTCCTCCTTTATAATATGATAACGACACGACGACAATGAGGTTATTATTCAGAAGCAAGTGACTGATTTTAATAAATAAACTATTTATAAATTTATGAATGGTTTTCTATCATAACAAGAGTCCAATGGAAAAACTTTTCTAATAATATTTTGCATGTATGTTTTTTGTAGCACATGAAACGTAAACTATTATTGTAATGTTAACCTTCTCTAAGCAGTTCACATATTGTTAACCGTTTTCAGATGCAGTTCTTTAAATTAGTTACTTGAGCACTTACCAAAACATGGCAAAATAAATTCAACATTCGCTTTCAAATTCCAGTTTAAAATTTCACTAAACGTGCTTTTTTTTCGTTACTTCAATTTTGTTGTTTAAATACGTGTGGTATATATACTGTGTATAACAACAACAACGTACACATATAATTTAGGTGCACTTTTTTTTGTAAACTTCTATGTTCACGAGACATTTTTCAGCAAAAAAAAACACATGTTTAATGCTTGTTTCGCTCTTTTTCTACCTTTTTTCGTTTTTGTTTAATTTTCGTTTTGTCGTTTTTTTGTACACATATTTTCGTTAAGAATTTTTTGTTGTATTCACCATGTTTGAGGACGTTGTTTCGAACTTTCGAATGCGTATTTTAACATTGTCACACACTCGCACAAGCACACACACACACACGTTTTCGCAACGAACTGCTATCTAGCAGATAGATCAAATTGGGTTAAAGCGATTTGTTATATACGAGTTCCATTCATTCAAACCGATTCACGAAACAAACAAAACGAAACAACGAATTGTGATTGCAATTGTAACACAAAAAGTATTTGCTATTAATTTACGATAAATTGTTCGAATAGAACGCGGAGCACTCAACGTATCCAACAGCACCGCTCTGTGTTTCAAACTAAACTGAAACTGAACTTTGGTGCGCCAGTGTGGAAGAGATACAACTCAACTCGACGAGGACTACAATGGCAAGCAAAAAACGAAATCTCCCGGAGATGTATTAAGCACTTCGCGAACTGTTGAAAAGAGCTTAAGTAGGTAGTCGAGAGCAATTATGTTAAAAGGACGAAGACGTATTTTTTTTCTATTTTCTTTTCGGCAAAGCATGCAAACAAAAAATTCACACACAGAGCAAAAAAAAAATAAACAAAAATGTCCTTTTGTCCATTGAATTGAAAGTATGTGTCAATGTATTCAATGCATCATGTTAAAGCTTAAAGGAAAAATATGTTTGAAAAAAATGCAGCTTTTGTGTTGCCATTTTGGGGTTAAAATAATCGAATAAACAAAATTTTATTCAAAATTTCAACTAAACTATTTATTAATTAAATCGACATTTAAAAATCCGACATTTAAAATCTGCATTAAGAGAGTTTAATTGGCCGAAGAGAAATTGGTTACTCGCACTGAACATATAAGAGAATTTTTGTTTGCATCATTGTTGAGTCCTGCGCAGAGGACATTTGTTGTAAAATTTATAGTGAGGCTTTGAGTTGCGGCGAATTATTAAATTTTTTTAATTTTGTTATTCATCAACCGAACTCAAACCTAAATTAAAACACAAGTCAAGTCATTTATAACACGTTAATTAAATGAACTCACAATATGAATGTATAGTTGTTAATTTTGGGTCCTCAAAAATATAAAAAAAATAATAATGTATATATTAAAAAATCTTTTGTGTATGCATTAAGTTAAAACAAACAAGTTAACAAATTCGCTCAACCTTTATTCGCCCAAAATATCTAGAAAGAAGCGCTTCTTATTGAATCTTTTGAAATTCACTTGAGTAAGCATGCACCATTCAAATATGTTGTCCTGGGTCAGTTCACGTTGAGATTGGTTCACAAAAAGCCGAACAAATAAAATAAAATCTCACATGCTTCATTCATTGCATGGCATAGTTTATCTATCTATTTCTTCTCTTATACCAAATGAATAAAGCTCTTATAATTTCGGATTTAAAATAGTGGTTATTTTTAATAAGCTTTTAACCCACAGCTGATTTTTTAGATAAATCATAAAGTCAAATATGAAATTATTTAAAAATATTTTTGCAAAAAGTTATTAACAGAATACGAGGCATTACTTTCATTATTATGTGTCAAACAAAATACTCGTAACAATCAAGTTAGAAGCGAGCTTTAGTTGCGATTTTTGCAGGTTTAAGTTCGAGTGTTGTTTGTAAGCTAATTGGAGCAGTTGACCAAGACACAAACCAAAATCTGTTGCTTAGTTTGTGTACAAATTGGTTTTCTAATTTACCTTTATTAATAAATTGGCTTTTCTGTGCAGAGTCAACATTTTCATAATAAAATTTATTTATCTTCGCAAATGATCGGCTCAGTCATAAGACAGAGGATATTTGGTTTCGACGTCAAGGATCAGCTCTCGGTGTTATCATTTAAGATATACAAAAATCGTTTTCAAAGTGCCATTAATCCGTATTTAATAAAAAATTAATGAAATGGAATTATATTGTATAAAATGAAACCTAATTTAAAATTGAGTGTTTAGCCATGACTCAAACCTATCGAACTGTACTAGTGCTAACAATTAGACGTGTTGGCGCTGAACCTACCTGTAGCAGTTTACCGATTCTCACCTGACTGACACACACGGTCTCTCGCTCTTGCCGACTTACCTGTCCGACATAAGTTTGAAATTCGCGCAACCGGTTGTCGCATTTATGCGCGCCAGACAAAGCCACAAGCACAGCTCACCAGTTAGCAGGGCTAGCGCGAGGTTCGCTGCGTTCGTACGTTTGTCGCAACCTGTTAGCGCAAGGCCCGACAAAACTTCAGTTTCAGTTTAAATTTGGTTCTCGGCCGCGCTTGACGCTACTCTCGCAATTGTTGTAACGGAACGGAACGATTTAAGTGCGCGGCTTACGTGTGTGTGCGTGTATCTGTGTATAATCGGTGTATCTGTGTGTTAATTTCTGGTTTAATATTGGTGTGCAGTGGCTGCACTTGAGAGGGCAGCATAGAGTTGGCCTAGGAGTGAGCGGGATGGCATTTTATAAAAAAAGTGTAAATTTTTATAATAAATCGTGATTAAGTTACTAAAAAATTCGGAAATATCTGAAAGTGCTCAATTTTAAAAAGCTTGTGAATACATAAAAAAGCGCAATATTTGCAAATGTTAGTAATAGTAGAAATAATAGAATTAAAAATTGGAAAAAATTGCCCACGGCAAGCGATGAAGAAAGTGATTCCATTGTTGGCCATTTCCACTTATTGGTGAAAACAACAACAGCAACAAAAACGACAACGACTACCACATTAAGAACAGCAGCAGCAGCAGCAACAACAACGTCGACAGAGAACCTGTTCTGAACCGCAGTGTAAAGTCTCTCTTCTCTTCTCCTCTCATCTCTTCACCTCGCCTCACCTTCTCCTGTTCTTTCTCGCATCACGTATTTTTACTATTTCCTGTTGCTGCAATCGGAGTCGCGGTCCGTAGTCGCCCTCTGCTGCGCTACACTTTTTGCTCATGTTTTGAATACAATCTCAGTAAGGAAAAAAACAAAAAAAAAACAAAAAAATAGCATCGCAAAGATACAGATAAAGCGAACAAACGAGCGAGCATGTCTCCCCTCGCGCTAAATTCAACAAATTCTGCCAACACCGCAAAGCACCGACGAAAAATGTCATTCGGCCAGAAAAAATCACAAATGGAAAATATTTCAAGTAAATCGCGCAGCTACTGTCTTACGCCAATGTCCGACGTTGTAGTCGCCGCCGTCGATGCGTCAGCAACAGCTAAGTCAAGAAACACAACAGCAACAACAACAACAACAACAACAGCAATAACATCAACAATAGCAGCTCTAACAGAAACAACAACAACAAGAAGAACTACAAACAAATCCGCAACAAAACTTTGGAGCGCAGCCGCCACAGCTCCAACACAATGGATATTTCTGTTAATTTTAATTTATTTAGCAACTGGTAAGTGAAGAAAAAAACAATTTTTTTTGGGCGTAAACCGCTGAAGTTTTTTTTATTCGAAAGATAAGAATTTGGTTTAGTTTTGTTATTGTTGTTGTTATTTGAAAATGCATTCCAAAGTCTTTGAATTTCAATTTAAAAATGGCTTAACTAGAAAATGGCAAAGCGAGCGCTCGCAAAACGTCGCATTAATTCCCATCATTGCCAAACGAAATAGCAATGGAACCGGCGCCCACACAACTGCAACATCAGCAACATCAGCAGTAGCAGCAGCAGTCAACTGTCTGTCTCTTTGTATTTGCCATTGTCCCGTTTTTAGGCGGTTTTTTTAAACGCGAATTCTCCGAGTTTGTTGGTTTTTGACATACGAAAATTTTATGGTACCCTACAGTCGATCTTCTCGCCAATTGATTTTTGTTTGGATATCTAATTTGGCCCACAAGAGTTAATTTGTATTGTCGCTCGTTGACTTATTTCATATGAATTTTCTTTTTTGACCTAATCAATGTCAATCCAACACAATTTTATGCATCAACAATTTTTTAATACTGATTTAAATGTTACCATTTAAAAAAAAAACACTAAATAACTATAATACAATTCATTCAACAATTTGAATAAAACGTTATCTAACTAAAATAATTCAAGTCAAAATGTAACGAAGATATGAAGATACTTTTTGGCAACTAACTGGGCACAATAAATCTAATTTTGGAAATTGATTTTTCTAGTTATTCAAATTATTGTAGCATAGAGTTGTATCTTTATCTTTTAAATGTCAGATTGATAGAGTTCGTATTTGACCAAGCATAGACGTCTCTTCGAAGCATAAGGTTCGCTGTTATCTTGTGCAAACCGTAAACAGTCACCCAAAAAGTCCTGATCAAACGACGAGTGCAAATAAACAGAAAATGATATCCGATATTTTCGAAATACATTCGATGGATCTGAAGAGCATTTAACACACTCAGCTTTATTGACTTAAAAGTGGAACACATTTCCTTTGTCGACGGTGGCTATGTAGTGCACTTCGATTAAGTAACATTGTTTGTAGATAAACCAAATTTCATTTTATCTTATCGCAACTTTATCTCTAGAAAGACATTTTTGCATTCAAACTATATATATATGTACATACATAAATACCGTTCAAAATAGTATGAAAATGCTTATTGTGATATTTTCAAACGCGTTGGATTTCTAATACTTTTTGGCGTGTACGAATCCATATCGCAAAAAATCACACAGCACCGTTGAAGAATTTTTAAATGGTTTTCCCATTGTAGCCACATTTCGACGGCTATACTAGACAAATATGAAAAATACAATAGGTATGCACTGTGTACGATTTCGTTTAATAATTCTGCGAAATGTGAGCTCGCTCAAACAAATCACCACGCCTCGCATCAGTCCCAGTCGCATGTTTGCCGCTGATTAGCGTAACGACACTCGCTCGCTGTCCGAACGAAGTACTACAAAAATAACAAATATATTTTTGGGTTATTGGCCTTTAGTTTTGTAGTCAGTCTGTCAGTCAGTCGATCTCAGTGGCTGTGCAGGTACGACGGAAAATGACAAAGCACGTGCATTTATTTTAATTTACCTGCTTTACTTATTTTCCAGCCAAAATTGCATTCATCAACCGTCCGTCGTTGTTGAACTGTGGATTGCGCCAGGGGTCAGAGTGCAATTACGGAAACAAAACAAAACAGAACAGCAACAACAACAACAACAACAAACAAAAAAGAAGGAAATAAAAACAAGGGAATTGATTTATTTGACTATTGCATGATGGTGCGGCATTTTCCCAAAGGTACCCTTAAAATGGAAAATGGAAAATGGAACGTTAAGTTTATTGCATTCATTATTTTGAGATTTGCCAGCGACGATAATTCCTAATTTGGCGCTTAAATATTTGGACGTGATGCGGCTAAAGCGCAAATTGACGAACATTGAATAATAAGCTTCAATTGGTGCTTGGAACGCCCACCTGCAGAAATCTATAAATACATAAACGTAGTTAGTTTAATAAATAAAATGTGTGTACCGTAAACTATGGTGACATGGATTTGAAAATTAATTAAAAAAATAATAATACAAATTAATTTTCATTCTTTATCATTTTTCAAAAAAAAAATTCGTTTCATTTGCAGTGAAATTGTTCTTGTATTCAAATCAAATGATTTGCCCGCGCTAAATTCACCCCATGTTACGGTAATTAAAATTGTGTACCAACTTGTCGCTACACCAAACAACTGCGGCAAGTGAAACCACATACACACCCTTCTTCGAAAATCGGTGAAGCATAACAATTCGCGATCCGATCAATGTTGGTTGGCGCACACCGTGCTAAAGTTATTTGTATCGCTACTAGACAAAGGCTAGAATGGATATTATAATTTCTGCCGTTACGGCGGGTATTATATTAATTGTGGTCTCATTTCTCCCACAAAACAGTTTATCTTAAATGCGAAATATTGATTTATTTCAAACTGGTACTAAACTTAACAGTTGATTTGCAATAATATTTGCGCGGCACGTTTTTAACATGTGATACGAGTGGAAGCTCAAATATTGATTTTAGTTTTGTATATCCGAGAACACCTTGAAGTCGAATTCAACGCAGCGATGACTTTGAAAAAAACTATATATATACATATATAATATACTAAAAAATTAAAAAATATATATAACACTCGTAAGAAAAGGAACCGAAACAAAACACAATAAAACACAAAACAAAACAATTGCTGTGGTTAAAATCGGTTTTGAGCAGCAAATAGTTGGGTGCGATAGATACGAGCGTCTCTGTTGTTGCAGTCGTTCTTGCGGTCGCAAATCATTTATTTGTGATGATGCGATTAATGGCTGTATACAACCCGATGGATAGATGTATGGTTGAATGTAATGCCAAAAACAGTTGTTGTCGTCTGATCAGACCAGAGCCAGAGTCAGTTTCAGCCTCAGCGTCACCGTCACCGTGAGCGTCAGCGTCAGAGCAGACAACAGCCGAATTGATTGAACGAGCAGTAAATAAGTGGGCGTACAATGCGAGCTGCTTTTTGAGTTACTGTTGGGCTTTCAACAGTAACGCACGTGCATTGTCACTCGATGTGTCATCGTGTGCCCAATGAACCGGTTCTGCCGCTCACCGTGACAATAACGAAATATTTCCTCCAAACATTGTTGAACAGTAAAATCGTTTCATGATGCTGGCAGTAAGGCACACCACTCTCAGGTCTAACAAACATTAAATTTTATTATATAATGTATTACTTTCAATGCGAATTGAAAGAAGAAAAAAAAACATCGAGATTAAAAACTTTAGGTTATGAGAGTTTTTTGTTTTAGAATTTAAACTTTGTTGGCTTTAATTCGCTGCACTACTTTTGATTTCTGGAGAATCTATCCATTGGAAATGGGCGTTGATCAAGTTCAAGTTAACAAATCCTTCTCAATGTTAGTGATTTAAAATTGATTTATGTTTGAAGTTATAACTGAGGGGACAACCGACAAGCAAGTTCTCGAATTATGGAACTTGGGTAAATCTCTGCTTTATCACTGACTTGGAATTTTATTAATATTAAATAATATTAATAATAATATTAAACCAATAAATTCTTTTTTTTAAATATTTTCTTATTATATCAAATTCTTCTTCGAAGAAGCTTCAAAGTAAATAGTTATTAGTTAAAGCACATATCAAAGTTGCCTAAAAGCGAGCAAACAAAGCTAATAAATTAAACAGTTTGTACAATTTGTTAGCTTTATCGAAGCACCTACATGAGGTACGAGTACGTATTTGTAAGTACGTCTCAGCGAGATTTGGCTTATAAATAAATTAACGTTTTTCTTTTTTGCGTTATAAAATAGTCTTCTTATTTTTTTCTCGCATTAAACTCAAATCAACTCAGATACAAAAAATTAAGCAGGAAGGAAAAAATAATACATAAACATGAGTGAAAGAAAGATAGGCAGACAGACAGATATACATAAAAAGGGCGCTGAACTGATCGTGTTGCTTCTGTTTTTGGCCTCTTTTAAAGTGGCAAAGAATTCCGGTCATTGGGAATCTAAAACTGGTTTTATTCATTTTTCTTATCTTGTTCTCTTTTTTTTCTTTTTTTTTCGTACACACTCACCACGTTAACATTTTTAATGTAAATGTAAACAAAATGTGAAGAAAAAAACCAGAACAAACCTCAAAACACATTCGACGAATGCAGCAGGTTTGCTGCTGCGGTTTTTCCGGGTCACATTCGAAATGTATCTATGCGCTTTTTATCTGGAAAAATGGAAAATGTTTGATATCGGTAATTAACGATGAACATTGGCAATGTATCTGAAAAGTGATTAAAAGTGTTGCTCTTATCTGAAATTTAGGTTTTCATTTAGTTTCAAGTCGCGTGTGAACATTGAAAATTGTTTTGTGGCTGTTTTGATTTAAGTTTGGAAAGTACAAACAAACAAACAAACAAACGAACAAACGAACGAACAAGCAAACAATTCAATTCAATTCGAATTTCACTTTCTAATCGCAAAATGAAATCAGATAAAATCACGATTATTAATTTAAAAATTTCAACTAGTGTGCCTAATTACAATTAAGGTTTAACTTTATTGAGAAACCGCTTAAAGTACCCGACGTTTCCCATTTTTTCATTTAAAAATTCAAAAATATTTAATAGAGTTTAATTTTTCTATTATTAATCTTTAAACCAAGTTTTGAAACCATTAAGTAGAGAATTGTTCAGTTTCTGCTGGCAAAGCAAATGAATTAACTTATAAATGTTAATGTTATTCATTTGCGAATTGAATGAGTTTTGTTTACTTGTATACGCTTTTGTTATTAATTAAAGCACGCCTGATTTTGGCTTACATATTAACAAATGTATTTGTTAAATAAGTAAGCAAAAATATTTAGAGCAACAAAACATTCACACACATACACACGAACGAGCGAGCGAGCGAATGAAAAAAGCCAGCCAGCCAGCAGCGTCTGCAATAGAATGAATTCAACTGTAACTGCTCTGCCTGCTACAGACGAACGTACGGACGGACGAATTGAGGGGCGGGCGGGCGTGCGTTCGTACGAACAAACTGAGTTGCAACAAGCATGTAGAAAGTTATTACACGACATGCTGCGCTGCATCCAAATAGCGCATTTTAGGAGTTGCGTACATATATTCCGACACATTACAAACATTGTATGCATGTGTAAAACTGCACACAAACAAGCAAACACCCAAACACACACACACACACGCGCATACCAACTAATGCTGGAAAACTTTTTGGGGCAAACTTGAATGTCCCTTTGTAAAAAATCAAAGACGAAATAAAACGAAAAGAAGCAAAATTTCAATTCAAGAAATTAATTAAAAAAGTGTCAACTAACTTTTGTCAAGTTAAAGTTTCGAAATATGCAGACATCAAACCAAATCATCAAATTGGTTAACGTTGCAATATACGATTTAAAATTTAATTGGAACTATTTATTGGGATATTTGGTGTGCATTAGTTTATAAATTTAACAAGCGTATTTGCAAAATTTGTAATGAAGACGGAAATGGTTTTTCTTCTTGTTTGTATGTGATAATAGTTTTAAAAAGCTGAAGGTCTTGGAACAGGGCGACTAAGCAGAAACCCCAAAACCTCTGAAACTGTCTTCAAGTTATTCCGCTACTGGTTGCGACCTGTGTATGTGTGTGTATATGCGTTTAATTCTTGAGTAAGTAAACCAGTAAAACAAAATATTTTGTCGAACTGAAAAGAGTACAAAGATTTGTTTTTTCAATAGACGAGAAACCATTAATTAACTAATGAATCTCTTTTTTTTTAAATTGATGAACAAATTACATCAACATGACGTAATGTAGAGACCAACTTTTTATGAATTTTAAAGTATTTTTTACAATCATTGTGTTCTGTTTAGAGTGTTAAAAAACAAGGGCATTATTGTTCAAATAGTAATGTTCAAATGTACAATTGTAATATTAACTATTTTGAAGATATATTATAGAATACTGAGAAATGCAAAAGAATTTGTATTAGACAAATTTCGATGTTAACACACTTAAAAAAATTTCATTTAAAGTTTATTTAATAAAGTGGATTTAGACTGACAAATTTAATGTATCGATAAATGAAATAAATGTACATGTATTAACATAAGTATATATGTACAGAATATTTTGGTAACTGAACAACTGACATGGAGACCATCTTAAAATTAACTAAAGAGTTAAAAATTTTTGTTCGAGACCTTTTTTTCTTATGTGTTAGAAACGAATTTCTATTTCAATTTATCGAAATGTTTATGGCTCCAAGCATTCCATTTACGAGTATCTGCAGTGCTGATAAAAACAATGCAGAATTTTAAAGTACTTTTTTCTTGCAGTGCATGTATTTAGGTACTCTACCACACTATTTTTAAAAGAAAAAAGTGCGCCCCATTAGCGCTGTTAACTTGCACAATTATTGACAGAGGCTTAGACAAATGGCCGGTATGGTCATATGTACTCGTCTGTATGTATGCAAGTATGACGAGTAACGTTCGTCGCATTTGGTTAACAAAATAAAAAAACAAACGCTACAAAACACAAAATAAAAATAAACGTTTTGGAATCTGATCGATGGCCTCATAATGATTTCAAGCATACGTAGTACATGTGTGCGTGTGTATAAGTGTTTGTGTGTTTGTGTCGATGAGTGCGCTGCCGGCAGCAAAAGGGCACGCCACAATGCATGTGGGGTCTTGGGAGGGGTTAAAGTATTGAGTTGCAACAATTTTTTTTAATTTTTTTCAATTTTGTGGCTCGCGCGCGGTTTCTAACTTATGGCGGAAGGTGTTGTTTAACTCTTCCTCTTTCATTCTTTCTTCCTCCCCGCGCCCCACATGCTAACTGACGGACTAACAATGCATGTACGCGTATTAAGCATTTTAACTGCTTTCGTCAGGTATTAGTTTAGTTTTTGTTTTAGCTGCATAAGCGAAAAAAGATTTTTATTTTTTTACACGCTTCACTACCTCGAGCGAGTCGATAATTTGCTTAAATATGTCACACATTGGCAGAGTGATTAAGAGATCTTGATAATGTGTTTCACTGGCTCAGTTATTAATTTGTAACCGTTCTAAATAAGCTGTAAATACGCAGCATTAAAAATTCACGCTCATAGAATATGTGAAATCATGAAAGCGTATTTACTAAACATGGCGAACGAATTAAAAAATGGCGAACGTTGTTTGTGGCGTAAATGTTTAGAGTACTCGAAATTGAAATATTTTTGTGTCCAGTGCTTTTAGTTGCTCTCTAAAACGGCAAAAAGTTCCGAGCTAACTGTAAATGCGAGCTTTATTTAAATGGCGAAAAACAGAAACCGAAAAAAAACAGCAAACCGCCGTTAAATTAATTGCATTTACACACATTCTTAACCACGTAAAATTTTGTAAATAAAATGCGGTACGAAAAGTTTTTTCTTTGCCACATGCAGAAAGGAAAACAAAAAAAAAACAGTTTATACGCGTACGTGTTGCGATACGGTTTATGTGACCCAATGAACCTAAAAGGTTGACAAGGCCAAAATGTGTAGAAGAGCACGCTACAAATCGCATTTAATGGCAGTCAAAGGGAACGAGCGACAGCGCCCCGACTCGACGCGGCTTGGCTTGGCGGCGGCGGCGCGACTGTGGTGGCAACTTTTTTCCGCAGATTGTGCACAAGTTTGAAGCGGCAGTTTTGCATAGAAATTCATTAGATCAAAGAATTTTATTTGAAAATTTTAACGACAATAAAAGGTCTGCAGAAGCAAAATAAAAATTGTTCGTATCCAACTTATGGATATACAAAAAATATAAAATTTAGCAGGAAAATGTTGAAATAAGTTACTTTTAGATAAACAAAAACTTGATAGTAACAAATAAAAAATCCTTCAGATGTGTTCAATTTTAAATAGCAAAATTTTGTATATACTTAATTATGTTTTCAATTCGAAATTCTTGAACATTTGGTTTTGGTGTCCATCATATCATTTTTTGATTTAAAAATACCGAAATTTTATTATTCTTTAAATAAAATAAAGATTTGATTTTAAAAATATCAACGCAACATTTGAAGCTTCTCGTATGCCGCAAATTAATTATCTAAGTATCTACAACGCTTATCAATAACCAAAGAATTTATTCCGATTTTACCCAAATTCACAAACAAGCTAGCAAAGCGACAAGCCAGTAGTTTATAAAGAATTTGTGTGAATTGTGGTAAAAACACGTTTCATGCGTAAAACTTTCATTTAAGCCAAGTGTCAAGAAGTTAGCAAAAACAAAAACAACAAAAAAGAAAGACAACTACTTTTAGATAAATACCTTCGCTGGCTGATATACCTACTTGCACTACAAACCAATTGGAATTGTCAAGAAGAAACACAAATACACTTCAAATGGCAGTAACACCAGCAACATTGTCTGTCCGTCTGCCTGTTTGTCTGTCTGTCCGTGAGTCTGTCGTGGAGAAAGAGACTGGGCAAAACATGAAATTGAAATCAAAAGAAAGTTATTTTGCCAGTCGAAGAGAGCAAACGCATAAAAAGTAGATTGATATGTAGCTGGGGATTTAATTAAGTAGAATCTATGTTAAGGAGCTGCAAAACACTTGGAAAATTAAATTTATTGTAGTACAATTTTAATTTATTTACGAGGCATTTTAAAACCAAAACCGAACGACGATGATTGTCTCGCCTAGTACACACAGAGAAAAAACCGATCCGTTGGCGAAAGTTTTGTTATCGCTTGAATTCTTAATTCTTTCTTGAAATTTTTCATTTTTAAATTTCTTCTTAACATTCTAATTTTAAGATGTTTTGCCTAATATAAGATTTCAATTTCAATTGAAGATTTAATGATTATTGTTCTTAATTAAAGATCGAAACGATCTAAGATCAAAAATGATCGTTCTTAAATTTAGATTGAGATTTTTCTCTTAGTGTACTCGTGTTTGCATATATGATCAGTTTTTTGCTTTTATTTTTGTTGAATTTTTTGTTGGTGACCTATTTTTGTATTTTACAGATGTCTCCTCTGCAGTTGAAACGGACACAAGAGAAGCTTACTTCAATGGTTCTGCATATCTGAGATTATTGGCACCAATGCCAATCTGGGATCATACAGCAATCAGTTTTCGGTCATGTCGAGGTGCGTCAGAATTTTTGTTTTATTCATACTATATTTTATTAACCTTAAATTAAAAAAAAAATAAAGGTGGTGACATACTCGCGCAACAATACAACAAGAACTCAATTGTAATCTCAGTGCTCAATGACTTCCTACAAGTATCTTTAGCGGGTCCGGCCGTTATTGGGCCAAACAACCGAGTCGATGTGAAGTTGACATATCATCTGCTGGACAATCGCTGGCACACGCTGCAGTTTAAATATGAATATGGAAATTTATTTTTATATGTAGATCGATCGTCTATGATATTTGGTAAGGTGTTATCTGTAACATATAACATTGGAAAATATTAACCTATCTTTAGTTGGTTGACAATTTTAACAATGAACTTCTTCTCTTATGTTAGCCAATTCAACGTATAACAGTCAATTTCTAACAAATCAGGAAATTGGCAATGAGGCTGCTATTCTTATTCTTGGCAACTCGTTTTCCGGCTGTTTGTTAGATGGGCCGGGCCTGCAATTTGTCAACGGCTCGATGACCGTTCAAAATGTGGCCTTTGGTTCATGTCCTCTTAGCACGGGACAGTGTAGTGATCACGACACATTAATACGAGGCGGGCAGGACAATTTCTGCCTAAACGATCCATGCATGGGACACGGCCAATGTATTTCGCATGCAGATAACTACGAGTGTCGCTGTACATCACGCTATAGTGGCAAGAATTGTCAAATGGATAATGGTTCGCCATGCATCAAGAGTCCTTGCATAAATTCAGGCACATGCGTGGAGGACAGTCGCGGAGACTATCAGTGTCTCTGCTCGCCTAATCATACGGGTAGACACTGCGAAACGGAGGTTAATATACATCCACTGTGTCAATCGAATCCTTGCCTGAACAATGGCGCTTGTGTTGTACCGGGTGGCTCAACAAAGGTGGAATGTGACTGTCCCAAAGGTTATACGGGTGCACGTTGTGAGATCGATATGGACGATTGCGAATCGCAGCCCTGTCAAAATTATGCTCGCTGCATTGATAATGTAAATGGCTTCACCTGTGACTGCCTTCTCACTGGCTATACTGGTCAGCTGTGCGATAAAAATGTTGATGAATGTGAGAATAATCCCTGCCATAATAATGGTCGCTGTTTCGACACTTACGGCTGGTACACGTGCCAATGCCTTGACGGCTGGGGCGGTGAGGTCTGCGATAAACCGATTAGTTGCCAAACACAACAATGCCTCAATGGAGGAACTTGCCTAGACAAAACAATTGGATTTCAGTGCATTTGTCCGGTGGGATACAGTGGGGAACTTTGTCAGCAAGGACCACCATGTCCACAGTGCCCGATCGACTCGGAATGCATAGCAGGAAAATGTGTTTGCAAGCCAGGAACTTCGGGTAAGTAGTCGGAAAAAGAATTGACTTAGTTTTAACGGAGGCTAAAGGAGAGCATAATGTAAGTCATTAATAGTGGAGATGACAGTGGATAATGGAAACTTTGTAGGGTTATGGATTATTATATTTAATTAATAAGAATTGGTGCATTGCTTTACTTTTATTAATGATTGATTGAAAATATATAAATTGTAGTCAATCAAAGATTTGTAAATACTTTTTATGAACTTAAATACACTTTTACTAAATTTGAAGAAAATCGTTTTGCATTCATTTGCATTTTTAACTGAAATCAATCTAAGTAACAATATCAATTTTTCACAAATTTCTTATACTGCTTCAAAGCTTCTGATATATCTGCAAATGCACACGACTACTCATTAGTCGAATCTGATGAAAATCGTATAATGGCACCATGTTATCGTGGAAAAAGAAAACGTTATATTCCACCGGAATGGCTTAAAAAGAAGAGATGTGAGCTAAAATTAAGTATGTAAACATTTCAAAAGGCATCCAAAGGAAGCACTTGATCGTTATTATTTTGTGTGTGTATTTTTGACGCCAGTCTAGGCTATGGGAAGTTTTTAAGCCCCAACAATATTTAAACCTCAATATTTACCTAACTGAATTGAAAATTTTAATGATGATACATTTTTGGGTATTGGAAACTGGAAGAATTTTTTTTTAAAAACTATTCGACTAATCTTTACCTTAGATACGTATTCGAATAATCACGTACAGCTACTTTAATCACATCGGCTATTCTTTTACACTAATCAAAATTTTACACTTGTACAAAAATACTTTACAAATTAACTAATACAAAACATTCGAAATTTTTGGTATTACTATGAATTGGCATTAATTTAGGCCCCATTGGCCATTGTGTACCCACAACACCTACTACTACAACAACGACTACTACTACTCCAACAACTACAAAAACAACTTTAAGTTCCAATGTACAGCAATCACGCTCGGCTAAATTGAATGCATGCCCCCCCGAAATATTTTGCTTGAACGGTGGTACTTGTAGTGGATTTGCTTCAAATTACACTTGTATATGTGCTAGTGGATACACAGGTTTGGAACAAAATATAATTTAAATATTTTCCTTATAAGTACCTCTAGAATAAATTTATACAATAATTTTTTAATAATAATGTTTTAAAGTAATTGTAAAAAAAAATTATATTTGATTTACATTTTTGCTATTTTCGTAGTTGATTCAAGTACTGTTATTGTTAATTGGTAATAAGATTGATCACTCAGTATAAAAATTAACCTCAATATTATTATTAACATACATTTGATACTTAAATTAAATAAAGGTTACAACTGCGAATTGCACTCAAATGATAATGGAGGTCCAACAAGCATACCTCAAACCGCTTTAGCCTGCAATAATGGTGGAAAGTGCCTCAACGGCGGCACCTGTTCCATGAACGGCACACATTGCTATTGTCCGAATGGTGTTACTGGAGAACGTTGCGAAAAACTTGAGCCCTGCACTGCATTGAACTGTCAGGAGCCCATGACATGCATACAAAATAAATGCGTTTGCCCCGAGAATAAAGTCTGCACCAATTGTGCCACACAACCATGCCGCAATGGTGGCGTCTGCACTGATTTAGGCAAAGGCGACTACGTCTGCAAGTGTACATCCGGCTGGATGGGTCGCAATTGTGAGAAGGATGTGGATGAGTGCGATACACGTCCAAGTATTTGTGGCAACGGAATATGCAAGAATGAAGAGGGCTCGTACAAGTGTTATTGCACGCCTGGATTTACGGGTATCCACTGCGATTCCGATGTGGACGAGTGCTTAAGTCGACCATGTCAGAATGGCGCAACGTGTAATAATAAGGTAGGCATTACACTAGATTTTTTACTATGTATCTCAATTCTGTTTATACTAAAGTGCTCTGTAATAAGTTACTAAATCATAATTAGTTGTTTTTCTTTAAATACGGAAAGCATCGGATTTTAAGACAAGTGAGTCAAGTGTTGTGATTCTCACAATATATTGTATTTACCGAAATGTATTCCATATCCAATAAGTTTAACCAAAACACAAAAATCCTCACGGCTGAGTGGAGTTCTCCTTTGATTGCTTTATCGAACTTTTCTCGATTCGCGGTACATAATGCTCGATCCCGTACTTACACAAATTTTATTGATACCTAAAACTCAAAAGTACTAAAATTCTTAGTAGATTAAGAATTTCCCTTTATGTAATATAATTATTTATTAAATGTGTGGATGTTTTTTTAATGTTCCTATCGATTATTCTAGATCAATGCTTACGAGTGTGTCTGTCAACAAGGTTATATGGGCTTGAATTGTGAGATCGACATTGACGAATGCAGTAGCAATCCCTGTTCGAAGGGTTCCACTTGTATTGATATGGTTAACAATTTTACATGTTCGTGCATTCCGGGAATGACAGGTCGCTTCTGTGAAATTGATATTGACGATTGTGTCTCGGCGCCATGCCAGCATGGTGGACGCTGTATCGATGAACTCGGTGGTTTCCATTGTGATTGTAATGCCACAGGTTATGAGGGCCATTTGTGCGAGATAAATATTGATGAATGCGCCACGAATATGTGCACGAACGGTGCCGAATGCATCGACAAAATTAACGATTACTTTTGCAAATGCTTTCTCGGTTATAAGGGCAAGAATTGTGAAATTGATATAACTGAGTGCGAAAGTAACCCATGTCAGTATAATGGCAATTGTCTGGAGCGCTCAAATATGACACTGTACACGCTAAGTCAAAGCATGGATTTACCAGATATATTTAGTCGGCCATTCTCGTTTCAGAATGCTAGTGGGTGAGTACTTCTATAAGTAGACTATTTATTTTATTTTATTAATTTATTGCTTTCAGATATGAATGCGTTTGTGTTCCCGGAATTGTGGGTAAAAATTGTGAAATCAATATAAATGAATGCGAAAGTAATCCATGTAGTAAACAAGGTACTTGCAACGATGGTGTAAGTATAACATTTTAAAATAAAATGGGTCTTCTCAGTCTTGATGCACACATTTCCAATCTTTCAATTTTAAGATCGGAACTTATACTTGTGAGTGTGACCCTGGATTCGAGGGTACTCATTGTGAAAAAAACATCGACGAGTGCGAGAGGTAAAGTAGAAAATATAAATTTAAGTCATTCCGTTCGGCCCGAAATCGGTTTTCAACATGTAGCCTATAATTCTAATAATCTAAAAGTCTAACAATTAAAAAATGAATTAGTTGTATTCTGATGAGTATTTCTTTAAATCTTGTCACAGATACAAACCATGTGGAGCTCACGGCACTTGTATCGATCAAATGAACGATTACGATTGCGACTGCGACGCGAATTATGGCGGCAAAAACTGTTCGGTTCCGTTGACAGGATGTGTGCGCCTGCCATGTCTCAACAGCGGCTTCTGTAAGCCGTATTTGGTCAATGAAACGGAACATCTGTTCAACTGTTCATGTCAGCACGGATTTCAGGGAGAAACATGTGAGAAAACTACAACAATTTCAATGGTTGTCAGCAGTTTAATAACTGTGGAGACCCAACGAGAAGAGGGTTACGACATTAATTTGCAGTTCAAGACCACACTTCCCAATGGTGTGTTGGCTTTTGGCACATCAGGTGGCCAAAATGAGCCAGTCAGTTATATTTTGGAATTGATCAATGGACGTCTGAATTTACACTCGTCACTGTTAAACAAGTGGGAGGGTGTTTTCATTGGTTCGAAACTCAACGATAGCAAATGGCATAAAGTGTTTGTCGCGATCAACACTTCACATTTGGTGCTGTCAGCCAATGACGAGCAGGCTATATTCCCGGTTGGATCTTATGAGACAGCAAATGGCAGTCAACCCTCTTTCCCATTGACATATTTGGGTGGCACCATACCCAATCTAAAGTCCTATCTTCGTCATCTGACACATCGTCCTTCGAGCTTTGTTGGCTGCATGCAGGACATTGTTGTGAATGGTAAATGGATCTTTCCCGAAGAACAGGCGGGCGTCGACAAGGATACTACGCTAACCAATATACAAAGTGGCTGCCCGCGTACCGAACAGTGCATTCCGAATCCGTGCCACTCGAATGGTGAATGTACAGACTTGTGGCACACCTTTTCATGCACGTGCCAGCGGCCACACTTCGGACACACGTGTAAATACAGTGAGTATATGAATAGTTACAAATCGACAAGCTATAATTTACAATTTTCTAAACTGACCTTCGCTCTTTTGTTTAGACATTACTGCGGCTACTTTTGGCCACGAGAATACAACACACTCTGCTGTTATTGTGGAAACGAATGACGTTGCGCGGCGTGTTATCAGATCCATTCTAGATATCTCCATGTTTATACGTACACGCGAACCAACTGGGCAAGTGTTTTATTTGGGCAGCGATCCAAGAAAAACGGCTGCAAAAGGCGCAAGTACGTTCAATCAAAAATGCAAATTCATTCAAAGTACAATTATTCACTTGGTTTATATATGTTATACTACTAGGTGACGCTGGTGATTCGTATGTCGCGGCCAAATTGCACGGAGGTGAGTTGCTTGTCAAAATGCAATTTAATGGCACGCCGGAAGCATACACCGTCGGCGGCAATAAACTGGACAATGGCTACAATCACCTTATCGAGGTCGTGCGCAATATGACGCTTGTTCAAGTCAAGCTCAACGGTACCGAGTACTTCCGCAAAACGTTATCATCGACTGGATTGCTTGATGCACAAGTTTTGTACTTGGGAGGACCAGCGCCGACAGTTGAATCATTACTGGCAACTCAGGCACCGCCAACTTTTAACGAGCCTGGTGCCGCTCTGCCAGAGGAAAACACTTTGCCCACGACAAAGGAAGATCAAGATAAGGACTACTTTAAAGGTATCATACAAGATGTTAAAGTAAGCAACGGTTCACATACAATGATCGTCGAGTTGTACCCGCTGAATGAGGAGGATTTAGGACTTCCGCCTCCATTCGGTGTGGTCACAATAGATCGCTCATCGGTGCTCAAAGGTGAAGTTTCGAATGATCTATGCCGCAAGAATCCCTGTAAGCATAATGCCGAATGTCGTAACACATGGAATGATTATGTGTGTACCTGTCCCAATGGTTATAAGGGTAAAGATTGCCAAGAAATTGAATTCTGCGCGTTGGTAACATGTCCGGGTAACAGCTTGTGTCAAAATCTTGACGACGGCTACGAGTGTTTAACTAATATAACTTTTAAGGGAAATGAGCGAGCACCACTAGCGTTCTCATACTTTATAGAGCCTAATGTAGCGAATGGTGCCGTGGTAAGCGAGGAGCCTGTTAAGAACTTACTCAAGCCTGCAATAGAAATAGCATATCGGACACGTGCCGGTGGTACTTTGCTCTACATTGAGAATCACGACAGCTTTTTCGAAATCGGTGTTAACCAGGGACAGGTGACTGTTACGTGGAAATTGAATCAGGAGCAGTTTGGCGAGACAAAGCGCTTTACCAAGGACAACTCGGAAAAGGGTCTCGAATGGAGTCGTATCTATTTGCGCGTACAGGCTGGCAAATTGGAGGGCGGCTGGAAGGGTTGGGAGAGTATGGTCGATCCGTCGCCTGCATTTACCGCCGACATTGATCAGGCGGCATTCCAAGAGCTCATCTCTAGCGAAACACAAGTTTATTTGGGTGGCATGCCGACGGACAGTCAACAGGCGCGTGGCACTAGTTCCTCGCAACAAGGTTCCAAGTTCAAGGGTTGCTTGGGTGAGGCTCGAGTCGGCGATCTTCTGTTGCCGTACTTCACAAGTGCTGAAATGTACCCGCGTTCCGAGAATGTGTTAGTGCAGCCCCATTCACAATTTCGATTAAACTCGTCGAAACCGGAGGAGGGTTGCATTTTGTGCTTCCAGGCCGACTGTAAAAATGGCGGTTTCTGCAGCTCACCCTCAGAGCAGTATGCTTGCGAGTGTTTGGCAGGCTATGAGAGTGATGATTGTTCGGTGGACATTGATGAGTGCCTTACGGCTACGTGTGAGAATAACTCGACTTGCATTGACAAGGTTGCTGACTTTTTGTGCAGTTGTCTGCCAGGATATGAGGGTCGCTTCTGCGAACTCAATATTGATGAGTGTGCCTCGGAGCCGTGTCACAATGGCGGTAATTGTACCGATGGCATTGCAATGTTCTACTGCGACTGCACGGAGGAGTATGCTGGACCGCAGTGTGATGTTCTTAAGCAAGTCACGTGTGAGAATTTACCCTGCAAGAATGGATCGACATGTGAAGATGGATTCAGTAAGTAGATAAACAAATATAAGTAATTTGACTGGGCCTAAAGATCGTTTTCGTATGATTATTTATAGATGCAAGTACTGGCAATAACTTCACCTGCTCGTGCATGGAAGGCTTTGAAGGTCCACTATGCGAGTTGCTTTTCTGCGAGGCAACACCATGCCTAAACGGAGGACTCTGCATTATTGCAGATCCAATGGTAATTTGTGCAGATGAATAAATGAGTTTCCAACATATAGTTTGAGGCATACTTTATATTTTTACAGATACCGCTGTGCAAATGCAGCCTTGGCTATGCAGGACGTTTCTGCGAGACGGATATTAATGAATGCGAATCGAATCCCTGTCAGAATGGTGGTCAGTGTGAAGATCACGTTGGCAGTTATGAATGCAACTGCACTGATACCGGCTTTGAGGGCATCAACTGTGCGATCGACATTGACGAGTGCGCAATGAGTATCGAGTATTGCGGTGGACTAGGACGTTGCATAAATCTGCCCGGTTCGTTTAAGTGCATCTGTCAAGATGCTTTCTGCGGTGCATACTGCAATTTTACGGATCCTTGCAAGAAAGGCGTTCCGCTGTGCATGAACGGTGGCACCTGTGTAGAGGCATGCGGTGACGAGGCTGATTACTTCTGTAACTGCACAGATGGATTTACGGGGAAGAACTGTTCAGCATTGGTAAGAAAGCAGAGTCTAGTAACTTTTAGACAATTTTAAATCTCCCGCTTTCCTTTTTACTTTCACAGATTATCGCAAAGGAAGAAGGTCCATCGACTGCTGACATTGCGATCATTGTGATTCCAGTGGTTGTAGTGCTGCTGCTCATTGGCGCTGCACTGCTGGGCACGTTCCTGGTGATGGCGCGCAATAAACGCGCCACACGCGGCACATACAGTCCCAGTGCGCAGGAGTATTGCAATCCACGACTGGAAATGGACAATGTACTAAAACCGCCGCCGGAAGAGCGGCTGATTTAGTAGAACCTCAAACACACCCTAAAAAAGACGAGTCTCATCAGCCAGACGATGAATTCATGATAATGATAATAACGATGATGAAGATGATGATATTTTTAATTTGTAATTACTATTTTGATATATGTTTAATTTCGATGGTATTCAAAGTGCGTCATCGCGTCGCACCTAAGTATCCGCCCATTTTCTATAAGTTTAGTTTAAGCTGCTTTGCAGAAATTCTCAAGAGTGACAACCAAACAGACGGACGGAACAGTTATTCGGTTCATGTTTGAACAAATTAAACATTCCATTCTTTCCTAAGTAATCAGCAAACAGAGGGAAACCTTTTCTAATACTTTAAATTCAATTAAAATATGGACAAATTTGGATGACACCTCCCGATCTAGACCGACCCGAGTATCCTCAGTGCTGCTGGGGCCCTTCAAACGGCACCAGCAGCCACTTAGTTATGTTCTTAGGTAGCCAATGATTAATTTATTACTTATAATTGTTTATTTGTTAAACTCGACGGAACTTTTAGTATTAAGATGAAAATCAAAATCGTGTTAAAAAACGGATAACAGAAAAATTTATCGACTCTTGTGCTCAGTAGCTTCGATAGCTTGCAGAAGTCTCTAACTTGGTTAATGCGTGCAGATCTGGAAATTTATTCTTGGAGAATTTTTTTCGCAAGAGTTTAATTAAAAATAATTTTCGCATGGAAAATATAAGAAAGTAGCACGACATTTGCTATTAAAAAGAAAAAGAACAAATTTAAACGTAATAAAATAATAATTCTGGTTGCTGACGTTATTTTATTGCCAAAAAATCAAAGCCAATTCTAGTTCAAATGGATTATCATTTGAAATTAAGTGCACATTTTTATATCATAGTTAAAGTTAAATTTAAATTTTATTGCAACTTAAAAATTTAGTCCAGATAGTATGAAAAAATTTGAAAAAACTAAATTGGAAATTACATTGATATCTGCCCGAATTAAAAGAGTTAGAGACTTTTACAGTAGTTGAGAGCGGTTGAAAAAGAACCACAGTATAGTATTTGTTTTGTTTTTAATGATGTAAGGCCATCATTTGAGGAGCAATACGTAAAAATAAACTAAAATTGCCTGAAGCCTATTTAATAGATAAAATTAAGAGTGTTTCCTTTAGTTTGGACAATTTTGTAAATAGACGCGACAAATGAACTAAACTAAAATTAAACTTGTGTAGTTTTAGCTGAGCTAAATATATATTTTTTAACACCGTGTGGCCTTATATATATTTTTTTTTTTGAATTTTCGAAAATTTTAAATATATATTCGACTAAATAATTTGTTAGTTTTAAATGTATTAACTTAAGAGACTGCAATTTAAGTTTGCCTTACATGATTTATAAAAGCGAATAAATTTTAAAAGTTTACAAACACTTGAGCGTTTTTTACTTTAAATAATTTTATTTTCTTTAAATAATTGCCACAGTGTTACCTATTAACATTTTTATTGGCCTTTGCTTTTGCGTTCTGTTCCGTTCTGTGTAATTCATACAATATTATTAATGTTAGAATAATTTCAGTAAAATTACACCGCAGGTAATAATAATAAATAAATGTTCTAAGATAATTTTAGTAAATTTAAACGATGCTTTTAGCATAGAAAGAAACTGCAAATTGATTTGGTAATTTTGAATGTGTTCCAGCCAATTATATTATAAGCTTATGTTCTAAACGAACAAGATGTCAAAAGTGTCTGATTGCTATACTGAGTAGAGAACCCAAAATCCATTGTTTCCTGCAGCCAAAGCTAGTTGTGATTTTGTGCTTTGCGTGGTGTTGTTATAGTAATTTTTTCGCCTTAGCTTGCATTGGGTCTCATTATCATTATCAAGTTTAAACCAGCGATGCGACCCACTTAAATTTGCTGCTGCTTTGGATTTCATGATGGTAAAAGTTGCACTCTAACTTGTTGATACAGTTATTGCCAAAGCGACACGGTTTCGGATGGTAAAATGTGCAGCCAACTTTAGTGCAAGTCGGATAGTATTTGCACATGGCGCTCGAGGCAGCAGGAGCGACCGAAATTGATTTATAATTTTGCACGGGCACCACATGAGAAGCTGCAAATGGTAACAAAAATATGACCTTAGAAATTAGCTTATAAGTAGTCGGTATTTGGTAGGCGCCAATTAAAATCATTTTTACTTACACAATGGCGGCGCTGTTGGTTGCAGCAAACTGATATTCCTTTGTCCACTGTGCGAGTAGTTGCAATCTAAATTACCACAAGCCATATCGAATTTGCAATGCGGATGTGAGTACATGCATTTGTCTGCGAATTTGCAGTTGGGAAAGCTCTTGCACGGCGCCGTAGGATGATAAAATTCGCAAAATTGTTTTGTGCAGTTTGGATGATATTTGCAGCGCTCCTTTGGCTTGTTGACCTTAATAACAGCTGAATCGAACGACACAGAGCTCACTAAAATTAATACAAATAAAATTATGTTGAAATTTACCTAGGTTGCAAAGGAAATACTAACGTGACGGTATATTTTCATATTTATTTGCTTCTGCTCCACGAATTGTAATTTTGCGTCGCTCTTCGCCACGACGGCTACTACCGCTGCGCTCATACGAAGAATCTCGTTCGCGTTCACCGCTCCTTGAACGTCGCTTTGGCGGTAGAGGTCCATCATCGCTTTGTCGACGTTCACGATGTTCTTTAGACGAGCCTCTATCCAAATCAAATTTAATCGGCATACGTTTGCGTTTCAATGTTGAAGGCGAAGTACGTGTGGGCGTTGTTGCTTTGTGTTTATCTTCAGCGTTGCTATCGTTGCCACTAGTTGAACGCTTTGATCTGGTTGTGGGTGGCAATGGAGGCGTTGTAGAGCGTTCTTCATCTGCGCGACCGCTTCGTCGTTTCAATTTTCGTTGATCCGGTGAAGCTTTTTTTGGACTCATATCCTCGTCTTCGGAATCATTCTTAATGATTATTTTCTTGATGTCCTTTGGCTTGCGATATATTTCGATGAGTTCAGTACGACGGGGTGGTGGCGGCGTATTGCTTGATGGCGAAGAATTGGAAGATTCTCGTTCACTGATGCGTGTTGTATGGGTTGATGGTGAAAGCGACGAAGACGCTTTGGCTGATAGACGCGATTTGATATCATTCTTGCGAGATCCAGCGCTACCGCCGCTGCCCGACGTTGAGCGATGCATATGTGTAGTAGAAGACGGCTCGGCACCACCGCCATTGTGTCTTGAATTTGATGTCGACGACGATGATGAGACCTGAGGCAGTGGAGATGCTGAATGTGAGTGTTTGCTAGAGCCGTCAGCAGTGCGTTGTTTATATTTGGGAGGAGGAGGCGATTTATCGTCTGCAATAACAAATAAATGATTTAAAAAAAGAGTTTACTACCTTTTCTATGTACTTTTGCAACTAACCATTCAGAGTGACCACAAATTGTGTCTTGACCCGCACCATTTCATCCTCCTCATTATCTTCGTATTCGGGATCAACAAAACTGACAATACAAAAATATAAAAACATTATTTTAAAAATTACACATTAGAGTTTTTCAAATTCACCTTTCGCCATCCATATCGGCGCTATGATCATCGGCGCTGTCGTGTTGTAATTGCACTTGATACCGCTCGTCATCGTACTCGTGCTGATCATCTGAACCAACGGGTGCAGGCACATATTCTTCTTCCTCCTCCTCCTCCTCTTCCTTATCGATATCACTGTTTAACGATTTGCGCTTAAGTAGTGTGGCGCGTTTGGAACCGCTCTCTACCTCAATGACTAAATTCTGTGTGGTGCGTCTAAAAAGCGTCGAACAAGCGGAAGAGGCTGCACTGCATTTAAGACGCTCGCGATAGGATTTCGTGTACAGCTTTGGATTTCGTTCGTCATTGACTTTAATTTCAACACTGCCAAGACGTGCGCTTATCTGTTTTTTTGGTTCCTTGGCAATAGTTTTCTTTGATTTGGCGGCAATAGTGGAGCGTTGTGCTTCGGCAACAGCGCGCAGCAGCAGATTTTTGCAAGCCTGCTTACTGGGCGAGACAGGCGGCCGCGGCTTGATTTTAATGATCGAATTAACGGGCTTATCATTGATATCATCGTCGTCGGATGATTCAATTGCGGGCTTGGCAGGCGCAACAATGACTCGCGATCCAATGCGTTGGCGTTGCGGCGGCGGTGGTGACAAAGTGACGCTCGAAGCGCGCTTTTGTTGTTTCTGTAGCTTGGGGGGCGGTGAGTTGGAGCGTCGGTTGCTGAAAGGATTGTGGTGCGATTTTTCTTTTGCCATTGCTGCTGATGCTTCATTGCGTTCTCCAGACACTGTGGCGACGACGGATGCCGGCACTGACGAGGACGATGAAGTCGGTTGTTCCGGTGACACCGGCAGTCGTCGTGAACGCTCTCTATTGCGTTCGCGTTCAGTTTCCCTGTCACGGCTGCGATTGTTCCGCTCATTTCCACGATCTCGTCGGTCGCCCTCCATCTCTCTCTCGCTTTTTGATTCGGCTCTTCCACTTTCTTGTTCCTTGCGTCTAAATGCGGGCACGTACAACTCCTTCTCTTGGCGCACTCGTCGCTCGCGTGTTGGCGGATCGCGTTGCTGTTGCGACTCACGCTGCGACGTTGCCTTTAATCCCAAACGTTCATGTACCGGACGCTTACGTGCCGCCGCTTGGTTAGGTGGCTCACGGCGCTCTCGTTCCCGACTTCGTCGAGATGATGATGAGGCGTGACCCGTAGTTGCAGTTTCTGATTGCCGATCAACGTCACTGCCTCGTTGACGTTCTTCATTGGAAGAACTACTGGTTCGTACAGCTGCCGAAGAAAGTGGCGGCGGTGTTAGACGTCGGCGATTTATGTTCAAGTACGTGTTTTCTTCCTCCGTTTCAGCAGCTGATACGGACGCGGTCGATTTTTGTTTATTTGTGTCGCCAGGTGTCTCGAACACAATTGGACTTCTTGCTTTTGCTGGTGGCGGTGTCTTGTGCGGTTTTTTGACCTGGAAAAGTATAAATTATTGGTTAATGTTAACCATTTAGCATTAGGTTAATAGTAAAACAAAAATATTTTTTAATAAACTCTCATTATTTCCGTACCAAATCGCCTGCTTCATTGAATTCATCAGCGCTGCCGTCATCCTTTAAGTTAAGAAAATCCTCATCTTCGCTTTCTCCCCCGGCAACATCTTCATTTAATTCGCCCAGCTGCTTTAAATGTCGCTTGGCAGCGTAAATTTTCTTTTGAATATCAGCCAACTCAGCCAAATCTTTTTCACGATTGACACTGCTGCCAGCACCAGACGCAGCAGCAGTAGTAGATCCACCCCCATCAGTCGTAGACGAAATTTCCGATATTGTTGGAATATCAAATTCATTGGTTTCTTCGGACTCGTCGCGCGTTTCCTCGTTGGCGTTCTTTTTCCCTTTGCCTTTTTTTATATTAGCTGCCGACTCTGATGCTACGTCTAGTGATTTTTTGGCCTTCTCCAGCAACTCTTCGGCAAAGACATCCGTTATCGAGTTAATGACAGGTATAGAGCCGGTTGTTGTGGAGGGTCTGTTGTCCCCATCAGCAGTAGCAGCGGAAAAAGAGTTGTCTCCTTCCGTTGAAGATTTTTTAGTAGAGCTCTTATTCTTTTCTTTCTTAGTAGATCTTTTGTCCTTTTTGTTGGTTGTTGTGGTGTCCTCTTTTTGACCTGATTTGCGTTTTTTAGTAGCAGCTACTACGAAATAAAATTTTGTTTAACATATGTGAAGTCACGTTGATAAAAAGTTTGTTTTGTTTATAATACAAATAAACTTGTATTAAATGGTATTTAAAAATAAAACCAAATTATATCTAAAGTAAATTTAAACAATTAAACAATTAATAAGTAGACTAATAGAAACTATTTTAAAAAAGAATTCTTATATTAAAATCATTAAATCATGTGTCCCACTCTCACCTGCTCCAGCTGCGGGCAATGTCACCTCCTGCAACTTTTGCAAAACCTCATGCAGCCAAGTGACAAACAGTTCCGTCTGGCTGCCCAGAAAAAGATTTAGATCGGATATCATTTGTTGCTTGGAGCGCTTGTTCGCCACCATAATCATCACGTAGTCTGGCAGTTCGTCATCAATGTAGCCTGAGGAGCCCCCCGTGCCAAGTTCGAGTAATTTGGCCTTGACGGCGCTCTGTTAAAAATGAACGAACATAAAAAATTAATAACTATGAAAATTGATTTTTCAATTTTTCTTTTACTTTCTCAAAACTTACTCTCATTTTCTGTCCAATTTCCGTGCCAAAGTTGTCCATCTTGGTGTGCTTTTTGTTCGTTATTATTCGTGTTCCTTATTCAAAATTGAACTGAATTAATTAATTCATTAATTAAATAATTAAGTAATTAATTTCAACAAATTTCTTCAGCACGTAACAAAATTATCCTGCCACTAAGAAAAAAACAAACTTTTGTGCTAGTGATGGAAGAATTAAACTCTTTCCTTACTCCTCACACCATCTTCGTTTCCAAACTTTACAAAAGTGTTTTGCAGGCATCTAATCCTTACACCATCTGTGCAATCTTTTATTGAAGACAACCACCACCAAAATTAGCATTCAACTTTCCAAACACTATCTGGATCAGGTATGCTTTAAACTTTGTTCTGCTGCAAAGTTGTAATGAAAAAAGTAGAGGTGGAACAAAATATCATCCCTGGGCCCCAAAAACGACAAACGACCTCCAAACAACCTTTTGAAGAAGAATTTACTTGAAATTTCTTTGCAATCCTCCAGATAAGCAGCAGCCGAGCAGCAACGTTCTTCCGGGAGTCAGTCGTCGCTTAGCAGAAAACAACAGAATTTATATATTTTGATATTTGGTAAGTCCAAAAGTGCAACTAATATCGCAGAATAAATCAATTGCGAAATGTTTGGTCGGCCACAAAAGCCGGATTTGGTGCTTGTGTGCAAAATGAAACTTCCAGCTGTTTTGCTCTTTCGTAACACGTAACACATCGCAAAACGTCCGTCATTTGTAAATCGTAATTTATGCAATTTGTGGTATTTTCTTGTAAATTTTGGTTTTTCTCGTTTTGCAATAATTCTCAAGAATTTTTCGATTTTTATGTCACACTAATTTAATTTTTAAGCAGACTTTAAAACGCATTTGATCTTGAAACAGCCCTACCTGAGAGTGGCGCCACCCACCATTCGGTCGGAAAAGTCTCAAATCACATTAAACGCCACCTCCTGTCTAATTGCTTTTGGCTTTTTTGTTGCATCTATTTGGCTGCAAAACTACTCAACTAAAAGCAAAACGAACCAACGAACTTTGTTCGAGAGATTGCTGACACCCAAAGAAAATATGTTAGACAGTTAATCGTTAATGTTTTTATCCTTCCCAATGGCGCCTCGAATTGATCCCAAATTAATTTAATTAATTGTATATCTAAATCAAATTCTTAAAGCGCATATATTGAAGAATGCGGAGTATTTGTTTTGCCTTTGCGATAGTTCAAGTACCCCACACATTTTCTTGTAAGAATAGTTCCATGAAATATTGCTCTCCAAACTATTTTAGTTTTTGAATAAAAACCTTCTTAAAAGTTTGCCAAGATAACGATTTAATCGCATTATTCATTGATTGATAAGCTTTTTTTCTGTTACATGTATTTTCGATTTCATTGCTCACAGAAAACTTTAAGTTTTACTAAATATTCTTGAAATAAATTGATCAATTTTCTAAAACGTATTTTTTCAAAATTTGTATTCTAAATGAATTGATTATGATTGATTTTAAATAAACAATTGTAAAAAGGTCGTAAATCGTAAATCCTTTGAAAAAGTATTAAGAATTACTTCTTCATATTTTGGTCCTTTTCCTATGTCTCTTGTAATTTTCTTTTAATGCATAAATAAATCCTTTTTTCTGAGAATTCTCAAAGCTCAAAATTTAAATAACGAAAAAAAGAGAACAAATTAACTGTAGAAAAACCAGAGTAGGGCGCTTAACTTTTTTTATTTATTGACTAGAGCGATAAAATCCACATGTTTTTTTTTGTTTAAATGTCGATTTGTTTAATAATAACATGCTTTAAGAGATTCGGTAGTTTTTACTTTTACTTTTTTATTTTCATTTTTAATTCGATATCTTATATATTGTATCAAAACCGGATTTTGTCCACTCGAAATTTATATTTCATATAAGTATGTACAAATGTTTTTTTTTAATAATTTGTGGGCTCGCTTCTTTTTTGTTGTGTCTGCTGGTTTAACAACTTCGAGTCTTCCACGTTGGCATGGTGGAAGCGTGTATTAATATATTAAAAAAAATCTATTTCCATTTTTTTATCAGCGGTTGTGGCAGCGTCAAAATTATTATTTTTTCTGGTTTTTGTTGCCTTTGCTATTTGGTGTTTGTTGTTGGTTTTTGCTGTTTTGACGACTTTATATTTTTTTTGTGTGCTTTAGTGTTTCTATATAGCTACTTTGAAACCAAACGAAAATTTGAGTAGGTATTCGTATTCAGTCTTGGTGTGATTGTCGTGGAGAAAGGGTGTGTATTGTTTTTTAATAAATTAAGCAAAATTTGAAAACTAAAAAAATACATACATACGTTAAAGTTGTAAAAGAAAGTTAAGCGTTTTTTTTATAATTTAATCGCAAAATTGCAATCATTTTAATTATATATAATTACACACAAATTGTTGTTTATATTTGAAACGAAACGTTCGTTTAATTTTCTCAAAAATAGATTAAAAAACTGATTTAATCTATTAAAAATTATATAAAAGTTGCTATATTTTGCATTTTCAAATAAATTGCCAATTGATTTTAATTAAAAATTTAATTTCCATCGCTTCAGTATATAAAAAGTTCCGATTTCTCTCCTCTTGGTTTCATTTCAATGTCATCGAAGTCAGACCACGGCCATTTCAAAAGACATTTTGTACGTGTGTATCTTATCACGCACCCACAAACACATACACACACATTTAAATAACCATCCAACCAACGAAAAATTTCCAAAATGATTCGCAAGATTTCATAAGCTCAAATGTTGCAGGGAAATACTTTGTCAACAACATTTTGACAACCGACAATGTTTGAAATTGACCTTCGTCAATGTCAACGCTTTGGGTTGTGTTGGCCTGGTCTGGTTGGCCGCTCTTATATGATTTTGTGCCGCTTTGATTCAGGCGCAAATGGTATAAGAAAATCAAGTGAAATGGGGAAAAACGAGTAAATAATTAAAATTTTTTTGTGTATTTGAAAGTGAACTCGAATGTATTTGTATACATTCAAAATGTATGCATTCGGCTGCGCATGTTCAAATGTAAAAACTCATTTTAAGAGAATTTGCGAGAATTTTGTTGTTTTTTTTTGGATGAAAGGTGAAAGCGAAAGTGGGTTATACTCGTATCTTATTTTGTTTTTATTGTAGGCACTTGACTTACTTCCGCTTTTGTATTTTACTATTAGCTCTTTTTCGCTCTTTTGCTCTTTATTGTTCCGTTTCCGTTAAGCTACTTTTTCAATGTTTTTTGTTTAATATATACATACTAGTAGTTTATATATACATATATATATATATAATATATATATATATAATATATATATAAGTATATGAGTTCATATACATATATATTATCTTTTATCATCATTTCTTGGCTTGCGACATTTTTGCTCCAGTTTCGAGCTATCGTCATCAGTGTCAGTCGTATTCGGGAGCAGTGCGTTCGTTCTTTATAAATTAATAAAAGGTATACCAACTGTCGCTCTAGAAAGATATATACACACTTTTACTTTGAGGTCAATTGTCAAGGTTAATTTTTTCGTGATTTTTGAATTTCCAGTTTAAACGAAATTAAATTTAAATTGCTTAAGTTTATTTAAAGTTTATAAAAAATTTTATTTGGAAAATTTTAAACATGCAAATATTTGTTTCATAATATTAATTTAAAAAGTTTATTGATTGTTTATAATTTATTAAATTGTGAAATTTGTTTAACAAAATAACAAATTAAATTAAATTTATGATTTAGGTTTTTTTGTTGCTTATTTATTTTTATATTGTATATAATTTTTTAGGTAGAGTAGGTATCTTGTTTGCTTGGCATATGCTTTGCAACATTGTTTCAGACACATTTACCACCCAAGCAACAATGTTTCTATTCAAATTGAGTTTTATCATTCGTTTTATTTATTCGATTTGTCGGTCGGTCTTTTCTTTGCAGATTTAAAAACCGAATCTCAAAATGACTACCTACTTCAACTACCCATCGAAAGAATTGCAAGCGGAATTGAGCCGCATTGCCAAGGCTATTGTCGCCCCCGGCAAGGGTATTCTCGCCGCCGATGAGTCCGTTTCGACCATGGGCAAGCGCCTGCAAGACATCGGCGTTGAGAACACCGAAGATCTGCGTCGTCAGTACCGTCAGCTTTTGTTCACCACTGATCCCAAGGTCAGCGAGAACATTTCCGGCGTGATTCTGTTCCACGAGACTCTGTACCAGAAGGCCGATGATGGTACCCCATTCGTTGAGCTGTTGAAGAAGCGTGGCATCATTCCCGGCATCAAGGTCGACAAGGGTGTTGTCCCATTGTTCGGCTCCGAAGACGAGTGCACCACCCAAGGTGAGTTTTTTTTTAATTAAAAATAATTTTTTTAAAAGATAATTTGATTTATATATAAATTTGTTGACTACTTTTTTTTGCTCAGGTTTGGATGACTTGGCCTGCCGTTGCGCCCAGTACAAGAAGGAGGGATGCGATTTCGCCAAGTGGCGTTGCGTGCTGAAGATCGGCAAGAACACCCCCTCTTTCCAGGCTATCCAGGAAAATGCCACAGTACTTGCGCGTTACGCTTCTATCTGCCAGTCGCAAGGCATCGTTCCAATTGTTGAACCAGAAATCTTGCCCGATGGAGATCACGATTTGGAGCGTACCCAGAAGGTCACCGAGACCGTCTTGGCCGCGGTCTACAAGGCGCTCAGCGACCACCACGTCTACTTGGAGGGTACTCTGTTGAAACCAAACATGGTTACCGCTGGCCAGTCGTGCTCCAAGAAATACACTCCCGATCAGGTTGCTTTGGCTACCGTTGAAGCGCTGCGTCGCACCGTGCCACCAGCAATGCCCGGTAATTTATTTGAATTTTTAAAATAAAAGAAAATACCAATTTTAAATTTATAAATAATTTTGATAACTGCCAACAGGTATCACTTTCTTGTCTGGCGGTCAGTCCGAGGAGGAGGCCTCCGTTCATCTGAACGCTATCAACAATGTGCCACTACACAAGCCATGGGCCCTGACCTTCTCGTACGGTCGTGCGCTGCAAGCTTCCGTTCTCCGCGCCTGGGCTGGCAAGAAGGAGAATGTTGGCGCCGGTCAAACCGAGCTGATTAAGCGCGCTAAGGTATGTTTTACGGGTTTTAGCATTCATTGTGATATATGAATATAAACATGGGACTGGTGATTTAATTAGATTTTCACATAAGGATTAAATAATCACTTGGTATATGGGCTCATTATTTGTTTAACCGTTGTTAGAAATAAATCAACATTTTCATTTGTAATATTATTTCAGCTTCGAGTCAAATTTGGTTTGATATTAATTAATTTATTATATCTTAGCTCTGATTTAGTTATGTCCAAATACGTATTTAAACAAGAATTACTTTTTTTTTAAATTAATTTATAATTGAAAAATTTTGGTCTTAAGTTTTCCAAACGACCTTTACATCACAAGCATTTTGATATTCTTCTTAACCTTCATTCTACATACCATACATTTAGCTTATTCATTTTGGTTTATTAAACGAAACAGTTTACTCGATCAATTTGATTTGTATCTGATTTTTTCAACGCAAAGTATAATTACTAACACAACTTAATATCAATCATCAGGCTAATGGTTTATCAAGCCAAGGCAAATACGTTCCTGGTTCAATTCCGACGCTTGCTGGCAATATCGGTTTATTTGCGCCTGAGCACAAATACTAAATTTTAGTGTGGGAAATATTCATCTTGATTGTAATCGAAATCTTTTTAAATTCTTTGAGTTGCTGTATTTCAAAGTTTACGTCATCGCATACAAAACAACAAAATTTTCAAAACGAACAAAATTGTAAATATTTATTTTTTACTTAAAAAACGTTTTAAACATTTTGTAGTTTTAGTACAATCTAAATATTATTTGCAAAAAAATACATTGGAATTCAGTGTAAAATTTTTTTTATTGCATTTTGATTAAATTTTAAAAATCCTTTAATCCATTTTCATAAATTTTAAATTTCTATTATTTTTTTTTGTACTTACTAATGCTTCCTTTGACGTATCATTAAATTTATATTTCATTTGTACCTATTTTGAGTTATTTGTTCTTGCTTTTTATTTAAAAAATTATATTTTTTGCTACTTTTTATTTTTTATGCTTTTATTTATTTATTTATGTTATGTTTAGCATGTTATTTAATGTTAATGTTAATTTTGATTATATTTTTGTTGTTGTTATTTTTATTTTTTTGCACTATTATTAAACTAAATCCAACCCAAATCCTTTGATCCCTCTTCCACTTCGATGCAGGCTAATGCTCTTGCTTGCCAAGGCCAATACGTTGCTGGCTCGATTCCTGCGTTTGCCGCGAATGCAAGCTTGTTTGTTGCTAATCACAAATACTAAATTAAACACGTTTTACCGCTAGAGAATTGGCATCACCGAAATTAACTGCAAAATTACCAATTGGCTGCGCTGCTCCAAATTTCTTAATTGGCATAAAAACACTTTTTCGTAAGAACTAAAATTTTCAGCATGGACAGAGCAAGATCATGTTTCAACTGTAACTATAAAAACAAACCAAAATCCCAATAATAAAAAAAAACAATTCCTTGAATGTGTAATTTTTATTTTAACTCATAATTTTTATTTTATTGTTTATTCATAGTCCATTTGTTAAGTTTATTAAATGTGCCCGGTGATTTAGTGTCCGAAATCAGTTATTAAACTTTTTTTAGGTATTTATAGTTAAGGATACAAATTGACATTTGAAGTAGAAAATAAGGATATTAGTAATTTTAAATGACAAAATAGAATCCTTAAATTTAAAAGGCGGTAAAAAATTACTTTATTATTAATTTATGTACTGATCAACAATTTTACTTACATTTCCTTTAAAAAGTAAAAGAAATATGCCGATTGCTACTTTTTTGATGCAATAAAAAGAAACAATAATTTTTTTCCACATCACTTTACATATTTAAAGGCCACTTCAGTTGGTCATATTTGCCACAGAAATTATTTAATTAAAAAAATAAAAAATCCTGAAGGCTAAATAAAGTATGAAGTAAAGTAAATGCAATTCACTTTGCAACGATAAAAGGTTTTTGTGTGGTGTTGTGCAAACGCTTACTCCGGAAGCGTTCTTGTTTATTCAGATTCAAATTTAATTATCGTGGGATATGCGAGCAATCCTTTTTGATAACCATATTTTGTTGTTGTTTATTTTTGTTTTTCTTAAAAAATAACATTTATCTTTTTTAACTCAATTCAATTCAATTTGTTTTATTTTATTTTTATGGCACAAAAGACCCTTTGTCGATTTTCGTTGAAATGCCTTTGCACATAATTTATTGCATTAAAGAATAACAACTTTTAACTTGTACAAAATAATTAAATTGAAATGTACGAAAGCCCGCAGGTGCCGCGCCGTGCTTATGCCGCTCTGAAAAAGCACAACAAGCTAAATTTTTGAATGAAGGAAGGTTGGTTTGAGCAGGGGATGGAAGACGCAAAGCGCAAAGTGAAGTCGACTGTAAAAATTGTACTTTGAGTGAGGTACACTTTGCACAAAGTTAAATTTGGCTTGGACGAAAAAAAATACTGCAAAGGCAAATAAAAGCAAAGTGCCCGAATTGCCTTGAAACTAACCGATCCTTGAAATTAAATTTCGGAGTGCTGCGGCTGACAACGGCATTGCAAGCTTATTCTATCTTTTCAGACAGGAAGCAAAAAGTTGTTTAAAAACATGATTTAAAAATTCACTGACAAACTATTTTTTAGGTCAATTAATTTCATAAGATTTTTTTCATTAGGTAGATAATAAACTAATCAAATTAGTAAGATATGTTAATAATTTATTATATAAAATTAAGAAATTGTATTTAGGGCCTAAAGTGAGGATGAATACGATTATCGCATTTATATAGAAAATAAAAGTTATTAATCTTTAATTTTATCAATTTTCCAGGGTAACGGCGAAGCCTCTATTGGCAAATATGTTGCCGGCAGTGTTGTTGGTGCTGGTGCCGATGCAGCATTGTTTGTTGCCAACCACGCTTATTAAATAACAACAAAAAACACTTCATGTAGACAACTATATTGAACAAAAAAAGAAAAAGGATAAAGATTATTGTTTGCAAAGGTATTATTAAGGACAACAAGAATGATGATAGCAACAACAACAACAATAGCAATAGGACAACAACTTAAAGCTGCGCCGTAGAGGTATAAAATTAAGCACAAACATATACAAAGAAGAAAAAAAATGATTCAATAAACTGAAACAATAAAACAAACAAACTACTTAAACGTATTCATTGTGTTTCCCCCTACCCAAACTATTCAGGGTTGTTTAATAAATAAATAACATATATATTGAAAATAAAAGTTTTATAGACAACATCAAAATAAAATAACAAACTAAATAAAAACCGACAAATACGGCTGACACATATTTACAACATTTGTTATTATCATCCTGCAGTGTTGTTGTTTGTAAACAAACAAACAAACACAATTTTAAGGCATATTTAAACACTATTAAATTTTGTGTAGTATTAAACAAAAGTCAGTTGAACACTTTAACAGGATTTTAATGAACTTACACTATTCTCATTGTATTCTTAGCTTGTAGATTTCGAAACTTTTGATTTTGATTGCAAATCGGAGCTTCGTTCCTTGATAGTAAAAAATAGAAATTAAAAAGAAAAGTGTTTGCATTGAAGAGGCACAAAAATAATAAAAACAAAAAGTTTTCAATGCTTTGGAAAAATGTCTTTGAATAATTTAATCATGAACTAAATAAATACTTTAGCCATATCGTTGTTAAATTTGTAAAATTTTTATTTATATATCTACGAATGTTATCGTTATCGCTACTTCAACATTCATTTCAAATGGTCAAAAATAAAGTTACCTGTCAAAAAAATCACTGTCTGTTAATTTTAATTTTTGATTTTTCTATAGGACAAGGAGAGGCTTTTTCTACCAACAATTTAAAAGCTTTTGGATTGGGTTAGATAGTTTTCATTCAAAAACAAAGATTGCAAATTTAAGCAAGTTGGTATTTTCCAAAATTATTTCTATGTACATTAGATTATATAAAAATCATATTGAGGAGCTTAATGTAAGGGCGAACGTTTTCTCAGTCACTCTCCTCAAATCCCAAAAATATTAAACGCTTAATTTATAAACTTTTCAAAAACAGTTACATTGTTGCTTCATTAGTGTGAAAACTAATTTTAAAGTTTCTTCCCCATCAACGCTCTTTGTCTGCAAATACGACACAAACAGTTTAGAGGAGAAACTTTTCTTCGAAAACTATTCCAAATTTAGCGCAACAGTTTGGACGACTGCCAAAATAGCATCTCGACGCTGCAGCATAAATTACACTAACCATTACAACCGCAAAATGTATGCACCGCAAGCACGCATACATCGAAACTAACGCACGAACGAACGAACGAACGCACTGACGCCTGCGAATAACAAAAAAACAAAACTTCCAAAGTCACCTTCGCCTTGCCTTGTTGCAACGCATCTAGACGCATCGCATTTCGGGAGGTGAATTCTGCGCGTTGTGTCAAAATGTGCCCATGATAACGTTAAGCTTCGCAGCAAGCTGTCAAATTGGTTGCTAATTGGAAACGGGTTGCGCACGTTTTGATTAGTTTAGCTAGTTGGCAGCAGAAGCGGGCATAGCTCGCATATTTGCTCGCATCAGACAGACGCACGCAGTCAGATGAAGCCTTTGTGCAAAAATATCAAACGGCGAACGCAGTTCTACGGTGGGTATGAGTAATTATATTCAAATTTAATTTTTTGTTTTGGCCCGCTGCTCGTTAGCTCATCTGCTCAGCTGCTCAGCTGCTCGACTTAATTGCGCACTTTCAGCGGACGAAATTTATTATTTCGTTTGTGGTCTTTGTGAAACGTTTGAATAATTTATTTGCTGGCTGTTGGAAAATTGCCATTTTCGGGTGTCATCGATGCCAGCCACACTTTGAAATTTTGAAATACAACCACACACATACACACACAGCCAAAATGCAGGTAATTAATAAAGGCGCTTGTTTGCAAATATTCAAATGCAATTAGACAAACGCGCTGTCAATAGGACGCAAATTTGGCGCAAATTTCAAATGTTCGCTAAATACGAGTAAACTAATCGGATTTGTTGAGCGTGTGCTGACGACAGTTTAAATTTTGGTTAAACAAATTTAAAATAACCAATGTTGTGATTCATGTGGAGAACGCTATTTTTTAAATGCATCTAAACGAATATTCTCAACACTTTCGTGAGATTTGAAAATAAAATTTTTAAATTTACTTAATATTTATAGATAACACTGCTTCTTAATGTTGAAATAACATAGCAGTAGTCTTATATTTGTTAGTTTAACATTATGCAGTGTTACTTAAACATGAATTCGAATATTAAAATCAGCTATTTAAAAAAAATTGGTGTTAATTTAGCATGACTTAGTGTCAAATAAAAACAGGTAAATTATAACATTGGGTGCTTTTTGCGCAACATTTCCTGTTATTAAATACAGATAGAACATGTGAAAATTTGTATCTAACAACTGAATAAAATTAATAATACTTAAACTGCTATATTACAAATTTCCACTATATTAATAAAAAAAATATTAACCTGTTAATGTTAATTTTACATGATTTTTGTTTTGTGTAAAAGTATGCTAATCTTTCTGAATTTGCATGCAAATCTATTTGAAGGTTAGCCGCGTCGTATGAGTAACATAAAAATTTAATTCATCTGATCTTCTGAAATAAAGAAGATATTCGCACAAAATAAATATTTAGGAAATCTGTTGAGTTTTAGAGTCTGCCACAAAAGTTGGGATTTTGCACACTTACATTAAGTAAAAACTTGCTATCGAATCTAGATTTTCTCTATTGAGAGTTTGTATTTACGTACAAATCATGCAATTTCTTTTGGAATTATCAAAAAGAAAAAATTCAAGCGGACGTGCCTTGTAGATCCACCTCTGCTTTTGTTGTCACGAAAATTCCTTAAACTTCAAATAAAAAATTTAACGATTAAAACTCAGTGGAATGGATGATAGCTTATAATTGCACCTAGTATCCTAAAGAGGTATGCAGTAAAAACTAATGAAAAATATAAATGAAAACTTAAATTTTTTTTCAAACTTTCTCATTTACTTCCTGCTGAAAACTTCTTTCCTTTGTGATAGCACAAAACGCTGAAAAAATACCTTCCATTTACTTCGCATAAAGGAATTTAGGTCGATGCCATAATTTCCGACACAAGCAGCGAGCGATTTTTCGTTTAAAAATAAACATCGTAACTTTTACACACACATACACACACGGAGAAAAAACCACATCCCGCTGTCATGTTGTGATAACATTAGATTTCATTTTGTGCGCTTCCGAGACGCCACATTGGCTGTGCCTTTTGCTGCCTGCCTGTCATATGCCCTGAGCAACTCAACTCTAGCGTCACTCTCCTTCCGACTAAATGCCATTGTACCAACAACCAACAACCACAAATTTACACCATAACTATCACTGTTGGTATCTCTTTTTGTGTCTGCTTTTCTTTTAGATAGCTACAGAGCAACAACAAACATTTTGTTTTTTTGTATTTAATTTTTCTCGTGCTGTGGCCCACCTAAAGAAAAAGCTGTAGGAGATCCTACATAGGACGACAGGGCAACAAGGACGGGCGCACAGTAAAAAATGCGGCACCTCCGCGCGATTTAGTTGCACCACGTTCCATGTCAGGCCATGCAAAATGCAAATACAATTAGTTCCACTCTGTGGGCACTTGCTGGGTGTGCAGTCAAGAAAACAGCTCACAACACCAAAAGACAACAACAGTCACCAGCCGCCGCACGGCGCTACTCTTTCAGCTTTCTATCTTTCTTTTGATGCAGTTGCGCGATTCTGCTTCTGCTGCTGTTGCCGCATCCTGTAAGGCATGCAGGAGGCGCTTCGTATTTGCCTCATTTTAATGCCGGAGACATTATTTGGCTCTGTTCTATGCCGTACAGCGTGCAGCATGCTGAGGCATGCTTAATTTGAATAAATCGATTGCGGGACTTTTGCGTTGGTTTGATTTTGTTTTTCTTCACGTTCGTTGACTGTTTTTATAAACAGGATTTTAAATATTTAACAGGAGTGGAAACTACTGAATTCATTGTTAGAAGACAGGGGCGTACCGAATATCCACAAATTATAACAAAAAAACCAAGAGAGAAATTTTATGACAAGCTATATACAATATTTCAGTGAAATGTGTCCTTTTTTTTCTGAACGCCCTTTATTCTCGTATATCCTTTGCCACGATCAAACACGTACCGAAAAGTGGTATGTGAAGTCCTATTATCCAAGTGGAGACTAAGATCTAAGATGAACAAGATCGGACAATAACTACTTCCCCCTACAATAGAACTCCACCTTTGTATAAGGAAAATAAATTAGTTAAACTAGTTCAGTTCAAATTCGGTATTTCATATTCAAGTTGTATAACGAAACTGCACACATAAAATGGGCCCCATCCCATACAACAAAAATTAAAATAGTTGCAGTTAAAATTATTTACGTAATCGGATAAGAACAAGGCCCACGTATAATAGAGACAAATAGCACATACGAGTATGTGTCAGAATAGCTTCAGCATAGCCGAAGATAATGTATTGAAATGAGATATGTGACAATAAAAGATTTGTTATTGTCAAAATAAAGACAAATATAAAGTTTAAGAAAAGTGTGGAGCGATAAATTAAAGACCGAAAAAGTCTTTGGAAATATTAAGGATTTATTGGATTTGGATTTAAAGCTTCTCAAATACAAAATATTTGCAAAAAAATTGTTTGCGCCCACAATTTGTTTCATCTGATACGCCCCTGTCGATGTGGTAGATGGGAATTTGTAGGCAGTTTTTGTCGCTTTCGGTTTATTACGCTGCTGGCGCCGCAGCGTGTTTACATTGCTCGAGATTATCGTATTTACCAAGATAAACTTTATTTTTGTGATCCATTTGGAATTTGCTATAAGTATACTCCTCACCTTGCACTCCTCACTCCAGCTGTGCACGAGCATTGAGCATGGACAGGGACACATGCAGGAGGCTTTGTTGCTGTTGATCGATATTCAACTTCTGTTCTGCGGGACATTTTTGTAATCAAAATTGTAGTTTACGATTCTAGGAAATCGTTTGTTCGATTCGAGGAAGAGTGCGAAAATTGCCCTGAAGCATTTTTTAATTGAAAAATTGCCCAGCAAATCCGAATCGATTCAATTCAAGTTGACCTCAGCATATACAAATAGAAAATTAATTAAATTTATAAACAGAAAAGTACGTATGAAGCATGCAAAGTAGTTCGACTATAGTTGGGCTGATTAAGTGATGTAATTACAGTATGTGTCAAATGCATATAGACACCGCCTAACAAATTTGAAACGAACACAAATTTTCTGCTTTTGATTGTAATTTTATAATTTTTTTTCTGTTGTTAATAATTAAATATTTTTGAGTTATTCTATTCTATCGTGCTATATGCTGAATTGATTTGTGTATTAACAATTTTGTTGTTGTTGCAAAGCTTTTCGCTTCTTGGCTTTTGGCTTGGACGCCAGTCAGTCTGGCAGCGCGCATTTCATTTGGTTGTCATTAAGCGGCCTTTACCCTCCACAAACACCATAACAACAACAACAACAACGATAATAACAGCAAAAAAAATCACATAGCTGCCTTTTTCCTGTTCGTTGTGTCGAAAATAAATAAGAGTATGAAAAACGAAAACGAAAAAGAAGAAGCAACCAATTGAATACGGATCAGTGCACAGATTACGCGCTATTTACTGTTTACATTCGAATTCGAAATGAAGGAAATTGAAAAAAATAAATGAAATGAACTGAACTGAAGCCAACCAAAATTGAAATTTCAAGAGAAACCAAGTGTGGACCCTCTTTGCAACACACACACACAGACAGTACAAATGATGATGTTTGATGTTATCATGAAATGTTATCAAAATGTATCAAATCAAAATTGCGAAATAAATTGACACCATTTAATTGAAACAAAATACCAAGCCGAGTGACAACAACAACAGCAAGCACAACAACGAAATGACCACTAACATTAAAATAAACAAGACGGTTGTCAGACGCCAATGTTCAAAAAAAATAAAAGAAAAGGAGGAACACAGAATCCTGTCCATCTCCTTTGAGCTTAAATAACAAAAATTTAAGATGAATCGATTTTATTTGGTCTTTATTCTTAAAAGTGGACTCAGCTCTCATAATTATGGAAAGAAAATTTCTTGACTTAAGAAATTATGTCATATTGTTACAGTTAAAAATGCAAAAGTGGTTTTATTTGTTTTTCCTACTTTGCCAAATTAATTAATTTTGCTTGTACAGGTTCTTTCTTGCGTTGCCATAATTGGTAAGCGCAAATAAATCTTTGCGATATCGTATTACAAAGCTTAAATATTCGTTTCGTATAAACTCACTCACATTGTATGTATGTCTGTATGTAAGTATGTTTGTATGTATGCGTGCACAAATGTGAGTGTATCACATGTAGGCATCGGCTGTTTAAAATTAATGACTTTGCTCAGGTATAGGCGCGGTGTTGACGGGTTCATTTTTTGTTCACTTAATTTTTCATTAAGATTTGCGCAAAAGGTTATTGACTCTAATCGACAGCATTTCGACGACACAATGTTGACGGAAAGTAATGACGAATTCCAAACGAAAACCCCAAAAGGATGCAGTCTTAAAATAGCTCTTGATTTGTATACGAAAATAGTAACGAATATTAAGTGCAACGTAGTAATGCGTAATTTATGCTTACGAATTGTGTTGTTATGCTGCAGAACAGAACTTTTCTCTAGTACCAAGAAATCGTAGTTGGAATGCTTGCCAAGGTCTACGACGAACCTTGACACTTTGCTTTGCTGAACAGAACAGAACAGAACTTCCGTTTCTCACTCGTACTATACATTTGCCAGTGTATCTGTGTCTATTACTAATCGCATTTCATTAGAACGCATTAATAAAGATACGAAGCATTCATCTCTTCTTATGCCGTTGTAGAATTATGTGTGGTTAGCATAATATTAACATTGTACCAAGCCACAGAGAAGCTTTGCATAGCTTTGCCATCTCGCTCGGTCCAAAAAGAAAGTTGCAATTTGCAATTCTAATGGTGAGCAATTACAGTGCGAAATGGGAAAATCATGTGCAACTATGCAACTAAATACATTATGAAATAAATCCGCTTGCGTTTGTTGTACTACAACGTCCGCCTCGTTGCCCCTTTGCTTCCAGCTCGTGCTCATGTCGATTGCATCATACCGAATGTAATTTTAATTATTTTTTGAAATTTATTCTCGCACACTTTCACTGCATTTAATTTATACACTCGCAACATTCGGTATAGAATATGATTTGGTATTATCACAAAACCGCTTATGTCAAGATTTGCTGTTTTAAATACTTTTTTAATGTAGAATAAAACGAAAGTCTAAACGTATATTAAACAATCAGGCGTGTCCAAAATTCTGTATTTAGAAACCACAGTACGAAAGATTGGACAAAATTAAATTTTCTTTCTAAAATATTGGAAAATAAATTCATGTGTTACATAATCAAAACACTTTTTTATGTAAATTTCTTGAAAATAAATTAAGGATACAGAATTTTAATTTTACTGTGCTTACATTTTTTTTATAAATATATCAAATTTACTTCAAATAAGAAAATTATAAAAAAAATTACCGAATACTCAAGGTCGTTATAACACTGTTAATTTGTTATACTAATTTAAAAATTTTAGACTTAGTTGATTCGCAATCAAAAATTTAACTGGACTTACGTTATTGTATAGCATTGCCATTTCTTATTTGACATTTCTTAATTACACGCAAAAGTTTTTTAATTCTGTAGCGTGTTGTACATATGTACTAATGACTTTTTTATATTGAATACTGGAAAAAAAAACTGAACGACACGAAAATTATATAACTTAAAATAAGACTTTTATGTAATAAAAGTACAAAAGAAATAAAGTTAACTGCATTTTTAACTTTCCATTTGACTTAGTTATTTGCATAAGTAGAACGCGTACATCGGTGCGTATAAGTAACATTTTTTACGGTCCTTAGAAATAATATTGAAAAATGAATAACTTCAATTAAATTAAAGTTAAAACATAAAAAGGAAGAAAAAACGAAAACGAATAACGAAGGAGAAAACATGCAGCAGTGCAACTTGAAATGAAACCAATTAAAACGAACAAAAAACCGCAACAGCAAAGAACCAAATCCCATCAACAACCACAACAACAACACCAATAAAAGCAGCAAAAACGTCAACAACATTTGCAGCAACCAAGCAAACGAACGAACGAGCGAGCGAGCGAACGGAAGGCGTTAAGAAGTTTTCATTAAATTTACGCTCTCGCCTAAGCAAGTGATTGCTTAAACGCACATAACGCCCTCCTCGAACGCCCTCTCGGTGGCTGCTGTTATATTTTTATTTTTTGCTTTTCGTTTTTCTCGTTAATTACACCCTTTACATTTTATTCTATATTTTATAGAGAAAATTTCATGATGACAGAGAAACGAGAAAATTGTCAAAATTATGAAAGGCATCCATCGTAAGGAAGTTTAGTGAAGCTGACGAAATGTTCCGAAAGGATTGAATTGTAGCTCAGCGGTTAATTTTTTTATTTCTGCTACAAAAGACGAAGCAATTAAAGTTTGTAATCCACGAAAACTCTTCGAAGATTTCCTATGAAGATAAAACGCACGCTGCGAGCCCTGCAGCGTTCTACCAAACATTTTGGTTTTTGGTAAGAGAGAGATTTGTTGGGATATTCACTGAAGACTTTTTTGTTTTTTGGCTGTCAATCGCGCGAGTGACTTTTTAAGTCATTCACATCACAGTTGAATGTCTCTGATCCTTAAATTAATTTCCACATTACTTTGTGATGAACTTATGTATGTATTTTATTTATATATATGTATGTCTGTATGTATCTCGTATTTGGTGTGTTGTTTCATTTCAGGATAACCTTTGACTTTTTAACTGAATTTCCAAAATAAATGTAACTCTCGACGCCGAAACTATTCTCTGCGACAGCGACCAAGCAAAACAAAAGTGTTAAAGTTAGTTTTTTTCATTGCATTTTTCGCTTTGTTTTTGTGATTTCTTCATGCCAAAGAAAACTTGGAAAATTGACTGCTTTTGAGTTTTCTTAAATGAAATTTGTTAGAAACTTTCGACTGCGACAACGCAAAATTAGTTTGCGAGTATCTGAGATATTTATTACTTTTCGAAAGAAGTTTTCTACTTTTACTTGACCATGGATATTTTCTAATGTCATTTCACTCATTATTATTATTATTATTATTATTTGTTATTATCATTTGAGAAATACTAAAATCACTCGAATTTAAAGCAATCGCATAATCCCATAAAGAAAAATAGTTCATGTAATTCAAACGCATTGCACGGTCAGAGTCTCAACAAGCTTACTAAAAGGTATGTTCATTGCATTTACAATCAACTACTGTTCTTGTCTGTGTGTGCCGTTGTGTGTCTGTCTGTGTGTGTGTGCCTGTCTCTTGTACGCCATTTCTATTGTTACTTTTAGAACATTGTCTTTTTGCCTAACGCAAATTCTCTGAAAATATGTATGTATAGTAATTTAGCTATTTTGCTTTGACATGTCTTGTGCTTGTGTTTCTTGCTGTTGTTGTTCGTTGGTCCTGTCAAACATGAAAAGTTTCTTGGTCTTGTGAACTTTGCTGGAATGTCGCCTTCACGCATATTTGCATTTAATTTCATTTTCGTAGAGCAAGCAGCAGCAGCAGCAGCAGCTCAACTATTCGGGTCACATCCACAAATTGAATTTTACATTGGCTTCGAGATACACGCTAGACAAAGGAATTACTTAGTGGCAGCCAGTGAGAAGTGTCTTTCGAAAGTGCCAACCTTGAGTTGATTAAATGTGAGATGAGCTGGTTTCAAAAATAGTTCTACTTATTTATAAAAATGTTTTAAAAAAAAAACCCATCCACCAGCTGCCGGTAATTATTATTTACATTTTATGTATCTAGATACAATTGCCAACATTATCATCAATCGGACACTAAAAATGCATTTAAATAAATGTGCAGTAAAGCATTTTCAGCTATGTATGAACATCTGATTGTGATTGAAATTTTACGAGTAGTTTGGAAATGCGACGCACAGTAACGTATGTATCTGTATGTATCTACATTGTATCTTTGAGATACTTTAATGGAATATATGTACGTATCCATTAATTATGAGTGACGGCGCGAAACGCCAAGCGTGATCTTGAAAGTGTAAATTGTCACAGCTGTCAGCGTGTAAAAGTTGTACAAATGGAAGGAGGGGAAGGAAATATCGCGAATGCTTTCAAATGGCAACTTTTCATTTAACTTTACTGTCAAAAATTCAGAACGGAACAAAAATTGTTGAAACTGAAATGCATTTATCGAATGCATCGATGCGCGTCAACAGTGACACTTGCTGCTGGCTGCATTGTATCTCTTCACTTCAGAAATTCACGTCAATTAGCAGTGGAGGATGGAGCCATGTTCGTTCATTCGTTCGTTCGTTCGTTTGTTCGGCCACTGTAAACGGCAAAGTAGGTGACGAGACGCAGTCTCTTTGAATACAATAAATCAAAAAATTAGCGACCAAAGCGCATTGACACTGACATTGAAAGCGTTGGAACATGTTTAGATACATATATAAGCACAAGTATACATATACATACAAGCTAACACTGACATAATATTTTATTAAAATAAATATTAGGATTTATGCATTATAACATAATGCATTTTAAAACAACTGAAATTTTATGTATGTATATCAAAATTATAAAGTTTAATTTTAGCAATAATTAAAAACTGTCAAATAAATCTTTTTTTAAAAGTTAACGAATTTGTGTTGTACTCAGTTCGTCAATTTAAACTCTAAGAACAACTTCATAGATACATATGTATACGCCCATTTTTAAGATAATTTTTGTCTGTGTATCAGCGGCAACATCACCACATTGCAATAATTTTATGCGCCAATTACGACACGGAGACAGTCAATCAAATGGATGAAATCACGTACAAGGAAAATGATTCCGAATAAATTCGCCCTAGAAATGAAATTGCTTTTATTCAGTTGCAAACTAATCAACAGAACTCAAAGGATTCAAAAGCTAATTTCAAATAAGATCTAATCATAGAGCAGGTGTTTCTTAAAATTATCTCTATCTTAGTGAGCACATATAATTAAACTATCATGTTGTCGAGTTGTTGGAATACTTAAATTATTGCGTAGGACCACAACAACTGAAGTTAATTTAAAATTTCTCGAAATAGATTCCTTGTCTGCTATTCTTAAAATTCTTAGAATTATCTTTAGGATTAGATAATTCTAAGAATTTTAAGAATAGCAGACAAGGAATCTATTTCGTACTTGCTCAGACAATCGTCGACCACAATGTAAAATGTAATTGTTGAAACTGTTAAACTTAAACCCTATGCTAAGCGCTTTGTTGATGCTCCGGCAGATGGGCAGGGCACGTCAAGGGGCTTTAAAATGGACAAAAGTGAATTGCGGCGCCATCGACATCGAAATCAACAGTAACAATACGAGGAAATTCATGTTTGCTATTTTAATATCGATTAGATAAGAACACTTTTGTGCCATTACATAAAATACAACAAACCAGCAATCCGCTATTAAAGTGGGATATACGATATCATTGGACACGCGGCGTCGTCGGCGTCGTCGGCTGCGATGGCATTTTATGATTTTATACAATGATTGCTGAATTAACTGCAATTAACGCAAAGTGCTCATAAATTTAAACAATTAATTAAGCAGTTAACAAATCAGTCTTTAAGTATTTGTCAGAGGAAAAACCGAACCTTAGACTGAATGAAAAATTGTTGTAAAAATGATAATGCAAAAAGTTAACAACGTCTCGAAAGTTATGACGCAAATCTAATGCATAAATATGTATTTTATATTTAATTTTTTTCATTCTAGTCATTTCTTCGGAAATTGTAAGACTCTAGCGTTAGGTAAACATAAATATTGACAATTTGTCGTATTTGCAAGGCGGGCGTGTTTATTCGAACGCAGAAGAAGAAGAAGAAGAAGCGCGTTCAAAGCTCGAAGCTCGGTTTTAATTAAAAATTCAATTCACAAAAATAATGCGGTACTAATAATCATTGTTTGAACATCAAAACTGACTCATGCAAATACAAATATACACATACATATGTATGTATATGTAAAAAAAAATTAAATAATTGTTGAGAAAATGTTCAGATGCGAAATTTAAAGAAGATTTTTGTGTGCATTATTCATATTTAATAGGTTTGAATAAAAGTTTTTGTTACTACGCGTAGTTTTTGTGAAAGTTTCTTGCGCTGACACTGACAGCAAATCAAACTTTCGGATGTACAATATAAACTCACGGTAGAATGCCTCACAATCCCATCGCTTTAATATTGCAGAGCTACACACGACTCGTCTACACGTCCACAATTTTAAAACAAATGTTTGATATACACCCACAATAAAAACGATCGAAAAAAAATCATTTATATATACATATACAATAAAAAAAAACTTTGATGATTGCCATCATCCGAAGCGTTTGTCGCCACCGCTTTTGGCAAAGATGACGACATCAACGCAAAATTTCGTGTGCTGAGCCGCCAAATTGGCTGATGGTATAACACCCGAAAATACTCGCACACAGTAAAACAGTAAAATAATATCGCAAAGAAATGTGCCGGAAGAAGCGACGTAATGAAAACATCTGAAATAGAAGAGCTCTTCTCTCTTAGTCATCTTCGCATAAATTAATGAGATATAAACAATTTATTAACAAAAATCTAATTATAAATCTATATGAGGGTCATATGAGATCCCAAGTTACACTTTTCATAGGACCTACTAAAAACAATATTAAAATAAAAAAGTAGGCCAACCAGTCTAACCAATTCTTTGCGACAACTTAAAGTAATAAAAAAATAGTTTCGATGAAAAAAACAATGAAAAAAAATTAAAATTTTTGTAATTTTATTAAAAGCAATTTTGGAAATAATTGCTAGATTTTTTTAGTAATATTCTAGAACGCTCCTTTTGAAGTAGATGATGATGGCTCAATCATTAGACAAAGTACGAGTATCTACATACACTCACTCGTACACATTCATTCAAATGGGTATGTATCTAAATAAAAAAAAAAAACGTTCGATTACTCAATTGTGGGAGGGAGGGAGGCGGTGGTATCTATTTATCTAGAAACGTAGCGGCGAGATTAGTTCAAGCTCAAGGTAAAATGCCGCAATTACAAACAAACAACAAACAAATTTGTGATTTTTGACAGATTGCCTGACAGTTCAATTTCGATTGCAAAAACCATCAGCTAAAACAACTACAAAAACAACAACAACAACAAACAAAACACAATAACATATACAAATGCAAATGCTAATTGCGATTGATCAATTGTTTCCATTCGGATGTGGTTGCTTTTGTTGTAGTTCTTATTCATGTTGTTGTTGTTGTTGTTATTGCGATGTTTGCGTTTGTTGTTTATGCGACGGCGACAATAACGGATTAAAAACAAACGAAAAACTGCCTCCGCTTGTTTTGTCAGCTTGTTGTGTTCATTAGCAGCGTAACCCACAAAACCCAATTAAAAACGCGGCTTGCTGCGGTTAAGCCGCGATTAAACTTAAACGCTCGTTTTGTATTGTTTCGAGCTTAAATTGTAAGTACAACAACAAACACAAACACAAATAAACAAACAACACATTACAAACATACAAAATATTAAATATATTTGTCAAGTGAGGTGTCACTGTCAGATATGAAATTTAAGGCCAAAGCGGTGGCGCTTTACCTTCCGCTGCGGTGCTGCGGTTCACTGCGAAATTATTTTTATTGCCCCGCTTCGCTAAGGTTCCTATGCACCACTCGGAGTGCATATTGAGTTTCGGCAGCTGTTTGTTTGGAGATAAACTACGTTAAATATATAAAAACTATTTTAGAATTACTTAAACGAAATGCTAAACATTAAAACTTATGGTATTAAAAAATTAAAATAAAACAAGATATCATGCTGAAATTCTGATGTGAGTTGAGTTTGTATGACAATCACCATCGTTCAATGTGGTTCATTAGTCGAAACCGGGAAGACCGACTTTATTTGAGTTGTCTTTTTTGCCGTTGTTTCATTTTATTTGCAATTAATTTAATTAGCAGCGATTTTGAGTTGAACTCATTTGTGTTGGGTATTAGATGCCTAATTTTAATTACTTACACTCAGCGAAAAATGTTAAAATACCAATAAAATTATTAGAATGATTAATCATTTACATAACCACAAACAAATTTCAATTTAAAAAAAAAGTGGTACAGCTCCGAGGTTTCCATGCTTCTTAAAGTTCCTTAATGTCCAACATAAAATACATGAGAAGCGAAATTCTAAAAGTATATTACATAATATTGTAACCAATTTTTATCCTTGGGTGTAAGTGTTTTGTGTCGCTTTACAGCGGCACAGCACTCAACAAAGTTCGTAAAAGTGTCTGTTTCTGTGGATGAACGGCGGCGGGGGCTGCTGCGACGACCAGGTGCGGATTGCTCTCGCTGCTCGCTGCTCACTCACGCTCGCTGATTTATTGCTTTGTGCTCTGGTAATGAATTTTTAAACAATTTTCAGTTTGTGGTTGTTGTTGTTGTTGTTTTGAATGCTTTTTCTTCTTATTATTTTTCGTTTTGTTGTATTTGTTCTTTGTGCATAAAAATGACTCGCGATTAGTAGCGGTTGCGTTAATTTTAGCCCGCTGGGAAGCGTGTTTATTTGTATTTGTGTGTGTGTTTGTGTGTGTGTGTGTTTACTTTCCAACCTGAGTTAGCATTATTTTGCGGTTGGGGCGTATCCGAGCGATCCGTTTGTGGCTTTTTGTGTTAATTTAGGAACAGAACAGATAAACGCTTAGCAATATTGCTTACGCTCTTTTTTCTTTTCTTTACCTTTACCTTTCCTTTCCTTTTCTTTGCTTATATTTTTCTTTCGTCCCTGCTGCCGACGTTGAATGCAATTTAAATACGACGTGTTCGCCATCGCTGGGAATAATCTGTACGCTGAACTTGAAGCAGGAATCGAGCATCAACTGTTTCGCATCTTACAGTTACAAGAAGGAGTAACTTCCCATTTGGGTTCATTGTTCTGAAGTTACACTCAAAAAAATATTATTTATACGTTGAATATTATTAGCATAAACTTTTTTTCACATTAAGCTTAAACAACAACAACAACAACAACAAGAGTAAAGCTATTAATTTTATTGATTTCTTTCATTTATCATGGTTCCAAAAAAAAAAATTATTTGTATAAAATATTTTTGCAGCAAAATCGATTTTACTATCAAATAAAATCACAATCAAAAAAATAAAACAAATTCAAGTTTTATTAATTACGTAAATTTTATGCAGAAGTCGAAATTATTAAAAACAAATTATGCTTAACGAAATCAACGAGTTATAAATAGCCACATCATGCTTAAAATTGGTATTGAAAACAAACAAAAACGGACAAATTTATATAAGATCTTCACTTAAGTTAGCCAAACAAGTTGAGGCTGGCAAACAGAAACATTTCGATTAAATATTTGCAACCTTTGAATCTGTTAGATTGACGAATTTATTTACGAGTCTCGGTTTGATATCCGCACCCAAGTAACCGCTTAGCAGCAATAATAACTAATAAAGTTATTAAAACCAAACCAAACCAAATCGAAAACAAAATCGTAAATCGAACATCCGCATTGCGAAATGTGTTTACTAGCCACAGACACAAATTACACGCTGACATTAATTGCTTATTTATTTGTTGTTACTTGAAGCCGCCTCAATCGACGGACGATTTACCATTAATTCAAATCATTCAAATCACGTTTTCGCTCAAATACAGAGCGAAACACACGTCAAACAAACAAACGAAACGCGAAAAGCCCTTTCAAAGTCAGTCCGATTCGGACGAGTCCAACACGCAGCCTAAAGTCCGCAGGCCCATTTGAAATGCAAAGTGACCACACAAACGTCCGACACGGGGCGCACGCATGCGCAACGCGCACTTGGAAAACATGTGCGGAAAAAGTGGAAAAACATTACAAGAAACAACAAAAAGTGAAAAGTTCATATGACTTACTTTCATTAAAATGACAGTTTAATAGTTTTTTTTGCAAAAATGATTCTTGCTCGTTTATAGCCTGTTGACTAGCGGCCATCTAAAAATAACTTAATTTGCCTTTGCAGTTTATAAGTTAATAAAAAAAGAAACGAAAACTAATACAACCAAAGTAACGAAAACGTGATTCCAATGCATTTAGCGAAAAGCGCCTTCAAATGAACTTGAATTTACTTACAATATGGGCAGCGGTGTGTCAGCCGAACATGACATGTGAGTTTAATATGCCCTAAAACGAAAACACAACAACACAACACAACAACAATAAAATTAATAGGTCAATATAAAATTTTGTATTTGATAATGTTATGACGCCAATGCGTCCTTATGTAAAATTTAATTTCTAGCAAAACTTAAATACCACATTTACACGCTCTTGATTGCCAAAAGCAAACATTTAAAAAGTTTGTAAACGACAGGCAGCAATGACAGCGATCCAACAATCTCTTGTTAGATATCGAAATGCGAAATCGTTTCAATATTTTATTCGACAAGTTTTCTACACATTTTTAAATTTTTATAACTTTTTTTGAACATATTTTCGTTCAATTTCCGCGTTTAATTTGCGTAAGTCTAGACTGCCAAACAACCATTTACACATAGTGCAAAATTAACAGCTCGACTTCGAATCGTAAAAAACCGGATTCGAATTGTGAATCCCAACCGAAAAAACTAAAAACGTTTTGTCGTTGTTTTGTTGCCCTTTACCCAATTTTTATGGCGACAAGTTAAAAGAAAAACGCTTTAAATTGCAAATAAAAAGCCAATGAAACACGAGACAAAGTGGCAGCTTAATCTACAAAAGCTGACTTAAGCGACAAAAAAAAGTCAAAAGGAAAAAAGGCCTCTAAAAAATATTAACTCCATAAAGAAAAAAACCAAGAAGCCCACATCGAGCGCGAAGATTTCAACTAGTTTCACATTTAAAAGCGAACAAAACGAACAAAACCACTCAAAACACTTTAAATGGAAAACAACTTTTTCAATGGTAACCAAAAACAAAAAATAAAATTTGTTGTTATAAAATTGCTCAAGCATCACTAATTGCAAACATGCAATAAAACACAATGAATTATACATTTGGCCCGGTGGGTGACAAAAATCTCTGAATGACTTCATCTGAGCATGGCGATGGTGCGCCGCCGTCGCCCGCTGCCAAACTATCGACAAACAAAGTTCTTCAAGTGTCTTCAAGTCTGACCGAAAATGCATTTTTGGCATTATGCCACAAGTTGCCACACGTGCGTGTTTCCTTCCGGTACAAGTCCGGAATGTTTTTCGTATTTTCCAATAAACAATATGCGGAAAGTTTCCATTCAAAAAGAAAAAAGTAGTCTGTGCCTCAATTGCGTGCAATGAACTTTCGGGCGCGACCATCGTTCAAGTTTATAGTTTATAGTTTATTGTAAATCTAATTTAATTTAACTGAATTGAATTGAATTTCCATTAAATACTTTTAAATGTTTTTTGTGTGCCTTCAATTGTTTTGTTTTTGTTTCTGTTTTTGCTTATTTTTTTTTTGGGTTTCAACCCCAAAATTGTTTGTTTTGCTTTTGTTACCTTAGACGAGACTTTTTAAACTAATTCAACGAGAAATCTAACTTGGCGCCATCTTCGCGCGCAGCCCGAAGTCAATCAACTTTCGACTGCCGCAGAGGTCATCATTTACGCGGATGCTGGCAGCTTTGAGTCTCTGTCAAAATGATACATATCCATTTGTTTGACTGGTTAGTGTTGGCGTTCTATGGCTATGAGGAAGTCAGAATTCTCAAAATGATGTATTAACTGTCAGAGCATAGCTGAGTAAATCAAAGAGTGTGAGTACTTCATATATTGTATTATGTAAATGGAAATGTTGTCAAAATTGTCCTAAATTCGGGTTTCAGTTTAAACGCTTAAACACAAACATAAATACATATTAAATACATGTTATAGGTCTAAAATGATATTTTCTATAAAGTTATTCACGATCAGGAGTATTTGGAATACAAATTCTAAATTTTTTATATTGTACGATTTTTGTTTTTGTAGATCTGTAAAACATTTTCCAAATACTTATTTTATCAAATTTATATTTACACATTTTATTCAACTAAGTGCTAAATAATCCGTTAGTGTATATGTTAATTTAATATGATTTTGTATTAATTTAACAAGTATTTTAATGTAAAATTCAGCGATTGGATAGAATTAATCTTTAATTTTTTTTTATACAAAAGTAAAATTTAAATTTGTTGCATTGTATTAATAAATAAAAAAATTTTCGCCATGATATGGCAACTCTTCTTCGCACAAATTTTTCTAAAGAATAAATACTTTCAATGATAAATAAACAAACAACAAAACGGTCTGAAATAACAACAGAGAACAAAAAACAGTGGAAAATTTATGGGGAAACAAACATTCTGCACTTATGTATGTGATGCATGATTTTCCATTTTTAAGTTCACCTCCTCCAGCATCACATTTCGTCATTGCCCACACGCAGTTATGGCCAAAAAAATAAAAATAATAATGTTAAACATCGAAGAAATCTACAAGAAATCTTGCAAAATAGGAAACATTTAAAGCAATTAATTGGCAGCGGCCTAAAGCAGTCCGAAGCGACACCTACAACGCGCTTTTTGGAGCACTCGTGCTGATCGCGCAGAGATATTACGAATGAAATTTCATAAATAGTCATCAAGTGTGTGTTGTGTGTGTGTATGTGTGTGTGTTCGTGGTGGCACCTAAGAAACGCGATTAAACTCGGAGACTTTATTTTGGTTATTGTTCCAGGTGGATGACCTAGAAAACACAAGATATTGCACACGATAAACAACAACAACAATAACCATAACAGTAAAATTGTCATGTTAATTAAATTTTGTTTTTTTGAACAATCCTAATTATGATTTTAAATAAATTTAAACGGATTTTTATTTTATTATTATGATGCGTGAACGTTTTTGTTGGGCTTTATAATTATTTTGTAAACGTATAGTATAAAATTTTTTTGTTTTTCTTTTGAAAGATATTCTCGAGAATTTCTCGAAAAATCAAATAATCTTTTGGTCGAATTTTTCCACTTCCTGTTTCGCGTCATTCGGGCAAAACAATTAAAATTATTCATAATTTTCATAATTCCGATTTACAAATAACAAATAAATACTTTTTTCCCTCACATAAATCCATCATACATCACAGCAGGTCTAGGTACATTAGCAACCGACAACAACTACAACAGCCGTACTTAAAGCCATTCGGTAGTAAACAAAACTCACCAAAACATTAACAATTCAAACAAGAATTCCGAAAATCTATGCCCACTGTGCGCGCCACAGATCAGCGGAATTCATTCATTTTATTCATTCAACAAGAACGAAACACTCAAAAACAAAAAAAAAAACAAAAAAACTGAAGAGGGAAGCGCGTATTTATGTAGATTTGTCTGTACGTCTGTAGGTACCCATGAGCATGAGTGCGAGTACGTACGTATGTATGTATACTATGTGCGTACTTTGTAGATGAACAGCATCACCAAACGTCAAACGAATAAAAAAAAAAACATAAAAAATGCTGACTGACAGCTTCATAGCTGCAGTTAATCCTAAAAGAAAATAGTCCAAGCAATATTCACAAACAAAATATATTTTTTAAATAAGTTTTGAATCTGCAAAAAATTTTCACCTTTTGCTAAATTAAAAAATGTTTGTTTTTTCTTTAAATACGAATCTGCAGTTCCAATACTCGTATGAGGCTCCTTGAATTTTGAATTCCAAGTTGCAACCTTTTGTTGCTTAATTATTGATAATCTGATTTTATTTGCCTACGTCAGAAAACCGAAAATAAATATTCATATTGATGGCCAGAATATATTCCTGCGTCTTTCAGCGTCAGACTGTCTGTAACTCATATCATTTGTATATGTGCCCAGTAGAAAATTTCTAGATTGCTGAGCGAATTCAATGCTGAATTCAGAGCTGAATTTCAGCATTAGTTACATGAAATCTCAGACCTTAATAGACAAACATTTGTATAAAACTCTAACCAAAATTAAGACCTAAATTTAAGTTTCATGCCTGAAAAGAACCGTGAACTATGTGTGTAGTTATGTATGTCAGCAATGCACTCGACTTCTCTTGTCAATTGTGTGGTTTTCCTTTATAATACTCGTAGGTACTTTTTCTTTATGACATGCAAACAAACAACAACAAAAAACACCAGGATTAATATTAATGCTTGAATACGAACGGAAATGACTTCTTCGCATGGAATTGGAATTGATGTGTGAGAAGTCTTGGCTTCCGAGAAATTTAATATTGTTGCAATGTATTGTTGTTATTTCTGTGGCAAACATATTTGCACACCAAGAGAATTATTCCTCAAGTGTAACAGTTGACATTTTAAAATATCAACTATATCTTACCGTATGTATGTTCCAACTAGTTGCTCTTGGAACAAACAGTAGAATGACAAAAAAAATTCTCTAATTTTATCAAAAATTGGTTTTATTTTAATGATATCGTTGTTTTTATCCAGAATTGATATCTCAAATTATTTCGGAACTTTTGGTGTAATTTTAATATATACAAAGAACTAAAAAAAATTCAAAGTAATCAGTGAACTGTCGCGAAAATATGTTTGCTAGGAAGAATGGAAAATAGAGCCTCTTGCCTTATATTCAGATGAGATACATACTAAATGCCAGAGTGTTATCTTCACATTGTATTCTACTTTAAATATTTAAATATTTTCAAAATTAAATTTGAATAAAAAACAATAAATAAAAAGTTTTTTTTCTGTTGTATTAATATTTATTTTCAATTTATGAACATAATTTTAAATAAAGATTATTCATTCGAATTTTCAGTTCAGATTAGAAAATCGTTGTTGAAGTAAAAATTTTTTGCTGTGCAACGTTTTGGAAAATGTTACCACACAAGGAGCCCCAGTTTCAATGCGTGTATTTCCCGCCTCGTATTGTGGTCCTTCGTGCTAAAGTTTATTAACCTCTTTGCAAAGCGTTCTCGCACGCTCGCATCGCACAAAAGCAATTTCGGCTGATGTCATTTTAATATTGGCAACCTCAACATAAATAGGGCGAAACAGTCAATTTGATAGCAGAGGCATTAAGGTGCCGGAACGTGTACAAAAAAATTCCCTAGATAAAATGCTATAGTTAGCGACGGCAACAGCAACAGCAACAGAAATACTATCGCCAACTCGAGATTACGTTATAAGCTATTTAAACGAAAACAAAAACAAATGTTGATATGAGGCGATTCAATACAAAACAAAACATTAAAACAATAACAAAAAACTTCCGTAAAAGTCTTGTGGTTGTTGTTGTTGTTGCCGATAAGGCCTTTAAAAGGTTAAAAGAGTTTATGTAAATTAGGCGCTGTGAAAATACTAAAGCGAAGATGAAGAAGACAAGAAAGAAGAAGAAGAGGATAAATGAACATAAATTTTATTTTCCGTCAATTCCATTGGGTCATAAATTTGTTGCTGCGGCACGTGCGATGCAGTGTTGCACACTCAATGTTGCATGCGATAAATTCCCAGGCCGGCTGCACACAGCGTTACCCAACCAACCAAAAAAAAAACCACAAAGAAATAAGAGCAACAACAAATCAACTTTGAAAAAATAAATCCATATAAAAACAAGAACAAGACGAATGGAAAACTTTTGCCTTTACACTTTTGTGTTTTGCTCTTTTTGGGGTTTGTTACCAAACAATCACATGACCTTTACTTTAGTTTTCGATTTTGTCTTCTTTGAAGAATAACAAAAAGTTGCAAAAAGGATGGAAAAATAAAAAAAATACGAAAAAGACAAGAAAAAGAAAATCAAAATCACCAAAGTTCGAATTCGGTTTGAAAGTGATGCCCGCAGGATAAGGCGCCGCTGTACGGTGGTGTTACAAAATGGACTTTATTGTTATCCTTTAACCATGAAGTAGTTATTGAGTTATCCACATGCAATTTTTAAAATACATCCATTTCCATAGTTAAAATTTTGGTTGGAAATCCAATATCAAATTATTTAAAACACGTACAAAAAAGTGTTGATTACTTTTTCAACTAACGGCACATTTATTTTTTATTATTATCAAAATAAAAGCAGAAAATGTTTCACCAAACTGGAACAACAACAACAAATTACTGATTAATATTTCGCATGTACGAGTAAATGTGGACAATTCTGCCTTTCCACGAAAATCCAATTACGCACCATAGTACGAGTAGTTACCGCTGCAAGTGTTGTCATACAAAATCGTTTAAAATTGTTCAAAAGCGCGAGAAAGGATATCGATTATTTGGGTAATTGCCACAAGCGCTCGACTGTACTCTATGTGTTTGTGAGAGGGAGTGTTGTCTGTGTGTGTTTGTGTGAACATGTGTGCTGCAACGTGCGAGTTTATTTCCGAATGCGCACGAATATTTTAGTATCCAAACGCCTTCGCATTCTCCTTGTCCGTTTAATGGCTCGAAGCCGTCTCCGTATGTATATGTGTATATATTTTAATGTGTGTGAGTGTGTGTGTGTGTGTGTGTGTGTGTGGATTTTTACGAACTTACACTTTCGACAACAGATTTCAAGCACGGCAAGCGAGCGAGTGCATCATGGCTGTCATTTTCATTTTCATTTCCGCTTCCTGCTGCTCTGCTTCTGTGTGAAGCTATTTTTTCAGCACGGGCGTACTATGTATGTATGCGAATAGGGGTTAATTCGGCAGTCGAAATCGCTTCCTTCAAGGCATTCGACGTTATTATCGATCCTAAGCAACTCTGGTTTTTCTAAGATCCGCCCCTGTTCTACACACATCATGTGGGCATGCTTTGAATTGTGTTCGATTGTGGCGGTTAGCCGCCAATATTGGAAACTACATTCCACGTTGACTTCATCGCCTCGTTGTGTGGTGTGGTGGCACTTGGAATCGATTTGGTTGTAAGCGTATTGCATGCACTGCAATAACTACGAATCAAATTGAATATTTCATGAATTGAAAAATTCAAATTTAATTTATTTGTTCTATTGTTTGTCTGTCTGTTTGTCTGTTTGTGTGAGAAGTTCGCGCCAAAATCGTTTTGCATTTAATGTTCCATCGTTTTGGGCAAAGTGAAGCGCACTTTTTTAATGAATGTGAAATGAGGACGAAATTCGGCATTTGAATGCACTTGTTCGCACTTGTTCGCACTCGACTGATTGTACCAGAAAAATCAGCTGGCAAACATATTCAATATCAAAGGTTTTTCTGCACTTCGCACTTTTCATAGGTGTCTCCAGTTTCATAGAGAATTTATTCAAATATAAATAAAATTTCCTATGAATTTTCTGAAATGACATTTATGACATTTTAAATATAAATTTAATCAACGTGGTTTTGATTAAAAATGAGTTGACAGTATTCACAGGATAAGTAATACACTCCTGGTTCGAAAAAACCTTTTGATAAATTTTCAAATTGACAATTTGTAACAAATTCCAACAAAATATTCCAAAGTCAACATTTCAGTTTTAATGTGTTCTTAAAAGTGTTTTCTTTAAAAGTTGGGATCTCCAAACCATGAACTACTTATAACTAGTTTTGTTTTATATGTCTATCAAATAAAGGATATCAGCCAAAAGCTTCTCCAGATATAAAGATTTAAAAAAAAACGAAACTTGTTCTTTTAAAAATAACAATAGCAATTGATTTGTCATATAAAAATGAGTTCTATACAATAATAAAATTAAAAGTAACATGCCAAAAATTTAAAATCATAGTTCAACCCAAGTTTTACGTCATCTGTGGCGAACTGTTTGATATGCTGTACTGAGAATCATGTCGACATTTTAACAAGGTTACCAACATAACAAAAAAAAATTAAAATTAAAAAAAAACGGTATGTCAAGTGCAGGAACAGTAAGAACTTGTTGCGTGTTCATTTGTATCCACCAAGGAATTCAGAGACTTACATTCACAACAACGTTCGCTGCTCGAATCTGCTACATTATGTCGCAAATGGATATGGTGGCGCACCAAGGTAATGTTGCCATACAAACGCAAAAAACACAATTTTTTTGTAACAAGCAGATAGCTCAGTGGTCATGTTTATTTTTTTTTTAAATACAAGAGTCAGTTGAAAAAAAAAACATTACTTTGTTAGCTGGGTTTGTCGCTTGTTCTATTTCAGTGTACTTAAAATGTATCCACGGCTTTCTGCTTAAATTAAAATTTGACTAAGGCATTTCTTCAATAATTTTAAAAATATATTACAAATAATTACCATAATTTGTTGCACCTGTCAACAACAACAAAATGTATACCAAAAATAGCAAAGCATAAATTGTGAAAACATTCTAGACGCCTGCTAAACGCTCAGGTGTAGTTGGATAAAATTAGCTATCAGTTTTGTTTTTGTATTATATTCTTCCTCCGCATGCTCACTTGCTCGTAACAAAATGCTCCGAAATAGTGACAAGCAGTTTTTCGCGTTTTGCCGCCGCCACACACCTTAAAATAAGATAATTTCAAATTAAACTAAACTAAATTAAATTAAATTAGTGACTACTTAGAAGAGCAACATAAATTTATTTTCTTTGACTGACTGGCTGTGGGCCAAAATGGCAAGCAAGCACTGAACTGGCACAAAGCAATGCGAAAATGTTTTCGGCCGAAAAGTACGCAAAATGAACGAACTACGAAAATAAGAATTAAGAAAGCACAGGCGGAAGTAGCAGAATTCTGCAGATATTCAAGGCGTTACAAGAGATTCAACGGTTAATGTAAATAAACAACAACAAGAAAGAAAGATAGAAAGAAAGAAACAAATTAAGTGCATGGCTAACATAAAAAAACAACAATCAATTTTCTTTAAGCAGAAATTAAAAGATTCTCGGTTTATTATTGGGAGAATTTGACGCCAGACTTTTTATGGGCGTTTGCTGGCTTTGACTAAATTTATTCAATCGTAAAACTTTTATTGTACAAAACGTTTTGGCCGCAAGACATCACAAGACGAAACTGTCGGCTTTTTAGTCAACGCCACACACGACACTTTGCTGCAATTATTGCATGTTTTTCATTATGCGATTTTTGTTGTTTTTGTTATTTGAAAATATTTCAACTTTTCTTGGCACACGTTGCGTATGAGTGATATAAATTATTGCTGTTGTCTGTATAAAATTAACACAAACAAGTAATTACAAAATCCGCTTTGGACAAAATCGACCTCAACTTTAAACGTTTTCATTTCTAATTAAATAACAACAATAATTAAACACACATTTTTAATTATAAATAAGTTATTTGACCAAAATATTTGGGAGAGTACTTGGGAGTACTCGTATCTTAGTTAGTTTCCTTAATGTGTCGTTTTCCTTTTTATATGTATGTATTATATAAGCGAAATGATTATAAACTAAATTGTGAAAAACATTTCTCTGTACACAAAAAACAGCGAACGATGTCATGGAATATTCCACGCTTATGCACACATTGAAACAATAACAAGAACTTTAAGTATCGTTGCCGTCGTTGTCGTCGCTGTTGCCTCAAAAGTGTCAGCAACTGTTGCCACAGTCGCTGCTGTTTTGCATACTTTTACGTGCAATATTTTTTGAAAGAAAATGACACTTCGTCTATCCCAAATACACGCGGAGAAATTAAGCAAAATATTAACATTTATATAAATAACAAATAAAAAGCAGATTTACGATTTCGATAAAGGAAGAGAGTTCACTCAAAAATGTCCTTTTAGAAAGTACAGATTTTTTTATGTGCGCCTTTGATGGATCCTGGTTCAAAGCCTCATTATGTATCTCAAACGATCGTTTTGTGAATCAGTTGATGTATTTCAAGCGTTGTCAATTGTTTATTATTATTTTTTGGCATGCAAGTAGGACAGCCTATGTCAAAATGTCAAACTCAAAATGAATTGGAGTTAACAAATTATACTCTCTCATGTTTCGCTAGATCCAGATGAGCCTCCAACTTCTTCAGAAGTACTTCAAATTGATTGCTAAATAGTAAATGCAGTCAATATTAACTCAAATATTATTTTGATTGATTATTGCTTTAAAATGTCCTTTTAATCATCTAATTAGAAAATACAAATGCAAGCCGAAACGAACTTATTAGTGATGGGCTAATTTAAAAATGTTTTATTTTTGTTACAACAAACAAAAATGAAAAATAAAAAAGTATAAATTTTCTGATTGTATTCATATACACAACAGTAACAACAGAATATTTATGATACAATATTTACCAAGCCGAATGGAGTAGCTAAGCTGATAAACTCTTAATCGCCGTGAGAGTGACGCCACGCCGCCAGAGCATCTCTCAACTCTTTTTTGTTTTCCATTAGATAATTCTTGAAAATTTTGTACGAATTATCAAAACACAAAATTTAGTGCGAAAATCTGCAGCAGCGGAATATAAATAAAAAATATTGTACATTTTTAGATAATTATACGATACAAAGGAGATAATGTCACGAAAAAAAAGCAATCAAGACTGACGCCGAGTCGTGACAGCATATGCGCTGTCAGATAAGGAATCCAACCCCCATTGTTTTTGCTGTTATTTAACTGTTATCACATTTTAATATTAATTTTAAGAACATATTCCTGGAATTGTTCTTCTGCTGCTGTTCTGCAATGTTTAAGCTAAGAGTGGGATGACACTCAACTCGACGTACTCGAGGCAACACAACACAAAACAGAATAGAATAGAACAGAACAGAACTGAGGCACATTCCCATATTCCGTTGAAGTGTCAACAGCTGTTTTGTACCAACGTTTGTTGTTTCTGTTTTCCTGCTTTTCTGCTATCTGGGCCAACAAACAAAGTTGAAGAAAGTGACGCATTCGCAACGATTGAGCCGACAAACGCCTTCTGCAATGGCAGCGCCAAAGTCAACAGGCGTTACGTCTCCACATGCAGAATTGAAATTTCTTTTTTAGAGTTTTCAAAAACTTTCGTCAATTTGAATAAAAATAAAAACAGTTTAACTTATTCTGCAATTGTTCACTTAATCTACGCAGATGTATTTCAATATTTGTTTTAAACCAAATTAAAAAATACGCGTATTTAAATTACTATTTAAATATTTGTACTAACGAAAATATACAAAACAGTAAAACAAATATTTTATTTTTTTTAAATAAATTTAAAATAAATTATTTACCCAGCTTTAATTTATTTTCTTTTACCAATTTTTTTAAGGGTATTCATTTAATTTCTGAGCGTGAAAGTCTCGCATAAATTAAATTTTAGACTTTAGTTGCCACGCAGTTGGATTCGACCATAAGTCAAAAGTTAAGCCCCCTTTTGATATATCGATCGATGGTTCGGTAAACAAGTCTGGGTGAAAACGAACTGTTTTTATTTTGATACTATTCAAATCGATTAAGCATAAAATTTTGCAAAATTGTTTATCAAAATTTAAACTACCGGAAATGTTGATCACTTTTGCATATCTGCTTTTATTGATTTATTAGATAAGTGATTTCTTATACAATATATTCTATATATTTTTTGCAATTAATTGATTTGATATATTATCATATAAAACAATCGCGTAGAACGATTATTAGTGCATTCGCCTTCGACGCGGTGCATCCTAAGTTCGATCCCTGTCGCTGCAGACGCAAGAAAATGAATACTGAAATTGTTCAATAGAGAAAATGTTTTCGCTTTCTAGGCAAGCATTTGGTAACAAGTAAAAAAGCTTCGATAAAAGAAGAAAATTTGTTTTAGACCCTTCTTGGGTGATTTCCAAGTTATTCTCAAACAATTTTTAGTTTATACCGAGAAGTTCTCATGTTCAATGTAGAAAATAAATTATACGCCAGGTTAAAGAGATATTTTCAACCTTTTCTTTCAGTTATTATAAGAGCCAAGTTTTGCTAAATACATCTAAAAACAAAGGGTTAAACGAATTTATTTATTTTTTAACGTAAAAATATAAAAACTCGTAAAAATTCTTAAGTCCAGAGCCGCCGCAAAAGTACAACAAACACCCACGATATCTACTCAGCACTTTTCTTTTTATATTCTAATGAATTTTTAATGGCTGCTAAAACAATTAATCTTATTTTATTTATAAGATCATTCATCTATCTACTTTTGTACTTTTGTACGTTTATTTATTTTTCCGGAAGCGTGATACCATTTCGGTAAGCTTGTCGCGCCAAAATTAATGAACTAGTTAGAATTTTTAACTTACAAAATTGGCTAATTTCAAATATTAAACAAAAAGAAAGACAAAAACGAAACATAATAACCATTTTACACGCTCGCGTGTATTGTACAATATTTAAAATATTTAAACCACTTAAAGGATGAGTCACTTCTCGGATTGATACACAAAGCAAAACAAGTTCGTGGCTTTTGGACTGCGCTGCAAAAAGAAAAAAATCATATACATATACATATATGTATATGGTAGGTAGTTTTATGAAGGCAAACCGTTTTTTATTTTATATATTTTATATAGCAACTTAGCCTATGTATACATATGCATGTATTTAAACACGTATTGATAATTGGCCTAAAGTACATATTCACTTTTTGCTTCTACCAAAATCGCTGGCTTTAAATGCAATTAATGGCAAAAAGTACAAAATATATTCAAAATTCCAAAATAATCCGTACTCGTAAATAAATAAAAAAAATAACAAAAATTCGAAATGAATTGAAATGAAATTTTTAACAAATCATTTTTGGACAAAAGTAACTGCACGAGTAATAACTTAATCACCATAAAATATTAGATACAAATATTCATAAGTACACTTGAGACCCCACGAATGTGGTCGTATAAGTAGCCACCTACCACACACAGCAGCTTAAATAATTAATTTCTTACACCGTTTCTATTTTTTCTTCGTTCTTTTACTTTTTTTCTATTTTTTGTCTCGCCATCAAAGTCGCTTGCGACGAAGTGATTTGATCGAAAAGAATAGCAAAAAAGCTCAGAACAAAAAAAAAAAAGAAAAAAACATTAATTACTTCTAACTAAGTATGTACGAGTACAATCTTGGTTGTTGTAAGTAAACCTGCTAACTCATTGTGTTCGTGTCAAGTTGTGAAAAGGGGGGGGGGAAATCTTGTTAACTGCATTAGAGCCAAGTTAGCACAGCTGCAGTTGCGCATAGTACGTATACAAATACCGTGAACGCTTAAAGCCAAATCAGACTTCTAGTCGACTTAAAATGCAGTCAGCAGATTTTATAAGAAATCCAAAAGATATTTTTCTTTTACATACAAAAAATACCAACACAACAGTTGCTTGTAAATGTGTAGTTAGTCAGTTAATTTCCATGGATTAAATGCATTTTCGTTTTCATTTCGAATTCTGTTTGCTCTAACATAATAATAAAGTTTAAAGTTTTCGCTTTGATGCCAAAATTATTTAACTAAATCGAATTTGTAATAAATAAAATCCGCACTTTGCGATTTTACATAAGAAAGATAGTGTAAAGGCACGGTAGATCAAAGAGGAAAGAGAGCGGCGGTTGGTTGGTCAGTTGGTTAGTGGCTGAAAAATCACGTGATTTAAAATAGAAAATGGCACAAAAGCAGACAACACAAAATGAGGTTAGTAACATTTTTGAGTTAAGATTGGCATCTAGCGGTCTTCAGTTTCAAATAGATAAAGTGATGAATCCAAGAAGTTTGAGAATTGATCACGAGATATACGAATTAATCACGTGTTTAGTTTTTGGCAAATTGATTGACCCAATAACAATTTTCGTAAATACAACAAAATAAAAATTCAAAAGATTAAAGTGATTTTCGGCCGTACTCCTACCCTCTGCGGGATCACATGTTAAGCTCACTGCACTTCTAAGCCGATCACGTGTTTAATAAACGGTCACCAAAGTGAAATTATCTACTAAGTAACTTTTAGAAAGACAACTAAAAAAGCAAAATAAAAAACCGTTTCACGTCCGGTTACTGAATCATTCACTCTGGAAGCGTACTCTCGCTCACACACAGTTTTCGCGTCCATACTTACTTCGATTTGCGTTTGCCTTAGGCACAGTCGCTCACTGACAAGAATACAACAGTCGGATTTAAGTTTTCAAGACACATATTTATGCATGTTTATTTATTTTAGGTTTTTGTTTTTGTTATTTTTGGTTTTTTTGGTTTTTTCGGTTCTTTACTTTGCTACAATATTTTCTAAATTAATTTGTCACATAGTTTTTTCATTGAGTTTTCCTTCATCTTCTCTTTCGCGTAGGAATACAAAATAAAATCCTAATAATTAATACCTCTATGAGCATAGTACAGTAAAAATAATTGTTTTTAACATCACATTTGGTTATTTATCCCTTCTTTGTTTTTGTTTTTGTTTTTATATTTTCTATTTTCTATTTTTCTTCATTCATCGCGACATTTTTCACTTCTCATTTGTGCACTTATAGAATATAAATTCGAGCCTTATACAAAAATTATAAGTGAATCATATTTTTAGGAAAATAGCTTAAATAAAAAATCGCAGCTTAGCGTTTAACTTAAATTATAAAGCTTTTTGTTTGGTTGACAGCTTGTCGTCGTGTTTCTAAATTTCGAAATAGTTTTTTTTTTCTTTTAAATTTAAATGTAAATTTAACATTACGTGACCTTGGTAGTTAGAGGATTTTAGCTTTTTCTTTAGTTTGAAACATTTCCAATGGAACAAAGAGTTCAAAACCAACAACAACATCTACTTAATATATTTCAAATTCATGGCCAAATGTAACATTATTAAAAATTAAACCATTTGAACAATATAAAAAATGTTTGTTTGTTTGTTTGTTTGTTTATTTATTTTGTGGATGCACGTGATGCTCACGTGTTCACAAGTTGAACTCTGAGTTCGCACTTCGAATTCGTTCAGTACATGTCGAAGGCGCTGTTTTATACAAAAGTACATAACATACATAGTTAAAAACTAAAGAAAAAGAAGAAGAAGAAGAAAAACATAAGCAGAAGAAGAAGAAGAAGAAGAAAAAAACAAACGCCAATGTTTTCTTTGTTTAAATTAAAACTAATGAGGTATTTTTCTGCACGCAATGTTTGAATTTAACAAATTGACTTTAATTACAGTTTCGCCTTTTCTATATATTAATATATACATATATATATATTGTATATATGTGTTAGGTTAGTGTATGTAATGTACCTTCATACATATAGTAAATACACTCGACGTAATGACTTTGTAAAAAATAATTATATTAGAATGAGAAAATAGTCTTTCTTGTTTTCAATATGAAAACTCAAGATTTACTCGCACAGTGGATTCAGTTTAGTTTGCAATACTTAAAACAAAAGTTTAAATATAATAATAAAAAAATAAATTAGAAATAAAACTCGATTTCGTCATACTTGAACAGTGGCGTTTTTGTTTTGGTTTTGTTTAGATTTAGATTCAGTTAAGAAAACAAAATATTTCTTTGTAATTAGCTACGCAGCGTAATTAGAATGTTAAGAGTTAATTAAAGCTTTGTTTTTGTTTTTGTTTTTTTCAATTTTTTCGATTTTTGTTTGTTTGTGTGGACATTTCAATAAGTTAGGGAAACAAGTTATTACAATCGTATTGATACTGGGAATTAGTATTTACAATAGTTAAAAGGGTTTACTGCGTTCTATTAAATACATTTTATAAAAGATCTGCTTCGACGCATCGTTTAGGTACAATATTTTCTGACTTGGCTGCTTGATTCCTGCTTCAGTTAAATTCTTAGGTCACTTTATTTCTTAAACAATTTACTTTTGAATAATTTTTTATTTTTGCTTCTTTGTTTTTTAGTTTGTTTGGTAGAAATGCATTTTAAAGATTTAACATTTCCTTTAATAAATCTGCTTGAATTGTAATAGCAAAGTTTCAGCAATAATTTTAAGGTTCTTTGTTTTAGTTTCTCCTAACCTTTAAACAGCGGATAAGTTTGACGGTTGCATTTGGTAAGCATGGCAAAATCTATTTTGCAATTGAACTAAGTTACAGTGTGAACTAAAAGATTGTGGTCATTATTATAATTTGAATTATTCCGTGATTAAGATTAATTAATTAAAGATTAAACTGCTTAGTGTGAACTAAAAGATTGTGGTCATTATTATAATTTGAATTATTCCGTGATTAAGATTAATTAATTAAAGATTAAACTGCTCCTTCTTTGAATACTAAGAAGTCATTTTAAATATCCAGGTATCTTAGTACAGACATAATTTGTTGCCCACTATGTTCCATATTGCAAATCTAAAAGCTTATTAATTAAATCACCGATTTAACTATTTATTTGTATTCATTAAACGTCCACGAAAAAGAATATTTGCAAGCTATCCTGATCCTTCATCTGCTGTTTAAAGGTTATTCCTGCTTTAAGTGTTCTTATACAATATGTACAATGTAATTTTTTTTTTTTTTTGGTAAGTATCTTAATTAAAAAGCTTCTACAACAGCATTTTCTATTTCTTAAGCTAGTGATTTTAGCGCTAAACACTTAAATACTGATTTGTTAGAACTCCTATTTGGCTAAACCAAAACACTTAAACACTTTACACCTCAGTGGGTTCGGCCTCCGCTTCTGTGCCCTCGGCACATGATTGTGCGGCCGCACAACTCAGACTCTTTGAACTCTGAAAGAACTGCTTGAACAGATTACTTTTCGACGAAAACTTACTACCCAATGGTATCTGTTCGACTATGGTAATACCGCGCTGTAGTTTCGGGCGTACGATTCTAGCCTCCTCGATTGACCGCTCGTCCGTTATGCTTTCGGTATGATAATTGCTGTGGCAGTTGCCATTTCGTTCGTGTTCTGCTGTGGTTATTTCCGCAGGTGCTTTAGATGATTTTCCCGAATCGCTTTCGGCGCTTTCGCCGCTCTTCTTGGCTAAGGTGAAGTTAATAATTGTACTGCAGCTGCTATTCGGACGCAGCGCTAGCGTGCTGTGGTGTACTGGCGTGAAGTTCGTTTGAACACCACCATTACTCGCTACAGAGCTCTGCGGCGTTAAGTATTTACAAGAGTTTGAGGAGTAAGTCGACACTTTGCTGCCAGTACGCTTGATGTTAGCACCACCTCCAATTTTTGTGGCACCGCTGCTGTGTCGTTGCAAAAAGCCGCTGCCTCGCGCACTGGAACTGCTTTGACGTTGTAGCGTACGTTCGCGACAACGGGTGTCCAGACCAAAAAGTCGTTTGACGCCACGTCGTACGCGCTTGTTGCGATAGGCAAAAATGAAGGGAGAACTCAAGTTGCCTAGCAATATCATGAAGATGGCCAACTGCGACGAGTGGTTAAAGTTGGCTGCCGATAGACGACTCTGGAGTAGAACCAGCACGCCATAGGGCAGATAAGAGACAAGAAACATGATGACGACAAGTATGCTTATCCGCGCGGCACGTGATTCCTCGCGGTATTTGAAGAGCGATGATGCATTTGACAGACGATGGCGCAGCGAGGACATGTAGCTCAGCGCCTTCGGTGAGCCGTGTATGGTCGGAATTTGCAGCGCGTGTGAATGACGATGGTGCTGGTTGTTGTGGTGATTGAGGTGTGAGTGATGATTCTGATGACGATGTTGATAGACATGCTGCAACTGATGATGGCCCAACAAATGCGGTGAGCAGTTCTCTTCCGTGAGTGAATCTTGTCGAATTTGTGTATACTTTTGTAGATTCGGCGAGGAATGCACTTGACGGATGCCTTGAAAATGGTTCGATTCTCGCAAATCTTGCGATGAAGTACCCAGCAAAGGTAATTGACGCGCCGAGTAGTTGCGCTTAATTTCACCACTGGCCGCCTGTAGTGTCAGCAGTATATTCTGATTGCGATCGGCCAGTGTATTTGGTGGTGGTGTTGGTAGTTCCGGCACTGCTCCAAGCTGTCCCGTAGTGCTATCTGCATCGGCTTCATCAGAAATCCCATCATCGGATATGGTGGGCAGTAGCACTTTGGCAGCAGAATCGCGACGATTGCATGCAGGTGAGCTTTTGCGTTGATTGTCAATTGACATTTGAAGACCTCCACCGCTATGCGACGATGCGGAGGATATCGATTGCCTATGCACGCATAAACTATTCGAATACTGCAATGAAGTGGCCTGCTGATGATGTGTCAGATTGAGTGCGCTTTGGAGAAGTGGCGACGATCCATTCTGACGCATGCGCAGGCCATTTTCACGCGCCTCGCTAAAGATGCGCCAATACATGCCGCAGACGAAACCAAATGGCAGCAGTATAATTACCACAAAATACAGACAGGCAAACACAATACCAAAGATGTTGTTCGATGAAGTTAGACTGAAGTAAGCATCTTCTTCTGCATACGCATCGGCAAAACGTTTTTGCTTGCTGAGCAGCGAATCGGCTTCAAAGTCCAGCTCACGTAAAGCGGACAGCGCACCAAATAGGATGCCCAACGCCCAGGTTAGCGCAATAAAGATCCAAGCTTTCACGCCAGATATGCGACTGTGATAGCGCAGTGGATCGGTTACAGCACACCAAGTGTCGCCGACCACAAGTAGTACAGCTAAAGCGCCCAAAGCTGCCGCCATATCGATGGACCAACACCGGATATTGAGACCATTTGCCATAAATAGCATTTCTGGTTGAGAGCTTTCCGTTGCTGTTGCCGCGGCAGCCAAATGATTCGCCTCCTCAATTTCAGTGATAACAATTGTCTCACTGCCCTCATCGATTGTCAGCTCCTGACAGAATGTGTTATTACACTTGTAGATAGTTTCCACCGTACGTGGATCTTGCATATTTCCGCCATTGCTGGTGCTAAAATTTCGACGCAAAATGATGCCTTCTTGTTCCACCAATTTACCGTTGTGTCGTATTGTCATTTGGTGGTTGCCAGGTTTCGAATAGAACTCAATGCTGTCATCGCTGAACGCGGCCGTAAGCGTTGAATGAGCTTCGGCGACGCTGCTGCTGTTGTCACCGTCGTCGTCGTCTCGTGTGAAACCGGTTGAATTGGTAAGAAACAACGTCGGTGCCAAGATTAAGCATCCAATCAGGTTAATGATTAGCAGGTTAATGGTGAAACGATTGGCTGTGGTGCGTAGACCTGGTGTCACCCAAAATGCGCCCAGCGCCAGCAAATTTATGACGAACGAGATCAAGAGCAAACCAAAAATTAAAAAGTCTATGGCCATTATTGTGCATAATACAATGGGAAGGCTCTTTGGGGATGTGCGCGATTTAGAACACAACACTTCACGGTTTTAACGTTTTTGTTTGTTTTTCTTTCTCAATTTCTTCGAGAGCTTTTATTTGTTATTTTTCGAATATAGTTTGGAAACTGGTGTCACTTGAAAGTTCCATAGAAATATTTTCCGTATGCACTGCAGACACATTTTTCACTTTTCCCTCTGGTTCGAAGAGAACACACTGAAACGCCAATTGTCTTATTTCTTCTGACTATTCATAGTCGAATTAGCGCGTCTTTAAGTTAGTTGAAGCTAAGAGTTTTTTTATTTTATTTTTGTTGTTATTTTTGTCTTGTTTCGTATTTCTTTTTCAGTCTTTTTGTGGTACTATAAACCGACGGACAGATGTGTGAGTTGTTTTTCCAAATACGCTTTATGGTTTTTACACAAAGTGGAGTTTCTTTGTTAATGTTTTTGTCTGTCTTCTCTATAGTAGATTTTTTCTAGCTTATTGACACAAATCTATATTTTCACTTATGTTCTTGTTCTTGTTAGCTTTAGTTTTAGTTTCACTTGTTTTCAAGATATTTCTCGTGTATCTTTGTTCACCGTATTCACTAAATATTGTTAATTTCGTATTAAACGATTCTTTGTGTTTTCCATTTAAACGCTTACAGTTTTAATCGCAGATCGTTCCAAAGTTTATTTATTTCTCGTTTATTTTGTTTATTTTTTGTACGCTTTTTTATACACGAAACCACTTGGCTATGTTTATTATTTTTTCTTCTTTTTTGGATAAACGTTCATAAAAAAAGTTCAACAAACAAAACCGAGCAAACGCGCGCACGCCAATTAAAATTTCTTTTGAATTTCAGCGATCTTTACTCTTGAGCGTTTCAAGCACAACTGTGGTGAGCATTCGCCAAATGTCTGCTTAAGAAATATATATACTCGCGTACATTTGGGAAGTGAGTGTGTTTCACGCATTCGCGCGCTTCGTGAGAGCGCCAGAGTCGTTTCGATCGTGCTGCCGATCGTAGATTCAACTTTGATTTTGTTTTTGTTTTAACGATCGCGATCGCCAATTGAGAGTACGGTGAGCAAAAAGAGCTAAGTCAATTTGCACATTTATGAGTGAGTTTACTCGCTGGTGAGGTTTGATGTCTGGCTAGCTGTAGCTGGCTGGCTATCTGGCGGGCTGGCTGGCTGGTTTGCTTACTTGCTTGTTTGAAGACTTGATTCTACTATCTAGACGATGGCGGGCGACGAAGTCTCTTCTGTTATTGTTGTTATTGTTCTTGTTGCTTTAGTTGGTGCTCTGTGTCGGCGACGGTGTTTCCCACGATTCTCGTCCGGCGGGGTACTTGCTTGCGACTCCAGTGTGATTTCGACTTGGATTTGTATGCTGGAGACGAGGCACAAGTGCTCACGGGCTGGGCTGTGCTGTAAAAGTGATCCACAGCGTATTATGTTGTGTTGCTTCCACGAATTGTTGTAGCTATGTATCGCACAGATAATGAGTTTGTAGACTAAATATTTTGATTTTTCTCATCACTGCGATAGACGCGACGATTCCGTATTTAAATTTGATTTATTTCAATAAATTCGTATGCGGGTGTCTCTCGCTCTATTGTTGTTGTTGTTGGTCGAAATCTGGCGCACGTCCATTTGCATTTGGTCGGCATGTGATCGCGTGGTGATTTGTTTTCTGTAACGAATTGCCGCAATTGTTGAGGATTTTGCAATGCGCTCTTTATTTCACAAGTTTTGCACTAACTTTTCCAAATGAAGTTTGTTGTTTGCTTTATTTTATATTTAATACAAGCGCTTAATTTGCTTAATTTGCCGACGCGATAACGTATCGCACCATGACATGGTAATTTTCTTTAATTGTTGAAACACTTCCAAACTTTGATATGTTAAATTGTAATTTTGCACTTTTTCTAATAGGCGGCGGGAGGAGCTTTAGTTTAATTAGTTTGTTTTTGTATTTAGTTAATATTTTCAGTTGTTTCGTTCTTGGAATCGTCTGTTTTACATCTTGTTTATATCATTTGTTTTGCTTAGATGTTGTTGTTGTTGTTTTTGTTGTTGTTGGTTTTTGCACGTTTTGTGTTTTGCTTGCCTCGTTCAGGTCTCCTCATCGCCCCATTTCTGTGTTTCTATTTTGTGCCGTAAATACGCCTTTTTTATTACATTCGCAATGCATTTTCGTAAATAAACACTCGATGGCTCCGCTGGCTCATGTTGTTTCCCAGTTGGGTTGGGTCTGGTCTTTGATGGTGTGGAATTTCACAAAATTTCGTCATGCTTCATCTGAAAGATGAAATAAAAAAGTCGAAAGAAGTTTAGAACAATATTTACTTACATACATATGTACGAGTATGTGTACGTTTCATCGTTTCGATAATATTGAATAAATGATTAATAAAAAATTTACTTAGTAGAATTACATTTATTGTCTGATTAACGCTGAAAGAGAACTGCGAAAGCATTTTTGGTTTAGATGGTTTTCTTTTAAACAAATAAATAATTTTATTTATTATAATAAAAAATATTTAAAAAATTTTATTCGTAATATTTTCGTCTTCCTGCTTTGAATTGCAATTAGTTTTATTTATTTCCATTTGACCTAGTTAATGCGTTATCAATACGCGCCAACACCGACTGACATCTCCTTAAACGAACTATAAAAAATCACCACACAAATAATGAAATCGTAAGCATTGAACTCATTATGATCTGATCACACGCGAACGGCGAGTGTCTTTCCATATCAGTTCTGAGTAATTGTGTGTGGCTGTGTGAACTACTCAGTATATATGTACTTACATACATACAGTGCATACATATAAGTATTAATTGTAATGCATAATGAAATGTAAAGTGAATCAAGGCAGTCCGTCGGTTGTCAGTTAATTCCCATGATTATCTTTTATCTCTTATCAGTTGGAAATTTAGTTTGAACTGAGCCTAACCAGACAATTTGGAATATTTCGGATTGAATGTCAACAAAAATATTTGAACATTCAATTTGAGTCTAAACAGTTAACAAACAAAATTAATTTCTTATTTAATAACCACATTTTTTTCATTTCAATTATCTCTCAACGAACAAAAACTCAAACAAAAAGTACAAGGTACAGTCGTTCAGCATCATTGATTCATTCATGAAAAGAAAAAAGGAAAGAAAAAAAACTGAAATAATAACGAATATACAATAATTTAAGCGTAAGCTCCAGTACCCTACCCAGCCCAAAGTAAGTGAATATATCTAAATATAATCACGCTAATTTGTTATCTCGCATATTTACGCGCGACATTCAAGCGCAAAACAAAACAAACGTATTCAAGTCAACGCGATCTGAACACAAAGTGAATGCGCGCTGAGCGGCTCGGCTTGGCGTGTCGTGGCGCTGCTGGTGAGCGCTGATCAGCGGTGATCTTGCAAAAACCAGAAAGCCATTAAAACCCGCAACAAATGCCGTATCGAAAAAAAATCTCAAAAAATAATAAAATACAAGTAAATGAAAATACAAAAAAATTCCAGTAGTGGAAGTAAATACAAAAGGAAAAAAAAAAACATTCCACTTAAACAGAAACAAAAACAAAAACAAAGTCTTTAAAATCGCAGTTACCTGCGCGGTCCACTAGATACGATACACATATGGGGAAATCCCCAAAGCATGATTAAACAAATATTTTAATTGTGCTCGGCTTGTAAACAACAACTTACTGCTTCGGATCAGCAGCAGAGGCAGAAGCAGAAGCAGAAACAGAGCGATTGATGACAAAGTCCAAAGTTTGGACTAACGATGAAAAGCTAAAGGTGACTTTGCAGAACAACAACATTAAGCTAACTCCAAGTGAAACATATCATATGAAAGTGATTTGTGATGCAATTGTGATGCACTCCAAAGTAGATGACAGCTTAAATCGAATTATATAACAATTTAGTGTTTTGTTCACGATTTCCAACGTTTGTTTTTGCAGCAAAAGTTTTTCTGTTCAGTAACTTAAAAGGAAAGAATTGTAATCAATTGTAAGCAAAACGAAATTACGACCAACTCACTTGAAAAATGAAATGAAAATTCAAAAGTATGGTTAACATTTGTTTCGCTTGGTTTTGTTTTTAAAAATACATTTTATGAACTCTGAGCCGGGAATCACTCACTGTCTCCTTTGCTGCTGCTGCTGCTGTTGCTGCTGCTGTCGTCAGATACGTTTGAAGGGGCTTGGCGCGATGCTGGACTGTAGTAATAATAATGTTTATTCGTCATCGTAAAAGCCAAAGTTGTTCGTTCTTATGTCAGCGCAGCACCGAAAAGACTTCACCATCATTGCGAAGCATTCGCAAAACAAAAACACTCAAATACACTTTAATGAAACTCATCACTTAAAAATTTGACGTCATTTGGACAAGTGCGAAAATTTTAAATAGCTCTGCTTAACATAACTCAGCATCAGCATCAGACGCAGAAGCAGAATCGGAATCAGAAGCGGACTCAAAATACGATAATGTCGCACTTCCACAACGCGTCGTATTCAAATACAGAAATACATACATACAAATAAACTGTTTTATTTGTGTTAAATACACATTTATTTTTCAACTGTTTTCGTTCGTTTGTTTCGGACTTTTCCAAATAAAACTCTTTTCAATGTTATTTTCGCATTTAGCGAATCGGCTTAAGAAAGGCGCAAAGAAACAAAACCAAAAACTGTTTAACCTAAAAAGCGATTAAAATGTTTTTCTTTGGAAAAGCGTTTTGGAGTAATTATCAATTCCCGCTAATTTGGTATTATGCTATCGTTGTGCTTTGCTTTGTTGTGTGTGTTGGGTGTGTGTGTGTGTGTTGTGGTTAAAAATAATTTTTATTTCGCTGAAATCACCAAATATTTTTGTATCGTTTTTTGTTGTATGCAACGTAATCGTGTGTAAATACGGTTTAAAAGTGCAGGCGACACTTTAATTTAATAAAAAATATTTGCCCGTCATAAAAGTACGAGTACAACGGGCGTTGCATAAAAAAAGATATTACGCTAGCGGACAGGCATGATTCATTTCTAGCCAAGCATTAAACTGCAAGTTTTGTCAATTATTTATTAACAACTCGCGGTGCCTGCCCGCACGCACGCCCGCCCGCTCGTCCGTCTTTGTCGGCTCTTGACTATTAATAGTTTTATTTGTAATTTTTGTACTTTCGTTTCGTTTATTAATCACGTGATTGAGGGTCTAAAGATTTTTGAATAAAAAACTCTTTTAAAGCGAACAAAAGATATTCCATCCAAATACCAAGAAAAGTATGAAAAGAAAACATTTCTGAAGAAATAAAAATGTTTACAAAAAATAAACAAATTCGCCACTAAAGTGTAATGCCATGGACAGAAGACAGCCAAACCATCAATCAAGAATATGTGACGTCACTTTAAGCAAACATATTTTGTAATAAATGTAAAAATAGTTAGTCCATAAGTTATCATTCACACCCCATTTGTAAGTTATCATTCATACTCTATACATGTTTAGTATTATATATATTCCATCCTTCAGCTTTAAAACCACATTTATACTTAATAGATACCAATGACTAATTCTCAATATTTTCAGTATAATTTTGCATTTGTGGGATATCAAATCATAGTAAAAACAAATATCAGCGTTACCTATAACTTATACTACGAGTACACACAAAGTAATTACAGATTCTTAGAATTGACAGTAACGTTCTTTAAATAGTTACAATGCAAAGAATCTTGTATAATATTATTTATTTATATTTCTCCCATTTTTAAAAATAAACTAAACGAGACAAATCAAACTTTGACTTGATTTTCGCTTGCCGCTTGCCTGTAGCTCTCACGAAATTTACACATCATTAGTAAAATCGCAATCTAAACAAAAACCCATTAAACTGTGGCAACTGAAATGAAAAATAGCACCACTATTTTTCCACAGCCGACCGTCCGTCCGTAGGTCTGTCTATCTGTCTGTCTGCATCACCTTTCCATACGTTTACATAAAACAAAAGTGTGATGGAAAAACTTTCCGCTATCGTTCGAGCAATATTGTTCTGCCGCTTTACAATGTGGCCTGATAAAAAAAAGAGGCAATCTTCCGCGCCGGTTATTGTGCCGGTAAATTTAGTATGCATAAAACTTTTCCATTAACTCATTAAGTCGGTGTCTGTCTAGTCTAATTTGTGTGTAATAAATGAGCAACGTTCAAGCGGCGGCGGCGGCGGCGATTTAAAATTGCTAAAAAGTGCACTTTACTGCAGTTACGAAAAAAATCAACGATTAAATTAAATATGCAAATGAAAATAAAAAAAAATAAAAATAAAAAAAATCAAGTGATTGTTCAAGTCATTACAAACGGGCGATAGTGACGATTGCTGATTGTGTGCGAGGTGCAAATGTGATCGAGTGCAGACGAATTAGAACCACAATTGATTGCCCAGTGCAGTTGCTGCTTACTTATACCTTTAATGCAACAACAATAGCCATGACATTTGATATGGCTCCTAATACTTTCATTTGACAAATTAATTCCTCTACCAACCACTTTTTATATGCTGCACAGTTTGCAATCAATTGGCCACTTTTTTTTTATTTTCTTTTTAATGAACGTCAGCTAAATGCTTATCGCCGAGAGTTCTAGACATTCTAGCACAATTTTAATGGTAATTGATACCTTAACAAGTACAATAAATTATCACTGATAATTGAAAACGTTTAAAATGCCATCTAGTATATACATATATATAAATAGTTTAAAGTTACACAACTTACTATAGTAAGAGGAGCTTACATAATTCGAGCTGCGCAGTTCAATACACCTTTCAAAAACAATTATTTCGAATTGAATAATTTAATTTATTACCGAATCGTACTGAGCGAGAGAGAGTTCAGTGCACCGAGTTCGTCACCCCGAGAACTAAACAAATTGTTTCGGATATCAAATTTCATCAAAGTTTCGAAAATAAAACTTTGCGTTAGGTTGAAAATATCTCGGTGCTTTTGTAAGTGCCACTCTAATCGCATCAGCCGAAAACGAACCAATTATGTATGTACAAACTATTATTTCTTATGCCAATATTGATTTAGCTTAATGTCGTCTAGCGAACAACAAACCGTCTGTCTGTCTCCATTTATTTCGTACAATGGGATACACTAAGTTATGGCTTAAATATTGACTATCTTGATTAGTAGCGAAAAGTTGGCATTATTTTTTGTAAGTATGCAATCTTCAGAAATGAAATTTTCTTATATGTACAGGAAGTACGAAAGAAACTGACAAACAGTTGTAAGCGACAGGGTGGGGCATGGCAAAGTACGCCAGGGTATGGTAAGACACGATAGGATAGACACGCTAGGGTAGGTAAGTGAAGTTAAAGTATGGTGAGTTTCAAAAGGCAGAACAAGAATGAAGTTAAACTTTTTATTTATATTTAAAACTTTTTCGCTTTTTCATTATTATTTAATTCAAAAGCAAAACTTTGCTATCCATTTGCGTGATTATCATTAAGAGAAATGACATTTTATTTATTCATTAAATTCGTTTAAAATTTTATATTTTTGGCAAAAAAAATTTAGTTTGTGTTAGTATTTAAAATCAGTTTCATATCTTTGATATTTTTGCTTGCTATTTATTAGCAAAGAGATTCAATCGTTTCCGAAAATTCCAAACGTTGACCTTAAGTTGATTTGTAGGCATAGTGAACTAATGTAATTTATGACAGCACACAAACGTCAAACTCTCTACACACATATTTCTGACAGTGAACTGACCTACATTTTAATTAGTAAACTGGCGCAACGCTTTCTTGTATTTTTTGTATTAACATATGACAACCTGCGTATGCGTCTGTCCATGTTTATTAAAGTTCTCATTCAGTTCGTTACGGAATCATAACATCAAATTAATAATTGCCATGGGATGACGACGGCGTCATAAATATCACACGTCGCCTCGCGGTGCATTGCGGCGTATCCATTCAATTCTATTCTATTCCATTAGGTAAATTTATTAAAATGCTTCCATATGGCCTGGCAACAACTTTTGTTTATTTGTTATATATCAGCTCTCATCTCGAGTTAAAAAAAAGGAAGTATGTATATATGCATATACTCGTGTATCGAAATGATGGATAGCTAAATAATATTTTGGAATATTTATAGGAATGTTTATACGGATACATTCATACATACGTATACATATATCTAATTTTAAATCTATATTCAAATTGGTATGCATGAAATGTGTGCAAAATCAAAATATTTATACAATATAATTTCACACATCCTTGAAATTGTTGTCCTACTCATGTCGAATGATCTCGCACACACTCATACACACGCACACATATTGAAGAAATTGATATGGAAAATTATTTGTCAATAAATATTTACAAATGCCTCAATTGCTTAGATACAAAAGTGAATAGTTTCTAATCCAACTGTTTGTTTTTTTATACCACCCAAATTGAAATAATATGGAGCGGGGCGGGCTGCGTTATCAGTATCTGCGTATCTAACAGATTGTATGCCAAGTATTTTAATGCCTTTGTGTCTTTGTTGTCGAATCAAGAATTCCAGCCGGTATTTGCATGGCAATGCATTGCACCGCTTTGATTTATTCGCTTGTAGTGTTATCAAGTGTAAACGTTATGAAGATAACCTCACAAAGCCGGGTGCAGTCAATGTAATTATTTTACAACAAAAGCGCAATGTACCACACCAAATAAGTTTTTTTTTTCTTCTTGTCACATGTAGTTCGATACTTTTTCCTATGACATTTCCCAAATGCTCTTCTGCTTTAATGGTTCTGCCAAAGTTACCGCATCCTGTTGGTAACTGAAACTGTAGAAAACTTCCTGGCACACGTTGGTAATTGGCAAGGGCATTATCGATTGTGCCACACAAGAAGTAAAACAGTAAAACAAGAATCGCTTCGAAATCGTTTCAGCGAAGTTGATAAAGTCCCGTCGTTACGGCGCAGAGTGTATTTATAAAACCAACAAGAGCTGGTTAAGTGTCTGGTGACATGCAACGCTAACATTTCATTTATTCACTAGTGCCAAAACGTTTTCATCAAAAAAAAAAATATTTAAATCCGCCAACGATATTCTTGCAATAAAAGCCAACAAGAAACAAATAAATAAATAAATATCTGCATAACTTACAATATTAAAAAAAGAAAATACGATATACGAGTATACGAGTATACAACGAGTAGATGCGTTAAAAATAACAGCAATACATAATCTATAAGAAAAAATAAATAAAATATTGTGAAGGTCACCTGGTAGTATAAATCTTGAATGTCTGCTGTCGTACGCTTCGTATGTGAGCGTGTGTGTGTCTGCAAGCACAGGCACATACAAGCACAAGCACAAGTTGGTTACTAAGTCAGTCAGCTGGTAACTTGGCTGTTATGGTATTTTGTGCATTGTGCTTATAAATTGGATTATTGCATTACAATGGCGCGGAATTTAGTGCTTTATTAACAATGTACGAGACTGTCAAAGTTGCACTGATAGATAAAGTCGAAAGCTATTTTCGGATTCCTACGCTGTTACCTACATTCTTGATCTATATAAAAGTTGTAATAAATTCGAAATTACAGATAAAATTCGCCTCTTGCTATCTTTTGTTTTTTTGTTTTCAGGCGGTGACGTTGGGCATGGTTTGTATTTATTTCATTAAAACGGGTTGAAGACCTCAACAGAAGCGGCTGAAATAACAAAGTAATATATATTCGGAATAAAACAACACCTGCTAAGGAAAATAATTATCGCTTTTAAATGTAAGTGCAGTTACTTTTTTAATTGTACCTAGCAAATATTTATTCAGAAACAATTATTTATTGCTAGTTTTTCTTTTCTTTTAGCTCGTTAATATTTAATATTATGCCAGTCTGTAAGCTAGTTGATAGAATTTAATTAAATACGGAATTCATTCATGTTTGAAATTTAAGACACCGCCAGTAAAAAAATTGTCTTAGAGAAACATTTAAAATTTCCAAATAGCCAATTAGCCGGTTTAAATTAGTTCACAGAAATATTAATTGGTTTTATTAAAAATTAATCAAGTCGATTCTTTTGATTTACAATAATCCCCAAATATAATAAATAAATCAATTTGTCAAAATTCAAGAATCTTTTCGGTGTACGATGACTATCGACAATAGTTGCATGACATGGTTGAGGTATATTAGAAAAAGTCTTCAACCATGTCAGCGATAAAGTGACAGTTAGCTCGCTATCTACATTTCAAATTTAATTGTACACAATTTTTATTAATCTCACATCTTTAAAGCAAATTACATGCCCAATCGTGATAAACGCTTTAACTCGAGAACCTATCTTAATTAATATCAGTTAAATGGCTTTTACAATGTTATGCAATATTTCTAATAATTTCTACTGTTATGGAAAGTGTACTTAAAAATATGACGAACAGATTAGAAAATTAAATGATGATAGAAAATGTTCGCTTAGAGGTCAATAAGCTAAATTGTACATTAAAGCGTACACTGAGGTGTAATTTGATTTAATCGAATTCCAATTTTCTTGACTCGTTTCCTTCGATGTCAAAATTTATCTTAAAAAATATATTTCTAAAAAAAATCTTTATTTTAGCCCAGAAATAAAAATGATATTTAGCAGTTGTCACTGCCATGAAAATGATAAACGACACATACAAAAGGATGGCATGTGTGCTGTCATTTCTGACACATATGAGAAAAAAAATCACTCAAAGGTTGCTCGGTTGTTCGGTTTTTTGCTTCGAAGTGCCTTGTTATTAGAGACTCTGGAAGAAACGTTTTCTGGACATCACTGTACCGCTTCTAAACTAAACTATGATTTTATATACATATATAGTATCATGCATTCATCCAAATGTCACTGATATCTTTTTCCTTAACGTAAGTAAAAATATGAGCGAGGTTTTACAAAATATCACACATGTGGTACATTTGTGATTTGAAAAGGAAATACCCGTCAATATTTTCCAACGGTCTTGACTGTGTCTTTTAATTGACACTCGCCGAGTGACAGTTCTCCAATTGACAAATTGACAGTATTTCCCAAGAAACAAATTGCGAAAATCAATACGACATCAAACGTATGTTCATATGTATGACAAACCGAACGCCTTCTTATAATAGAATATGCCACTTGGGCGTGATAATTGCCAAAATCGACTTGTGGCTAAATCAACCAAAGCGAAACCAAAGAAACCGTCCGAAAGTGGTCGCTTAATAAGACGCGGGGGAGAAAGAAACTTTATGAATGAAAACAAAAAAAAACATAATAATATTTTTTACGTATGTATGTATATTAAAATTTTTTTATTACCCACAAAATAAGAATAAATTTTATATTTATATTTTTGACGCTGCTCTCCAAAGTCGTAAATAGAACAAAAATATTTTCCAAATGTTTTAAACTAAAGTGAATTTTCTTCAAAATTATGACATAAGTAGTCCAAATTAAATGAAATTTTATTCTTTTTTTTATTTTGGCAAAACAAAAAGAAAATGTCTTCAAATATAATAAAAGCCGAATTTATGCATTTTTACCAATCAATTAGTTTTTCTTTTGAAAAATGTTTGTCTTGAAATTTGTTTATGTTTATTTTATGAGCTAATTTTGCGAATAAATTAAAAGCCGGCAAACATTTTTGTTGTGGTGTAAATTAAATAAGAGTGACATTTTTATGAGTATGACGCACATAAACACACTAACACACTCACATACAGATGCGTACTAACTTTTAATATGACAAAAAACTGAATGAACCGGGGGAAAGTGTTATTAGGCCAGGCCAGGCCAAACCGAGCCAAACCAAGCCAAGCCAAGCGAGCGTATGACCACGACAAGTCAAAAAGTGAATAAGTGAAAAAGTGTATCAAATGAATGCGAAAACTCATAAACCAGACGAGAGATTCTGCTTTTCCCCACACTCACACACACACGCACACATGGGGTGATTGTGTCTGTTTATTGTATACAATTTTGTAAGTGTCGGCAGTTTATTTATGTGTGAATTAGGGTGGTCCTTTTATAAAATTAAAAATCGAAAGAGTCCTAACGCCATGGCCGCGCATGAGTCCTCTCATGCGTAGCAAATTGAATGGCATCCGCTTATTTTGACACCAACAATTTCCACATCCGTAGTGTGAACTTAAATTGTTGTAATTCTGCGCGAATTCAGACCACCCTAATGTGTGCGTGTATGTGACCGACCGCATGAGTTGTGTGACAATTTGGCATTGTTTGGGAACGTAAAAACATCTTCCCAATGCGTTGGCGTGAATTACGAGTATAAACAGTTTCTTTTTCTTTTTTTTTTTGCTGTTGTTTTTTTTTTTTTTTTGTTTTCTGTTTTGACTGAGTGTGCTGCACTGGCAAATGAAATTACTTCTTCTTTCTGTTGATGCTGTTTCCGAAAAGCGAAAAACGAAAAACGGCTGAAACTGAATTTTTCGTAAATCTCTTAAGACAAATGACGTTGGCTAGAGCGTTAGCGTGGCGGTGGCGGAGGTGGCGTGTACACACTCGCTCGGCTTGCTACAATCTCACATTGTCCATTCGCTGATGGTGCAGATTTACGTATGAGCAACATTGAATTTATTGCAAAGAAAACAAAACATTAAAAAAAATATAAACAAAAAGTAAACACAAATAATACGCTTACAAACGCGGCATATGTATAATAAATACAACAACAACAACATGGCTGACATGTGGCCAGAAGACCGCAACATTGTGGCCAACAAAAACACAATATCTCGAGAGGCATCAATGCGTGTGGTTTAAAATATTAAATTGAATGTCTCATAATAAGTTGAAATAACAACAAGAACAATTTCACATGTTGTTGTTGTTGCAGTTGTTTGTTTTTTTCGAAGATTTAAGTGTGGCTATTTAAACTTTAGATGCGAATTGAACTTTCAAAAACACTCACGAACACTGTTCAGCCATGTCTGGCGATTCTATACGCTGGCCGGAGTGGTTCTACTTGTTATTTGAAATATGCGAGTGTTTTATTGTTGTTGTTATTGTTGTTTCTGTTATCTTTTGCTATCCAATCTATCTTTTGCAGGGGAAAATCCTTTTTTCGTGCCCTTTTATTTATTTAGTTTTCAATGTATCAGACAGACAGACAAACAGTCGGTACATATTTGAAAAGATCTCTGAAGTGGGGTCGAAATATGTGTCAAAAACAAAAAAATGTCATCGAATTTTTTTCCTCTTCGGTTTTCTTAATATATACTCGCATTTATATATACATAAAACTTTAAATATTTATTGAAAAGTTTGCTTTATCGAGCATTATGCGAAAATCTCATTTATTTGTTAGAATGACATAAATATTTTATCTACTCGATACATATGCTTGAGAATAGATTGTTTGAAAAAAAAAAGAAATCCTATTTTACAACATATCGAACACCCACTTCAAAAGTGTTACAACTCAAAAAAGCAAGCAAGTCTGTTTAAAATGTTATTGGGAATTTGAGCCAAGAAGCAGTTAAGCCTCTTTTGATTCGTTCATCATTGTAGATAAAAACCAAATAGTATTTACTCTTTCCTTTTTTGAAGTATTTCAATGATAATTTTTGATTATTTTATATTTCAGTAAAAGCGCCATAACTCAAAAGTGTCCCTATGATAGGTTTTTTGCAACATATCTATGATCAATTTTGACTATTTTACCAAAAAGAGAAACAACTCAAATCGTTATTGAACTACCGAATTATAACAACAAATGTCATTAATTCAAATTCAACATATACAATTTTTCTTCTAAATGAAACGCATTTCAATTTATTGTTTTCCGAAAAATGACATTTTTTTAGTTCTGCCACTTTTAAAATGGTTGTGCGACATTTTCACGAAATGAAAATGAAAATTTACCAAAGATGTTTCAGTCAGCTGCAACTTAGTTTTAGTTTTTCCACATTTGATAATCTACTTAAAAATGGAAGCTTAAACTATTCGGAAGTCTTTAAATATTGAAATTATCTCGAAGATACTTCGTTTTAGATAAACGGTTTGGTTAAATTGTCAGAAATAAAAATGTGTTTACCTCGATTATAATCGCTTTCGTTCAGAGATGTTGACATAAACATGAAATTGTTTTTGCGAAAGTTTTGCATATTCATAAGAAAAATACATATAAAAATACGCTTATACTTGCAATGCAAAAGCTAAAGAGAAAAAAAAGAAACAGAAACGCCAAAGCATTTTCCGAGAATTACAAAAACAAAAAAAAGAACATATTTACATTCGCATTGCAATAAACAAATCGAATTCCGTTGAGTTCTACGAACCATGGCGATAGCACACAAAAAACATGAATCGCCTTCAATGCAAAACAAAAGTATTAACTAATTAATTGAAACAAAATATGAAATTTTACACTGAGCGCCATTTGACTCACATTAGTACATGCCAAACAAAAGTACATAAGTACCGTTATAATTTAACTTGTATTAAACAAAAAAAAAAAAAAAAACAAACGAAATTACTTTAAAACGCTTTAGTATCATGTTCAACATTTAAACACGAACCAGCACTACCACACACACACACACACACATACACAGCACTTCGTATCAGCATGTAAAAATGCAAATATCGCGGGTTTCTTTTTGTTGTTGTTGTTGTGCTGTGTGTTTTATTTTAGCGCGCATTCCATTTTAAAATGCTAAAACCCTAAGGAACACGCTAAGACCCCAGACGACTTTATGAATATATTTACCAAATGACAATAGTAAAGCAATTCGAAATTCGAAATTCGAAATTAAACACACAAATACACACACACACACAGACAAAACAACGCTTTAAGGTCGTACTAAATATATAAATAATATCTCGCTAACAGCCCACATTGGAAAAAAGTTTCTGCCGAAGTGGCTCAATAATTGTATGAAAACAATTTATTACTTATTTAATAAGAGTGTATTGTGTTTGTTGTATCTATCTATCTATCTATGTATGTATGTGCATTGAATCGAAAATTCATCTGTAGCATATTTTTGTAACAGCAACAAAATATCGCAACATTTCAGGCAAAACGTTGTTGAATGAAGATTGACAGCGCTTTTATGTAGTTTCCGAGGACTTAACGCAGGAAAAGCGCCATTTTGTTAGTTGCTGGTCAAACATGTTTAGGGGGTGTGTGTATGGCAACAAATAATCGGAATGAGTAGGTACAGACAAATACAACTCAAACTTATTTCAAGTTTCTTCAATTATAATAATTACTTTAAGAATATCACAGGCTGACACGGAATTGCTTCTTAAAGCTCGTAAACTTTTAATACATAAATGGAACATTCTTAATGCTGAAACGATGGTGACATTGTTTTTATGCTACGACTCTCAAAGTAATGAGGCGGTGAAGTACTTTTAGATAAATTCTCTTTAAATTCGCCATACAAAGTTATTATGCCAGACCAATGAAAAATTCCAAACAGCAGATTATCAATTTAATATTATAACACAGTATATTTTTTTTTTTAAATACATTTATTGTTATAATAAGAGGCACTTGTATCGAAGGCCGAAAGTCTGCCTACTAGAAAAATAATTTACACTATTCTAAGTATTAAGTTCTAGCTCCGTTGCTGTGCTGTAAAATACTCAAAAATGCTCAAAATGGATGCTAACGACATGTCAATGACATTGAAATTCAATTAATAGCGATTTGCTGTGCGATGAGAATTCGTTTTGCTTTAATTAAAAAGCATTGGAACAATGGCCGAAGTGGCATAAAATTGCAGAAGAGTTTGGAGTAATGAGACAAAAGGACGACGACAAACTTAAGTCTACTTTAAATATAGACCAACGTCACTTAAATGCGTTGGTAACATTTTTTTCCAACAAACAAATACAAGCGCTAAAAGCGTTTTTGTTGAATGAAGATTTCTATAAAACTCGCTTTTGGAGTGGGCACCTCCTCGTTTTGTTCTACTTATGTCACAACTTATTATAAGCGCGTTAAAAGTTAAGAGCAGCAAAAAACAAATTCACACCTTAACGTGAAAAACCAGTCAAATACGTTTAAAAATAATCTGAAGCCATTTTTGTTGTTGCTTAAACGATTTTACAAGCCGTTAACCGCTGCCATCGCCATCGCCACTTAACTTTGAACAAAAAATATCTAGAAGAAGAGAGAATCCGTCAGTGGCGTCCTCACTTTGTAAGTAGGCGAAAGATCAAAATTTTGCACTTTATGGTGAAATACCGCTGCCAACTTGCGTACTGCTAAGCAAAAACAAAAATAAAGTAAGTTAATCTACATTGATATACAGTAAGCATGAAATTGTCAGTGTCTGTGTAATTAACAAAGCCATTTAATCATTTGCGCCGTCGGCGACAAAGGTGCTAATATTTTAATGGACTCCATGTTAAAAGCGATCAAAGTGAGAGCAAGAGAAATCAAACAAAAAATCAAAAATCAACAACGAAATTTTAATGCCAAATACGAGGCGACCAAAGGTGTGAACAGAAATTTCAAGCAGGTTAAGAAAAACCGAAAACAAACAAACAAGCAACAACAAATAGCGACAAAAGGCTAAATATAGTGGCGCGTGGCAAAAAATTCAAAATTCAAAAATTTCGTTGAGATCAGATGATGATGGTGAGAAAAAGGGCGGCCTCATCTTGTGATCAGTAAGCGCTTACATAACAAATTAAAAGGGGCAACAGAGCAAATTTACTGGCAAAGTTGTTTCCTTAAATAACTTTGGTGTGTGTTTTTTTTCGTTTGTTTTTTTTTTTTAATTTTAGAAGCGTTAAGAAGCAAACCAAAGAAAGTATTAAATTACGAGCACATAAATTGACGCACAGCATCAGACAGACCGGCAGAAGACAACAGGGCCCCACCTCTAAGCGGCGACCGACGACTTCTTTCGCTTTAGGGAACTACACAACAAACTGCAATTTGGGCATATACTATATACTAAGTATAGTATGTATGTACGAGTAAGAGTGTGTGTATGCAACGTAATTTATTTTATTTTTTTGTCTTAGCTTTTGTTGACGCAAAACTTTTTTGCGCTGACAACATCTTTTGCTGCTATTGCTGTTGTCAATTGCTACAACGCGCTCTAAGGCAACAAACAGCAGCAGCAACGACAGCGGCAGCAGCCTGCCCACATCATGCTCTTTGCTGTCACTTCCAGTTGGTGGTTTACGGTTACTGCCTGCACGAGTACTCGTGCTGCAAAATAATCATTTTCCCGTTCATTAAATTTAAAACAGATTTTTGCAACCTTGTTTCAAAATATCGGTTTCACTTTTTTTTCTTCTTTTTCTTTAACGATATCGCCTGATTTTTATGATTTTTTATGGGTTTATTTCTAAGACTCTTGGATGCTGGCGCAACTTTCGAAACTCAATACGGGTTGAGCATCCGAAGGAGTTAGGAGTTGCTTGCTGCTAAGGTGATCTTCCTTTAAATACCAAATCGGTTGATATGTTTCTCAACGATAATTTTACACCCTCAAAGTTTTATATGTATTTTCAAATGTTGACCCGTGCTAGGTCAAAGTCCTACAAAAGTGTAACCATAACAGCAATACTAAGAGACATAATGCCGAGAGAATTTTTATATGCTAGTCAACATTTTATTTTTGAATATTTGCTTATTATTATAATTACTTAAGTGTTATTATACATACTTAATTTTTTTTTTACTTTGGCTTGTAGTTAGATTAGGTTTTCATTTATTAGTCAAACCATTAGTTGGAATATTTATATTTGGCTATTTTGCGCTTGGCCATATGTCCAGGCACCCGTGCTACAAACAGTATTTTAACCTTTCGTCGTCTCAATTGATTTGCCTTGTATCTGGGTCAGTGGAGCAGGTATCTGCTCTGCCATTCTGCTTGATACGGCTTGATTCAGTTTATTTATTTATGTTTTTTTTGTTGTTGTTTTGTTTTGTGTTTTACAATACACGCAAGATGATGCATACATATAAAAAAGTTTTTATTTTATTTAAGAACAAGGACGCACATTTTATACACATAAACATTTTTTGTAAATATTTCAATTGCCTTCATTATGGAAAAGAGGCAGTGATGTGGAAATGCAATTTTCCACAGTAGTAAGTAATGAAGAGTGCAGCAAGTCGTTAACCTAGTTGGAAAACGCACGTTCACTTTTCTGGTTCGTGAAAATGTACAGATAATAATATTCGGAAAAGCGGAAATGCATTTTCCTTTCTTTTAAATCCAAAAGTATATTGTTTAAGAAGAACATTCCGAAAGAAGCTTCTTTGCGTTTTATGCCTCTCAGTTGTTCGGTAAGTATGAGTCATTTTGGCTCACTTATCTGCATCTACGTGGCTTTACTACAGGATGACCACGTTAGTGATAAGATAAATAATTTTATAATCATGATAACGATTTGATACCAACTACAAAAAATTGAAATTTAAAAACTTATATATGTATTTTTTTTAAATTCAGTCAGCTGCTCCGTTTGTGCTAGTTTGCTTGTTTATTGGAATTGCTAAAGTAGGTTGTTCGGCCAATTTTTATGGCTGACTGCAGCGACAATACAAATACACGAAAACGTGAATAATTCGAAAACATTAAATGCCGCAAACTGGAACTCATCTGAACTGAACTGAAATCGTGCTTCTCAAAACGGATATCCGCACATGTGGGAATGAACTCTTTTGTTGCTGTGATGTGATTGCATTGCAGTTTCGTTTTAGCGCAAAAGTGCTATTGACACTTAACTCAAATCAAAATATTATTATTTGCTTTTTGTTCTGTTCTGTTCTGTTTTGTTTTGTTTTGTTTATTTGTTCAATAATACGCTACAAACTTTGCGATGTTTATTTAATGAATTACAAAAGATCAACACAAAGTTCGTTAAACCGTAACTTCCATTGAATTGTTTTTTATTCCGCAGTTATTATTAAAGTAAAATCTTCTAAAAACAGAAAATGGTCGACATGTGCTTCAAATTGCATACATAAGAAAATAATAATATTGAATATTTTTAAAATGGTTGAAAGAATCGAAAATGTTTATTTTTTCTAACGCATTTATGAATTTTTTTGTTTGTTTGTTTGTCGCATAAACTCGTAATTTACATATTTACAAAATTTCCAGTCGCACTTTCCAAATTGTTCTTTATCAGTTTTTGTCAGCACTTCTGCGCACTAAGCCCTAAACTGCCTACGCCTTTTGTCGCCGCTGCTGCTGACAATGAGTCTCTTCTATGTGTGCATATTTAGTGATTGTCACACACCACTTGGGACGTGGTTGGCTCAGGAGGCACCTAATCGCATGTGATCAATCATGCAGCAAATTTTCATTTGGTTAATTTTCGCCAAAACAAAGAGTCGAGATAGTTTGCGGTCGTCTGTTTATCTGCTAGACTCATCCATATCAAACCGACATTTTCGATAATGTTAGTGAACTTATTTACATATGTATGAGTAGTGCAAATGCCAAAGTGTTTAACCAAGTTTATTTAAACACAATCTCAGAAGTCAAATTGAAGTAAATTTATTAAAGATTGCACAGGTTGGATTAAAACACTTCAAAATTCTGAAGAGCGCCCATAAAACCTGTTGAGAATTTTAGTCAAATTTTTTAAGTGCACTGTGTGTGGTGTGGAGAGAAAAGCTTTCAACTTGTTGTTTGCATAATATATTTGCGAAATTCCTTTTGAAATTGCGTATGAATAAATTTTGAATAATTTCACATCGACGCAAATGTTTCACTTTTCGGCGGTACACACTTTTCGATATGTGCCAACTTTTTAATTTTTTTATTTTTTGTTTGCAAATTCAACTGATAAATTTACTTACGCCACAAACACTCACACTCACTCACTCGCTCATCGAAAATATTTGTGTACTCGTATGTTTGCAATGGCAAATATAATCAATCACAGCAATCCAAAAGTCGAAACATAAATTAATTTACATCAATTTAACTCATTTAATAGATACCAATTTCATGGGTTCCATTTAAATGGACGTCGTGTGATAAATTGCTGATCGATATCATACCTCGAAGAACGTTTGGCATACACATATGTCATACAAGACAATATTGGTACATGTTAAATCGAAAGTACTTCTTATCTGCACAGTAAAAGTGGTAAATAAAATATTATTATTAACTATTGTGCAAAGCCTTGACGGAATCCTAGCCACTGAAATGAATTATAGCATACTACTGGGTTTGGGAAGATCAGAAAAAGGACTTTCGACATATTTATAGGACTAAAATCTTAAAGCTTAAAGACTAAAAGTTGGAACACGGAACTACTCAATGAAGACCTGTTTAAGATTAATTTTTATAATTTTAAAAATATTCTTTCACTTCTATTGTTAACATTGAAGTTAAATAAAAAAAATGATTTTTTTATTTAAATTCTTATATGTAGATATAATAAGATTTTCAAAATCAAAGTTTTAATTAATGAAATATATTTTCTTAAACTAAGTACTACCCAATCCAAAGTTGAAAATAAGACAGGCAAATAACATTTTTAATTTATGGCTTACGAAAATTCGTAAACAAGCTAATATCCTCCTAAACTCCGGCTGTACGCAGTGTTGAGCAACAACTTTTGGGAATAGCGATTGAAAAATGCCAACGAGCGGAAGGAAGTGTTGCACAATCGCAATCACAAACTCTCTCACATACACACGCTTTGCCAATGCTGACCCCGATTGATTCCCAATGAACTTTAGAGCTTTCCATTAACTGGGATTCGCTCCGGGCCGTTTCAAGGCAGCGCCGTACAGTCGTAATAAAATGAACGTTGACAATTCGAACGGAAACAAATAAAATTGTCATTTCCTCGTGCGCAAATAATCTTAAAACGGTTTTGTCGTCTCCGCTGGAGCACAGGGAGAAGAGCTTCAGTTGCTAGTTGTGCAGGGGAGCACTTTCCGGTGCAGGAAGTGCAACAGTAGTCGTCGGCGTCGGCATCGTCGTCGACGATGTTATCGCATTTTGCCTTCAAATGCTTTTAACCAAATGTACGCGCAGCTCCGTCTGCTATTGGCCATGCCAGAGGACGAAACGAGCAAAGTACCCTTGTGCGATGCGGTCTCAACGCCACATTGCCACGTTGACACGCTCCATTTGTATAAGAATACATTGTTACTGCACTTAACCCATTTCTTTTCTCTCCAGTCATGTACTTTAAAATTTTTTGTTTCTCTTATTCGGCATCCAGTGCACAGTACTTCAGTTCTTGGAAATAATACGAGCAGAAAATATAATGAAATAGGATGCAACAGTTCGCTTATTTTTTTGTCGGTATTAGTTTCTCGAGATAAACTACCTTAATTTGATGACATGCTGCAGAGTACAGTGCCGTGGGCGCTGTCCCTCATGCGCGTGCTGACAGTACTCGTATTGCTTGTGAACAGAGAAAGAAGCCTTTAATAGAAATTAGATTGCTTGCTTTAAGGTCAGAGGAGCGTCACAGAATAGCATCAAATGTCTTGACACTTTCGCGACGATGCAATGCATTTGTGATTCTGTTTGTGTGTGCAATGCTGCTGCGTGTGGTGCAGCTCATGTGATTACCCCCGGGGGCGGAAGGTGATGTGACTCTAAAAGTGCATTATAAATCTGCTCATTACTTAAGCGCTCCTTCACACACACGTCAGACGACGTCACTTTGACAGCTACGATGCACATCCTGCCGCACAAGCATCCATTCGTTAGCTATAGCTACATACATATAAGCCATGTGTATGCGTGTGTGTGTACTGCAATTCATTTCAGCTTTCTTGCGCTGGGAGATGATGTGTGTGTACTCCAAGACCAAATGAGGATGTACACACACACATACAAATATCTTGTGTATGTGTGCATATACCCAGCAAACCACTACCAAGTAAATTTAAGTACAGAAAACTGCTTATAACTTTAATTAAAATAAAAGGGAATTCACATAAATTATTTATAAAATATACGATGTTAAAAAATAACCATTAAATGCTCTTATTTTAAAAGTCAGAAAAGGTTTTCAAATTTAAATTTTTTGGTGGTTTCATAATTTTATTATATAAGAATGCTTTTTTAGAATCAGAAACATAAAAAAAAATAGTTTTAAGGTGACATATATGCGGGCTCAAATAAATTTGCATGTCGTAGTTTACTGGGTATGTGAGTATACCGAACTTTTACCATGCCGACACAAGAAACTGTTTCCACCACAAACGCGCATCCACACACAGTTTACATTTTAGCCCCTGCAGTGGGTAAATAACGGCTGCAGCTGGCAGGCAGGCAGCATGTGTGGCTGCTGCTTTACAGTCGCAGTCCCTCTGCGATGGCATTCGGTCGTTAATATCAATGCCAATTGTCAGTTGTGCGGAATCACAGGTTTAATTACCGAATGTCTTACTTCGACTTAATTATATTAAATTCCGAGCGAGAGACAGAATTTCGTTAGAATTCGAATTCGTTTTCAAATTCACTTAATTGTAAATTGTTGCAGTTTCCCAGATTTGATTAAAATTTATTAGATTTCCACTCGTACAGATTTAAAAAGTTTATCCGGGGTCAGTTTAAAATTTCAAAAAAAAAAAAATAAGATATTTGTAATATTAAAAGAAATATCAGTTAATTATGTAGGCTTATAATATTTTTAATTGCGATAGACCTTGAACCCATACATTAATATTATCTCTTATATATAACTAAAAAATTCCGGTATATTTTACCAACAAACTTAAAGTTTAGATTTGCAAAAACTTATTTTTCGCCATCCTATTCTATCCGATATTAAGTGACAGATTGTTGTTTGTAATTGCCGACATTCGTTCTGCCTCATAAAACACAGCATTCAACTTTTGTACGCCCACATCCAACCAACCACTATCCTCAAAGGTATGCTAGGTAAGCACATACACACACGCACATACGCACACACACACAAAATGTCTTAATAAATTGTTCGAATGAGTGCGCCACAGTTGTGACATTGTTGATTAGGTGGCGGAGCAGTGCGGCGGTGATGAAATCAATCACCTTTGATGTTATGACATTGCCAAAGGCCAATACGCACCTGAGGTTTAGTTCTTTGCCTTAATTTAAAATACGGTTCATTGTTATGTTGCCATTGTAATATTTCAGGTCCATGCTGCAGGTGCCCACAAATCATCTTAAGGTTGAGTAATTTTTGCGCATATTTAATTTCCAAGCAGAAAATTTGAAAAGACCTCAAAAATTCAACATTTCATTAAGTTGCAGACAAATTATTCCTTGCCAGAGTTGATCTCAGCGTATATCGATTAATTAAATACCACATATAAAACCATGAAAATTTTGTTACCGATTAAGTGAATAGTTGTGTAAAAAATTCTTTTGTTTTTTGGAGGATATGTTAAATTGAGGCCTGCAAGCATTTACCTTTTGCAGCTGGGCGAACTCTTGACCTTTCCCACATTGGTTTGGTATGTGTTGCCGGAGTTATTTAGTTCTGTGGGTGTTTGCTATTGTTACTTAAAGGGGTTAAATAGCTGCAATGTGAGGCCAAATAAATGTTTGTTGCCTTAGCATTTTTGTTTTGATGTCGTTTTGGGGGTGTATCAAAGATTTACGTAAGTGAAGTCATAAATTCTTTCGCCTTGTACATATATGCGGGCTGGGTAATTGTGTTTCGATTTCGATTCTTTAAATGTTTATTATTTTATTGAATTGGAAATGTGCTACAAAAATTAAAGTTCGCTTAACAAATAATAACAAATTAATTTACGAATTATAAACGATCACAAAATGCACTTAACGGGTTGATTTTGTTTTTGTTATTTTTTGTTTTGCTTTTCATTCAACATGAATTCGTCCGCATACAATTCAATTAACACATCTAAAAAGATGAGTTTCAATTAATTCATTTAATAAAACTCAGCCAAATTGAAGCTTTAAGTGCTTCAATATTTGACTATTAAAATTAACTTCAATATTCGCAAAATGAAGTGAGATATAAGCTAAAGTTTGACCAACATTTAAAGAATTTAAACGTTATAAAAAACGTTCTGCGAGATACTCTAAAAATACACACGGCATTTATTTTTACAACTCGCGCATGTCGCAAGTTAAACTCAAGTCAGAAGTTGTTTTTGCTCTGATTAAATTTGTCACGTTGTGCGTCCTGCAATTGCAGAAATGGTGATTTCTTTTTTCTTTTTTTCCCCAGTATCCAGTTTACCACATTCCCGGATTTTGCGGCAGCTTCTGTATTTACGTAACTCGAGGTAAATATTTGAGCAGTGAGATTTGGTTCAACACTTTGCTGGAGAAAAACATCAACGAAGTGGAACTTGCAGTTTACAAACTACACATACAACACACAGCACACAGCATTTGAAATTTAATTTCTGGAAAAAAAACTTTAAGGAAACATTTTTGTACTCTTTCATATATTAAAAAGTCGATTTACATTAAATTTCTTAAATAATACAAATTTAGCTTTGTATAAGTAAATTGGATACAATAATTTGTTAAAAAAAAATATTTAAATTTATACAAAAATCTTTTAGATATCTGAGTATTTAAATTTGTAATTCAAGGATAAACGTCGAGGACAGACAGACGAGTGCAGAGCTAGTAACGTGCATAACAACGTCACATTAACCTGCGGCACACGTGAGTGAAATAGTCACAATTTCTGCACATGATGGATGGATCTATGGATCAGCTAACTTGCGCACTTAATGCAGAAGCGTATTCATAAATCCAAGGTCAAATGAGGAGTGTTTATTTAGTTAGAAATGAATTTAGATGGAGCACACTATTAAATATTATTAGTAACGTTTTAAAATTTATTTTTCGTAATTTCAATTTGGTCACATAATGCAACCGCATGCATTATGACCTAAAAATATATTAAAATTATGGAACTGTTTTAAATAGATTTTACTAAAATAAATTATCCTTTGATTTCATGTGTAAATAAAACCCCAATCCACCACAAAAGATACAAACTTGTTTTATTTTTTTTCGTTTACTAAACAATGCGTCGCCTCTGATTGATATCGAATGAATGTGTTATAAACATGATTAAATCGATTAAGAAACAGAATATACATTCATTTACATTTAAATTTACATGCCCATACATACATTTCTATAGAATTACAATCGTACAATCAAATGGAGAATGTGAAAACCTTTTATCCGATGGATGCATGCCGAGGGTATTCACAGATACACAGATACACAATAACAAAATGAAAAAATCCAACTGTTGATTTGGGACAACACAATAACAATAACGAAAATTGCCAAGTGAACTTTTTAAATATTTATCTACTTCACATACACATATACAAACACAAACACTAACACATATGCATGAATACATGTCACAGCAGCGATACTAGCGAACAAAACAGCAGAAAAATCTTTCTAAAATAACAATACGATATATTTATATTTACTTTATTTTTTTTTCTGCATGTCGTCTGTCTGTAAAAATGTTTTTGTATTTTGATAAAATAAAATAAAATAAAAAGTAAACAAGTTTGCAAAAAATAAAACCCGATAACAAGTCAGTACGTGTACTTCACTTACTCGCTTTCATTTATGTCCTCAATTTTTCAATTATATTTTTGCGTAATATTTGTTTGTATCCTTTGCGCATAAAAGCATAACAAAATAACAACATCAACGAAAACAACAAAAAACATAACATTTGAAATTTAAGCTGAGCTGTTGTGAAGAGGCCACCACAACAATTGCGCCACATTTAAACCCTTGAGGTGCTCTGGTGGCAGTCGCATTTGAATTTTAAATTTTTGTTTGTAACAACAACAAAGTTGGCTTAAATGTACATACATACATACATACATACATACATACATACATACATACATACATACATACATACATACATACATACATACATACATACATACATACATACATACATACATACACACCCAAAAAAATAATGTAATGTAAACGATTACCGGGCTCATATCAATAACAGTCATATCAAAAATATCATATCATCTGAACAAGAATCATATCATGTGGATTAGAAGCATATCTGTTGTACAAGGAAAATGTAAAATTTACGATTTTCCTGTCGTATTTATATTAGAAATGTCAAATATACATTACTTGTTTTTTCGATAATCATATCAAAAAATAATATCAATAACACAAATTTTTCAAATCATATCAATTCGAAAATATAATTATAAATCGAACATTAAAAACATCATGTTTACAGCAATTTTCTATTGCACTATTATATACAAAAATATCAAACTCGTTGAATTGAATAAGTTGCCTATTTGACAGGATAGTTATACATTCGATATTAATGCAACATTTATAAGCTTTTAAATATAGTAAAATTTACGTTTTCATAAATGTGAATTTTATTATAAAATTAAATCTAATTTTATAAATGAAACAAATTTTATTGATAAACAAATTTTTTTTTATTAATAAGTTAATAAAAGTTAACATTAGAAATAATAATAAATATAAGTAAAATAAACATAAAGAATGTTTTTATTTAAATTAATAGCATTTTTAAAAAAGTCGGCAATAGTAATTATAATTTAATGAGGTTGTAAAACCAAGAACTTCGTTTAAACCCAAATTATCTCCAAGGCGCTCATTACAAAATAAATGTGGAAAGATCCTTTTTCAGTTTCTATTAATATTCCATTTTCTTCAAGCTCGCAGGCCTTGCGCTTGTTCTAAGAAGAAAACGAGAAACAATTTCAACATTTTTGAAGAGAGAGAAGTATAAAACAATTTATAAACCAAGTTTTAATTATTTTTTAAAAATAAATACCACATTAGAAAGCGTTGCATTGCATACTGAAGATAATGGTGTCAATTTATTGGTAATTTTTGAACAAGACACCTCCTGTGATATTGTGCTTGGCAAGTCACCTGGAAACTAATGAAAAATAAAGATTTGTGAAAATATAATATAAATATACTATCATTTTTGAATTTTTTTTTTACATTTTGGGTTTTCCAAATGAAAATTTTTTCACGCAGCATTACTCTTTGACCTATCTGCCTCTTCTCGGGAAGTATTGCTTCGTGATCATATTTATTTAGAAACTTCAAATTTTCCATGGTTATTCCGCATTCTATATATAATGAAAATAAAAATTATTAATATTAAGAAAATTTTTACCTTAGCTAATAAATAAAAAATAAAATGTTCTAGATGGGTTAATTTGTCGAAAAAAATTCCTATACCCATATATTTTTGTTAACCATGTTGAAGTCTGATCGATTATCTGTAATTTGATATATAACAATATATAGCTATCTCTAGAATTTTCAATGATATCAAGGAGTTTATACGAGAAAATGTGTTTTTTTGCTTATTTTTTAGCTGTTCTCTGATATAGACACCTTAATATCTCCTAAAGTTGAAGAGATAACAATATTATGTTACATACCAAATTTTAGGTAATCTTCCAGACATCAACAAAGTGAAATAAAAATCTTGGGTTAATAAGGTTTTTTTCGGAAAATTAACCCTTTAAGTACCAAAATTTTCTTATTTTTTACTATAACTCAAAAAGTTTTGAAGATATCGGTCAAGGTGGCAAACATTGTTATAACTGATGTTAATACCTTTAATTTGACACCTTATTTAACCTAATCTTCCTCTTAGTTCAAAAGTTATAGTTAAATAAAACATATATTTACTTAAAATTATGGTGTGGCAAAAAGAGGGAAAGACCGTCTCAGTTTGTTTTCTTACAAACGATTAATTTAAATTCGGTTTTTTATTCTATATTAAATTTTATAAAAAAAATTTAACATAATTTTTCAGGTTAGTGCATGCCTGGCATCTTTTTGCGATGCATTTTTTTTTAACCTACATAACCTTACATTTTTTTTTTTTATTGTTTCTAATCTTTTCAAACTTACCCAAAAGTGCATCGAAACAATTTCCAAGGTTCCACTCCGTCAATAACGCCTTTAAATTTTGTCCCGATGCACTTTCCTCCTCTGTGCCGTCCGGGCCGACCACCTTGTGCATAGCTGTGGCTGCGGTTGCGCCGTCCTGGCCGTTCGTTTTTTCATTAACATTTTCACTGCAGTCCCCTTCTTTATGCATATTTATATTAATTTGTTTAGGAATATTGTTTTTTTCTTTTTGTTTAAGTATTATTGTTTTATATATTTGCTCTTTTTACTTTTGCACTTGCACTCAGCTTCTGAATTTCACAATAAATAGTGTTGCCAACACTAACATTTTCAGATTTTTCAAATAATTTTGACTAATTGTTCTCATTAAAATATCTGAAAATGTTAGTGTTGGCAACACTATTTATTGTGAAATTCAGAAGCTGAGTGCAAGTGCAAAAGTAAAAAGAGCAAATATATAAAACAATAATACTTAAACAAAAAGAAAAAAACAATATTCCTAAACAAATTAATATAAATATGCATAAAGAAGGGGACTGCAGTGAAAATGTTAATGAAAAAACGAACGGCCAGGACGGCGCAACCGCAGCCACAGCTATGCACAAGGTGGTCGGCCCGGACGGCACAGAGGAGGAAAGTGCATCGGGACAAAATTTAAAGGCGTTATTGACGGAGTGGAACCTTGGAAATTGTTTCGATGCACTTTTGGGTAAGTTTGAAAAGATTAGAAACAATAAAAAAAAAAAATGTAAGGTTATGTAGGTTAAAAAAAAATGCATCGCAAAAAGATGCCAGGCATGCACTAACCTGAAAAATTATGTTAAATTTTTTTTATAAAATTTAATATAGAATAAAAAACCGAATTTAAATTAATCGTTTGTAAGAAAACAAACTGAGACGGTCTTTCCCTCTTTTTGCCACACCATAATTTTAAGTAAATATATGTTTTATTTAACTATAACTTTTGAACTAAGAGGAAGATTAGGTTAAATAAGGTGTCAAATTAAAGGTATTAACATCAGTTATAACAATGTTTGCCACCTTGACCGATATCTTCAAAACTTTTTGAGTTATAGTAAAAAATAAGAAAATTTTGGTACTTAAAGGGTTAATTTTCCGAAAAAAACCTTATTAACCCAAGATTTTTATTTCACTTTGTTGATGTCTGGAAGATTACCTAAAATTTGGTATGTAACATAATATTGTTATCTCTTCAACTTTAGGAGATATTAAGGTGTCTATATCAGAGAACAGCTAAAAAATAAGCAAAAAAACACATTTTCTCGTATAAACTCCTTGATATCATTGAAAATTCTAGAGATAGCTATATATTGTTATATATCAAATTACAGATAATCGATCAGACTTCAACATGGTTAACAAAAATATATGGGTATAGGAATTTTTTTCGACAAATTAACCCATCTAGAACATTTTATTTTTTATTTATTAGCTAAGGTAAAAATTTTCTTAATATTAATAATTTTTATTTTCATTATATATAGAATGCGGAATAACCATGGAAAATTTGAAGTTTCTAAATAAATATGATCACGAAGCAATACTTCCCGAGAAGAGGCAGATAGGTCAAAGAGTAATACTGCGTGAAAAAATTTTCATTTGGAAAACCCAAAATGTAAAAAAAAAAATCAAAAATCATCGTATATTTATATTATATTTTCACAAATCTTTATTTTTCATTGGTTTTCCGACATCTTGGATAACGAAATAACATCTACGGCAAAGGTTCAAAATTGGCAGTCATCAAGAACTATAATTTTTAACAGCAACCCAACACCATTATCTTCAATAAGCAGTGGTACGATTGTTAATATGGTATTTACTCTTATTTCTTTGCTTTATACTTTATTTGACCACAACGTTAAAGTACTTCTCACTCTATAAAGATTTGTTTTGTTTTTTTCTTAGAATGGAGATGAAACAAACGAAGCAAAATACTCAAGACAATTAGAAATCACCACATCAAAAAGTGACTCAGATGCTTGAAATTGTACTAAAAATATTTATAAAAGAATTCCACTTATCCCTCTAACAATATATAATGAACAGAATTATACCATACAAATATATAATAAAACTTTATTTTCAGCAATGAATTTTATATCATTAAATTAACAATGATTTCAAAATATTTTTGATATTCACATTTATAAAAGTATCAATTTTAGAATAAATGCTTGTAAATATTACATTAATAATATATAATACGTAATATCAAAAATACTTTGAATTCATGTAAAGGTTACAGTAAGTATTAATATCAAAAATACATTTTATTAATGGAAAATTGATATTATCAATATCATCCTTACATGGAAATTAAATTTTTAAATGTGTGAATGATATTTAAATCATATCAGGATCACTAAAATAATGTGCATTATACGTTATAATTCGCAAAAAATGCATATCAAAATACTTCTAATTAATATCATTAGCACATTAAATAATATATTTTTGATAATGTTTTTGATATAACTATGCATGTGTTATTGACAATTTGCCCGGTAGCTGAAAAATAACCTTAATTCTAGTATTCTTTACAGTGATTTCTGGTGAATTTTTTTTTGAGTGCATACATACATACATACATACATACATACATACATACATACATACATACATACATACATACATACATACATACATACATACATACATACATACATACATACATACATACATACATGCATACAAACAAAACGGAAAAACAAAACTGAAAAACTGAATAACAATTCCAAATAAAAATGAAGTGTAGCAAAATACATTTTAGATTATTTCGACCCGCAGGATAATTGCATTTCACATACGTGTGTGTGTATGTGTGTGCACTGATTGAAGAATAAAATTTGTGATTTTATTTTGTTTTTGTTTTTGTATGACTGGTATAGCACGTGACGTCATTTAAACAAAAGTTGTGCGACGTTGTTTATCGAATCGAAATTTTTTTCAATTCTGTCCAATGTGCTTAAGCTAAAGATCTTAAATTTTTGGCCGATAAGGTAGAAGGAATCGAAAGGATAATTGAACAATTAAGCAGCAGATATTCCATTCAGATATTTAGATATGTAATCTAGGATACATACCAAAATCCATTAGTATCGATAAATACTTGTTGCAAGTGTCGTGCCACTTTTCAGCTATCGTGCGAAGAGTTTTGTTACCACATTAACACAAATACTACACCATGCATATTCATTTTATGTATGTGTGCATGTAATACACTAAATTTCCATTTTCATATCCTAAACGTTTTACGTAAACCGCCTGACGCTAGAATCGCGTGACCTGCTGCTTTTGCTCGAATAAAAAAATAGAATAAATCAACCCCTCCGCCCTCATAAAGTTGGCACAATATAGCAGAGTGCAGTTCGCACTTCACCGTTTGATCATAGTAATTTTATCCAATATTTGCACACGCCTTGACCAAGAATTTTCCATTATAGCTTTTTTCCATTATTTTATTTGACTTGACTTTTATGGCCGACCGACTCTGCGCGCTCATATCAACGCCATGCCACATCATATCGCACCACTCCGCTCCACTCCACATCACACCACACCACCTTCAGTTTCTAATATCTTTTCCCTTTTTTATGCCGGACATACGTAGCAGACAGACGGATGGATGGACGCTTTTCCAGCAACGCCATTTTTCATTTTACATATTTTATTACGTTTTCATTGTTATCGATTTTTGGTGTTGTTTTTGTTTCGCGTTGTACATACTTATCTGCTATTAAGGTTAGCTTTTAATGTCATTGTTGATTATTTCAAATGTCACTATTAATATGGCTTATTTACTTGTACAAGTATGTGTGTGTGTGTGTGTGTGTGTGTGTGTGTATGTGCGTATGTATGCACGAGTCTTTACCTTATGGTCTGACACTGTGTCAGCATGGGTTAACTTTCGAAATGATGGGTTCTAAAAAAAGGATTAACGCTTTAGATAGCGTCATCGAACGTTTTTAACGTTTTTAACGGGTTTTATTATTTATTAGCTAATTACTTTACGGCTCTGCTAATTTCGTATCGATTTTATCGCTCGCTCACCATACTCGTATTCGCTTAACGCTCGACGAGTGTTTTTTGTATACGAGTGCAATGTCAAGTTGGAGCAAAAATTTAACTTTAATTTAATTTGAACTTTTATGGTAAATAATTAATGTATCCAATGTTATTGGAAAAAAAGAAATATAAATTAATAAAGAAAATTAAGTCCATAGTTTTAATAAATAATGAAATAACGAATGAAATTGTTGTGGAGTTTAAAATACAGAATTTTGATGAAAAAATAACAATAGCCGTACACATGTAAACTTGTAACCATCGAATTTTCATAGCCATACAAATTAATACTGTTTTATACACTTTCCTGGTTTTCCGTTTGTTGTTGTGAAACATGTAAAAACTAAAACTTACATAAATAAAAATCAAAATGCCAATAAAAAATTAATAGAAAGGCAAAAATAATTTGACTTTTTGATGAAATTACCGCAACAATATAATATGAACTATTTTAATGGAAAAAACAGCTGATTTATAAGGCATAAATTTGTGAGGTAAACGAAGTACAAAAAGGATAAAACGAACTTAAATGAACACTGTTAATCTTTATAATTATATATATATATAATACTCGTGTCCATTTATATATAAGTATATATGAAGATAAGCATAACACATTTAGTAATCACCACATCCAAATTATTTACAAAACATGTTAAGTGTCTGCATAATGTTTCGAACGCAATTTTATATGTTAACTTTGCGTAATTGAAACGAAAAACAAAGGCATTGCCACGTGAATCAAATTACACGCTCGCAATGTTGTCGTTCAACATCGATGGCAGGCAGAGATACAGCCAACTGATTGCGGGAGCAAACCAACATTTTCCAGTATGGCAAAGGAAGTCTGTGTTAGTTTCCCAGCGGTTTCGTTCGGTTGACTAAATTCAAATACAAATTCAAGGTTATTATATCCGGCATAATGCGAATTTTAAGAAGATGCAAATTTAAAACAATCAACGCGGCAAATTGGAAATTCGATTGAACAAAGGATGTACATTTTGTTGTTGTTTTTATGATAGATATCAAAGAAAGTGAAAATTTAGCAGTTTTCTCATTTTTTTGCTTTAGTTTTGAGCGCAGACAGGAGGCAGTAAAGCTGGCGCCCAATATATGTCAAAGGCATAAAATAAAATACCTAAATATAATAGCATATGTGAAGGAAAAGAGAAAAACCATCCAATAGTATGTATGACCAACGGCATAGAAACAAAAGCATGTATGAAAGAAATTAATACGCTTGCTTAATACGCTAAAATCAGAAGTCGCTTTTCGTTGGAAAAGAAAGGAAAGGAGTGCCACGGCAAGGCAAGGCACGGAACGGTTCGGTTCGGTTCGGTTTGGTAGCCTGGGTTATTTTGAGAAATGCCAAAATTCGAGCCGGGGATAAATCTGATTTTATGCCGCTGTGCTTTTGAGTTTATTCCTTTATGTTGATGCGAGTGCATGTACGTGTGTATGTGTGTCTGCTAAAATCCATTAAATATTAACACTTTCATAAATGTGTGAGTACGTGCAAGCTGCCAATATTTGATGAGTGTAGGAGGCTTTCGTCGCTGTGATTCACGTGTGCCAAAAATGCCGCAGAGTAATTTGCTACATCAATGATAATCATATTCTAAATCTGCTTAAGGAAATTATTCAAGCATTAAAAAACTGTTTGGGTTTTTTTTTGCTTTTGTTTTTGTTATTAAATGATAATGTATCCGTTGGATAAATCCTTACATTATACGGGTATTAACTATATGTTATGCGTTGAATATAAATCTGTGGCAATATGGAAAAGCCGTAAGTCATAAAGAGCAGTTACAACAAAAATAACAACACATTCATGCCATTATGAGAATTCATTAAAAACTTTTTTACTTGTTCCGCGTTTTTCGTGTTCATAAAAGAAACGATTCAAGGGTGCAGTGGAATACGAGATTACGTTTATATTAACAACAAAAAAAAAACGCTTTTAAATCTCAAAATAAAACCATGGACAGTTTTTACAGAAACAAAAAATAAAATTTTCCAATTACTAAAGCAAAAAGAAGTTTAAGTGTCCAGCGGAAGGAAGTTGACTGTTTCAATCAAATAAAATAAAATTGACAGACTCAATTAAAAGTTTAATTTTTACAGGTTTTCACCATTCGATGATAGTTTGATATTTTCTGTTATCATATTAATTAATTGTTGTTGTATATGAAAATCACTTTTTAATCGAATCCTTGTTTCAGACTTAAAAGTGTAGGGTATAAAAGAACACGAAATCAAATCGCATTTTAAACTTTTTAATTTTTTTGGAAATTAGATTAAATGAAAAATACAAACAAATGGCTTGAGAAAATCCTTTTGTAACATCTGAAAATGCACCTTACATTCGGACAGAGGATTGATTTCTTCTTTGTCGAATTATTTAAGAAACGCTTTTAAAAATATAAAGAAAATGTGACTTAAATGAGTCTTTGCAAATTCGCTTTGATAAATAATAAAAATGTTTTCCATATAATTTCGCTGATTAAAATTCACGCCATAATCTCGAATAGACAAACGAAGGAAGGAAAGCGACAGACATAATTATCATTCGAATGGAAGAAAATAATTGTAATGATATTCTTGTGCGCGCGTTGGTTGTCTGCTCGTTATTTGTCATTATTTCTTTTGTTTGTCATCATTTTTTTTCTTTTTTGCCCCATTGGCAATGCTCATCAGCACCTCACAGTTTCTTTCATTTCAGAGTTTTTTTGTGTCGCTCGAATCGTTAATTCCGTCAGTCAGTCAGACATACTCGTATAACTTTGTTTACATCCTTCGACCAACAAAGTACTTGCCTGTAAACCGCAACATGACCATTGCCCACACCCATAACCACATTATCACCGCAACCAAACCAAACCAAACCACACACTGTGTCACTAATTAAAACATCTCTGTGATACGAACTGATGCGTTGTATTGCGGTGTAACGCCTTCTTAATTCATGCGTTATCCTTTTTTGCGAACAGACAAAAATTCCTTAGAATGCGCTTTTTACGCTCACCCGCTCCTCGGACATTGTTAGTAGTAGTATTGTTGTTGTTGTTTTTTGTTGGTACGATCGATCGGATGCTTGTTCATTCGTTCGTTCGTTCGTTCGTTTAATTAAATTAATTCGATACAAGTCGGTCGTTAAATCAGCAAACCGTCTCTTCGGTTTAAGTCATTAAGCCGGTAAATTCGTTGCGAATTCACTCGAATTTAAATCTATAACGAGTGATTTTTTTCCTTTGAAAATGAAATACATTTCGAGGTTTTTCTGTTCTAATTTGTTAACTAGTTAAAGGAATTTTAGTTGGAACACCAGGGACTTTTAAATCTAAAATTGTGCATTTTTTTGTTATAAGCCAAATAAGCAACACATTCAAAACAATCCACAGTGTCCAGACTAAATGGCTGATTAAAATTTTGCCCTTACCATTTTTAAAAAATTGTACAAAAAAATAAATACAAAAAAAAGATACAGATACTTTAAGTAGAGAGGGGATATAGTAATTTGTGTAATTCAGAAAATTAAAATTCTTGTCTCCCAGCTATCCCGATCACCTACCAGAAGACTTTTTTTGACAACTGCTTCTCTTCGGCAAATTGAGAATGTTTAAATGTTTAGAAATCAATTTTTCTAAAGATTTTACAATTTTACAAATAAACAAAATTTAATTTTTTGATGCCCCGGATGGAAATTGAACCAAGGAGTCAAACGCACTGAACATGTTCAGTAGTCAAATGAACTGAAACCGTTGAGCTATTGACCGCAACAATAATAAAAAAAATTATAAGACATGTTGTATATTAGTTCATTCGATTATATAGTAGGGATCAGCCGATCTAGCTTAAATGCAAAATTGCTTGAACGTCCTTTGGCGTAGATGGCTTTTACAGTTAAAAGTGCACAAAAGCAGTTACAGTTTATGCGGAGGAGGTCTTCGGCAGCTAAAGAAGGCATCTACAATTTCTAAACCGAAAATAATCAAATTCATCTTAAACAAAAATAGTTTTGTGAGATTTGTGTTACAAATGCGGAGCTGATTTTTCTTCCACACTTCTGCATCACTTTAACTCTGCAACTGATCGGGAATAAAACTAAACAAAATAAATGTATTTCTATTTACATAAATTGTGTCATTTCTCAATAAGATGGCTTAAATTGTGTTGACTGAAATAAGTAATTTTTACTTACCACAAACAAAATTTTTTTTAAATTTTTCCCATTTACGATTTTCTAATAAATGTTTTTTTTTTTTTGTTTTGAAGATAACGAAAACAAATTTCACAAATTTTTTATTATATAATTTAAAGGATTAATTTCTTTGTCTTGCTTTGAGTTTTTTTAAATGCAGACGGTTTAGTACTGAATTTATCGGAGTACAATCGGAGTTCAAGCAATTTAAGTTCCTTTTTTTTTAATTTTTTTTTTTTTATAAATCGTTTAACTTTTAAAAATATTTTTAAATTTGTTTCACTTTTTAATTTCTTGTTTTTCACTTTTTAATCAATATTCATTTTGTAAAACACCATAAATCCAACGAAACCGTATTTGCGATTGAGGAAGGTAACGCGTAACGCGTAACGCAAGCAGCACAACAAGTCGGCACCGACTAAAACTTCAACTTGATTGACTAAGGACTAGAACTAACCAAGTCAACTTCACTCTCCGAAAGAGTGGTTCTGAATGCTTTTACACAAATACACGCGTACTCGGTTTCTGATGTTTTCTTTTCGTTAACCACTTCGACTGCACCGCAACCAAGTGGCGACATTACAATCGAGTCAACAATTCTGGCGAAAGTAATTTCTTGCGTTCATTCGTTCGTTCGTTCGTTCGTTTGTCGTTTGTTGGTTCTGGCCGAAATGCGTTCAAACTTGGGGGTGCGTTTGCAGCAACTGCTCCAAACAAGTGTTGTGTGTGTGTGTGTTCGAACCAAACTCAACCGAAATAAAAACTTCTTTCAACCGGAAACGTGGTGAGTGTGGTAAGTGAGTAAATGAGTGAATGAGTGCTGCACCCCCGTAAAGGACACAGCTCGAACATGTTCGATGGAACAGTTTAAAGGGGGTGGTAAATGGTAAACACAACAAGGCGCCCAACTCGACTTCGGCGCACTGTCAGCTTCGAACTTCGGTTGTCACGTGCAGCAACCGTTAAAGAATTTTTGGTCGCACTGTACGGCGTGCAGAGCAGGGCGACAGGATGTCAACTTAAGAACACAAAGCGGCAATGCGACTTCCAACTCGTTGGAGTTCGAGTGAAAAACGTTGCCGGTGTTTTATTTTTTATTTTTATTTTATTCTTTTTAAATTTATTTTGAACAACTTCCAACTACATGCCTACCCTTTTCGTATATGTGTATGTGTATGTACATATGTATGTACTTGAGTTAGGTAACTAGCTTAACAGAAAAAATGTCCTGTCTCGTAAGAAAATGGCAATACTTATTGAGGCGTTAAGCAATTTAAACCAAATTAATTAATAATGAAAAAGTGCTGGAAAATGGAAAATGAAGACAAAAAAAGAATTGCGAAGTTTAAAACATCTCAATAAAATTTCTAATCAATCAGGATGATTTAAAAAGCTTTGATTTAAAGACTCTTGAGCACGTTCTAAAAGTTCGAAGTATATTTATAAAGTTAATTTTAAAGCAAAAAGTGCGCTACTGAAAATTATTTTATTTAATTTTCTATTCACTGAAGCACCTCAATTTTGAGTTTAATAAGTTCCAACTCTGGTCATCTCAAAGGTTAATAACTTATGTAATATGATACAAAGACGGGTAGACGACCGACCAAAGAATGACCCAACAGCTGATCTCAACAGTGGACCAGCATCTTCCATATATGGCCAAAAATCTTACTTCGGATAAGATTAATTAAATCTGTTAATTGATTCCACCGTACCATGGATGTGATGTTGCCATTATTCTTCTGTCAGTGAGGTATCAAATTTCAAGTTTCATTCATTAACGCAAACGCTGGTCAATAACTTGGTCGATTCGAGCATAAGTGTGCAAAGCACGTCGCCAACTAAGAAAATATTCACTTGTGATGTATCGAAGCCAATCAATCGAAGCAAACTGTGTGAATGTGATTCCAACATATTTATTCATAATTCCTTTAATGCATCTCATTGGCTAAAACTGAATATTTTATTAAATTTGTGAGCATTGTGGCAGCAATTAGTAAAAATAAATGACTAGACAAAAATTGTCTATTCCAGGTCAAGTGAGATAAAAGGGATATCTGCTGTTGTGTATTCGTTTAAGAGAATGCCAATGAAGTTTAAAAATAGGATCCACTATCATCAATTTATATCCGCAGTTGATAAATCCACAAAGGATATGATTAACAAGGAGAACTTTTTTGCCTTTGATGAGTGGCTCATCTGACAAAATGTGCGTGGAACAACGAAGATGGTAACGAGATCGTATCCGAAAACACCTGAAGTCAAGTGTGAGAAACCCAAGATCGGATGACAATTACACTGATCAGTGGACAACTTATCCAAATATTAAAAAAAAAAATAAACAAAAATATTGAAATAAAGAGCAGGAAACAAACATCAAGAGATCATATCATAACAGATGGGCAGGATCAGATAGAATTTCAACTCTCAAATTTTTTGAGACATTAGGATGTGGACAGGAAAATGTAAGGAACCATTCCAATGTTAACAACTTAATTGACTAAGGTCCGGTAATTGAGCCAAGACGCTGTATGTATGTATGTATGTATGTATGTATGTATGTATGTATGTATGTATGTATGTATGTATGTATGTATGTATGTATGTATGTATGTATGTATGTATGTATGTATGTATGTATGTATGTATGTATGTAAAACAAAAACACTAAATTACTAAACAATATTTGAAGTTTAGCCACTCACACGACTCAGCAAGAACTTACGAAAAATGTTATCCTGAAGTGGTTGTCCCATCTTGCACAAAACTTCAGTTTCTTCTTTTCAAACTTAAGCTCCGCCACACATTACGAGTATCTCTGGAATTCGCAAGATAAGCTAAATAACAATAAATCGAAATTTGCTGGAAATGTTGGAGCAGTTGCAGAAGCGCTGCCGCCGAATGGAATGTTAAGCAATAAAAATTGTGTCAGCGTGTGTTTTAATGTGGCCATAAAATTTAAGTAGCTTTCATCTTTTCTTTATTTTTACAGAACCGACAAAAACTGGATGGATGGATAAGTTAAAGTTATTTAAAGTTAGTTGCATCATAGTGTCAAACTCTTTCTAGAACTCATTAAGTTAGGTAAGAGTGACAACGAATGCCAGACAAAGACCAAACTAGATCCATAGCGGCACCACAAACTCTAAGAGAGAAAATGGAGAAAATCATTGACCTCACTTGGCGCTATTTGAGCAAGTATAATTTCTTAGAATCCCCTTTGTTTTTGCCAAAATAATTTATCCATCAATTTGGAATATCCCCGGAGTAATTGCCTCCTGGTTGATATAAAAAATATACAGAACTGGTCAATGGTTTCAATGGAAAACCGCAGATATATATGAGACCCATACAAAATGTTACGGTTTTTTCCGCATTTATTTTATTTTATTATCGATCGCATCGCATCGCTTGTTTTTGTAAATTGTGACCGACCACCATCGAAAACGCTCCTCGCTCGCTAAAAGCAAAAGCGATGGAGGCGCACGCGCGCGCATGCGTAATTTGTATTCAGCGCCAGTTTGCCGCATAAAATGTAAATTTTGTACAGATTTACTGCGTTCGACAACAACAACAAACAACAACAAACAGCGTTTGTGTGCGTCGGTCGATTGATCTAGCTGCGAGGAATTCTAATTTCGATTTTTTTTATAGCTGCTTTAGAACGAACGCAACTGTTTTGCGTGTGGCTGCTTTTTTGGGGAGTCACTATTCGAAGGCACTTGGCCAATTTTTAATTTGGTTCTTTGCGGCGGTCGGCCATGGTGAACGTGGCATTTGACGCGATGTTTGCTTTTTGGCCAAATTGAAAGTTACACACACACACTCGTACAATTGTGATTTGGTTAGAATCATTGCGAGTGAATCATTTGAATTGAGTAGAACAAAATTTGGACATTTTGTTGCTGGAATAGAACAGTTTAAAGCGGAGTAGGATTGCCGGAAGACATTTTTTTATTTGTTTTAATTCTAAATCAACATAAGTTATCAATTGGGAAGGTAGCCCAGCCCCAGCTCAGCTTGAAAGGGCTAAGAACTTTGGGTTGATTATTTACTTATTTTGTTGCTGTTGTAAATTATTGTGATGATCGTATAAGGAAGTGCTGCGTTCACTTGTAAGCAAGGTCGATTTTAAATAATTCTGATTCTAAATTTTATTAACGCGAAATATTGCGTAATAAATAGAAATAAAAAAAACTAGTAAGAGAATTATCTTCGGCTATGCCGAAGCTCCGCCATTTCAGTGAAACAAAAAAATGTGCTTCTTTTAGCACATAAGTGCTACAAATCTCTATTATAAGTGGGCGTTGTTCTTGTCCGATCACGCCCATTTTTGGTTAATAGTTCTGTGATCTTACCAAAGTGTTAATTATCGAATTTAAAATGGTTATTTACACTGTAGCTATTTTTAATCTATTTTTTCGAATGGAAAGGGGTGGTTTGTATGGGAGGGGGTAGTAGTTTTTATCCGATCTTGCCCATCTTAGAACTCCGCTTGGAGAATAAGAGTTCACATACCAAATTTCATATAGCTCTTAAACTACTCCCGTAATCGCTGGAACAGACGGACGGACAGATAGACATAGTTAAATGTACTAGAATTCGTCGCGGATCATTTATATACATATATATACATATATTGGTATACCTACTACGCCCTTTCATGGGCGTTACAAATGAAAGAACAAACTCAGTAAACAATTCGGAAGTGTATGCGCGTAAAATCACGAAATCAAACCATTTTCACAGTGCTATGCAAACTATGCGAGTGACATCTGCTGTAGAAAAGCACAGTTAGTAGCCTACTTGTCGGTAGAGGCGCTGTCGTCGTCTTAAAAGCATACATTTTACAATACTGCGCAAAACAGTTTGAGTGAGATTGCTTACATACATATTTATATGAAATATGGACGGGTGTGAAGTTAACAACGAATTTCAACAACGAAAGTTGCATCCCTGCTTTTTGGTGAACGGAATGGGAAATGAAATAGAAATACTGTGCAAAAGAGTTCCTATGGGACGAGTGACATTTCGTTGTTAACTTTTTCAAATTCGTTGTTAGAATGTTAGGTTAGAAAGAATCTTGTTAGAAAACAAAAAAATATTATGTTTCGGCATTTAATAATACATAATAACAATTACCGGAAGAGCATTTCACATTATTTTTCAGATAAATTTTTCAGTCGTGATCACTGCCGGCGTAAATAATTTGGATATGAGGATCAGTTGCGGCATATGTGGTACTACGCCAAGTATGCAACAGGTACATCACTGAAAAATTTTTCTGAAAATTAAACAAGTAATTGACCGGAAAAGCTAAATCTATTTATATAAAATTTAATAATCGCCCAGTTTTGAAAAATAATGTGAAATGCTCTTTCGGTAATTGTTATTATGTAAATGGTGAAAAAAAAATATTTTTTCTCTAACAAGATTTTATCTAACCTAACATTCTAGCAACGAATTTTCAAAAGTTAACAAAGTTAACAACGAAACGTCACTCGTCCCATTGGAACTCTTTTGAATTGGAATTCTGTGTTTCAGATCCCATTCCGCCTACCAAGAAACAGGGATGCAACTTTCGTTGTTGAAATTCGTTGTTATCTTCACACCCGTGGCATTCATTCGTTCTTCATTCACAATAAAACACGTGGGAATGAAGAAAACGTAAACAAAAAATATAATTTATAAAAATAAATAAATATTTATTAATTAATTAATTAATTAATTAATTAATTAATTAAATCGTGCAGTAAGAAATGGAAACTTTAAAAGAATTGGTGCAATTCATGCAGCCGAAACAAAGGCTGGACCTAAAAGCGGTGTCATTGACGCATGTTCTCGGTGAGAAACAAATTTTTGTATAAAACATAGCGCTCCCGAGAGCCTTTTGTGTTCGTGCTCTTGTACCCTAATTAGGACGTCTATAGCAGGGACAAAATAAATATATATTAAATTAGGATAGTACATTCATAATTTAAACAAATTTTAATATAATTTTTTTTATTAATTTTCCTTATCACAGGACTTACGGGCTCCGCGGAGGGTAAATCCGCCATACTGAGTTTGGAAGATATGTTGGCCGCGCTCTTTGGTCTAACGTACGATCAAAATCACACAGTAGCCAAGGATGCTCTGCTTAGTCTAATCAACCTTACAGCAGAAGCAGAGGGTGCTGTTAAAGTATTTGAAACGTCAAAGCAACTGCATCCAGTAAGAAGAGTTTTCTTTTATATTATTAACATTTAATTAAACAACTGCAAACTGCTCGGCAAATAGCGTTTTCCTTTGGTAGAAGACGCCGTAAAGCACATCACCGATGAGAACTCGGAACTGGCCGACCCTTGGACAATGATACTGAGCAACTTGACACGCGTAGAGACTCCGCCACTGGTGCATGAAATTCTCAGCGAATTGGAAAAGGATGACAACGCGCTGCTGAGTCTGGCAAAAGCTTTTGCCAAGTTGGATTACAACAAAAAGAAAGCCAAATTGCATTACTTGGGTAAGATACTAAATAAATTAATTAATAAAAACTAATATTGTATATGAAATCCCTTGAAAAATTATTTTAAATTTTAATAAAGGAAAATTGTTTTTTTTATTATTAAAGATTTTGAAAAAAAAACATTTATTTTGGTTACTTTCAGGTCCAATTTTCTGCAATTTAACACAAACGAGTAGGGGCCGCGAACTTTTCTGTCACGCCCGTTACAATTTGATTGACAAGGTGCTGCCGTTTGCATCATTTGAGGGTTCGATAGTGCGACGTGGTGGCACGATTGGCATTTTGAAAAATATCTGCTTTGATCCTGTCTATCATGACGTCATGCTAACCGAAAAGGACGAAATACTTTATGCCATACTGTATCCACTTTGTGGTCCCGAGGAATTTGATGACGAGGATAATGAAAAGTTTCCAATTGAATTGCAGGTGAGTCAAGTTTAAATATTTATATATGTATAAATAAATTAAAGCAAAAATTAAATTTGTTTGTAAAATTTTATTTCCAGTATTTGCCCGAGACAAAAACACGCGAAGATGATCCCGACTTGCGAAAGATGCTGCTTGAGTCGTTGCTTCAATTGTGCGCCACCAGACGTTATCGCGAGCTGCTACGCTCGAAAGGTGTTTACGAAATACTGCGCGAATATCACAAATGGGAAGCCAAAGTGGACCAGGACAAGGAGTGCCTGTTGGCCTGCGAAAATGTGGTGGACATATTGATTAAGTATGTGATTATTTTTGTTTTTTCTTATGTAGAGTTTATTAATAATTTTACTTGGTTGACTTTTTTAGAAAAGAAGATGAAATCGGTTTGGACAATTACAAGTCGGAAGTGGACGTGCCCAGCGATGTGGCTGAGAAATTTGTAAAAGAAGATGAAGAGTATCTAAAGGAGCTGATATGAGTGGTAACAATGTTTCACATGTCGATTAGGTTCATAGCGTATTCAATAATAAAACCAGTGCAAGTTAATTTTATAGAATTTTTATTTTAGAATTGTTTTTCACGTCGATTTATTCGAATCGTACGCATTTAAATGCAAACAATAAATATTTTTGAGTAGTTTTAATAATAGTTTTGCTATTCTTACAATTAATTTGCTCAACGTTTACAAACTGTAATAAAAAGTGTTTCTATATTATTGAGTTTTTCTTGTTCATTATTCATTTTTTATATCATACAATTTTTGGTCGTTTTGATTTTATATACTTTTTCTTTTTGTTTCGTTTTGATTAGTGTTTTTCACAATATGAATATTTTTGTTGTAAGGTATACATAATATGCATGTACATATATTTTAATCTTGCAATGCAGCTGTGGATAATACGCAAGCGTAATTTCTTAAAAGCTGAACTGACGAACCCAACCAATAAGTCGAAATAAACAAACAGTAACGATGTTTAAAAAAATTTATTTATTTTCTAGTAAGACAGGAACTTTAGCTTGAGTTTAGAAAATTATAAATTTGCAATTAAAGGTTGAATCGTCTCGTCAGTTAGCTTAGAATTATGAATTGAGTTGGTATTTATAAACTGATAAATTAACATGTAAAGCAAATCACTGCTTGAAAATTGATGAATTTTAAATATGGGTTTTAACTGTAGGAAACCATTTAAAAAGCTCACTTAGTATGTAGAATAAAGCCTCTTTTTTAAATTGTTTGTTGACGCTTTAACTTGTTGCATTAATGTGATTTCTAAACGAATGCCCAATTGGCTAAATGTAAAACTTGGTCCTGTTTTCTCTTTCTACACGCGGGAATAGTTTTAAAGATTTCTATGATTTAAGTAACTTTAACTAGATGTCAAAGCTTTGACTAAGTTTCAAATTCAAATTGAAGTTTATAATAATTAAGCGATGTTTCAAATGAAAAATTTAGAATTTGTTATATATTAAAATGAAAGATAAAATATAAATTCAAGACTTTTTTGACATTTAAAGTTTGTATTTTAACAAAATTAGTTGCAAAATTAAAATATTTGAATTTGTTTAAGAATAATTAGTTAACAATTCCAAACAAGTTTAAAGCATAGAATTTCAATCAAAGAAATCAAGTTCAAAATGTCCACTAATATTTTATATAGTTGAATTTTACTCAAATAATTTAAAGTTTATATTTTATGTTTTTTAAAACTAAAAAATTGTTTCTTATTAACTTTAAATTTCGGCAAAGTTAACAACATTTCGAAAGAAGAGCTAAATCTTACACAAGCAAATAGATAATAATCAAAATGACTGAGTATTTCGATTGGCTTGTATTTTTTTTATTTTATTATTATTTTTTGTTTGTTATATTCATCGAAGCATTTGCAACTAACTTAGACAATTTAGTTTACGAAAGATTCTTCAACTTTCCAATAATTGCACGATTCAAATAATTCCAATAGTTATGAATCTCACTTATAAAATACTCGTAGACGTGATCTCTGTTAACTTAGAACTGCGTTTTTCTCTTTTGTTTATTTAAATTCCTGAATGCAATTTAATATGTTTAATTTTTCTATACAGATTTTCATATTAGCTTTTAATTTAAATTTTCATAAATTTTTTGCTAAGTTAAAGTTTTAATAATTATAGTATTTAATGTTTGTCATAGTTCAGCTTCCTAACTACAAAATGAAAACGCATTCGAAACAACAGTGGATTTTTTTTTCGTCTTTGTTTAACAACCTATTAAAACAATATTTGTTAAAACGCTGATATGAATTTAATTTTTTCTGCTTCGGTGCAGCCGAAACCAATTAAAAATAATATAAAAGTAGACTGAAATATAGTTTTTTAACATCGATGAAATCGCATAAATTTACATATGTATGTAGTTTATAAATTAGTTGAACAGAGCTCTTAAAAGTTCAAATTAAAGAAATGACAAATTTCGAGTTAGTATAATAATTTTTACAAATATAAACTTAGTTTAACAATTAGTTTAAATTTAAATCACATTGTAGTTTTGTTTTGGTTTTGTTTGTTTGCTTTTTTGGTTTTTAAAATCCACATTAAAATATCGAGTGAACGAACGCGTGTGAGTGAAGTCGTGTCGAAGCGGATTTTTCTTTCTTAAGTGTAAAAAAAATGTATTTCGAAGTGACGACGAAGAAGAAGAAAAGTTCGGTGCACTTTGATTATAAATTGTGGATCTCGAAAATATGGAGTTGCTTGTGTTTGGTATGTTTGTTCGTTTGTTTGTTTGTTTGTTTGTTTATTTGTGTGTGTCGTGTGTGTTCCTTATGCAATTTAGAAAAATATTAAACGCTATTTTTTGTTGTTGTTGTTGAAATACGCCTAAGCCTATATTGTAAATTCACGTCGTTCCTGCACTTGTAATGGCAGCTCAACCACCCACCCAGCACCATCTTATATGTGCTACCTCAGATGCTGCCAGATGAACACCAACAGCGCCAGCGTTAAGCTCTGTCGCATCGTTGTGGGTTTGTGTCGGGCGGAGGCGGTGTTGCAGGCGTCCGCATCGCTGCAACTCTGCAGGCAGCCGTGCACATATCTAAAAAAGCAAAATAATAATAGAATCTATTGACTCGAAATAATTGTCTTAGTCTGATCAAGCTTTAAAATTAAAATGTTTCTAGCAAAAAAAAACATTTATTTATTTAAGCTTTAAAGCTCTTTGAGCTTACTCACCTGTCATCGTAGTAAAATTTGCCACAATGGGACATTCGAATGATTTCGGTATCCGTCGTTAAAGTTCCGCTATCCAAGGCACAGCCTCGCACTGTTATGGTCTCTCCAGTGTCATCTGCAATTTTCAAATATTTACTTACTTGTATTTAACACTTATTGTTATTGTTGTTGTTGCTAATGAACTTACCATAATAGCCGGCAATTTTTATGCACGCTGTCGCCGGAAATAGCCCATCGCGCCCCTTGCGACCACCCATGCAGGGCGATTCCAGTATTGCCGTTGAGTAGTTGTTGTGAAAAGGATCGTCGCATGCCTTGTTGGCGCCATTGTAGGAAACGCACTTGAAACAGTCGATGCAGTTCCCTGTCAGGAAACGGTAAAAACGATAGAAAGTAGATTTTATTTCTATAAAGAGACCGGGTCAAGTGCTCCCACCAACCTACCGCTTTGTATTTGAATTGCTAGGAAAATGGTAGCACAACTGATGATGTAGAAACGTAAATCGTTAGCGTATGGCATCCTCTTCCTTATCATCATCGTCGTCGTTACTCTCGTATGTGGGTGTGGGCTGGTGTATTGCTTCTATGGTTTCTGGGTTATAAATGCGAAAAATCATGCGTCTCGTTGAAGTTGGCGGCAAATGCCTTCACTTTTAGGAAATCAACAAATTCATTTTCCAGGACTGAAGCGTGATTTTAGAGATAGCAAACATTTTAAGCTGAAATAAGACAAAATGAAAAAAATAAGTTGATATCTCTATTTATTTGGTAGTTGTAAAATTTGGGTAGCCAAACCCAATTTAAATTGCTTCCATTTTAGATTTTATATCCTAAAGTTCTTCAAAATTCCTGATTGCATTTTATGGGCAATTGGAAAAAGTTAACGCCTAATTAATGGATAAGAGTAACATTGGTATTATATAAAAATATCGTAACTAAGCTTAGGGAATGCTTTTGTGGCTTAACGTGGCTACTCCAACCGAACGTGACTGTTTTACCCATTTAGGAAATCTTATGACTGTTTTAAGCTACAAATCAAATATGGCGGCTACCGGAATGTGCTGACTTGGGGAAAGGGCAGAAGCAGCAGTAAGTGAAGAAAAGTGTGCGGTGGGCCAGAAAATAAACATCGTAAAAATCAAAAAGACATTTGCAACAGGCGTGTCCGCTGGCTGCGTTGCGAAAATAAAAGAAGTCATAAAATCGGTTACAAAATCCCGTTACTAAATGCAACGGGAGAGCGAAATCGAAAGCGAAAACGGAAAAAATACCCAATGGCAATAAATTTTTTGCCAGCTTTTTTTGATTGGGACTGAGATGTTGCCGCCGCGGCGAGACTCTGCACAGTTTATATTGCCGAAGTGTAAATAATTGCTCTGGAGTTTGTTTATTTATTTTTTTTGTTTTTATATAGGCCACAACGGATTTTTATGGGTCGCTAATTCTCTAAAGGTGGACAGACGCAAGGCGCAAAACAGCGGGTGTTGCTGGTCCAACGAAGTGTGAATTATGACAGATGACTACGAGGTGGCGCTTTGTTCGTTGTCCTTTTTTCTTATGGTCTTATTTACGGCAAAACTGAAGGAATGTTAATTTTTTTTTTAATTTAAAAATTTGAAAGTTACATTTGGTATCCCTAAAAGTTTTGATTCCAAGTAAATGCTGCTCTTCTCTTAAATAAAAACATAAATTATTGGCGTTGGTATTAAATTGGAGTTTTACATATAAATTACATATTTTCAGTTGAACCTCTAAACCTGAACTGAACTTTGTGCATAGTGTAGATTGTTCGTTGTTTTTGTATGGTTGTATGTTTGTATGTCTGTATGTTCTTCATTTAATTCGAGAAAGTGGCTTAGGATCCATGTTGCAATCGATATTGACAGCATTTACAGTGGCAATAAATAAAAGTGAATGCTCTCTGTGTGCCATGCTATGCTGTGCTGTACTGGTTCTGGTCCTGGTTCTGTGTCATTGTGTGTGGGTGTTTCCGTCGAAGATATTACAAACCGTCGACATCCTCTCTCACTCGGCTGGCTGGTGGACTGGTTCCATTGGGAATCCAATAGGCAAACATCCTTATTTGCCGGATTGACTTTAGCCATGGCTTTAATCAAAACATTTTATGTGCACAGCATCGGGAGCATCCTTCAGAGTCCTTTCCACATCCACATCTACATTCTTTACTATTTTTGTTTTTCGTCCTTTTTCGGGCCTTATATGCGACATATCAAACAAAAATGTTGTTTGTGCAAGCAGAGAGTAACATTTTATCCATTGAAAGCATCGCAAAAGACATTTTCGAAGGAGAAAAGCGAGAAACGAACGAACGAACGAACACTTTTACAAATGAAGTAAAGTTTAAAGGACTTTAACTTGGCATACAGAACATATTTGTGTGCTCTGACTTATTTATTTGCATTGCCATTATTTGTGTCAGGATATTTGACAGGATATACAAGCCATTGAATTGGGGCTTGCAGTGGCATAGCAAAAATACTGTCAAAACATATTTATATTTTCTTTGTACAGATAAACAAATGTTGGCCACGACAAATGTCAACGGTATTTATACAGATCATAACATACACACAAACAAATTACCATGTAATTAAAACTTTTTCAGGTTAACATTTTTCAACACTTATGAACGTATTAATAAATACTAACATAAAAGTTTTAATTTGTCTATCAAGTCAGATGCAAATTTTGACGTAATCCGTCAATATTTAACACTAAAAATATTTCGCCAATAGAAAAGATTTTAGCATAATGCAGTAATGTTGAATTAACATAGCTATCATGTCAATTAAAATATACAGTTTCAGAAGGGGCGTGTTAATTCATGTTAAATTACCGTAGATGATTTTTGAAGGCATCATTTAAATTTTGAAATTTTCATAGGAAAAATCTTTTTTTTGATTTTATCACAAAGTGTTTATTTTATTATTGCGAAAATTCTTTATGTGTAGACTTAGACGGAGTTTAAGAAAATATTCGAGAAATTAACTCAGAAAATATTTCAACAAATTAATTTTTTTTCGAATAAACATACAAAACGCAATACTCAAAGAAGAATCAATTTACTATATAAGTTATGTTTTTGTTGTTGTTGTTTTAAATATCCCGTTAGATGATAATTTTTAAAGTACCTAATGGAATGAGTTTTTCTTACATCCGATATTTTTTAAGGGCAATAATCTCATATGAAATTTTCAATATGCCACGGATTTTTATTTGGCATTCATCCAGCACATCGCGTCATGAGTAATTTAATCCCTTCGTAGATTCGTTATAAATATTATGACATTTTTAATTTAATCAGATTTTTTTGAACCTAAGTATTTAATTAATTAATTGCAATTTTTAATAAAAAAAAACAAGAACTTTAATTAAAAATTATGAATGACTTTTAATGGTGTAATTGTGTCATATGAAAAAAATATATTTTATATATAAAAATACCACAGACGCACACAAACACACACACACACATACATACATACATACATACATACATACATACATACATACATACATACATACATACATACATATATACATACATACATACATACATACATACATACATACATACATATATACATACATACACAAAGGAGTTGTAAATGCAACTACGAAACGAAATTGTATAAATTGCGCTCAGCATTTTTATGTGAAATGGTCATACGAGTATGTATGCATGTTTGTGTATTTCTGAGTTTGTGTGTGTGTCACTGCAAATTAAATTTCATCGTGTCATGTGGCGATATACCCCAAACCAGCAGCACAGCACGTCGAACGCTTTTCAACTTTTTCAAATTACATATTGTGGATGGCAACATGGATGCGTTTCCGGTCGTTGGCTATGGCTGTGGGCATCAACGCTTGCCCCAAACAGCGAGCGTGCAGCGACCAGTGTTGCCAGTGGGAAATTAATATTCAACTACGGTTTGTTGAAAATTACAATAACGCAAAAACAACAATAACAAAAAAAAAAAAAAACATATCAAATTGATTATTGCTGTTTGCTGATGAAATTATCACAATGGTCAGCGGCGTGTTTTATCAATTAATCAAATGCAACACGCATAATAATTGTTCTTTAGATAATAATATACTCGTACATATTGAATTTAAGAATTTTCTCCATTATTGGCGGTTTCTTATCTTGAAATTTTAAAACAAAAAAGAACTCATTCAATTGAAAAATTTTCATTTTTCAAATTTATGTATGTATGTATGTATGTATGTATGTATGTATGTAAATCTAATTTGACTTCGGTTTGCTCTTATGTGTGTAAAGCAAAACACGAAAAGAAAAAAATCATGAACAGCGATAACGATAACGACCAACAGTGACGAGGCCGATCGGCGTGAGTACAACTTTAGCAACTTTGATTGAATTTTGAATATTTTTGCAGTTGATGATTTTTAAATGGACCCTAAAAACATGAAGCGAAACTTTGGTAACTACTCTCAGGGGCTGAAGGGCGCTATTTGGCGAAAGGGTTCATCATGATTCTTTCATATTTTCTCTCTTTTCTTCGTTCATCAATCGTTCGTTAGAGTGTGACATTTTGAACCCATGTCACAAATCTTAAAAACTTCAAAAAAAATAAGAGAAATAAAACCAAAATCGAAATAGATTATCGTTGTCAAAACAAAATGAAATCATAATAAATCATTTTGATTTTATGGTCAAAGCGAAAAGGGTCACTTTTACTGTGGCATATCGTGCCATATCGAACGAATGTCATTGGAGTAAAGCAAATGAAGAAAGAAGAACGCATGATTTAAAGCAGTTTCAGCCCACTACGCTCAACTTCGTTGTAAGCTAAAGGAGGGAAGCAACGGTCGCTTGCGGCTTCGCTTAATTTGTAATCTCATCGTTAAAGGGAAAATAATCCCACTGCCAGATTAGGCATAAAAGTTATTTTATATGTTCTTTATTTATTTAAAGCTCACTCACTCAATCGCTCGGTCGCCTGCAGCTCTGTGTTCTTTCAATAAATTCATAAACTGCCGCCATGAAATCTTAATGGCTGCACACTTAATCTGAAATATTAGCGGCGCAAAAGTATAGCTCGCAGCTTAACGCACCCCAGAACATGAGTACCGGAACGTCATGAGAGCAGGACACCTTGTGGCGGCAGTGGCAGTGGCAGAGACGGCGGCAATGGTGATTTTTCATTTTTAATTGAGACGCAGTCAGGTACAGGCATGCCAGGTAGGCACGTGTAAGTACACAAATGGGGAGAGCAAATGCTGGCACACTAATTGCAGAGCACTGAATAAGCTAATTGGCAAAGTGATTGTGCCTGTATGCCCGCGCGCGTGTAAGGGACAAAGGGCTGCTCGACAATTACAGGCGTACATTAAGAAGATTTGTTACAGTATTCTTTTGTTAATGCATGAGAAAAGTTTAGTCTGTGTGCATTTATAGCAGATAAGAAGTGCTTTTATTTTATTAACATTATTTATTCCATTGAAACGTTCTATTACTTCCACCCAACAAATAAGTAAACGCTACTCTCAAGGACGAGAGTGAGGTAATAAGTATATGCCAAATTTGATCCTTGAAGTTACAACGTTACTATCGCTAACAAGCTTCGAAAACGAACAGAGATTATTTGCCACAAGATTGCATACAGAATTCTTATCTTTCTGGCCTTATACTACGTAGTTAATTAAACGCGTATAAAAAGTTGGCTGGGCTACAATTTAACAATACGCTCGCTTAATATTTTCCCATCTGCACTTATTTAAAAGATAATCCAGCGCTCCCCTTTTAAGCCTTGTCATTGCTCAAAGACAATAGCTTACCATGCCAGAGCAATCAGTTTTAATTGCGGCGGAAAATGTGGTTGGTTGGATTTTGCTCTTAGCTTCTTTGCATGCCTCTTAGCCATTATGTGTGCCAACACCAGCTACGACAGACAACCGACGACAGACACATGCGAATGCACAGTTGAGCACCCGTTAGGGTGGACCAAAATATATTGACAGGTCTACTTACATATCTACTCCATATCAAAGCCAACACCTTTTTTAAATTTTCAATATTTTAAATTTAATAAAAAAATTACTTAATCGAAATCGGCAGTCGCGGCTAGAAGGTGTTTTATGTTATTTATAAAAAAGGAGGACCACCCTAACTACAGACAGAAACAAACTAATCTGGCAGGGACACTCGTTTTATTAGCACTTTGTCCTGCTTTGTCATAAGCTGACATTGTAATAAACATGTTTTGTGGCTATAACAGAATTGTCGTGTCGGCGGCAACCAAATTAAATAAGGTTGAGCGCGGCAACAGGCAACGCGCGGTGCTTGCATACGCGGTGGGCGTTGACAGAAGGGTAATAATTATAGAGAAAGCATAGGTAAAGCGATTTCGTGAATACGACGATGACAACGACAACGACAACGACGACGATGTAAAAGAAAACTTTAATAAACTGCCATAGTTTTCGCTTCTGGTGCTGAGCTTCCGTTTCCGCTAAGCAACATTTCCTGCGTGATTGTCTCATAAAATAAAGCGCAAAGGCGGATGCGAATGCAAACGACAAGAGCGAAGATGAACCAGCGCAAGACAAAGGCAGGCTGGCAGGCAGAAAGGCAGACAAGATCGAGGAGCGGAGGTGGTATACGCAGCAAACAAATGAGCACGACTTTTGGAATTTAATTACATCACGATTTTGTTGCTGTTGCTGTTGTTATTGCTATGGTGTTTGTTGTTCGCTTACCGAGCCAGCCACCAAAAGGAAAAGTGAAAATTTTATTAAATGTTCAATTCAATTATTTGCTTCCTCTGCTGCTGCTGTTCGTTCATTGGGGACCTTTAATGTTGTGCGAATGCTGATGATTACGGCGGAGCGAAAACAAGGCCATATGGAAGACAGTCAGTCAGACAGACAGAGACAGTGGCCGGAAAGCAAGAACAGTGCTGAATAGAGATGAGCGTTAGTTCGACATACAAAAATGTTATCAGTATTGATAAATTTGGTAAGCGTTCTGTGTTGAAATTTTGGATGTAAAGTAAATAAATCAACTAAAAAATATTTTATTTTTTGATTCGTCAATTCAAAAACTAATTTTTTACTAAAAAGTAGTTTTGATTTTTATTAAATCCACTAGTATTATTTTATGCTGTTTAAAATTATATAATACAATATTTCTAACTCTGTGATAATATGCATATCACAAACATATCAATTCATATCCATTGTCAATCATCCATATTTATAGTTGATTTAATGCGTATAATGCTCGAAGGTAACGCACATCTCTAGAGCTAAAACGGCACTAAATGGAAATTGAGTGGAAACATTAAAAGTCTCCGACTGCAGCAGGCGTCCTCAAACCAAAATTTTTTAAAATGTTTTAATTAATTAATTACGGTACAAACAAAAAAAAAATTGCTAAAAGCTTAGCAAAAAAATCAAAAAAATAAAAATAAACTCAGCTTAAATATTTGCTCATTAATTTTAAGCAGTACAATTACCTTTCAGTCAGCAGCGTCTTGAACAATTCAGCACTAAACTGTGCAGAAAATACAAACGAACGAGAATGCTTTAAATTGCCAAGTGCAATTTCCAATTGGCAAGAACTGTTGTCAGTCCAACTGTCTGTTTATCTCTCTGTCGGTCTGTCTGTCTGTTGGACATTGACGTGCTTCGTGCTACCCTCATAAATAGCGAAATGCGTTTTGAAAATAGAAGCACTGCGCATTCTCATTTAGATTTAAAATAGATTCCACAACAAGGATTTTAATTGTTGATTGAGCCAACTTTAATTACATTAATTTGCAATTTTCATCTTTGCATTGCTGTTCGATGTTCGGCTGATCGCTGTCGCTGTCGCAACGTAATGAAATGTTTATACAACACAAAAGTCAATAAAAGTCAATATCAATAAAGTGAATCTCAAATCGATATGAAAGTCGGATTTTCATTTTATGCCGTTCTTCTACTCGAACGAACGAACAAACGAACGAACGAACGAATGACATTTCGACGCTGAAATATCGAAAGAATGTTTATTTGCACGTCGCTCACATTAATGGCGAGTTCAGTTCGGATCCGTCCAATGCATGACAGTGGTTCTTAGTTGTACTCGTATTTGAAATACATTTGGCTGGAAATATTCTGCAACTGCCGACGACAGCGACACGTAGCGCAATAAACTGTCGCTGATGTTTGTTTGGTAGACAATAAAAAAGAAAATTTTAAAAGGCATTTGGGACTAATGGAAATGACAGTACTGGGAAATTAATTGCATACTGAAACAAATTTCTTAAGCAACACTAAATTCAATTTAAAACAAAATCCTTATTAAAGTTATTGTTTAATGACCTTTTGTGCCACTAGCGCGATCGTTAAAACGGATTAAATGAATGCCGGCGTATTAAAAATACAATAATTAGATTAAATGTTGGTCAATTGATTTTTGGACAACCAAAAATGTTTTCCGAAAATCTCACAAAATCGTTTGCCTAAAGCTCCCGAATTAAACGTGGCAATAAATTGTGTGTTTTGCGGTTAGAAGCCACTAAAGTTAACGGCAATTCAATATGAGCCCACCATAAAACAGTTAACAAAACTATTAGCCTCACACAGAAAAACACACACACTCGCATACATACAAATAAGTGTAATGGTAGAATGAACACACATATACACAAATACCGAGACAAAAAACACACACTCACACACACACACTGCCATAAACAAAGTATTAACGAACGATTTATTTCGAAACGGCAATTCTTTTGCCATTTGCTCTGTGAGTGTGTGCGGACGCGTATGCGTGTAAATGTATCTGTGTGCGAACGTGTGTATGTTTGAGTGTCATTTTTGGGCTGGTTCGCTGGCGTATGTGTAAGCTTGCTTATTGCCATGGCATGTAGTTTGTTAATAACTTAAGCCAATTTTTTATTTTTCCGTCGATCGCATTTCGCCGGATTTATTCAATCAGCGTAACGAAAAGGACCGTCAGCTACTCATGGCAGCTTTGATGGGATCTCAAATATAATAGGACACTGTTAGTCGGAAATAGTGAAGACCTGTGCTATCTGTAAGTGAACATGAATTTATGTATTCTCGTTTGTTTTACTGAGTCACAAACTTTGCTCAAGAAATTTGATAGCCACAGATTTAAGGATTCTCTAATCTAATTTCTAATTAAATTTGCTGACTTTTGCGAACGATTTTTAAGAGTATTTAATGAGAACATTGACAATTCAAGTACACTTGTTCTTCTAAACAAAAACGAACTTTTTAATTTGTTCGTTATTTTAAAGTTTAAACATCAATCGTGATTTAAATTTAACGATTCAAATAAACAAGACAACTTTCAAAGTAATTAAAATCATTTTCCGCATTCAAGTCTCACTTCGCATTGTCTGTGGCTGCTCAAAGGACATTGTGCCATTAAATTTATTTCGTGTAGGCAGCCAAACATATTTAAAAAGGCCATTGAACTCGATTTTAATATCTCAATTTAATTAAATGCTTATTTAAATTGGTCCTAAGCCTAGGCAGAAATGCGAAAATGGTTTACTACAAGTGAAGGCGGGCAGCGGCGGCATGCGAATGTCACATCCTTCAACAACACTTAGTGCTGATTGTGTGGTCATTGCGAGGTCAAAGTCTCTCAAGTAAGATACTTGACTAGTCAATTAGATTTGCAACATGCATTACTCATACGCACTGAATGTCACATGCAGTGTGAAGTGGTACTTAAGTAAAAATTAATGCAGACATTTGAATTTACTGATTAAATTGTCGAGTTAATCACTTTCAAATTCATTTCGGCCAAAGACTTCAGAGCATTTGCTGCGTTGACAGAAAAATTCAAAATTAGATTTAGGCACATTAAATATGCATAAATAATTATTGTAATTTGAATTTTTTTCCACTGTATTCGCCTGCCACATGCATTTGCTGCACACGCATGCCATCACCATGAATTTTGTTGATTTACATACAACATAAAATTGCCAGCAGCGCATTTCGCTTGTGTTCGTAATTTGCGCTTCTGTCTGTCACGCGGACTAATTCAAATTGCCCCGATGCGATGTTAATCGAAAACGAAGAGCAGAATTTTTTTTTAATTATTGTCATGAAGCAGTAGTTTGCGGCATTTGACACATTCGTAAATGTGTCTGTGTGCGCCATGTGGCATCATTTTGAGTAAAACGAAGATTAACAGCAGCTAATCTTAATATTTTTGCACGTGTGCATAAACTTTTATCTTTTTAAACTTTGTAAAAATGTTAAGGCAATATTGGCATCTGTATTTAGATACCGTAAAGAATCGTTCAATCATAAAATTTATTTTAAAAGTTATTTTAAATTAAAAAAAAATAATATTTTTTTAATATATGCATATGAAGGCGTGTTTTTAAATATAAATGATTTGGCCTTGAAACTAAATTTCGTTGGAGTCTTAAATCAATTTTCACACCAGTTTACGGTACACGCTTTAAGTATGTGTCACACGAAGATAATAATATTCTCAGCAATATTCTAAAAATCACACATTTGAGGCGAAGAAAATTACCGCCAAAGATGCACGCTCCGGTGTGCGTGCTTAGCTCTTTGTTAATTTACGTTATCAAGCTTTAATGGGCGCGTTGCTTAAATTATGAATGTAACATCGCGTTAAGATGATATGTATGCATGTATGTATGTAAATTTATGTTTATATATGTCTTTGTGTGTTTATGTATTTGTGTGTGTGCTGTTGTGTCTGTGTTAAAAAGCCGCATAATTAAGGTAAACACTTTCACATGTGTGAAATTTTAATTTTCGAAATTTTACGCCTGATAAGCGCCGCCTTAAACACTCTTTGACTGTCTGTCTGTACCGCCACATCTGTCTGTCCACTAATTAGCTTAAGTTCGTCCCCAGCGGCAAGCACTCAAGCTCACATCAAATTAATTGCGGTTAAGGAAGAAATATTTATGTGTTCGTTTGTGTGTGTATGTTCAGGTTGTTGTGCATGTAAAATCTTTTGGTAAATTCCTGGTGGAATTAAACGCGGCCTTGATGTACAGTACTTTATAGTGATTGCATTAGTGAAAAATAACTTTTTACTTTACTTATATAATTCTAGTGTTAGTGTTATTATTATTTAATTGTTTAAAAAATAAATATTTTTAGTTTCCCCCGAATGTTGAGTTTCTCCCTCAAATATGAGAAGTTTATTATATCGATGGATAACGCTTACACAATTTTTAACCATTTCCGGCATACTATACTACTTTGTCGTATTTAATTCAAAATAAAAACTCAATGTAGATTTTTCACATATTTCAAATAATTTTGTATACGCATAAAAGTACTGTGCGACTAAAATCTTAATAAATTTTAATGTTACCGAAAATTTGTAAATATTTCAGTCACCTGAGAAATTACAAACACGTCTCAAAGATTCTTTGTTATAAAGCCACACGCATTTGAGTGTGTTCGCTTATGTGGCTGTCAGTCTGTCTGTCTGTCTGTCTGTCTGTCCGTGGGTGTGTGTGTGTGTTTGTGTATGTGATCCTGGTGGTTTGCTCCACGACGACAACGGTTTACAAATTTATAGGTTAAGCGACGCAAGCCACAAATAACACTGCTGCATGCAACTTTAAATTGAGTTCAACAAAAGTTTTATTCACGCACACACACCCATACGCAAAAACGCACACACACATACTGTCGTTCCGACACATATACAGTTCCAGGACCTTTTCTAAATTAAAAACACCTTGGAGCCAGCAACTTCTTTCGTTCGTTCGTTCTTCCGTTCGTTCCTTTCGGATTATGATAGACAAGAAAATTGAGAGAAAATTGCTGCTTTTTTATTCATGGAATTCATTAAAATTGAAAAACTTACTCGGCGAAGCGAAGGAGCAGCAGAAGGTCAGGGCAAAATGTTTCCGCCTCCAGTGAAAAGAGTCGTGGAAATATTCATTGTTGTTTTTGTTGTGTTATTAACAGCTTAAAAATAAATGTTTCCTTAAGCAGTTGTTAGAGGAGCTTCTACAATTTGTTAGCTAAAAAAGAATTTTCAAGTTGTTGGGTATAGCCATTTCCAATACAAGTTACAAGTTGGCGTGCGTCGGGACGGTTGCATGCAACACAACCACTTGGCCACTTTATCATTTTCGTTGTTCAATGAGTTCAAGTTCTTTGGCTCTTCGCCGCTTTGTACTCATGGACGACAGCTTCGATGACACTTGAGCGCAATTGGCACACAACACAAAAAAAAATACAGCAAGAAAATGCAATAAAATATTGAACTTTTTTTTGTTTATAATAAAAGGAAATTTGATAATGTTGAAGCAACATAACAAATTAACAAATACAAATTTAACATTTTGTCAAATATTTCTTGTTTTCTTTTGCTATAAAATTGTTGTTTTGTCCAGTGTATTCGTTCGAAAGCCACTGCATACAGACAGTAAACGGTGTGTGTCCTCTGTATGCTGAAGAGTACCTCTTACTTATCCTGAGTAGATGTTGTTGAGGCCAATTCGTATGACGTTTGCATTTTATTTTGAGCGTGCATCAGCAGTTTTGAACGCTTCACTTAAAGACAGAAAGCGACTACGATCGTGATGGAAATGTCGTTTCGTAATAAAATGGAAACACAATGGAATCAGACATCATTAACTAACCTAGCCAACACCAGCCACACGACTCACCTCATTTTAGGCCAAAATGCTGAGTTTTTTCGTTTTAATTGTTTGGTCGACATGATAACGAAATTTCTAAAGAAACGACAGGACACTAAATTTTAATGGGTCGCACATAGTAGAGTTAGGTTGAAAAGTAATGAACAAACAGTTCGCATTTTATTGTTGAGTTCTCACAAAAGGAAGAGAATGGTGCGCACATTTGGGAAATTAATTGGGAGTGTTGTCCGGCGAGACTTTTAGTATTTATGCAATGGGGTTACCATTGTCTGTGAAAAGGTGTGTTCTATTCGTTAAGCGGCTAAATTATGTAGACAGGCTCTTCTAGGGGTAATTCTAAAAATAGCAAACATTTTTTAATATTAAAGTTTTGTGTAACTATTTAAAAAGTAGCGAACAATTTTTAATTTCAACAAAAAAAAAAAACTGCATCACTCTACTGACTTGCATGAAAACACAATTTTCATTATTTTCTTCTACAATATTTGTTTTTTTTTTTTGTGTTTTTTGTAGATTTGTGTGCCAAAGGTGAAATATGTGAAAATGTGGCAATTGTGGCTGTGCTGCAGATGTGGTAGCTGCTGTGGTGGTGGTGTTGGCTGATCCCAGGTGGCAAATGAATTTATAGTAGCTGAGAAAGTTCATCCGACAGAATTCGCACATGCTCAGGGATGCATTAAATCTGACATATTGACACAAAACAAATTTACAGTGCGGTGGGAATGGAGCGCACAGCAGCAGTAGCAGTAACAGTCAAGTAACGTGTCGTGTCGTGTCGACCAAACAAGGTATCAGCAGCGCTCCAGGGAACAGCATACGTAGCTAAATTTTCGTCAGCACAAAGGATGCTGAATTTGTGTAAGTTAATTTATGTTAGTTAGCTGAATTTATTTGCTTGGCGTGAATGTATTGTGTTTGGAATTCGGTACTCCAAAATCTTTTCGTAACAGTTTTACTAACAACATTTATGTGATTTTTTTAGACAATTTGTATAAATTAAAATATAACAATTTTCCACTGCAGCAGTTGCGTCTTAAAACGACTTAAGTGCATTTTCAAACTGTTCAGAAATTGTACAAAATATTCCGAAACATAATCCTTTAAGACACTAAAAGCGTTCTGCCAAAAGTAATCTTAATTGAAAAGTGCATTAGCAACAGGAAGTACGCGTAAATTTAATAATGCCGAAATACTTTTAACAACAACGTTCGCTGTCTTGCTATGGCAACTCTAAGAATTTAGCATGCCCGTTAAATTATTTGCCGGAGCAAAACACAAACTCTACGAATTTCTTGTCGGGTAAATTAAATAAAATGCTTAACCAACCTTTCACTTTTTTGAAATAAAAGTTTTGCATAATTTAACCAACCCAAAAAGGAGAAAAGGAATTAAGTAGATTAAGCGATTCCGTACCGTATCAGGACAAGGAAGAGCAAATGAAATCTTTTCAGTCATGGTGTGCACACAATTATATGCTTCATTTTTTATGCGATTTAATCAATTGCCATGAAATTCGATATGAATATTAAATAGCATTTTAAGTGTAGCTACTGAAATTCTCAATTTCTTTTACAATATTCAGAGAGTGTTCAAAAGCGAATGAATAGTTTAAATTCGGTTTTTTTTCTTCTTTTTTTGTTGTCGTTTTTTTAACAACAATTGCACTATAAATTTCCGAGTTATCATGTGATCTGTATAAAAGACCCGCCTGCCTGCCAGCACACAGCTATGTGTCTATGCGTGTGTGTTTGTGTGTGTGCAACAAATGCAAATACCTGAAGAAATCTACCTCCCCCTCCCACTCACTTTTCAGCCATTTACTCAGTTTATGCTTTTAAGACTACCATTGCTGGCTGGCAGTTATTTGCCTTTTACTGCATATATACTATATATGCGGACTGTGAAACTTTACGTCTGCAGTTATAAACATAAACGTTGAAGTCTTTTTATCAGTGTTGCCATGTTTTCGCTTTTTCTCAGCTGCTTCCAACCGGAGTAGTGCATATGTCTTTATTTGTGTGTGTGTGTGTGTGGGTATGGTTGTGTGTGAATAGAATTATTATATCAGAAAGAAAATAATTTAAATTTTGCTGCTGTTACGATTTATTCCTTTTTATTTTTGTTGCAAATTTTCCAAGAAAACGAAACGCACAAGGAATAAACAATTGAACGATTTTGTTTACTGAGTTTTCTTGTTTTCAGAACGTTACGATTTGTGTATTTGTTTTCCATACGAATGCAAATATTTTGTATGGCAGTCGAAAATTAAATTCAAAAACGAATATGGCAGCTGGCGGTGGAGAAACGTTTTAATTTCAGTTGGTACTTTGGAAACCGACAAGTATCGGCTTCCTTTGCACTGAAGTTGCAGATTTATTGGTGGCGTGTTTCGTCAAGAGTATCTCGTTGATTCTGCATTCCGCATACTTGGAGATGGCTTCATGTGTATGCCCTAGTTGACATAGAAACCTGCTCGAAATATTTTGCATTAGTAATTTCAGCTTGGCAATGCGCAAAAGTCGGATCAAATTTAAGTTGAATTTATTCGTTTTGATTACAAAGTTACAAAGCAAAAATGTATGTAAAAGATTCCGTAACATTGGCTGGGTTACGGTTTTAAGCTTTTAATTTTTCAACGATATACTCGTAAAAGCTTTGAAGAATTTAAAGAATTCCTTGGCTAATAAGACTAAAGTTTTCTAGAACAGTTTGCTTTATGAAGCTTAAACAATTTCTAAGTTTAGTAAATATTAAAGCGGCTTAAATCTTCTTATGCTTTTAATATTTATTGCTTAATCCAAGAGTTTAGGATTAAGCAATAAACTTTTTCAATTAAAACAATTGAATGCTTCGATGGAAATAAAAAATGTGTTCCTTTGATAATCTCTAAAAGATCAATAAAATATTGAGCCCTTTTATATATCTTTTTCAATAAAAATCTTTAATATTTTGAGCAAATGTCTAAATCCAAATCCGTCATCAAAAATGAAAAATGTCTGCTTTCTGCAGCATTGCGCCAATAATTTCTCATTATTATTTAAAACCCAATTTTCAATATGGCGCTGCTTACTGTTTTGGCATTTTCCTTTCATTGTCGCTTTTCTATTTACAACTACAATTCTTTTTTTTTTGTTTTATTTTTTCTGCGGCAACAGTTTGAGGCAAATAAACTTTTCGAACGGCAAACAATTCTGATTGCCTGCCGCCGTCGGCGCAAGACAAACTGCCATCCCATCCCATACCTGCGCATCGCATCGCATACCCCTTGCTCAGGCAGTGTTCTATGCCAGCAGCGCAGACAGAAGTGCTCATCAAACAGAGTGCACTCCCTCGTTTAAAGACAGACGCAAAATAATAAAAAGTGTTGGATTACTTTTTCCAATATTTTTACTCCCGCGCCACATCACAGCATTGCGGCTTTTTGTGTCTCTTAATTTTCCATTTTGTGGGCTGTTATTTTTTTAAGTTTTCCAAGTTTTCCATTTTTTTATTTATCATGTTCTTAAAAAAAAGTATTTCTTTAATGCTCTGCGCTGCACGCCCGCCTTGAAAGACTTGTGTTACACACAAACAAACACATTTATACATACGAGTAAATGCAGTGAGTGGACTTAAAACGACGGAGGCGAAAACTTTGCTTGCCAAATAGTTTCCTGGACAAGTTTTCCGCTTTAATGCGCTCTTTAAAACATTTCGAAATTGTAGAAAACAGCGCAAATAGTAACTCTACTCGTACCGTACAGTGGTAACAGAACAAAAAAAAAGAACCTGTAAACTTTTCTGCTGAACTTTGCTGAGCGTTCGTTCATAAAACGCAGAGTTTAAAGAAAGTTTGCGAAGAATTTGCACGGAAATTGCATTTGCGCGAGTGAAATAATTAAAATTTAGTTGGACAGAGTTGGGAGAAGTTGTCTCTTTTGCCAGGATTGCGGTGCAGCGTATTTGAAAACTTTAAATGTGTATTACAAGCAGTTTTTCTTCTTAGTTTCTCAATTGTGGCAATTGTAGTTCAATCTGCGAAAATGGTGTGTACAAAATACGTTGAGAGCTTTATGCCAATTTAGAAAAAGGCGGTAAGTCAGAAGTTAAATTCCGAGCAATATAATATTTTGTAATTAAAAAAGAAAAAGAATCAACATTTATTAGTTTTATATACTAAGGTCATTTTTTTAAGATTTCTGAGTATGGGGTCTGGTGGAGACTATCATTAACGTACATCAAAAATCACTAATAACAAATTTATGTATTTATTTACTTAATACTAAACAGCACATATGTATATGCAATAAAAAACATATTCTGTTGTAGAACAAGTAAATTAAATTTCGTATTTTCGACGAATACAAATTTGAGGAAAAAAGTGCAGTACAAAAATTATAGAGATTATAAAACTAAAATTTTTATATAAAAGCATTGCAAAAAAACAACAAGAAATAATTTAAAAAATTAACTTCTTCAAAAAAGCATTGCAAAAATAGTCCTTGCTGCTCTATTTGTATAAAAAAAGTAATAGAAAACAAAAGAGTGAATTTCTTGAAATTCCCTTAGGAAATTAACGAGGAAATTTACACAACAACTGTTGCCAAACAATAGAAAAGTTCGTCGCCCACGAACTTTGGCGCCTCTAAAAAAGTACGATGAATTTTTAAACAGATTTTCAAGAACAGCAGCAAGCAAGGAAGCAAGCTTAAAACTAAAAAGCCGAATGAATAAAGTTTTGCAATAAAAGCGCAACACGTTTAATAAATTGAATTTCTTTTAGTAAATTTAATTTGCTTTTATTTAAGGCGAAGAGTGTCAAGTCGAAGGATAAAAAAAACTAAGCCAATAAAATAATTGAAACAAAAATAAAAAAATATAAAAAAGAAAGCAAAAAACAAAAAACGACAAAGCAACTTTGGCAAAGGTTAGTGCGCCCATAATATGCCGATTTTGCTTCTTTGCTTTAACTCCCCTCCGCTTCCCTCCACCCAACCCAACACAAATACACCCAAACAAAAACACAAACACAGACATTCACGCTGGGACGACGAACTCTCATACGACACGAATGCAAAGAGTCCTCCGACTCTTTACGTGTGAGTACAAAACGACGATAACAAAATAAAAGTTCGGGCGAACGCAAACAAACTCACATTTGCTCCATACGCCCACTGCGAGGCGTGGTACGTAGGTAACAAAAAAAGAAAGAAAGAAGCTAAATAATGCTTAAAAAAGTACTTTTATGCTTATCGATTGACGAACCGACGCAGGAAAAGCAAAAAATAAAAATAAAATACAAAATAACAAAATAACGAAATAAAAAAGAACAACAAAACTACGCTCAAGGGCCATGTGGACGCTGAAACCAAGAAAATAAAAAGCAAAACCAAAAAAAGCAAAAAAGTGGCAAGCGCACTTAACTGTCAAAGCGTATAAGCGATGGTTTTGTTCGAGTTTTGACAGCCAACCACCTACCTCCTACTGCTTGCCACAAAGAAACCGACCCCTACGCAGTAATGGGAACACCAGCACGCCTGCATGCAACATGAAGGCGCGCTTAAACCATGTGAAAGCAGAAATGCTGCCTGCGTACCTTCTTCGTAGCAGCAGCATTTTCCGGCTGTTTTGTTCATGCGATTCGAGGTCTTGGTTGCTCCTCTCGGCTCTTTCTCTGCTCAGTTTTTTTTTCAGTCAATTTCGATTTCGTTTTGGTGCTGAATGCGACGAAGCGGAGGCGGCAGGCGTGTTGCGTGCGGCGCACCGTGCGGTTTTTTTTTTCAATTTTTCCAATTCATTGCGTAAAACAATTTCCATTACAAATTAAAAGAGTAGCAACATTGGCAGGCACTGGCAGCTCATAGCTCCTCCTTCAGCAGTGTTCGCTAAGCGCACATAATCCACGCGTAGAAAACACTTTCCAAATATAGAATTCCAAATCAAATTTAATGTGGACTTCTAAAAAGGGATTTATTTAATTTCAACAGTTAATCCATTATTCACAGAGCACACGACAGCGCACTCGTTTATTTATTTTTGTATTGAATTTCCTTTTTGAATCGATGCGTCAACACTTTCGAACACGACCGCGAACTCACGTCAACTGAGCACAATTCGTGCCAACGTGTTCCTTTTAAACATATTCTCAGCACACACACACAACTTTCTTCTTTTATTTTGTTGGAGAATTTTTAACATGGACATGCGCTCTGCTCTCTCAAAATGAAATTCTCCATAACGGCGCGCGTATGCTGCCGAAAGGAAAGTAAAAGCTTTCCAAGAGAAATGAAATTAAGTAGTGTTAATAAACTGTTGTGGACTAGATCAGAAGATAATGTGGATAATGTACGCAGTACCTTCAAAACAAAGAACGAAATTGCTATAAATTTATATAAAGGAGGAATCATTAAAAACAATGCGCGAGTCCACTTCCACCGGTTTGAATCAAAACATAATTTAAACATTTTCTCTGTAAAGACAAAATTTTTATAAAGTTTTTATTAAGAAAAAATTTAATGTTTTCGATTCGTGTTAATCGGGTTGCGAGTAAGCACAAATGTGTAAATGTGTTTGTAAGACACACGCAGACTTATTTGCATTCTAACGGAATTCCGAGCAAGTTTTCATGCAATTCCGTACACAGGATACAACTTTTAGTCATACATAAATTTAGACCAGCCACGCAATTGACGCCCATAAAAGGAGAACAAGAAGAAGAAGAAGAAACCTGAGCCAAATGTGAAAAATTGCGTGCTGAATGGAATATCCAAAGGCAAAATGCAAATAAAGCGACTTCATCGATTTTTGAAACAGCAGCGCCACAACACGGCTGCAATTTGTGTTTGTGGTCAGTAGTACCACAGGGACGAACGAACGTGTCCATATGTGATTGCAATCCAAAATCCAAGCCATCGTACTCTCGATGTACTTGTGCAAAAGAGCAAAAGAGCAGCGCGGCGTAGCGTGGCGCTGATGCTTCAAACGGATAAGCAGTGGATCGGCGCAATAAGGCGACGCGACAAAAGCGGAGGCAGGCAGCTCGCTACGTGACCAACATAAACGAAATAGTTTTCACTAATCTTACCGAAGCATATGCTGCTGCCACTGCTCACTGCAATGCAGCAAAAAATTAGTTAGACGTCAGTCGCGCAAATTCAAATTCACTGCTGTCATCTCTCGTCAGGCGGCTCTTATGAAAAGCGAAGCGTAATGACATTGCAATTTGGCTGCTGAATTGCCTCATTCCAGAACTGATTTAGCTGCACGTAAATAAGGTCCAGTGTAAGTATCATCAGGCTTTAAAAAAAACTTAGACAATCGATTTTTTCAATTCAGTTTTGTACCTCCCGATATCTGGTTTATAGCCCCTAAGTGTTTGAAAAATGGGTTTAGCATAGGAATCGATGCATAAGAAAAGGTCATAAAAATCGTGTTTTTCTTTAAAAAGATTCCAAAAAATTATTAAAAATACTTTTATTACATGTTCAAATATCTTGAATTGAAATATCGATTTAATAAAAACTGATCCTAATCCCTATTTTGCACATCCCTAACATGCGATGGCATAAGCGTAAGTCGCCGGATGGAGTTCTTCAAACGCCGCGCGGTTTGCTGTGTAAATTTTTCAGAAAATCGCATGACAATGTCCAGAATTGTTAATTAACCTCCTCCTTTTGCTTCGTTTCTCTCTTTCGGTGGGTAGATAGGTAGCTAGCTAGCTAGCTAAATTGCTTTGTTGTGGTCTAAAAACTTTTGCGAAAAATACCACAAAACGAGCGATACACTGCGTCGATGAGTGTTCTCGTCGCACCTAAATTAAACCGCTGCTGCGACGCTGACAGTTGCTTGTTTGTTGTTGGCTGCTATTGTCCAGTTTTGTTGCTATTCTTTCTGTTGTTGTTGTCCGTTTTTTCTACAACGTCTGTCGGTGTTGGTTGTCGCTGTTAGAGCAGTAGCAATAGCAGTAACAGCAGCAGTAATGCATGACAACGTACAGCTTCATCGCGGCCAGGTTAGGTCAAAGCAACTTGCCCTCATCCATCCAGAAAGAAGTGCTCGACTCAGCTAAGTTGAGCTCAGCTCAGCTCAGCCCAACATGGTCCTGCCCATTCTATCCAATCAAAAGCCACCTTTGTGCTGTGGTCTGTTGTTCCCATTTCGGATGCTGTTGTTGCTGTTGTTTGTTGTCTCCAAAGTGTCGGGCAAAAGTTGAATTGAGTTTTGAGGATTTCGGTGCGGATATTTTTCACTGTTTAAAGTTGACAGCAGCAACAACACTCAACAATGAAAAGCAGTAGTGGGGCAGTCGCCCACTTTGGAAGAAGGCTTCCACATTATGTCGCACCTTGTGCTTTTATAGGTGGTAGCTTCATGAAGTGACTAATAAAAGTGTCAATCATTTTGTTTTTGCTTTTTCGTTTTAATATTGTTGTTCTTGTTTCTGTTGTTGTATTGTTGGTCTGTGATTTAAGAGTGTTGAACCACTGAAGCACGGATTTTGTGGGGCAAGAGTAATGACGGAAAATTTGTATACTTTTGTAATGCTACTTTTTGCCTGCTTAATGTGTGTATGTAGATAACTTTAGAAAATATTCCACAAATTTCTAAATTTTAAGATCGAATGAAATTCTGAAGGTTTTAGAGGTTTAAATTTAAAAGTATTGACATCTCAACTTAGCTCACTTTAATCCAAAATCAAATCTTTAAGCCAAAATAAAAAAACAACACCATTTCCCGCTTTCGCAAGTCAGCCAGACCTCGTGTGCCTACCATCCCCATAAACCTCAAAATGTAACGAGATGGAATTCCCCCTTCAGCGCACATTTGCTTTTATTAACTCAAATAAAATAATATGATTAAAGCCCTAAATAAGAGCTCATTTGGCAAATGCGGCAATCCCGGAGAGAAATGTAAAATACCCACACTTGCTGCTGCATTAGGCTAAAATATTTATTGCACATAAATAAGGAAACAAAAGGCAGTAAATATTTACCACCACACAAACACACATGCATACGCACAAACACATATACATACGAGCATACGAGCATACGTGACGGTTGCGACTGTGTGTACTCATGTGCGGAATACAAATTGCTTGTCGCAAGTCAGATTGTATTGATTTGCAGTTTGGAATTCCAACGGAACAATGCTTTCCTCATTTTCATTTTTAAACAATATATTTGGATTTTTAAATTAAAATAAGTTATATGTAAAAAAAGGAAAAAGAAAGTCTGAACTGTTCGAAGGATCTATTTATGCACATATGTACAATTAAAACGTTTCTTTGGTTGGCAGTTAAAATCTATTTATAATTTTTATAAAATTGCGTAAATTAATTGTTTCAAATTTCCATTGCATGTTTTTTGTAAATTGTTTCTGATGTCAAACTTAGAGGGGCATCACTTAAGAAAATATCAACCTTAAAATAAGCATAGCTTAACCTTGACAATTGTAGCGTCATTCGATATGTTTGTTCAGAATTTTCAATACAGCACCGTTTCCTGGTCTTCTTCATGCCTCTACTCAAAAAATTGTTAGTTGCGCAGGTTTAATTCCCAGTTGTAAAATGGGAATAATTGTGGGTTCAAAGAACAAAAATTTATGCATGATTTTTTTTCAAATTAACGTTTAAAACGATTAATACTAAAATTAGTATTCAAGTATTTATTGAAAAAACTTAGAAATCATTTTATTAAAATAATTTATGTTCAATACTTGCGAGATGAGTTTTTAAAATTAACTCTCGTTGATTTGTCGATGCTTTTGAGCATCCCTCGTACAAGCTTTCAAAGAAGTCCATTTAAAAGTGTGTGTTTATAATATCGATGTGTGTATTTGTATTTGCGGTATGTGTTACTCACTTGTGTAGTATAGTGTGGAATTTATTAGTTATTTATTTGATATAAAAATTTTCCCAAAGGTGTTTCCTGTTTATTATTGACACCGTTGCAATAAAAATTTAAATTCAAATGACTAGCGGCACACACACACACACATTCGAATATTGTTGATCATCGAGCGCTGAATTATAAATTGCACACTGAGTGAAAAATGAAACATTTAATTCACAGCAAGTCAGCAAAATCAAAATAGAAAAACAGAAAAAAAAGTACAAAAGCACTTCATTTGGCTAGTCAAATATTTACACAGAGCACCGCATGACACTAAAATATTTGTTCATTTAACACACACAGACACACACACACACACTCATCTAAAAACACCGAACTGTGCGATTTCTATTACCAAATTGTAACGAAATTCATAGCAGACAGTGCAGCAAAAATCACGCTGACTCACATGCTGTGGGGTATTTAGTATAGTCGCAGGAAGTAGCGGTTTCTAACCACTTCCGTATCCTTCCGGCCGCAATGATGATGAGAAGGACGACATCGAAAACAATATTTCAACATGCCCACATATCCACCACAAACCTAAGCGCCCCCATCCATTGCAGCCTGCCAATCAGCCAGCCAACCAGCAGTCGGAGAGAGTCAGCTGGAGCAATTCCCGGCATCATCTGCCGCGCCAGTTGTGCTTAAACTTCATATTCGTATTTCGAAATGCAGCAAGCGAGCGAATAGCAAAAAATAAAAAACAAACCGACAAATAAATGTCATGCGGATTGGGCGCAGCGCCATTTAAATGGAAATTTCCTGTTTTCTCTAATTTATTTAGTGTGAAATTTTCAAATTGAAATTGCAACTGATTGCACAAAATGTAAAATGTAAAATATAAAATAAAAAATGTTATTTCGCTTCGAAAGCTGCTAACGATTTTGGCCTGGTTTATTTGTTGACATCATACCGATGTGTGAGTGTGAGTATGTGTGTGTGTGTATGTGTGAATGCGCTTACGCTCCAGTTGGTGTTTGCTGATGCTTTTGAGGTGAAGCCATATTGTTTACAAATTCATGTTTTCCATGTGATTTTAAAGTGATTATCTGTTACGGCCGAAATAAGGCATAGGCCACACTGGTTGCAGAACTTCAATCGAACGCTCCAAATTTCCAACTGAAATTATGTGTGATAAAAAAAATATCACCAATCGAGCCCTAATTCGAATTTCTGCACACAATCAAAAATTCGTTGAAAAGTTTATTTCTTATTAACTGAAATTTAATATTTAATTAAGTCGAGTCAAAGAAATCTTAATTGTTGGTCTAAACCTAAAATTATTGCCACAATCCTAAATTAAAGCCCGAATAATCAAACTAAACAATAAAATTTGTTTTTTTAATAATCGAAAATTTTAGTTTTATGTCAAATTATTTTAAAGAAATTTAAATAATTTTGTTAACTTAAATTTGCATTTTATAACAATTTACAATTTTTATTAGAACAACAATTTTTCGTCAAAACTTTATAATGTTTTTTTTGTATTTTCAGATTTAAAAAAGTTTAATTTTGTGGAATATGTTGCAAAATCGTTTGTGTTTAAAATCAGTGTACAATGATGAAATCAACATTTTGTATTTTGTGACAGGCCTGTGATATGTCGGAGACAATTAATCACTGTCATAAATAATGCAGGAAATGTTTTGTTTTTGGGTTTCATTTTGATTCCATTTAAAGTGAGTCGCAATTGTTGTTTTGTTGTTGTTGTTTTATTATTCAACATAAAAATTAAAACACAACAATTCCATCGAAATATTTAAATAATTTAAGGATCCTTTGGAAACAAATAAACAAACACAAAATGCGATAATCACAGGCTTTTATGTTCGTATGTATGTGAGTATCAAATGTGTTTAATTTGTGCTCTGTCGGAAGGAAACTCGAGCATAAAAAATTAAATTAAAACAAGCAGAAAAGGACAGAAAAGTTGGAAAAAATAACAAAACTGAAGAAGAAAACAGAAGCAAAATGAGTTGCTTTTATAATTTTTTTGTTTACTTTAACATTTTGAAAAACGCAAAAAAACGAACAAAACAAAAACGAAACAACAAAAAATGTGTTTGGCCTGAATGCGAAAAACGCTGAAACGCTGAAATGCTGAAATGAAACGCTGTGGAAACCCAACGCCTTTTAAAAAGCTTTTACGAATGCCGCAGTGACACTTTATTTCTGTTTACATTTTGTATTTTTAATTTAATTTTTTTCTTTCATCCGCATGTGGCATTCAGGTCGTGTGTTTGCTTAAAAGATGAAGGAAAACGGCAGCTTTAGCGGTGGCAATGGCGATGGCGACAGCAGCGACGGTGGCGGCGTTGGCGGCGCACTTTTATTCATTTGACAAATGGAGAAAAGGTTTTTCATTTTAATTTTTTATGCTCTCGTGTTGCTTTTATTAATTTAATTCACATGCACGCCACGCCACCACTCCACGCCATACCACGATTCGCTTGAGTTTCTAAAAGCTTAAAAGCTGCTGCCACTACCTCTGTCTCTGCCTCTGACATTGCTGGTGCGTGTGCGTCGTCGTCCTTTAAAGTCCTTCTTTGTTGCGGGCACATTTGTTTTTTTTTTTGCTTTTTGCATCGTCAGCGAGCGGCCTGCGGTGGTAGTGGTGGCATGACTTTGCGTATATTGCGAGCGTTTAAGTCGCACAATAGTTTCAGTGTGGCTCATTTTAGGTTAATGTGGACATGTCCTTAGCAAAGATATGTCGTTGAGCTTCGAAAGCCGTTAAATTCGAATTTAGCTTAGGCCAAATTGTGGTGTCAAAGTTCATGCGTTTGTACGTGGGATTAAGTGAACATGTTCGCACATTTAAATGGTTAACTGTTAAAAAGCAACATTTTATGCGTAGCAGGTTTTTATTTTACCGTTGTTTTGTTTTTAACGCAGTTTTCTACCAAATTTAACTTTACTTTAAGCTTCATTTCCAAATTGTTAAGAAGATTTTTGTTTGGGATTTTTATTGGATTTGCTTAAGTCCATCGAGTTTTGTTCGCCTTCTTTATTTACTCACCAAAATGTGTTTACCTTTTTCCGTTAAGGTCTACGAGCATAATAGAGCGTAAATCTCAAAAATCTCTTCAACAATCTTGCAAGAATATTTTAATAGTTCAATACGCAAGCTACTTTTTTAAAATGTATTCCACGAAATGAATTGCGAAATCAATAACCGTATTCATTTGAACTCGTTTTTGCCTCGTATACATCGTTTGCCTTACAAACGTTATCCGCGTTAATCAGCTGTTTTTATTTTTTAAACAGAACAATTTACGATGAGCTTGTAAGTCTATCAGACAAATTCAGCGCATAAACTTTGTTAACAACAAACATGTTTGCTGAGTTATTTTTTATTTAAAACTTTTTCGTATTTGACCTTTTGTTAACTTTTATGGCTTGCAAAAAATGTATTTATAATAATGCAATTGAAATGTGAAAGTTCTTGTGCAAATTTACACACAAAATTATCTTTGCACTAAGTAAAAATCAAAAATATTATTTAACAATTTTGAATTCGTCTGGTCAATACTTTTTACAGATCGTATTTAGCGTAAATTTGCATAAACAAAATATAAACAAACGTTTTTATTTTCCAGAATAATAATACACACTTGCATTTAATTAGAATACTTTTCTCTTTAATTTTCATTTAAAATAAGCGCAAAGTGGTTCAGTGCACAAATGTATTTTTAAGTTCAATCCGCCCGATTCTAGAATCGACTACACAATTTTTTTGTGCATTCTTACACAATTATGGAAAAGAAAAGTAAAACGAACACTTTATTTATTGTTGTTTTATTTTCAAAAGTGGCCAAATGAAATCCACTTTATTGCTTACTATTTTAATCCAATCTCAATTAAATCTAGTATATGTTCTTTTGAATGTCAAAATGTACATTAGTTACATACTCTTGTATTGTATATGTATGTATTCATGCAGCCGATGATATCACCTTCATTGCTATAATATTTATACACTATTCTATACGAAACTCTTTTTAAAAATGTTCTTTATAAATAATTTTTGTTGAGTTTCGAGTGAGATCGCTTGCTTCATTTAGCTGCAATAATAAACAAAGCCAAAGCAAAGTGCTAGCGAGAAAACATTTTAATTTTAAATTAATTGCACATTTCGGATTTCGGAAAACCACCAAGAGCGCACTTCCAGATATATATATATATGTATATAATAAACAAACGCACAATGCTTGCCTACTTGCCGCCTAACTGACTGTGAGAGTATGCGTGTGCGGGCATCTGTGTGAGTGATGGTGGTTTCGCTATTGCTCACTTAGAGTAGCTACAAACGGCCAGATTGCCCGTTCATATACACTCGGGATGTTAAGTGTAAACAACTGAATAATTCACTTGAAGATGATTCGGCCGAATTAACCACAACAATAATAATAACAACAGTAAAACAATAACAAAAACAATAACAATAACAACACCAATCGCTGCTCTTTGATTTAATATTACTACTGAAATTTTCGCCTGATCCAATCTATTTAAAACCATTTACTAAATATTTAAATTAAGGTAATAGTTTTTTATTTCTTGAAAAAGAAATTGATCATTTATGTTAAAAACTTTATATGAATTTTTTCAATATAAATATTTCAGATTAAGTTATGTTTAAGTTTAAGTTTTAAATAGTTCTTTTAATAGTTAGAAAATATCTCGTAATTGTATTGCAATTTGCACTTCAATACATTTCCACGCTCTGACTGATTTTCAAGGAAAAGTACAAGTCTGCTTTGCTGGTGTCGCACGACAGGAAGAAGCCAATTTGCCCGTAATACCGCAAGTTAAATATTTCCGTATTTAAAGCGCTGCGCTGCGTCGACGCTGCTGTTGGAATCCTTTTATTGGCAGCGCAGCGCAAGTCTCGTAAAATCTTGGAAATGATGTGTTTCACGATAAAAAGTAACTTAACAACGTGAACAAAAATAAAAGAAACTCACATAAATCAAAAATGCAAAAATGACAACAACAACAACAAAAAAGACAGGACTAAATAAAAGGATGTAATCGCACACACACACACGCACTGACAAACTTTTGGTTATACGTAAAAAATCTTTGAGTGTGTGTGCGCGCGTATTAAAAAACACAAAACAACGGAAACAACCGAATCTACATACATAAATACATGTCGTAAGCAGTCGAGTATAGAACTTGCGATCTCCCTATATAATATAAATATAAAAGCCTTCAGGGTATTAAACAATTTGCGTAAGTTCCACTTCAGATAAAATAAATTTTTTAAACTCGAATTTATGAATGCATTTTTTCTTTTGAATACTAATTCTCTTTCTCTAGATATCTTCTAAACTAAAGAGACTAAAATTTATTTTTTAAATGGGTAACGAAAAACCATTTTCCTTTTTTCATTTTTAAGAAAATATTTTGAACGATTAACTTCTGAAGATATCTTGAATAGAATAACAGTTTCTTTAACTAAGGTAAGGATATCTCCTGTTTAATTTTAAACAAAAAGCTTTAAATGAGATTGAACAAAGTTTACGAAACATTTTTTCAAAATTTTAATTAATAGACAAATTTTAAATTATTTAAAAACAGTATTATTATTAATAAATAACCTCATAACTACTCAAACTTGTAGTGCAATGTAAATTCTATTCTTGCAATCCGTCCTCATTTATAGCACATCGAATAAATTGTCGGCAATCGAATTATAATATAGTAATAGTAATAAAATGAAACTTTTTATTGCTTAGCCAAAATGTTTACACAAAAGCACAACGGAATTAATAATTAAAACAAATGGAGCTTTCCGTGTGAACTCATTATTTACTCATTATTAGTTATTAAATATTTTATGCAAATCATTGCAATACTCGTATTTGGAAATTTTCAAATTAAAAGCGAAAAACAATTAAACAACAACAATAGAGCTCAAATTACAATAAATGAACTCTATTATTGTGGATATTTTTGTAAATAAAATTGTTGCCTATTAATTAATATGCATTTAACAATTTGTTAGTTAAAACATTGGTTTGTCATTTCAAAAGGGAACAATAAACTCTCGACTTCTCAAGTTAAGCTTTATTGTCGTTCTTTCTCATTATCAGCGATTTATTTAACAATTTATGTACTTAGCAACTTCATGCAAATAAATGTAAAATAGGTTTAAATCTCCAACGCAATCTCAACATTGAAATTATTGCAAACGCTTTGTTCGCTTCGTGAGCAAGTCACTCATTTGTTCTTTTTCTGCATAACTTTGTCTACTTCACAGTTTCCTAATCTAGGAATAATTTTCAGCATTTAATATCGCCCCGTCCGAAACAAAACCAGTCAGCATAAGTAAGCTTTGTGCTTTGGCAACACTGGCTGCCTGAGTGCGAGAGCGAGCGTCTATTTGCGGTGCTAATTTTTCATTTTTAATGGAGCTGTGTCGTCGTTAGCGTCTAGTGCAGAAAGCAGGAATTACCTTGCCATGCCCGATGCCGTTATGACTCCATTATGCACGTAAACGAGATTGTTGAAGTGGAGGAGGAAGTTATCTCACTGAAATGTTCGTTATTTTGGTCTCACTTCCTACTCGCTAAGGAAAGCGCATTAGAAACGCAAACAAAAATGCCTGGGAATAATTCGTGTCTTTTATATGGTCTCACATTTAACAGATGTCCCAAGATTTTAATCGCCCACAGTCTACACCGAAAAAAAGTAAAATCTATCAAAAAACTTTTTTAAAAAATTCAAATAACTCGTATAAAAATATCTCGAGTTCTTTAAAAATTTATTTTACAGATGTACATACGTCAAAACGAATCGACCTTTAAGTCAATGAATTTTGATGTGAAATATTTTGAAAAATTAACAAATTCGTTTGAACACTCGAAATGATTAATTTTAGTTTCATCGATTACGGGTAATTTCCCTTTGTGATTTCGGCTCGTTTTCGTTTTCGTGCTCACTCCACAGACGTTCGGTCTTGGAGTTCTTGCAGTGTGTCGCACGTAGCGTCCACAAAGAAAGAACTTCTTCTTATTAATGACTGCAATTTTCCGAGAACATTTTTCTTGCCATTAAAGTTGTTAGTGGGTGGTAATGGCGACAGTCTACTTCGCTGTTGACTCGGTAGCCAAACAATGGCAGCAGGTAACACAAAACTGGTTTCGTTTTATTCCACGCCGGCCAGAACAGAAAACAGAATTCTATACGTCAACCGGAAATGATGTTGTCGCCAGCAACGGTAGTTCATTTCCGCTTAGTAAAATAACTTTCATTTTGGCAAACACAACAGCAACAACAACAACTGTCAACTTCTCCAATTCCACCTTGACTAACTGATTTTGGCCCATTGAAAGCGCTTAAGATTTCGCCTTTATTGCTGAAACGTGCGGCGTGTGCATAAACGGAAGTGCCCAAAGGTTTATGAGGAGCGCGTTTGCTTGTTTAAGGGAATATGTGTTTGAGGGTAATAACCCATCATACAAAATATCGAAACGATATTGTCTGAATTTCGTTATTTTGCGACTACTTGAACTTATCGTTACGTTAAAAAATCTTCTCAAAATTTAACTTTTTATTATTTGTGATGGTAACTAAAATAGAATTAAAAAAATTAACTTTCAACAAACGCGAACTTATCGAAACCATATTCGAGATTCAATATTTTGTTTAGTTGTTAACTGGGTATTACCCAGTAAGTCAATAAACTGTATATTTTAAGTCACTAAAAGCAAGAAGGTGACATTATGAGTCCTAAGTCCTGTATAAGTAAACTCGTCATTAAATCTGGACCACTAGACTGAGTTCACCCACCTTAAACTTTCACCTCTTACCGCCAATTATGTCGAATTAAAGGCGCTCGAAAATATTAACAAAAGCAAACAACAACAACAACAACAGAAGAGTGGCCGCACATAGCTCGTTAAATTGTGCGCGCGCGCCCAATTGAAAAGGGTTCCAGCTGAAGTGGCCTTATTAAATTTTCCCGTAATTAACGTAAATTGAGATTTTAATTTGAGCTCAAATTGATTGAAAATCCGCAGTCGGGGTCAAGTGGCACCGCGGCGTGGCAGCAAGTGTTTGCTACAAAAATAAGAAACGGCGACTGTGGCAAAAAAAGTCTGCGGCAGCATAAGCGAACGAATCTCCGGGAACGTTAAAAAGTTTAAACTGCTGTACAACAAAAAAAAAAGAATAAAAAGAACCGAAAAAAAAGTTTTGTAACTGCACACTGGATAAATTTCGTATTTTATTTTTTACAATTCAGCTTCATTGAGAAAGTGATTTCATAAGTTAAACTAGAAGATGAAATTACAGAAAAATCGTATTGGAAGAAAAGTTGCAACTATGGAAAACACTTTTTTAACCAAGAACGTTTGAACCTGATCTCCACTTATGCAAGTGCAGTGATGCTGTAATGTAAATCTTACTTAATATTTAAAGATTTAATTGGATATGAATTTTGTCAAAGTAATATTGTATATTTTTATTTTTAAATTTTTTTTTAGAAAATTTTGCGGATTCTGTTGGAATTTAATATTTCAAAAGTTTTTTTTTTAATTTTAGTAAATAATTAAAAATTTATAAATTAACAAAACATTTTCAAGCAAAAATTCCAATTTTTATCTCAACAATTTTTCGCAGTGCCCAGAGATAAATTTAAAAATAAAAAATTGTTGCTGTTTGTTTTTGTAATGCCAACAAACATGAACAACAGCTCTCAACAGCGGAGGGCGGAGAGAGGCTGCTTTCTGGCAGTCGTCTTTAAACGTTGTTGCCACTGACAGTTTTTGGTATCATTATTCATTTTTTCGGTTGGGTGAAATTAATGAGTTTTTGTTGTTGTTGTTACTGTTGCTGTTACTGTTGCCCAGCACTGGAACTGCCAGGATTTATGTTAGCTCTTCGGTCGAAACTCATTACCACTGCCTGCTCTTATTATTATTCTTATATTTTTGTAGTTGTTTTTGTAGCAGCACTCGGTTGTTGTCTTGGCTTAATATCGTCAATCAGTAGCATACGCAGAAGTGGTCACTTGGGCTAAACCACGCTAACAAAAAAATTTGTATATGCCGAAAACCGAAAAATATTCCAGAAAACCATAAAATGCCGAGAATCACAAAAGCACGTTCCAATAAATTCTTTAATGGGAATTAGACAGATGTGAAGTTATTTGCTTGTGTGAGTGTGTGTGCTTTGGGTGTCACACACACACACACACACACACACACACACACACACACAGAGCTATGGCCACTGACACCGCAATAGCACACTCCGTTTCGCAATTAAAGAACGATTATCGAAAATGTAAACAGACACATTTGCACAAAAGCAAAAATAAAAATAAATGAAAAGACCGACAGAAAGACAGACAAACAGACAGACAGACATAGCTAAATCTTCTAAACTGTGTATTTTTTGGATACATATATATATATATTTTTTTGCCGTTGTTATTTTTTGGGTCCAACCTCAAACGAATAATCGAAGCAGAAACAAGAAGACTTAATCCAATTTGGGTAAAAAGGCCAACGAAACGACGGCCAAGTTAAGGCCCAACTTAACTTGGCCGTCACCTAAGTAAGCAATCAATGAAATAAAATCGAAGTATTTGCACAACATTCATTTTAAGGCAATTTCCAAAGCAGCCGCCAGGAAGAAAAGGAAAGTTCAGGAGATGGCAACAAACTAACTATCATAGCTCTCGTTCTGTGTGGCATCAACTATTGGAGTCCGATGATGAAATAGTGTGACAAGGCATTCCGGCAATCAATGCTTCCTTTCAACTCAAATTCAAATTCAAATTGTGTGGTTATCAGATTACAAATTTTTGTTTTATTGTTAAATTAGTTTATGTTTGTGTGTGTGTGTGTGTGTGTAGAAGAAGCGATTTTATTTCGTAAACATTCAATTAAATATTAAAGAAAAAAGTTATTGGAAAATTGTGAAGTTGTTGTTTGAAAAAGTCTTAAATTTTTTTCTTTTTCGCATAAATTTAATTAAAAAAATAATTGCATTTTTGCCATATCCATTTTAATTAAATGTATGCGAAAAAGAAAAAATTTAAGACTTTTTCAATAATTTGTAAGCGAGTGGCCACAAGTGTTGCCTAGTAACAGCAACAAGAAGTTTGTCAACTTTAGTGCTAACGACAAAAACGCACAGCAACAGGCGTCTTTGTAAGTTCCACCTATGGTAATTCTGAAACTACCAAAACCAACAACAATAACAATAACTGACAAACAACAAATTTATATGCAAAGTACAAAGTCAATTTTCAAAATGTAATTTTCTGCACTGCAGTGTAACGCATATGGGTCACTATCTCTTTCTCTCCGCGTGTGTGTGTGTGTTCATGTTAAAGTGGTCCTACTTGTGAAAAAAGTTTTAATGCAAAGTTCCCATCAAAAATTAATATTTAAAAAAAATATATTAGTAAAAAAAAAAAATTTACAAAAAAGTTCAAAAATACCCAAAAGAGATTTGTAAAATAATAGACAAAATTAAAATATACGAAAGGTTCACCCTTGCATGTATGTGAGTGTGTCTAATATACAACAACAAAAGCAGCTAACTAATACTTGTTTTTTTCAGTTGTTGCTGTTCGTTTTTCTATTTTGTTGTTGTTGTTGCTGTTGTTACGTTCAACTCGTTACAAATTTTGTACATACTTCAAACGTAAACAAGCGTTTTTTGTTGCTATTATTGTTGTTGGATGCACTGAAAAAGAAGCCTTGCCTGCAGTGCGGGCGCGGAACCGCAGACTGCGAGACAAGAGGACTACGCGCAATACACACAATAGCAAAACAAACACAAACCAAAAAAAAAGAAAAAGCTGACGCAGTGCCGTTGCTGTTGTCCTTGTTGGTGTTGGTTTTGTTGTTGTTGTTGTTGCGATTGTTGTTTTTTTAATTTGCTCCGTTCGTGGAGCAAATCTAATTTTGGCACTGCTTGCATGCAGCGTGCGCCACATACCGGCTTAGTTTGTATTTATGTGTGTGTGTGTGTGTGTGCGAGGATGAATTTAAAATTGAATTTTTCGCCATATGCCAAATTGCATGCGTTGTTTTTACTGTTGCTGCCTCTCTCTCTAAGGTTGCTGATTTTGTTGTTGTTGTGTTGATTGTTGTTGCTGCAGTCGATGCTGTGGTTTTCGTTGTAGTTGTAATCGTAATTGTTACTGTTACTGTTGCTGATGCAGCCGAAAGTGGTTTGGTGTTAAAAGTGAGCTGCACTGTGCACTGCCTCCTCTAAAAGTCTCATAATTTTCGAACTTCTCCATTCCACACAGACACAAACAAAAATCGTGTTAAATCAACACGAAATTAACATAAAATTAACACTTTTCGGGTTAATATTTTCATTTTAATTTTCTTCAACTGTCAGATAAATATGCTGAAATATTCTGTCCATATTTAACAATGGATAATGTTACTTCAATAGGATCCAATGGTAATTTTTCTTGTTTTAATCTTTAACAAATTCACCTTAAATAATGTTAAATCATAAATTTCTTTATGTTAATTTAAATATTTAACGCATTGTTTTTCTTTTATGAATACGATTGAAAAAACAACTCAACTTTTTTTTAGCTGTGTCTCTTTTTTGCATTGAAAACAATCTTCAAAAAAAATGTGAAGAAAATTTAATGTTGTTCGATTAAAACAACAAAAACTCAACTTGTGGTGCATGGTGCATGGTGCAAAGCAAATTTGCATGAAGTAACTTCGTCTGTTAGCGCTTCTGCACGTGTGACTATGATTTTGTCGGTCGTTGTGTGTGTTGTGTGTTTGTATGTATAGTGCAGATTTTTTTTACTTTTTTCGTATGATATGCAAAGCGCTCTCTTTGGCACTTTGTCAAGCATACAAAGGCGCGCGCGTTGCACTCCACAAGTGAGCCACTTTGGGCACGAAAAAATGATTTAGCACCGGAAATTGCGAGGCGCGCGCGTTAACAAAGTGTGCGTGTGCGTGTGTGTGCGTGTAAATTGAAAAGATTTCAAATTGGCGCGCACGTCAAAAAGCAAGTGTTCGCTTCGTGTATGAGTGCAATTGAAGACTGCCGTTTTTTTTCTTCTTCGTTGCTGTTGTTCGATTGACAGCAATTTAAAAAAAAAAATTATGTGTACATATAAAGTAATCGAAATAAACGAAATAAATTGAATTGAAATTGGTTTCCGCCAGAGAAAGTCAAAAGCCCCTTAACACGCACAATTAACCTGAGGGTTTTGGTTTCCAACAAAGCTTAACCATTTCACCGATGCTTATCTGGCGAACCTGTCAATTCCAATTCAGGTCTCAGTCGACATAAAATATCAAGAGTACCAGGCCAGATAATTGGGAACACTATTTAACTAATACTGATGCATTATTATGAGGTGAGGACCTTTTTGTAATTATTATTATTTTTTATTAAAAACATTCACTTTTAAGACGTTTAACAAAGTTCCTGGTCAAAGAAAGAAATCTTATTTTGTAGTTTTTCCAATTCGTTGCCACCGTACTGTAGTATCCTTTTAGGCAGCAAATTGTATTGCCTTAACTTTTGCGATTAACAAATTCGCCAATAAATAAGGAACGCCTAAAAGTATGCAGCAAAACATTATTCTTTCTTTCTTCTCTTCGCTCCACACAAACACTTTCTGACGGCCCTTTTTATTATATCAGTATGTTTGCTTGCGAAGTGTGTGTGTGTGTGGGTGCGTGAGTGAGTGAGTATGCATGTGAATGTGTGCGACCGTCTATGGCAAACACATAAACTTGTGTTCAAACAACTAAACATCGATTAACCCCCCCGTAACACGTACTAAATTTTTATTGAATTGGACACTAGGGAAATCCTTTTCGTTTCGTGTCTATTTCTTTGCTTTACCAAAGCGCCAAACTCTGCCGAAGACCGAGTGAAAACCCAAACAAATAGCCTACTTCGCAGGCGCACATATTCAGCTGGAAGGCTCGATCTCAAGAAACTATCACAGCAACACACAACAAACAGCAACAATCACACCAAAAAACAACAACAGTAATCGAAACGGAAACGTACAAAATCCTGCAACTAAGAAAAATGAGATTGAAATCTTGCTTCAGCTTGCTTCTTGGTGTCCTGCATCCTTTGCACACCCCTGTTCCGTTACGTTACGTTCCGTTCCGTTCCGGCGCCTGATTTCAGAGTTCATTTATCTTCTTTTCTTGTCCTCGTTGTTGGAGCGTGGTCCGCAGAGGGAAAGGTGGGGGGTGGAGGAGGAATAGGAAAGTGGAAGTCACGGTTCGCATGTCAATTGCGTCATTAATAATAGTGTTAGCTGCAATATTTTCTTCTTTTTCGCACACTTGAGAAGTGAATTTGAGGAAGTTGGAACTGTTTTCTTGTCTTGAAGAGGCCAAATTGTCCTGAGTTCTGGATTGAGAGATTTACTGTCAAAGGGCAGTGGGCAGACGGGCGGTCGGTGCTGGGTGTTTTCTTTGTGGTAAACTGGAAGTGTTGGTATGACTTTGCGGATTTCTTTGTTTTTTTTTTTTTTCTTTCTTTCTTTCTTTCTTTCTTTCTTTCTGATCGAAAGTGTTAAAGTGAAATCGTGACTTAAATAATAAAAAGACTTATGTACATTGACCGAAAAAGATAAAGAAAAAAACCTAATATCAATGGAGGTCAATGCCAGTGGTGGAGTGAAAGAAAAGTTCAAAAGGAAACGCCTGAATTTGGTTATATTTAGAAAAATTCAAAAATTTTTATTCAAAATACAACAAAGTGAGAAGGAAAATCATTGTAACGAATTTAGTTAAGAATTAAGAGTTGTTGTTGTAGAAATTTATTTATTTAATTTAAGTACATTCTTATCTAGATTTCGTGCCACTCCATTCGCATTTGATTTTGATCATTTTTTAAAGCTGCTGCCAACAGTTTCAAATCAACGGAACTTTAACGATTCGGTTTTTTCTTGTTGTTGTTGTTTTTTTTTTAAATTGCCATAATCTTTTTATGAGCCTGAAGTTAACAGCAAAGCGCTTGTCTTAATAAAGCGCGACACCATCAAAAACGCGCATAAAACCGCTTTGGTTAGTCTAAATTTCGATACGCTTACGTCGCGTGGAAGCGTGGATTATGCGCGCCTGTATCTTCAACATCATCATCGTTATCGTTATCATTATCATAGTCATCATCATCAGCGACACGCTGAGCACATTCATTCACAGGATATTTAGCGCGTCATAGCGCCATGTTTGTTTTGTTGTTAATAAGAAAAATCCCTCACTTAAGTTGTCAAATGCAAACACCAGACGACAAAAGCGAGTAGAAAAGCAGCGAGGAAAGCAGCAGCAGCGCATGTGTTCATGTTGTGTGCCTGTCGTTCGTTCTGTCGCCAGTCGTAGTCGTTGTGTTATTGTTATTGTTGTTGTTGGCAAGCAACGCTTTCTAATTATATTTTCATGTTCATATTCGTGTTTCACAAATGTTCGCATCAGGTGTTACGATGGCTTGTTCAGCAACATCATTTTAATGTAAATATGCACTTCCCCTTCCCCCTCCTCACCCACCATACGTATTGAAAATTTTGCCCAATTGAATTTTATTGGTAAAATAACATTTGCAACTTCATTTATAAATTTAATTAACTTCCGCCCATTTTGGTGGTTTCGTTGTGGGCAACCGCAATTAATTTTTACCGAATTTACTGGAAAATCTTAGAGCTTTTCTGAACAGTGCGTGCGTGATTGATGAATTTATTTATTTTTAAGCCAAAAAGTTTTAGCCACAAAAACAAACTATAAAAAAAACTCCGCCGCGGAAAATTTAAATGAAAAAATAGTTTTGCGTTTGCGTTGCCTTGTGGCTCTCGAGGGCGGCCGTGTATGCTGTCGAACATTTTTGTGGTTTTGAATTGGAATTCAAGCGATGTATTCATACCCACACATAAGCAAATAGCTTAAAAAATAATTAAAAAAGAGAGTACGAAAACTTTTTTTCAATATTAAGTTAACTTTGTTGGTTTAGTCTGTTCATTTAGGAGTGCGTCCTTATTTAGAGCATTACAAAATCATTTTATAGAGAAATCAAATTTAATTTTAATTATTAAAACTCATAAATCAAAGATTTCACGGTTTCGACTCCAGTTAAAGGTTTTATGGATTTTGGCAGCACAAGATACAAGATCCTACGGCAGAATCACAAAACGCAATTAAAGTAAAGTGGAATCTAGAACAAGTTCAGCAGGTGTCAGGTAAGTACTCTAATAGTTGCGTTTAATTTTAACAAAGTTCAGAGGCAAAACGCATTTAGATAAAAGTATCTTAAAAGTTGAAGTTGTTGTCTCAAAGTTAACCCGCTGCACAAATTCCAAACAAACAAAACAAAACAAAACAAAAAAAGCGTTAAAACACTTTCAACACTTGAGCGAAATCTGTTGTTACTGCAGAAGGCTCCCACTTCCACTTCCACGTTCAGCTCAGCGCATTAAAAATGCAAATTAAAGAGCGAGAGAAACGTTACCTATTTCGCCCACCATAGCAGTTAAATATGCTGGAAGGCGGGACGACGCGAGGATGAGAGGATGCAAGCGAGCCCATCGCACCCAAGTCAAGTAGAATAAACTTCATCGCGATGCAGGACAGGAAAAATGCTAATTTTCAAATGGGGAAGCATCAAGCAACAACGACAACAACACACGTGAAACGTGAAACGTGCCTAAGTACGCGAATATTTTTCGTACTCACTTTGTGCTCACGTAAGTTCACTTTTCGTTTTTGTTGTTTTCGTTGTTTATTTTATTTTCGGTTTCTGGCGGGCAACATTGGTAACACTGACATGAATTCCATGTGTGGCAACTCATAAATTTTTCAGCGGAAAAAATTTGCTATTCAGTAAAATGCTAAAATGTTTTCACGACGTTTGCACAAAACTGTTTGCTTGCTTTTCTTTTCTTTTTTTTTTCATTTCAAACTGTTTTTTTTACTTTATTTTATTTTGTTGTTGTTGTTTGGCTGCTTTGAAATATGTTGTTGTTGAATGTCGGTGGAGGGAAATATGCAAATTTCATTAAAATAAAAATAAAGAGTCGGCTGCAATAATGTTGCAAAAACTGGATTTATATGGAAAAGGTCCTATAGCGGCGCATCAAAAACACTTTTAAATTCTGAATTATATTGTTGGTTAACATTCTCTTTGTGAGTTAAAAGAAAAACCGAAAAAGTTATTCTAGAAACAAAAACGCGGCTTTGACAAATATTTTGTTACAGAAATTTAATAAAACAGAAATTTGTATTTGAAGAATTTTTAAACACTTTGCATGTGAAATTTCAAAGTAAAATTGTATATGAAAATTTTTAAATTTTCACCAAACAATTCGTTAAAGTGCTATTATCTATTATATCTATGTGTTAAAGTTACTTGATGCATTGTTAATTTAACATGGATTGTAATTAATTAAAAAATTTGCACAAAGGACGTTTTTATTAGATACGACATAGAGTTAAATCAACACCTTCCAAAATAACGTTTTAATTTTTACCAAAGTCCTAAAATAATGATAACAAAATAACAAAAATAATCGTATCCAAACCGTTTGCTTATTGCAACCAAAAATGACGAAGATTTACTTCTGTCGATGTCATTCATAACATCGTAGCGTACGAAATCCTTCATGCTACCATTTCGCCTATAAACGTCAGGCGGGTATTTTTCACATTTCATCGAGCCAATCTAAAAATGTGTAATCTATTCTTTTTGTGATTATTCACTCTTAACGAATCTTACGATAACAATCTGAGTAACAAAAATATAATGAATTGCCAAACGACGGACGGAATCATGTAACAAGCCTGTCAGCCAACCTCAGTCAGCCTGTTGCTTGGTCACGAACGCGTGGCAAGCAACAAACAGTCGTCGTTTGTGTCGCGGCCACACCCTGAACACAACACTCGTACACCAACCTATCAACGAACCCACCGAGGATATCTAGTTCTGTCCTTGAGCGTATGTTTAAATCCGCCTAATCCATAATTACTTTCTTTGCCATGAATTTCGGTTTTCTTTTCGTTTTTTGTTAATTTCGCAACTTGCAACTAACGAGCAAAATAATCTCTTTTGTAGCCTAAAAACCAAACCGAAAAAAATGTCAGAGTATTTTGTCCGTCGGTCGTGGTGACACAGTAATAAAAGTTGAATTCAACATTGAGAAGACGTGAAAATCCTGCGCTCTCATTATCAATGCAATACACTGGGGCGGACTAAATAAGTCGATTCACGGCTACTCCCTCTCGAGAGTCGGCTCGGGCTGGGCTGGGCTTGGTTAGGACGGCAGCTGAAGTGGGGGGCGACGAAATGCAAAGTATGCCACACTCTTGTTTGGTTTGCGGCAATAAAAATCAAAATCAGCAAAAGCCGGCAACGAGCAACAGAGGCAGCTCAAAACAAAAAATACAGAAATAACCGAGAAACCTCAGAGTCATCTTGGGAAACACTGGAAGCATACTTAACCTCAAGGACGCCTTACTTAAGTCGCTCCGTCGGAATGTCAGCTATGCTAGCGCGATGGATGGGGCCACCATTACGTGGCCCAAAAAATAAAAATTCTATGGAAATAGGTTTTGTGGAGTATGACCGAAAAACAAAATAACCAAAACAAAAAACAAAAAAAACATTACGTGAAAATTTGTTTAGCACATAGCCAAGAATTTAATGAAGTATTTTCTTTCCTTTTTTTTTTGTTTGGTTTGTTTATTTGATTTCGGCGTGTGAGGCAAATGTTGCAATGCCGTCGGGCATTCGAACTTAATAAAACATTTAATTTAATTCAAGTATGCAAATGTTTTGTTGTACTGAATTTTAATGAGCGAGCATCTTGTTAAAGAAACATTTTTTAAAAACAATTCGGATATTGAAAATGCTGTAGAGCAAATTTTCCTCTACACAAGGTGAACAATAAATAAATAAGTTTTTTTTTGTAGCTTAAGATTAACGAGAAATTATAAAAGAAAATTTTAGTTTTTGAGAATGGGATGACTTTTCTTCCTCCCATGAAGATATAACCAACATTTGCGAAAAGCTTATAAAACCATCCAACAGATCATATTCATGATACATTTACGAGTATATACAGGTAAGCTGAGCTCGATTCGTTTTTTTAAGTATCCATTTATGAAACCCAACAAATTCAAAGCATGAATTAAATATTTTCCTTTTTGCGGATAATTTCTGAATTCGAACGGATTTCGTTTTTAACAAGCAAAAAAGCAGGATTTGAATGAGTACAATGGAGCCATTCAATTGCACTGAATGGAGCAAAATTCGAGGAAATCCTGTTAAATTTCCAGGAAACACTAACCAAGAAAGCGTTCGCAGAAACGTACAAAAGAGGTTGTAAATGTAAAATGAGTTGTGAAAAACGTTTTCGAAATTGTTATTTTGTCATTTTATTTGCTTCTTAGTGCGCTTTTGAAAGGTTTTCATATCAAATCTGACACTGATCAATGATGTCAATTTCTCACCTTTGCTCGCATACACACGTACATAAATACATATAGACGCACATACTTATTCTCATATGTGTATATGTACGCCTACACAACCGCATATCCTTTGGAGATGATGCTTTTGTGTGTGCGCTTTATTAGAATTCTCATCTGTTGTACACTGCGGCTGCGGTGGCGGCATTGTCAAAAGTTTTTCCAACGAAACACAAACACAGCAAGTTAGACAGCCAGACAGACAGACAGACAGACAGACAGACAGACGAACAGACAGACGCACAGACAACTGAAGAATGTTTCCAAAAAATCCAGCTTCATTTCGTGCCCGTCTTGGCCTTGCCCTTGCCTTGTCCTACCCTGCCTCCCACTAGGCACCTAGCAACGCATCAAAGTGGTGAAACTGCCACCTGGGACCGGTGCAAATGGATTGATTGTATTCCATTTCAATTTCACATCAATTTGAAAAGCTCATCTTGTCGTTTTGAAAGTTGTATTGATGTGTTTAGCTGTTTGTTTGTATGAGTGATGTACGACCGATCGAACGTGTGAATGTGTGTGTTTGCTAGACAACGAATGCACTCATACATCTTTGGACGCTTAGAAAACCTCATAATGAAATACATTTTCTATTGTGCTCTTTTCTTCGCTCGCATGAATCATATGAAATGTTTCGCTTGGCATTGCATTTTCCGTTTATATCTCACCATTGTTGTCTGATCATTTTCTGATTTCAGATTTTAAATTGGTTTGCGTCTATACTGGCAGGGATGCCAATCTCGGGATATAAATATATTAAGTATTCCCGGGATGTTAATTATTTGTTAAATTTATATACGTTTTTGATGAAAACCGTCCTTTAATTTTTTAAATGTTGTCTTTATTCTAAGATCAAATATTCGAAATGTTTAATTCTTGGAAATCAAATTCTTTTTAAAACAGTTTTAAAGAATCGTGAAATCTTGTTTTAAAATAATGAAAATTCCGAAATTTCCGCGATCGTCAGTAATTCCGGATATTGTCATTCTTTGTCCATGGAAATTCTTGTGTAAATTGAGTGTTTTCAAAATAATAAAAAAAATTATCTTTTCTAACAATTTTTTTAAATGAAGTGCATGCATATGAAAAAAATTGCCTAAAAAAGTTTTTATGCTTAAATTTTTCCTGACTTAATTTTGTATGTTAATGTATCCCTTTTTTAAAGGAAGAACTATTAAGAAAACAATAAAATTAATGTTGAATTGTATCTTTTATCTTGGTTCCATCGCACATGTTCTTTTAAAAATATGATACAAACTTTTGAGAAAAAAACTACTAAATTACAAAAGAAAAAAAAGGATTGCACACTTGTTCGCCAAGCCAAATTGGTGTGAAATTACCGTTTCCCGTTCATTTAATCACAACTACAGACAGCATTCACATCTACACTCACATCTTCATCTACAGAAACTACAGAACTACAGCATCGGAATCGGAATCTGAATCTGAAACTGGGTCTGTGGTGTTTCTTGTTCTGCTGCTCAGCTGAGCATTGTCCGCATTTGCTCATTCGCGTTCGCTGGAAAATGAAAACTTTTCTTTTATTTTATTTTATTTAAGTTAAGTTAAGTTAAGTTGAAAAAGTCTGCTGGCGAAAATTGTTGCAAAGTTTCTTGGCAAAGCAACGATTCGTTCTTTTTTTCCGTTCTTTCAGTTTTTGTTAGTTAAAATGATGCCGAAGTAACCCTTTTAAAACTGCATTAAAATTATGCGGAAACGGAAATGGAGCAAAATAAAAATGTTTCAAACAGTTTTCAGCGGTTTTCTGTGAAGTATGAGACTTATTTTTCAAACATGGCTTAGTCGTTTTTTTTTGTTATCGTGTTTGTTTGTTTTTGTTTTTTGTTGAATAGTGTAATCAACGATGAGTGCGAGATGACTGCGCTAAATGTTGCCGATGCCAAGAATATACTCGTACATACCGAATAATATGTATGTATAAACAAAAGCATGAAAACCAAACCAGAATAACACAAGTTGTTTACACAGGCAGCGCGGCGCATCGCATCGCAGCGCCATGGCAAATGTGTAAATGTAAACAATAATCGAGGAGGCGTTATACTTAGCGAGGCAAATTTCAAATTTCTTTGTTTTGGCTTGGCATGGCATGGCTTGGATTTCGGCGGTTTTTGTTTGATATTTTTTTTTATGTTTGTGTGCTCATTTATTGTTTGCGTCTGCGTTTTTGTTATTCTATTATCTGCTTAATGTAATAAATTGAATAAACGGAAAATACAAATTATCGATTTCATATTTAGCTGAGCACGCATACGAACGAGTATGCCAAAGATGCCAAAGATGCAGGTGTGAGCTAGCCACTAGCCACTTAGGACGCTTACAATGCGCGTGCACGCAATCATCAATGTAAATTCATAAATTCCTCTTCTCACTCGCGTATCTATTAGATAAGGATGTGGAATTTATAGTAATCCACTGCCACTTAAATTTTGTTGTTTGTATTTCTTCAAATATTTGATCAAGTATGGGTAGACACACACACACGCACACGCATTCAGTTCGCCTTTGTTTCAGTTTCGTGTTTGAAATAAATTTAATTATCTACTCGCGGATAGATTTTTTCAGCCAATATTATTATTAAGTAAATATTTGCAGTCGTAGTTTGAGATTGATTGTCTGCAGATACACAGACACAATTAGTCCAGTTGGCTGGATGAGATGGTACATAAATTAATTGAAGTGCGAAAAGTGGTGGTTGTGAGGAAATTAAGCAATGTTTTTGATTTCTTTGGAGAATGTGAAGAAAACAGAACTGCACAAGTTAATAGTAAAATAAATATCGAAACAGTTCATATGAAGTGCGTGAATATGCGAAATAATGCCAACAAGTTCGAAACGCAAAAATAAAAAACGAAAGAGAATTTATTGAGTGTAATGATTCATGGTGATTGATTAAGTTGAATGGAAATGTTTGCAAACATTTTGACTAGGCGCTTTTGCTTATGTATTTATTTATGCAAGTGGTTACTCGCCGCGTATGAGTGATATTAATTATTGAAAATTATTTTGCAACTGTTTTAAGGATTTCAAATATTTATTAAGCCAAAAGTACTAATACAGAATAATAGTTAATTTATAACTTCTCCTCGAATTAATATTACTCATACGTACGTCTTTTATAAATGCAGTACTAAAGCGATTGCCTTTTGCAAATATGTATATAAATAAAGTTTGCAGCGTATCCACCTCAAAATTGTGTGCCTCTTGTACTTTAATTAAAACAGCTCGGGAGCGCCTTTTTGCAATGTTGTTGAAATTGAGTTGCACGTTTTGCAAACTAAATTTAAGTTTTCTTTGAGACACAACAGCAAATTCCTATCAATAGAGCTTATTTGCATTTCAATCGAAGCAAAAAAAAAGCAAAACTCAAATTGAATTTCCACACTGGCGTATCTTGTATCTAACCTTGTCAACGAAGTCCTCAATTGCCACCGCATCTACAAACCCTAACAAGCCAAACAGCACACGAACGCCAACGTCAACGTCAACACAAGGCGGAAAGCACTGTCGGCAGAACTGACACACGAACACGCTCTTGGAGTAGGAAAAAAATGTTTTTTTTTTCACTTATCATAAATTGTGGTACGGTTTCGGATGACATCGAATGTACTGTACGCCAAAAGATAAGTAACAACTTTTCCGAAAACAACACAAACAGGAAGAGGAACCGAGCAACGGAGCAAGGAACGCAATAATTTCCGTTTCTCCGATTTGCTGGTATTGTTTATATCCTGGGCGCATCCTGTTGACAACACAAAAACTGTTGAGACTGCCAAAGCCAGATTTACTCGCACAAGACCAGAAATTTGCTGGCTTTGAATTTGAGCACAAACTGAATTGAAGTTTCGAGGAAAATTTTAAACAAATTAAATTTGATGGCAAAATGAAAAACCATTTATTCTTTTTGTTCGCTTTTCAATTTAAATCAATAAGAAAATCCATTTACAACAATAACAATAAGATTAGAACTTTAAGACTTAAATATTGCAGTAGTGAAAAATCTTGACACATATTTGAATTTTTTTCAACATTTTTAAATCAGTCCTAAAGAATAAAACTAGTTTTAAAAAAGAAATAATTTTTTATGTTTCTGCACAGATTGAAATTTTAAGTTTTGTTGCTTGTATAAATGAATTAACAAGTTGCCACATAAGATCGTAGAACACGCCCCTTGAAGTGATTACTTAAAAAGAAGCAATTTAAAAACGCTTCAGTTTTATAACTTTCTGTCTACTCCCGAGCTTCTTAAAGCAATTATTTGTAGAACTAAATCCATAAATAAATAATGCAGAATGACATAGTGTAGCTAATTCAAAAATTCATGGCACTATCTTCAACATAGCCTCATTATACAAAGCGCATTACAAGCTTCCTCTTTCCGATTTATTCTTATCATCGTATCCTTGCGTTTCTTTTTTTGTTCAGCCAGCATCACGAGGAGACACTGAGGAATGTGTGTATGTGTGTGTGCGTGTGACGTGATACACAAAGAGTGGAAGACATCATCATCATCAACATCAACTGGCATCTGCAGCAGACAGGCAGGCGGGCAGGAGTAGCAACAGCATCAACAGCAGCAGCAGCAGCAGAGTGACATTAGAATGCACATCACTATGAATATTTGCTTCAGCGCCGGATGATGTCGTTCGTCCTAACCCAACCGCAGGAGCGGTCGGTGGCAGCAATGCGAGAAACGTAGCGAAACATGTGCAAACATTTTACGCTAATGGCCGAGACAACAGTCGAGTCGAGTTGAGCTGAGTCGAGTCGAGTCGAAAGCAGCTGAGTATGATGATGACGATAATGAGCAGCCAGAAATCATGAGAAATAGCTGCGGATGCATTCAGCAATTCAGCGCTACAGCTGCGGCGGATGAACGTGATGTGTGCTAAAGCAATTTAAAAGAAAAAAGTTATCAGGTCGTCGTCGTCGTCGTCGTCTTCGTAACACCTCGATTCTCGGTACATTAGGTATTTATACCAGCGCCTGTATATCTTGTGGCGCAGTCTTCTATTATTTTCAAGAAAGAGCAACAGAAAAAAAATAACAGAACACATCTGTCGGCGTTCGCGATGGCGTGTATGTATTGCGCCCGCTTGTGTCGCTGTCATAATGGCATGTGCGGATGTCGGTTGACATGTTCTACTCCATTCCGTGTGTATGGAACGTCAAGCGCCCGACATTTTTCTTTTAAACAAATTGATTTTAGTGGCAAGAATTCAAATAATTGACAGCGATTGATATCAAGACGTAATGTGTGTGCATGTTAGGGCGTTGTCAGGAATCCATTAACCAAGAACAAAAATGTTGGTACTCCAGTTGTTTTTGCTATTGCCACAAAAAATGTTTTAGTCATCTATTTCGGCAACAAAACACAACTTAAAAAGAAGGTAGAACCTTTTAAATAAAATTGATATATACGAGTATGTTCAGATCTAATCCGAAAAATAGAAGTGCTGACTTCACAAGCTGTTAAAACAATAAATTGATACAATAATTGTTGTTTAAGCATTGTTTACTAATTCTATCTATTTAATTTAGTATACTAGTATATAACTTTAAAACCGATCTAGGTAATCTGTTTGTAAGTTGCCACTCCCATTTCTCAGAAAAATACAAAAAACGAAAATGCGAGTAGGAGTAAATAGTTGCTATATAGAAATTTATTAATTCGCAATGTTGGCGCTAAGCTCCCGAAACTAAGTGTAATTGTCCTTTTGTTTTTGTGTTGTTGGTTGTTTCTACGCCGCCAACACTTCGGCATGAATTGCTACCGCAATTGTTGTTATGGTTGATCAGCGACAATGCGAAACGTGACTGTGGGTAATTTGCTACTAATGTATGTGTGTGTGTGTGTGCATAACGACTGTTTGTGCCTGAGTGTGTGTGTGTGTGTGTGTGGATGTTTGTTTGTTTGTTTTTTTTTTGTTACCTTTTTCGGTTTGTCGTTGTCATTTTCGTGCTCTGGTCTTGGCAGGCAAATGTTTTCACATACTTGTTGTTTTAATGTTTGTTGTTGTTGTTGTTGTTTTTGTTTTGTGACCATTATTGTTTATAACCCCTTTTATTATATCTGTGTGAGTTTAAGCTAATGTCACGTCGGGCATGCAACGACATTAACATGTTGCTAGATAGCCAGGGAATTATTGTATGTCGGAAGCAAGCAACACTTTGTCAAAGCAGGTCAAGAATAGAAATTAATGTTGACAATTCTCTGGACAAAAGCATAGAAGAACAACATAAAAAGGGATCTCAAAAACTTGGTATACAGAAATGTTCATTTCAAATCAAACCAAAGTAAATTAAAGAAAAGGCATAACTGACTCAACAGGAATTATAATGAAAATGTCAAATGTCTGGTTCTTTAGTCAGAAACGGTTCGTTACAATTTTAATAATAAAAACAAACATTTTAGTTAACAACGTTTTTATGTAAAAGTTGTGTATTTTATTTAAGATAGACTTTTTGAGATATACAACCTCATTATGTACCACGATAAGAGCGTTCGTTTCATCTAAAAGACATATCGTTCGTGTATTTGAAGTCTTTAAATCGAATACAACAGACAATACTTAACGATAACGTAAAATTAGTACATTATCTAAGTTTATCGACCAAAACATATGTCAAAAATAAATAATATGTTGTTATGAGATACATTTGCTATCGTCTTTACATTGAAATGTGAAATTAGTAAACGATAGTGGGAGAAATACAGATTGTTGCACATAAATCGTTCGAGATACAAAATGAGGTTGTTAATCGTTCCAAATTCTTGTATATTTTTTGAAATCATTAACAATATGTTTTTTAAATAGGTATTAAATTGTTAAGTAGAGATAAGAATTTGTTCGGAAATCAATTCAATTGTATCAACAATAAAAATCGAAATCTTCTTAGTCGTTAATCTTGACGAACAATTGTTTTAGTAAATTTAAAGAATTTAAAATTTTATTTTTTAAAAATTAATTTTATTACAGTATATTATCGGTTTTTTTAGAAAGAAATAATTAGCGGAACCAGATTATTCTTGTATGTGTAAATTTATGTAATTATCAAATTTCAATTGTTTAATCACTGTCCTGCTTAATTCTCAAGGACTACCTTCATCACCGTCAAAGGACAAACTTGTTCTGTACACGTCGTCGTACTATAAGTAGGCACTCAAGCAGCGATCATCGTCAGCACATGGAATTCGTCACTGTCATCGCTTTTTGTGACTTCTACACACACTCACATACATACATACATTCATACATACATACATACATACATACATACATACATACATACATACATACATACATACATACATACATACATACATACATACATACATACATACATACATACATACATACATACATACATACATACATAAATACACAGGCGTGCATACATTAAGTACTTAATATATATAAATGTAATTAACTTAATTATGTCACAATACACACTTAGAAACCACACACACACATATAGACGCATTAATCCAAGCACACAAACATACATACATATAAACATATATAACACACTCTTATGCATATGCACACACATACACGTACATTAAAAATTAAAGCATTGCCGTAGCAAAGTACAAGAACCAATTAAATGAAAATAAGCTAAAAGGACGCTTCTAAACATTGTTTATATCTAAGAGACTTAGGTATGTATAAAGTTGCGGCGGCGACGGCGACGGCAGCAGAGAAGGATAAACGCACATAATAGCTAAAAATGAAAAGGCACTTACCTATGCCGGAATAAGGCTCAGCATAATTAATTTTGCTAAAATTTCCTGCTGATGTCTTTAGAAATGATTATCCTTTCAGTGAAATTTTGATGAGCTTTTCGGTTGTACTATTTTTAGTTTTCCCTTTTGTTCTAAATTGTTACAAAGTTTTTTAATTATTATTTCCACTCGTGACTCGCATCAAAGCCGACTCGTTCTTTATTTTTATTATTTTTTTTTTGTATTTGTGTGTCGCAATTTTCACATTTCGAGCACTTGAACTGTATTTCAGCGTAATTAAAAAAAGGCACCCAGGAAACCCTGCATTCACCTACCCACCAAACACCACCCACCGCCCACTCACCCATGTGAAAAGTAGGTTAAAATAATTGACTCGCCGCACGTAATTGTAGGTTAAAAACCTGCATTCACTCGAAATTTGCCGCCGGCAGCCAAAAAGCAAAAATATCAAAAACGGCGCAACAACAAAAATATAAATACAAAAACAAACATTTGGTTATTTTAGAACTTACATATAAACAAAGCGGAAAAAATAAATTGCAGAGTTTAATGTTGAATTGAGCACTGGACACACAAAAATGTGCGCCCAAGCACCCTGTAACAAGTTTATCCGCAGGAAAAAGACAAAAAGGCGACTGGGCGCACTCACTCTCCAACGGAAACGGAAAGCCAAACAAAAAAATATGCACGCCCATAAAAAAAAAAATACAATAGTAATAATAAAGGAGCAACAGCAGAAATGAAGAAAACGCTCAAGAAACTAACCCATTAAGTAGCGAAACACGCGCACAAATTTCCTAATTTTTCCCAACCAAACATTCGAGTCCGTCCGTAATCGGTGTTTTCAAATTTCCGATTTCTTAGTACACTTAGTTCACTTCAGAAACACTTTCGAAACAAGCGCGAATTTATCAATTTTATTTATCAAAAACGTCAAAAGCGGAATCCGTCCGTCTTCTTTGAATTCCGCGAATCAACTGAATTTCTTTACAAGGAACTGCGCCCTTAAGAGTAAAAGTAAAATTTAAAACGTATTTCGTCTATGTGTGAGTGTGTTTTAATATAAACAATACATGCGCACTTTCTCATATTGAGAGAGCAGAGCAACTTGTGGCCGACGCTCATTTGGAGACTTTTAAATAACTTTGGAAAAGCTTCAGCTTGAACACAAACCATCGAGCTTTGTTCTTTTCGTTTACGTCACTCTCTTGTGTAGGTGGTTGGTTTAAAGCTAATTTCTTACCCCACAAACAAGGACCGTAAGGGCATATTCAGTTTGTTCTCCTATTTATAACGCCCATAAAGAGCTTAAAAAAATAAAAATAAAATTTAGTTAATAATTTATTATAAGAAATTATCACAATGGCGCCCTAACTTACTTTATAATTTATTTAATTTACGACTTGAATGAATGTGACATATTTTCCAAATACTTAAAAATAACTAATTTAAACGTTTTCCAACATCTGTTATCACTCCAAATGCCACGCCCTCTTTATCATATCGGACGCCTTCTCGGCAATCATAATCACAATAGCGTTTGTGTGTCCCGCAGGAATTGTCGGCATAACCGAAGCATCGACTACACGCAGCCGACGTATGCCACGCACACGCAATTCGGGATCAACGACTGCTTCCGGATCGGTGGGAGGACCCATTTTACAAGTGCCCACCTGATGCTGTAAACTTGAACCGTAGCGACGCAGACAACATTTCCAATAGTCAGTGCTGCCAAAGGTTAAACTCTCGCAGCCGAGAAAGGGTTTTGCATTGAAGCGTGTGCCTATTTTTCGCATCGCTTTGGTCCCAGCTATTTTGAGTATCTGGCATAAAATAAATAGTTAAATAAGCTTGAATTAGGCTTTCGATATTGTTTGTCAAAGTGCAAAACACACACCAACTCTACGCCCTCCACCATTGCTTGCACATCATCCGGATGTTGCATGAAATTCGGTTCCATTTTGGGCCAGTGAAAGGGACTCTTGCTGCGTAGCGAAATGCGGCCTTTACTCTTCGGACGCAATAATACGGGAACTAAGCCAAATGTTTCCTTAAAATGATATCCAATTTACCAACGGGTGTTCTACTTCAAAGACGTGTGAGTGTTGTCAACATACCTTGTCATGTACTTCATCAAAAACGCTGTGATAAAACTCATCTGGAATTCCCAAAATATCTCGCATAGAGCCCAAATGATCGCCACTCAATGATCCTGCTCCCAAAACAATTTCTATATTGGCATAGTCCTTATCTTAAAAGTAAAGTACATTAGCTTGTTAACATTTCACCAGTTAAAGAGTCGGAGCTTTAGTGAGTTAAAGTTAGCGATGAAGTCGTTACTTGAACTATGATTATGTGAATTTCTTACCATAAGTCGAATTAGGCGTACGCAGAAAAGCAAAAGCCTCGGCGCCACCGGGTATTGTATAAGGTCCCCTGCCTCCAAATATATACTGCAATATATCGGCTGGATTCATAAGACGCCGATCATTTATCGTCGAATCATTGACCACGAAAACCAAACCATTCAAAGTTACATGATCCTGCAAATTGTAGCCGACTTTTAGGTCTTTTATGACCGGGATTTCAAATTGCTGAAGATTTTCGCGTGGTCCAACGCCCGACAACATTAGCAACTGTGGCGAGGCGATTGTGCCGGCTGAAAGTATAACCTCCTTCCGCGCTGAGACCACAAACCGCTGCTTGTTCTTCACAAATTCCACACCAGTTGCTGTTTTCGTCTTCGGATCAATAATAATTTTGGTAACCCACGACTTCATCGAAATATATAAATTACTGCGCCCTATTATGGGTTTTATGAAAGCTTTGCTTGTGCTGCAACGTCTGCCATTTCGGATGGTAGCTTGCGATCGACTGAAGCCCAGCATATCTGCACCATTCGGATCGTTGATTTCATAGCCCATTTCGTGGCTAGACCTTAAAAAGGCTTTCAGTAGCTTCGATTTGTAATCGGTATAACCGACGTCCAGTGGTCCCGAGTGACCATGGTACTTCGAATGTTGAAGCTCAGTTATGGCTATGTTTTCGGATTTCTTAAAGTAAGATAACACCTCGCGATAACTCCAGCCAGTGTTGCCCAACGCAGCCCAATGGTCATAATCCTTGCGATGTCCGCGAGTGTATAGCAAAAAATTAATAAGACTTGTGCCGCCGACACCTCGGCCCTTGGGCCAATTGCAGACACCACCTTTCAAACCCTGACAGGCATGCGGTGTCGGTTCGGATTTGTAGCCCCAGTTGTAGCGCGTCATTTGCGTCAGCGCTGCTGTTAATGGTACATCGCTAAGAAATGTTTCCTGATCGCCGGCTTCAAGCAAAAGCACAGTTACATTGGCTAATTCACTCAAGCGATTAGCCACCACACAACCACCTGAGCCGGCACCTACAATAATGAAATCATACGCGGGCAGGTATTCAGTGGTATCAGGTAGTCTGGTATGTAAGAGGGTCGTCTCAAAGTCACGTGCCAATTCCACGAGTGGCTGTGCATAAGCAAGCTTTAAGATCGAATTGTTGGCCAGAAGAACAAAAAAAAAACTGAGAATCGTGTATGCGGACATGTTGAGTTCATGCTCAAGAATCTTCTTCGTTATTTTCGAATGCTGCAATTTAGTTCTGAAAATAAAATCAACACTTCAGTTAAAAAGTTAATCATAAGCAATGTCAAATTGAGCGAGAGTCACTTTTTAATTAGCGATTATTTACTAATTTCGGCGACCATGGCGAGTTTTAACAACCTGAAAACATTTTCTAAATGCTTAGTGTGATATGTTCTGCCAAATAGAATAAATATCACGATATTCTGCAGCTAAGTGGTATTAATCATTTGTCTAAATTAAGAATTGCATGATCTAGAAATTTAATTTTGAGTTTTTACACACAAGAAAAATAGTTGCAAAATTAACATAAAATTTAAATTTGTTGACGTTAATATTAAACATGTTAAAAATAACATTTAAAATAATTAATTTTATTCAATTGTCGGATACAATTTTAAACATCTCCTGGCAATATTTAACAACATAGAATGTGGGGCCAATAGGAACCAATGTTAATTTAATACTTTTTGGCGTGTTGAGTTTTGCAAAATCGTTTACCTAAAAAGGTCTTCATTCGATACTGTTGTATATAATGTTAATTAAAGACTTTTCTTATGCCAATTTTTGAAGGGGATGATATTAACATTACAATTCATGTTTAATTAACACTACATCAGGTTAAATAATCGTACTAATGTGAAATGACTTACATATATATATAAGTATTACGATTTAGAACGAGTTCTTGGTTCAAATCGTTTATAGAATATTTAATTAAAATGCCTCTTACGACAACTCGCAACGATTTGACCATAAATTTCCGTCTTGCAGTTTTGCAAGTCAACTAACTTGCTATTTAAAGCTGTGAAGTTCAGCAACTTTTGCCGATCAAGGTCACATACTTTACAAGATTTTGTTATCAAAATGAGTTAATCAAAGCAACAACAACATTGCAAAATGTGGAGAGGTAAACAAAAAGAAGCGTAAGTTAAAACCGGTTAAATGGAGCAAAACAAAAACAGCAAAAATCGAACATGTCAGTGTGTAACTGACCAACCCATAGCAATTTTTTTAACTAAAACAAAAAAAAGTTAAATAAAAAACAAAATAAAACAAAGAAAGATGCGAATGCAAAATTCATGCCACAATCAGCGGGAGGATACTATTAGCCATGGCCCATCATTGGGTGTCAAAAATTATTATTAAGTAAATCGACCATGAGATAATTTGGTTAGTTTTTAATGAATCGTTTCCAGTGGTATAGGAACGTCGGAGTTTTGTCTTGGCTGAAATTGTAGCGTTGAAGTCATTATCGAAGGCGCGTGAAATTCATCAAATTGAAAATAGGCTTTCTGCAAAGAGTGTGCTACCAATTAAATCACGCATTAACGACTTAATTGCAATTTGCTGAAACACTTGAAATGGTCTTTTAAGTTGCCTCGACAGATGCTGCGGTTTCGTAAGTCTCTGCAATGGCGCTCGCTATTCGAGACGATTAAATTCTAATGCATGTACAATCATTATACATGATATATGATGCATGATACAAACGTCACACATATAGTATGCTGCCATTTGTTTAGACAAATTTAAAACAAACCGACTTCATAGTGCTGTGCATATAGAAATAATTTCAAGAACGCATTTAAACTAATAAATATTAGCGAAGTAGCAGCGAGTTCATTTTTTTTTTATTTTTGTTTTACCTTAATATTTACCACTTTATAAACAGTTTTTCACGCACTGTGGCTTATGTGCATGCCACTTAATTAAATGCAAATGTATTGTATTTAAAGTTTTTCTAGAAATTCAAGAACTCATTAAACTCAACAATGCCTATATGCGTATATCAATGAAATTCATACCAGCTGTTTTATTTGTCCATGCAAAAAAATTATGAGGCCAATTGGGTCCATAAACCTCGCAAGGAAACACATATGTACGCTTACAATGTAACAATCATATGAAACAACTACAAAATCAAATCGGAGCAGCACAAACTTCCTTTTACACAATATATCTTGAAAGTTGGTTCTTTTAAAAACAGCTGATATGCACGCTTATAAAGTTCAGAGCGGATTTCTTGAAACGTTTACAAATTTATGAGAATACAAACATACGCTCTTTGGGAGTTTACATGAGTACGACTTTTGTATTCTTGAATTTAATTAACTTGGTCAAGTCATAGTTGAGCTAAATAATGAATAATTCATCAACTAAACTATTTTTTTTTTCTATTATTATTTATTTAATTTCACTTTGCACGTACAACAAAAATTTTGAATTCTTAATGTGAGTAAATTATTCATTTGTCGAATTTCCAATCAAAAGTAGGTTATTCGGTTATTCGGTTATTGGAGCAAATCGGCGCAATGATTTAAAAACAACTCACAATTGCGTTTGGATATACTCTATCACACTTTATCACGTTTTTTGTCACTCTCCGTTGGTTATACTTTAAAAATGATATTTTAATCACAAATTGTTGAGAGTTACGCTAAGGGTTAAGCGTCACTTTATTACGCATGCGTGCGTTCCGTTTGACAGTTCGTTTAAAATTGATCAGTGCTGCGCGTTTCGCACCTACCAGCTGCGCTAAATTTAGCGAATATTTTTGTATGTTTGTTTTGGTTTTGGCCGGCGATCTCTGCGATCCAATCAAACGATTGAAAATCGCATACTACGAGTATGTATGGACGTAAGTATGTAGACGTAGCTGAGAAAGTTATGCAAAATGCTGGAATTTCAAGATCAAATTTCGTACCTAAACGAAATCGATAAAGTCCGATCAAAAATGATGATATGCAGAAATGTTGCTCAGTGTTGGACTTTACTTTGCAAACAAATTTTCTAATTTTACAGCAATCAAGGTTAATCAAACATTCCTAGATATTTTATCAAAACAACATTAGTAGAAAATGGCAGCTTCATTTTAAAAAGTTACTTTCAATTTATTTCTATAATTTAGGTTTGTTAATAGTGTCGGTCAAAGCCTCACATGCGAGTAGACCATAGAGGTAGCACATCTCTCACTAGTAGGAAAATAATTGCAATCTTATAATTAAATTAATGATTTTCTATTATAAAGATACAAGATGTTGAATCAAATTTTTTGATTTTGATAATCCTTTCCTTGGAAGATTATAAACAGACGTTAAAGAGCCTTCAGCTTAGGCAGGTCAATGGCTTAGCAGGTTTTTCATGGTTTCTTGTTCGAAGGGTTCGTTGTACTTTCTACACCAGTTATGAGAAACGCGGCACGATTTCCAATTAGGCAGTGCCCAGAAATAATGACAACGAGTATATGCATTTTATACAAAAACTGATAAAATTAGTTTAAGACATTTTGGCTTAATTGGAATGGAAAAATATTTGGTGTATCTCTATTTTCACATCAAAGTATTTTTAAAGGCTTTAATTTTTGAGATACTGATTCATTTGTATATGTATTCATTTACATATGTTTATACTCGTATCCGTCAAATTCACTTCTTTTAGCACATCACTGAATTACATTTTTGGCGTTAATCAAACGCATACTAAGACATTTTAAACGTTCACCCAATCATTTGTTTACTTTTGTTTTTGTGGTTTTATGATGAATTTAGCAGTTGCCGCAGAATGTTGCGATCGATCATTTGACGGCAAATAGCGATAAACTTAATACCGTGATTTAATTATGTTATTAACGTATTTATGCGAAAATCGTAGTGGTCCCCAATGAGCTTCCGGACTTTTAACTCAAACATTCGGTCGTCAACTGATATACATCTTTAAGCGTCAACGAACGCGCTAAGAGAGCACTTGATAGTCTACACAAGTATGTTGAGAAGTTGTTGTTGTAGTTGTAGTTGTAAAGATGATGTTTGTTGGGCTAATGCCCCGAATTTCACGGTCAATGTCAAGGTGCGTGCGATATCCAGCCATCGCATCAAATTAGCGTAGTTAAGTTAATGACGGATTTTCGTTGTAAGCCCAACAAAAATACGATTGCTGCAACAACAACGACGCCAAATTTGTTGAAAACAGTTTAATGAACTCTTTTCATTTTTCTTTTTTCTTTTTGTTCGTGTTCACTTAAAATTTGAACTAATTGTGACGCGACTCTAATGCGGAGCGTAGCAAATCTGCATTTCAGCAACATTTTCAGCTCGTGTGTGTGTGTGTTAGTTTGTTTGTATGTTTGTTTATTTTTCGTAAATTAGCATAAAAACTTCATTTTTGTATCTGTGCGCGAAAAAGTTTACTATAAATATTTTCGAATATTTTCACAATCTTCCCACACAACCTTGAAAATATCCAAGAAATTCATAATTTACGTTGCAAATGGACAAACACGAAAGTGGCATAAATTCGATTATTCACGTTCGCGTCTGCGTTTCTAGGTCGAAGTGGATCTCAGATTTCAGTTGCGCCTTTAAACAAACAAATTTAAATTGTTATCAGAGTAGCTTCATTTGCCGCTGATCGATCGATCGCATTTTATTTATACTTTACAATAAGTATTTGTCGTTTAACAAATTCAAATATAAATAATAGTTACTATCAAACTTTCAATAAGGGCGCTGCTCATATAAAACCACTTAACCACAAGTAAATGACAGTATGCCACAAATCCAAGACCACATCTGATGGCGCATAAGTGGCAAGGCACATGTCGGATGAGTTTGTTTTGTTTGATAACAAGTGAATTTCATGCCTTCACTCGTCTGTTCGGCAAATAACCTGTCAAATAACCGATACCTATTAGTCATATTTGGTGTTCCTTAAAAATCATGAATATTATTTATTCGTCCTCAAAATAAATTTATTTAAAAAATGTGTTTATTAAACAAAATTAACAAATTTCAAATGTATTTATGAAAAATACTTTTATAAATGGAAACCAAATGAATTGTATACCCACAAAATGTATTCGAGCTGTGGCCTACATTTGTTGCATGTTGCAAGTAGTTAACTAACTACTTATGACAAGATATGATGGCGCAATTATGTTGTTAATATCGGATGTTGTCGGGGGTAGGTAATACAATGGAGATGAATATCAATTACGTTCCTTAGTCTCTTTTGTCGTTACGAAAGTGGGTACTTTAATTGTATACGAGAAATAACCATTTTTATGCAAATCATTTTCAATTGATTTTGTGTTTCAAACGCTTAAGTGTCTTGTTAAAAGTGAACTTGAAACTATTTTTGCAAGCTGCTTAAAGATCTTAACAACATGTCTATCGATATAATATCTTACCTGTCCATATAAACACCAAAAACAACAAAACAAAAAAAGAGCAATGACTTTCATGTTTTCGACTCGTTTAATGTCGCGATGGTATCGCGCTAAATCTAAGCATTCGCAAACTATGGAAAACTAATTCGAACAGTGAACTTAAGAGGACCAGACAAGCGGCGGAGGACAATATTTGAAACAAACATTTAATATCGATTTATTTCTATTTCTACCATAGTAATTATCTGTTTTAAAAGTTAAGTTTAGGATCGAATCGAATCGAATTTTGATGAGCAGAAAACATGCCTTGGCGTAAGTGATCAAATTCATACTCGCTTGGGAAACCAAAACTGATTTAGCCGATTACTTTTCTAAATTTAAAAAACAAGTTTCTCTTAATATTGTATTGTATTTTATATTATATTATTTTATTTTATTTTATTTGTATTACTTTAAAGACTTTTGACTTATACATTAAAATCGTATTCAACTAAAGAAAAATGTTTTGTTTTCTCTTTATTTATATGCATTCAGTACAAAGATCATATGCTAAAATTTTGGAACAAAATTTGGTTACTTTGGAAGTTTAAATATAAAGTATATGTATGTATGCATGTATGTATGTTTGTTTGTTTGTATGTATATGCTAATGTTTGCTGTTTAATATTAATTTTATAAATAGTCATAGGTTTGAAATCTAACTTAATATACAATATAAATTTAAGACTTTCGAAAATTACATGATGAACTTCAGAGTTTTTCGTTTTTGTTTTTGTTTTCCTTTCATAGGTAAATATTAAATATCGTCTCTCTATGACAACTTTACGTTGTGTCTGCTTTATTTTTGTATTTTATTCTTTTTTAATTTATTTATTATGTTTTGCTTATGCAGTTTTATATGTATGTATGTATGTATTATTGAAAATTAATTGCTTTCAGATTTGTTTTTGTAACTTTAAGTTAAGTTGTAGAATAAAGGTTAATAAATGATTTATTTATCTTATGAATTTTTAATGATTCTTGTTGGCTTAACATTAATCGCAGATCTTTTGAGGTCTACTTCTAACTAACACAGAAATGTTTTTCCTTTTTTTTACACAATATACTCGTATGTATGTATGTATATATTAACGAATTCAGTGTTTCGTAGTACAATAAAATTTCAAAAATAAAGTAACTATCAAATTTTAGATTTTTCATTTGTAAAATATTCTGAATTTCAACATTTAAAATTCTTACAAAAATGTTAAACTTTAATTTTCAAATCAGTACTTTTTTAATATACTTTAAAAAACACAATTCTCAAAAATATACATAAGTATGTATGCATGCATGAAGATTGAATCTTGAGTTAATTAATGAATGGTTCCAGTGGTTACTTAATGTGCGGGTGTGTGCCACTTATGATAATTTCGAAATTTTATCAGAAATATTTTTGAGATCAACATTTTGTGTATGTTTTTAAATATAATTGTGATAAAGTTGTGGAAAGTGAGAGCACAACATTTTGTTTTTTTTTTTGCTTTCGTTTTCGTTTTTGTTTATGTTTGTGAGCATGCATTTAATGATGACTAGATGCATTCGGATACACAATTAAGTAACCAGTAATCGTTAAGGAAAATATGCAAATAAATTTAAATGTTCTTGATGTTGTTGTTATGTCGGTGCCATTCGAATTCAGAAAATGGTTATTTTTCACTTCACTAGATTTTAAGTTAGAAGAAATTTTAAATCGGAATTAATAATTTAAATAAAATTTAATAAATTATTTAAATGACTTTATCAAAGTTGATATAAAATAAAATAATAAAAACAAATTTTTAAGATGATTTTGTCTTTGTTTCGAAATAACGGAATAACCATTTTTTACATTTTTGTTTCTTCTGGCAACGCTCTGTTGTTGAATGAGTGGTTAAAGCGTATTTGAAAGTTTGTGTTTTATATATATGTATATCGGGTAGCTTTTGCAACAGCTGTTTATTTACTTTCAATACGTGAGGCAGTGTTTGCCTAAATGTATGCAATGTTTTTCTTCTTCTTTAATGCAAAGTGGTGAAGCTTATTTCTAGAGTATTTCGCGCGCTATTAAGCTGCAAGTAAAAGCTTAAATAATATTGTAATATTGCCTTCAGTTCGTCTTGTTAAGAAAATTGTGCTTTCGCAACATGTTGCGCTGATGCTAGAGCCACATCAACATGTTGTTAAACATTTAAATCAACTCTTGGGCTCTTCGGATCATCAGATGCGCTCCTTTGTTTGCATTTTCTCGCGGAAATGACGATTCTCTGGATTCGCCAGCACCGACTGTATGAACTCCGACGTCTCCAGCTGCAGTTGCGCTAAGCGCCTTTGGAGCATTTGGTTGCGCTTCACCAATTTGATCGTTTTAATGGCGATCGCCAGCAGTCCTTCGGTATTTTTAATCTCACACATGTTCGAGTATGTTTTGGAATTGCTATCACAAGTTGCCAGCTGATGCTTGTCGCTGAGTGGCGGCGCATGTGCATTAAATACTGTTTTGAGGGAGCAGCGAAGCAATTGTCGCCGTCCTACGCTGTCGTCGGTGTCGCCACCATTATCCTCGGCGCCGCATTTGGCGCTATTTATGGAATGTACTTCTGCGTCTTCCGGATCGATGGTGTCCTCCTCCGATGAATACTGATACGTACTGCCGCTAACCGAGCTAAATGGCGAAGCAGATCTTCGGTAAGCCGATGATGTGATGTGTTGATATTTTGTGTTGTGTGCGAATGCGGATTTTTCATCGTGCGTGGATGATGAAACCATTTCATCGGATATTTGAGACAGTTGTTGTTGTTGTTGCTGCGATGCGCTGTTTGTTGTGCTTGAGCTGGAGTTGGTGTTGAATGAGCTGCCTCGTTCAAGTATTCTTTCCCGGCATATTTCATCGCTATCACTTCGGCTGTGGCTGGTGGCACTGCTTCTTCTGGCGTTGTTGAACACGGAGGCGCTGCGCACGCGCAATGTTGCCGCTGTGCGAGAATTGAGAGCACCTTTAGCAACTGCAAATACAAAATAAGAAAATATTTATTATAAATGTTTTAAATGTTATATATAAAATACTTTAAATTGTTTATTAATTGTCGGTATCTTATAATTTGTTCTATATAATCTGTTATATCACAGTTAAGAAAATATATAAGAAATTTTGCAATTTTAACAAAATTAGATCAGAGGCCTAATTAGCACCTTCATAGCCCAGATCTCGTTTATCGTTCGTTGCTTTAAAAGTTTTTCAGTTGCTTAGCAAAAGTCGCTAATTGAGGCTCATTATAAAATAAATAAAATGCTAACATTACAACACATGGACGTGCCTTTTTCGCATTAAATCGGATTGTCAACAATAACAACAACAACAACAAAAACTGTAATCGATGACAGCCACTAATTCCACAGAAGTGCTGCTTGTGCCAACAACACTTAATTTTAATCGACGACAAACGTGCGCGTTGTTTATTACTTGAGAGACTTATGGCAGATAGCATAGCAAATAAATAAATGTTCATTACAGTGTCATAATGGGCAGCAACAAACAACGTCACTCCCAGCCGTCGCTAAGCTAAACCACGTGCAATCAAGATAAAGTATGTGAGAAATACTTAGAGCTGAACAAGAAAGAAAGTGTTAACGCTTCCTTCATTCGGGCTTAGACGATTTTCTACTTTTTGTATAATCACCAACAAAATAAGCCTTGAATTTCCGTTTATATCATTTCCGATGGAACTTTTATACTAAAAACTATTAAACTATAGTTTCATAAATCACTTCTAAAAGTATCGGGTGATTTCAAACCTTATTTATATTTTTTAATTGAGTTGAAATTATCGCTTTTCTAAAAATAAACTAAACCGACACAGTTCAAGTCACGACGACTACTCCATTGTTTTGCTTTTTAACAATGAAGTACTCGCATCAACAATTATCTTGAATCTTGTCCTACGTTGCATGTACATAAGTTGACTGACATCTACTGGAAATTTGTTCAGCTTTTAAAATCGCAAATTGTCTCAATAATATGAGCATTGCCAATGACTAAAGTACGAAGGCGTAGTCCGGCGATGTCGCATGTTAAAGCCCTGGGTGGTGCTGGTGCTAGTGAGTGAGTGATTGAGTTGTATTTACCCAAGCTGCGCTCAAGTGACTTTGTGTCAAGCTCAATGCCAAAAGCAATGCGCTTATATTTATTTATTCCGATGTGGCTACGCCAATTTGCATAGAAAACAAATGCTCGCACACGTGCAGCAAATGGAAAATGTGCGGCACGGCGAAACACGCGTTTGTTTGCGTAATTGTAAAGCAGTTTCATTGCGCCCAAAGTAGTCAGTCAAGTGAACACAGGTGGTCATCGCTAATGTCTATCCGATTTTCAACGATGATCCCAAGGTGAATTGTGTTCCAACATATAAAACAAATATAATATCCTCGTATGTCAAGTGTTTCCTATCCTTATTTTAACCTAATAATAATGATGATTAAGACTTCCCGCTTGATAGCTACCTCACATACGAGAGCGTGTGTGTCAGCGTTCGGAATGTTTCAGTTTTCTTTTTATTATTCTTTTATATATTTTGCAATCGTTGAAATTAATCTAACATTACATAGTTTCACATCCACATTGTGTTAATACAAATAAATACAAAGTGACTTTGGCTTACACGCTTGAAAAACTAAGGCCAACATAAAAAGATTTCGATTTTGCACATTTTCGTCACTTAGTCACTTTTAATTAAACAAACAAGTCGAGCCAAGCCAAACCAAGTCAAACCAAGCGAACCAACAAGCAAGCACACGCTCGCTAGGCAGCTTGCGGTATTTCCCATCACCCCAACGAGTCGGCCCCTGCATTTACTCATATACATACATGCATATGTACGACCGTCCTAAATATTCATTTGGTTTTAATTTCTCGGAACCACAACGGCTGAGCTCGTGTTGCTAAATGTGCTAAGAGCAATTTTCTTTATGTCGAAACAAATTTTATTAACAAGCGTTTCGGTACGAGTGAGTATTTATTTAATTTGTATGTGCGCCGCAACGGGCAAGGCGCGTCGGAGGAATGTATTTGGCGGTCGTCGTTTTGGCACATTTGCGACGCGCACCGTTGCGAATCAAGTTGATAAATTGTTTGTGGAGCAAAGTCGAGTAGAGTGGGGCCTGACGGCCGGAATCATTCCGATTGACAGTAAGTAACGCACGTGTTGTCGCGTCGTCGTTTGTTGTTGTGTGTAATTTATTTTCCTACACAATGAATTCGATTCAAATCGAAACGATTCAAATTGGAATAAATTGAGAATAAGGTGTGGAATAAATGCGAGCATAATAAATTGACATTCCATATAGAAAGAAATGCAAGCACGAACGAGCATGTGCAAATTAATTGACTTGGGGATTTTTTTTTTTTTGTTTGAACAATGAGTTTGAGATATTTAGATTTTCTTAAGTCGAATCTCAATCTAGATTTCTGGTTACTTAAAATATAATAAACACCGAAATGTGGCATACAACTTTAATCAATAGACTGGCTTTAAAGAACGTTTCTCAGTTGTTTCTTAAGCCGATTATGACTCTAACTAAAATTTGGATTTCGTCAATGAAGGTTTTTTATTAAAACCTCATAAATATCTTTAAACAAAATCGCGTAACTTCGTCAACGTATATATTGACTGATTCACATTCCATTCCTTCTTAATTCATTTGCGAACATTATTTGATGTTAAAGTTATATAACAAAAATGTGTTTTCCTTATTTATTTCCGACTTAGTTTTGTAGAAAATAATATTTCAAGAAAAAAATCCGGTTGCAACCCTTTTTCCATACGGCTCTCTGCGTTAATCTATGCGCTTATTCGTTTTACAATTTTTGTTGTTCTTTTGCATGCGCATTCGCATTCGCATTCGCTTGCGAATATCGAATGATGAAACAAATTGCAACGTGCAGTATTTGCGCTTGGTACGACGTACATTTACATGCGAGCTGCCGCTTGCTGGCTGCATGGAACAAAATCGCACAACGTGCCTAGAATATTGGCAACGCGTGTTTATTTATACAGGAGCAACAAGCAAACAAACACAAACACGTTGATTCTTACTAAGCAAACCGCTTTAAATAAAATACTGAGGAAAAGGTAATGAAATTTTCATTTAAATTTTTTGAATTTTTACTTTTAAAACGTTTGTTCGAAATTGAATAAGGGCCATTTGCACTAACAATTCTGTCAACTGATTTGTCACTGATCATATCAACAGCAGCAGCAAAAACAACAACAGCAAAAACAAACAAGACTTAACTGAAATTAGCATGAGGCAAAATAACGTGATTTGAATGTCATGTTGCAATTGTGTGCAAATTTAATTGAGGCGCAACGTACATACATTCATACATACATATGTTACATATCTAAGAGTATGTGTGCACACTAGTAAACTCAAATGTATGCCCTCGTGTATCGTACACACAAAATTCCATTCTGGCTTACCGTAATTGATGATAGTGGACGCGGGATTAGTCATGTGCGTTGTCGTCGCTGCAGCTGTTGAACTTCTGATGGACGCATGATGGCGACGCATGTCGTTGGCGTGACCTGCACGTAACTGCCTTTTTTTATCGGAACATATTGTGGGCGCCATTTTTTCTACTGTCACTGGTGATGAGCTGGTGCTTTAAGCTAAAAGAAAAAAATACAAAAGTCTTCATTACTTAAACTGAAAATTTTTTTGAGTAATTCAATTATTAAAGTGCATCTTACTTAGTAACTTACTTATACAAATCTTTTGCATTTTCTTATGCTTTACCAATTTTAACTTTACAAAATCTTTATATTACTCATAATTAAAATATACACAGACATATATTTAAATGTCTATATTTTAGCCATTTTAACTTTGCTTTAATTTTAAAGGTATTTTAGCATTCGAATTTCTTTAGTGAACCAATATAGGCAAAATGTTTGTATCTCTTTTATCAAACGGTTTCCAGACAACCAAAACAAATTTTAGCTATTTTTTTTATAATGTAATGTCATTTTTCAATAAAAATTTCATGTCGTGTGCGGTTTTAAATGCTTGTGTCATGTCATAAATGAAGACAATCGCTGAATTTTGATTGCCAATGGCTTTGGTTTTGGTTTTGAAATTGGGCGTGTGTTTCGCATTTAAGTATTTATTGTTTTGCCGCGTGATTGTTTTTCTTTGGCGGCAAATTTGCAATATTTACACCCAACGAACGACATCGACTTAGTATGCCTAGTTGTGTAAATATTTAGGGAAATAACCTTGCTGGCTTGTTTGTTTTTTTCTATATTTTGCTATTGTTGTTGTTGCTGTGGTCGGTCGGTCGGTCGTCACTACTTGTTGATTACTTTCTTTAAAATAATGCCAAGCGACACTGGAAGCGAAAAATAATAACAACAAATAGCAACGCTATTGAAAACATTTTTCACCTCAACTCGCAACACACAAACAGGAACACGCTTAGTCAAATATTTCAACAGACACACTCAAACTTACACACACACACACTAACACCAAAGACACACCAAAAGGAGCGTCTGTGTGCGTCGGCACGTGTACGCGTCTCTGTAATTACATTTCAGTGAAATTTAAATTTATTTTCGAGTAGAAGAAACATTTTGTGTATTTTAGTTTCGCTTGGCTTTGACGCTGTGTGCGTCTCAAAATTTCTTATATTCACTCTTCAAGGATGCACAGAACTTTGAATCGTTCTATTTTTTAAGTTTTATTTGATTTAAAAACTGAAGAATATTTACAAACAGAATCTTTTCAGTAGCACAATTTGTTCAAATATAAATGTACCAATAAAATTGGAGAATTGTTTTTAAATCTCTTTCAGTATTCCAGCATCCCTGAATGAACCTTTTTGTAATAACATAAATTTAAGTTTAACACAAAAACATTTTTTTTCTTGTATCGCTGCCAGTACAAAGCCTGTTTCCCAATTTTAATACGAGTAAATACAATGACCCATAACAATACTTTTATAATTTAATCGGTTGGAGTCTCCTTTATCAGCCTTAAAATTAATTACAGTTTTATACACCAGCAGAGCCCCAAAAAAAAAAATAAAAAGAAAAAAGAAAGAAAAGAGACCTTTCATGCTCAACATTTCCGCACAAGTCAACAGCCAAGAGCCCCACAAAGACCCAAATTAATGCCCAATGGCGTGTTTGACATACACGCGCAATGCAGCCATGACTGAAATTATTAATAAACCCAAGCAAAGCAAACCAAGCCAACCCATAAAAGAATAACAAAATATAAATATGTACATTGTACATACACACACATACTCGCACATATGCACGAGTATTTCTTTAAATTAAATTTATGAGTTGTGTATTTTTACGCGCGTTTGGCTTTGTTAGCGCCCAGCTGTGCATTTAAGCTGACAAGTTCTGCCACATTAAAAGGCAAATTTAAACGCTTACCACTTGCTGGAAATGCGATCTTACATAAGGGCCAGGCCAAGCCGAGCCAGACAGCACGTTATGTGCCCTTTGTGTTGAGTGCCCGCTAAAGGTAACGACAACAGTTACAAATCAACTCGTCGTTTGAAAAATGATGATACCGTGCCCGCAGCTACACTGTACCAAAATGTTATAGAATTTTTTTCAATGTTCAAAAAGCTTCAACATCAAAATGCCCTAAATAACAACTATTCTAATAGTCAATTTAAATTATTTACATTAGAAATGTTGTTGTTTCTATACGTAGTAAGATAACATTTCCTCTTTAACCGGCTAACTAAATCACTTTCAATTGTGGCAAAGTAAACGTTTGTGAAAATTATTATCTGCTAAAAGAAAAACTAAATTAATGTCTTTCTCTTTAAAATAAACATTTTTTTCAGTGTAAATAATTGAAGGTTCGCATTTGGTTGCTTTTTAATCGTGTGTCGGCATCAGTTCTCGACCAGACACAGATGCAGACAATTAATTAAGACCGCTGAGCGTTGGTTCGTCCCAAAGGTTTTTGTTGCCGAGTTTATTTTAGGCAATATAAACTTTGGAATGATGCATTGAAGCATGTGCTGGGCTACAATTTAGCTGCTATTTAATTCGCGAGATAATTGTGGTAATTGGACGGATACAACTTTATTTAGAGACAAATTTATTTGGTCATTGAAAGTGGAACATTCTTTTGCTAAACATATTTTGTTATTATTGAAAATGTATTTTCAGCGGTTGAGAAATCTCAATACTGTTTTAAAGAATAACAAAAATAAACAAAATTAAATGTATGCGCAAGTGGAAACTCTGCAAAAGGCAACTTCAAAAATGCTAATTAATTCCAATAGCAAAAATCAACAACAGCTCCCACCAAGCGGCCAAAAGCAATACGAACGAATATTTATTAAAAAGCCAAAAATTAAAACCGTATTCCTATGTGGGCTTTGAGCGTTTCCATCATTAAAAGGAAATGACTTGCGGTTGTTGTTGGTGTGGTTGTGGTTGTTGCTGTGGCAGTTGGTTGTTGTTCGGTTTTTGTTGTTGTTGTTTTTCTACCACAAAAGACAAAGTGCTAATTTCATTATCTAAAGCACTGCGCGTATAAAATCAAGCAAATATCGGAAACCATGCGCCCCCAACAGCAACAACAACACCAACAGTAACAGCAACAAAGAAAAGCAACAACAACAGTGGCAGACTTAAAGCGAAAAAAATAAAAACCACACGAGTAGAAATTATCAAAGTTAACACACACATACCATACACATATGTATCTATGAATATGCTTATGTACACATGTATATGTGCGTCACAATTCCAGCGAAATTTATCCATGGCAAACAAAACACACGCCATGAATCTCATAATTCTTGCGGCAACAAATGTTGGTAAAAACAAACAAAGAGCAGCAACAAAAATACCTGAAATAAAAATGGCAAATATACTCGTACACGTAAAAAATCTCAGCAATTGTTTACTTTAGAATGGTTTATATACTTTTTTTGTACTGTCCCATTATTGGGTACAAAAACTTAATTTACGCATAAAAAAATCGGTTTTTTAAAGATATTCTCAAATTATCTTAGATATTTAGTAGCGATTATCTATAATCTAATATCAAATCGAGATTTAATAAAACTTTTGTGCTGCACATGCATTCTGTATTGTATTTTGTTTGGAAAAATTATTAAAACAAATTGTTTTGTAGGTACATTCGCATCCGCGGATGTTCCGTTGAGAAAATCTGCAAAGCACATCCGCGGCAACACAAAATTACCAAACACTCCACAACAGCGTCTTAAAAAAAAAAGATATCAACCTGAGCCAAAAAAAACACTTCTACTCCTGTTTTTGGTTAAAACAAAGAATCATCCTAACTTGTACACTTGGTACTTATAACTAAAAGAAGAGCAAAGCAAAGCAAAGCAAAGACGTCGATGATAATTATGATGACGAAGAAGAATAAGAAGGCGAAAAACGACGACAGCGATAAAAGTTTATTACCGGCAACAATGGCGACAACAAAAGCAATAAAAATCATTTAACGACTCACACGTGCACAAAATGACCTAATTGCAGAGAAGTGTGTTTGTGTTCGAGTATGTGTGTTTGCGTGTGCCCATCGAAAGAGGCTTATTTTGGATGTATACTCGTATGTGTTTGTTTTGTTTGCTGTCGTCAGCTGCTGCTGCCCCCAAAGGGCACACATGCGCGCACGACACACTTTTTGAACGCCAACAACACTAACAACCACTACAAACTACGCATACAGAACGGAATTTTCAACACTTTTTCACTTCCAATAAATGAAGCAGTTCTTATTCAAAATGTATTTTGAAAAAAAAAAATATATATATATAAAGAATATTAGATAACTTTTGCAATTATTTAATTTAAGCAAACAAATAGAAAATTTAAAAAATAAATGTATTCCAATTGTTATCATTATTAAAACCGTCAGCTGTTTAATTCTAGAGTATTGTCAGTTAATTTTGTTCCCAGTGAATTTGTCGGTTCTTGATTTTACACTTCACAGATGCTCGTCCCACTCACCAAGCGAATAGTCGAGAGCTTTTACTTGAATGCCACAAAATTGAATTTTGTTGCCCTGTCCTCATCAATCAAAAATTGCGAATTTATCGTAAAATAATCTTGCAAAACACAACAATTCCCGCACACGAGCGACATTCGTTCGCGTCCGACGCTGCAGAATATCGATCAAAAGACCATTCAATGTGTCAAACAAAAAAACCATAAAACACGCGCGCTACTGGTGCGATAAATTAACGTTAACATTAACATATAAATTGTGTAAAATTAAATTAGCAATGGGAATACAATTAATTTAATTACTTCTCAATATGCTAATAAATCGTTAAAATTGTGCGATAAATTTATTAAGTCATCTAATCGCATCGAAATCGGAATCGGATGAAACAAGTTTGACAAGCCGGACAATTGTGGAAAAGTTTGCTCGCGATTTTTGCAAACAATTTGCCAACAAATTAAATTCGAAACTAGAAAAATTTTGGGTTTGCTGAATCACCATTTGTGGGGTATATAAATGCAAAAACAAAACAAAAAACATACAAAAGTAAATGTTTGGCGCGTGTTGAACATTTCGTCAATGCCCAGTTGGAACAAATTTCAACAACAATGACAAACATTTCGGTTTCGATATAGAAAGACTAAAGCAAAAGTTCACATACTTGTTGATCAGAGCTAGCGAGCGAGTCGTATGTGAGTTTTTTTAATACTGAATATATATAAGAAATATGAATTTATTTAACTGTTAATTAATTATACTAAATAAAAAATTGTATGTATTGAAAAGTTTATTTTTTATTACATATATTGTAAAAAGATTAAATTTACAAAGAAAAAACTAGAGAAAAACTTCTTGTGATCAGCATCATTACCAAATTTAAATTTCTAATGGGTTAGATTTGCAATAAAAGTAGACAACAACAAAAACAAACGAATTGTAAATTTGATGTTCGTTTGATTTGTTTATATTTGTATTTGGTGTTATTATTTAACATTTGCTTTGAGTGCGGCGCGTGTGGCGAGATAATGCCGCCGCTTCGTTTCAACAGCGTCGTCATAAACATAATCGGGAGGAGGAAGTTGTCTTTGATATGACAAGTTGCGATGGCAATTAAAAGTGATTAAGCGAGGAACATTAAAATGCAATCACAACAACAACATAAAAACAACAAACAACAAACAAACATAAAATACGCCTGCCCAAATTGCTACATGGCACAAATTAAGCAATTAATTTTTGCCTCAATTAAATTAACACAAAAAGGAATGAAAACAAAGCAAAACAAAGCAAAACAAAACGAAAAGCTGAACAATTAATTTCAATAATGACCTCCACACGTGCACACTTTGTTGCTCTACTCTCTGCGGCGCACTGTGTCCCAATCATGGACCAAAATCATAATATTCGTAGAAACGAAACCCAAAGAATCTTTGTATGTATGTAATATCGTTTTAAGGGAAATTGCCACGCCTAACTTGGTCAGTTCCGCTGTAAGCAGCAAATGGGTCAATTATTGACAATAATTGATTCCGCTGCAGTCACTGCCTCTGTGGGGTATTGCTCTTAAAAGCAAAAGGTAGAAGACAAATGTACAAGAGTTAAAAAATATTTGGGAAATGAAAAACGATATTGAAAATAGGTTTTCAAATATACAAACTGAACTGTTTTTCTTGATAAGAACAAAACAAAACAAAAACAAAATTTGTCTTATAAAAAATAGTTAAAAGTGATATTTTCTTTGTAAATATTTACTAAATTAATAACAACAAAACAAGCTTCTGCGACATCTAAAAATACTTCACAAACTTTAAAAATGTAGTAAAGCTTGAACTGCAAATAAAAAATTATTAGAAAAAAATTGACAAACAATTAAGAAAGTATGTTATTAAATATTTACTTGCTGTCCCACAAAAGTCGAACATAATATTTAACCGGGGCACACGCTTCGCGCCACCGCACAGCGCTGATAAATATTTTCATAATAAATTCTTTATTAAGTTGGCGCACACGTGTTGCTGCTTTTGCTGCTGCCGCTACAGCCGTTGTCATTGTCGCCCCAACACGCTTAACACTTTGCTAAACAAAAAAAAGAAACACATTTCCCTTAGTCACCCCTGCTTGGCTCAGCCCAGCACAGCCCAGCCCCGAACAAAATGGCAAAATGTTTTGAGAATGAATCAGGTTTTGTTGCGTTAGGATGATAAACATGATGAACACACGCGCGCATTCAAAGACACACACACACTTAAAAACAGACACACACATAAACAAACCTACATACGAGTATATGTAATAGCTTTGTTTAGTCAAGTAAGAATCTTAAGTAAGCAATATTAAAAAATCGCAACGGAAAAAAGTGAATTCCCGTCGGCACTTTTTTAAGCGACAAAATTACAGCTTAGAAAATTTGTTCGACGCGGCGCGTCTTGCTGTTTCAGCACGAACCGACACTCGGCATATGAGCTACTTCGTTGTGTGTGAGTGAACGTGCGTGAGTGTCTTTCGCCAACTTTTGTTTTTGCTTGGTTCGACTTCGATGAAGTAGCAAATAGCAAACAGGAAGATAAGCCAAAGGTTAAATAATGTTTTTGTTGAACTTTTTTGCCAATTCGTTGTTACGACCGACACAACAAAAACCATTTTTTTTGCATGGAAAACTTTGGCGCACAGTGACAAAAAGTCAAACAAATCGAAATATCAAAACGTGTTAATCTATTTTAACGCTTATTTAGCGCGAAAATCTGTTTGGAAAGTTGCAAATAAATTAACCTAGTAAGAGATTTATTTTCGACTGAGCCGTAGCTCAAATACCCTAAGTCTGTTAAGAGACACCAAAAATGGGCAGCTTGTAGCATATAAGTGCTATTTGTTTGTTTTTTAAGTCAGCGATTTTCTTATCCGATCACGCCCATTTTTGGTCAATAGTTTCGTATAACAGACCAGAATTTCAAATACTTCTTTTAAACTGGATATTTACACTGGAACTTTTTTTCCACAATAAGGGTGGAGTTTGCATTGGAGGAGGAAGTAGTTTTTTTCCGATCTTGTTCATTTTAGGGAATGAGCAAAATTCTAATTTCCTCTTAGCTCTGAATTTCGTATTAAAAAACTTTAAATTTAAACTTTTAAATAAATTTAACTTAACGTAAATATTATAAAAAAAATGCTTGGAATTGAGGCACCCGCGGTGCCGGCACATTATACGACTGTTACGTTAAGAGCATCTGAGTATAAGTATTTCTGGAACCTACGTCGAATTCCGATGAATCGATTCTTTTGTTTAACCTGCATTATTTGCACGTTGTATTTACGCGACTGCCGACAGTCGGACAAACGGACAGACGCTTAAGCAAATAAATAACGTAATCAATCTGAAACACACACTCGCAAACACAAGCACAAACACACACACACACACACAGACAGACAGACAGACAGACAGACACAAATTCGAGTACCGAGAAAAAGAAAACAGCACACACGGCAACAAAGAAACACGCCCCTATTTGCACAGCGCCAGTGCGCAAGAGTGCAAGGCAAACATTTGAATTCGTTCATGTTTGCGTTTAGCAGATGTTTTATTTATATTTTCTTGTATAATTTATTATTTATTTTTATATTTTTTTAAAATATTTGTTTATTAGTATGTCAAGCGCGTGCAAAAAGGAATAATTTGAGAAGACCGACACAACCATTGGATCCCAACTTTGTGGCCACGTTTGTTGTAAAATTTTTTGTTTGTGTGATAAAGTATTTTTTTTCATCGAAATAGGGTGAACATGATTTGTGAATACTACTATTTAAAAGAGAAAACATTTTATTGAATTAAAAATTTACTTGAACTCTTGATTTGTCAAACAGTTTCAGTTTAATCAGAGTTAAAGTGAAGGTGGTTATTGAGATAACTTTTGTTAAGTTGTAAAATTTAAACTGCTTATAAATAAAGACACAAACAAGCAATGGTGAGAAACTTAACACAAAAGGTAAAAAAATTATACAAAACTAAGATCTTCTCAATCGTTTAGTTTGACACGATTTTGTCTTTTAAAACACATGACTCGAAGTTTTCAAAATTATCGACATATCACTTATCGTTTGTTATGAATGGCTTAAACTGTTAAAATGTCAACTTTCAAATATCGCTTGATTGGCAACTACTAATGACACAGCAACCATCCTCTTTGTTATTGCTGGAATGAAAGTCTGACGTCAATCTTAGCAATGAAATGCAATTTACAGCTGCAGTCAACCGTCCAACCATCCACCCACACAAATTCGTTTTGTATAGAGCCACCACACCCAAGTCGTTCTGAGCCCGATCTCATTCACAAGACGAATTAACGCCCATTTCAGTGTCTTCCTTCATTATTATCCTTTGTCACTCATTCACTCACTCACTCACTTACTCACAAATAAAAGAAAGCCAAATGTGAATAAGAATAGTCGTGAATATAAGCAAATTATAAACTAACAGTGAATTTACATTTGCATTTGCGTCTTTCCGAGAACAAACGACTAATGGCAAAAACAACAAAACAAACAAAAATTCGTATGTTTCTAAAATGTCGATTTACCCCTTTAAGTGTTGAAAGGCTTTTTTGATTTGTTTCCATCCCATCCCTAATAATGCCCCTCACCATTCGCATGTCACTTAAACTTTTTTATGCAAATTTTGAGAGCCGCTCCCACTGCTGCTGCTGCTGTCCGTCCCCAAGTCAGTTTACTCCAGAGCCTGAACCACCTTGTTAGCCCCTTCTGTATTTTGCGGTCCGACGAAGTAAAGACGACACAGCGCCGTTAGTTAGAGGTCGACGGTCATAGGCTTGCAGCAAGCAGCGCGCGTGTTGCGAACCACACCACACCGCACCACCGCATCGCATCGCACCGCACCGTAGCGTGCCGCTTCGAAACACAACACCACACAATTCCCAAATTCACACAAAGAGCCGCCAACAGCCAACAGCCAACAACGACAAAAACTAAGGCGATCGCATTTGCTGGCTGACATATGGAAATCTGTTGGAGAGTGTGTACATGTGCTTGCGTTTGTGTGAGTGTGTACGTCGACAAGGACGAAAGAGACGAACCAGCAAAAAAAGTTAACAGCTTTGAATCCTTTATTCAATGCTCCAAGCAAAAAATAATTAAAAGAAGTTTACGACATGCTCCGGTTTTGACATTTATTGCTGTGACGTGTTTTCCGTCGTTTTTCATATTACATTAATTTACAACGAAAGAGTCAATGAAAACATTCAAAAAACCATTTCAGCTGAACAGAAGCTTGACTTGTGACATACGAGCATACACGCAGAACTTTGTTACTTGTCGTAACTTCATTCTATATGAATTTTACTTGAAGCAACGCCAAATTTTTTGATTAATCATAAAGTTTAGGATTGAATAATTTGTTGATGAAAAGTTAGGCTTTGACTCAAGAGAACTCTTAATTCAGTACTGAAGACATTTTTTGCTGGGAAAGGGACAGGCGTACATTGTACATACATATCCGCAACGCTTTAAGATAGCAGTATGCGCCCGAAATACCCAACAACAATTATAAAAGAAAAGGGCTGCCAAAGCTTTTGAAATGTTTCCTTTAAACTTCTTAAAAAATATTTCAAAAAGATTTTCTAGAATAAATTAGTCCAAAAAATTAAATTTTTGTTGTTTTTTTTTAAAAAGAGTTGAAAATGTTGCTCGCAACAAAAACTTTAAATAATTTTTTTTTATTTAAAAATGTTCACCTAATCGTGCAGCCCTACACGCGCTAGCGATGATAGTCAGAACGACATTCGTTTCGTTTCGTTTCATTCGACCTAAATTCGTCCTTGAGAAGAAGTTAAAGCCGAACAGGCGCACGAAGGAACTTTAACAGCAAAGGCAACTTTGCGTCTGTATGTGTGTATGTGAGTATTTTTGTTTTTGTATTTGTGTTTGTGAAGCGTGAGTGTGTTTGTGTTTGTGTTTTTGGATATCGAAAGCGAAAAGCTTTTGCTAATGGCGGGCTGTGCTCATGCGGAAGCGGAAGTAAATTCAAAATGCAATTTTTTACATCGTCTGCATGATGGAGCAGGCGTAAAGGTGGGTGTGGGCGAGAGGGCATGTTGGTGTGTTAGCATAAAGAGTGCGCGTGTGTATGTATGTGGCGTCTAAGAAAAAACGGCGCGTGTGACGTTGGTAAATATTTACAAATATTGTGTGTAGCAAAGCGAAAATTTTCATTTTTTTTGCAAACAATTTAAAATATTGAAATCAAATATAAAATGTTTATACATAATCTACAGATCTTGCAGGCTGAGAGAATATAAATGTTAAACTACAATTTTTTGTAATCAATTAGTCAAAATCTGCACTAAATTTTTTTTTCATATGCATAGTAATTCAATTGATTAATAATTTAATTTCAAGACACTAAACAAAATGTAATGCCAATATAAAGTTTTTTTTTGTATATGTAGTGGTAAATTCCAAATGTGTTTCTAAAATGCAAAACATAAACTATTGCATGCGCACTCGAGGACACGCCGAGGGTAAAGTTTATACATATGTACTTACAGTATGTGTCTACGTATGTATGTATGTTTGAATGTGTGTTTATTTGCGACGGCAGGATCTTCCTCGCTGCGGAATGTGCTGCTTTCCTTTGTGTTGGTTTGCGTGTTGATATGTTTTTTCTTTGTTTGTTTGTTTGTTTATTTATCTTTAGTTTTTTTCTCCGTTGTTTTTATTTTGGCAATGATGTGGTTTTGTTATTACACACACACTAACGAACAAAAGTTCGTTTTGGCTTTGTTTTTTGTTTAACAAAGATTTTTTATCCAACAATTTTTAAATTTTAAACCCACTTTGAAAGCAACAATTTTTTGTTGATATTAAATATCGCAGCTTTGCAAAATTTTATACTGAACTAACTATCGCGTCTCAAGGTAAATTCGTTTTGTTTTAGAGTAATCGAAATCGCGTCGGTATATCTATCGTCCGCTGCCTGATTGCGTTGCTCACTGCTCGAATACAAAAATCGCACTGTTGTCCAAACCCGTTGTTCAGTTACTTTTAACCAAAGTTCGAAAGCATACGAAGCTCTGTGTTGCTTGCTGCTGCTGCTGCTGCTGCCAATAGAAATGTTGCCGAACAAAAGTGACGCAGCAATGTTGCGATGACATATGGAAAATCTTAAATGTATATACTATTAATATTATGATAAAAAATGTTAAATAAACAATTAATAATTTTAATTTAAATTGGTTACTGTCGAAATTGTGTATGTACATACCATATATATGCAAACTCAAATATAGTTTTAATAAATTAGTTGTGTTTTAAACCACACTAACAAACAACCACAACTAAATACATTTTTTTTCTACCAAAGTCTCTTTATTTTCTAATGAATATAATCGTTAGACGCATTTGTCAACTAAAAGCGCCCGGCAGTGTTTATATCAAGCAAAATGTTCCTATGCTATGTTTTTGCAACATCAAATGTTGCACCCGAATAACAACATGTGTAAGCGAAGCTGCTTCGTTTGCCTCGGGCTCGTTTGTTTCGCCAGTTCTCTTTTTACCGATGTTGTTGTTGTGTTTGTTGTTTTTATAAACACAAACAATTCCAAATAGCCGTAGCGAAAATGTGACATGAAAAAGTGTGGCGGCCACTGCTGCCGTCTCCTAGCCCCCCGCAATATGTTCTCGCCTCGTAATGCGACTCAGCTCGTTTCAATGGCGGCAGTTCGATTTAATGTCCGTTTTGCTGCACGTGTAAGCCATTTCCTCTTTGGCTGCTTGCTTACTTGCTTACTTGCTGGCTTTCTCCATACCCACTCGACCACAACGTACTCAATCACCTTCCTCACCCGTACTCCATAGTTCAGACGAAACGAGTGACGAGCGCATTTGTATGTATCAATGTGTGTGAGTATGCCTTTGTCTTATACAATCGCAATCGCTTGTTCTGCTCACTGACAACATGGCCGGCTGAGCAGCAACACGAGGAGAGTTTTAATTGAGTCTATAAGGGATTTTGTTGATGCTTTTGGTTTTGTCACAGCAAGGATTAAGGATCTGCTGAAAATATGTACGAGTACATGTTTGTGTGCATATGTATGTGTGTGTGTTTTTGTTTATATTTGTACGTGTGACCGTGCACTTGGCAATTGCTTTAGAATTGCTGGATATTTGTTTTTGTTTTTGCTTCTGCAGCGTGGCCACATGGTGTGTTGCTGCTGCTGCTGCTGGTGGTGAGTGAGATTGGCTTCACAGACATGAGTCAGAAATAAATGTGATGGCATTCATTGCACATTCGGACGAAGTCGAAAGTGGTAATAAAAATAGACTTGAGTATTGTTTCGTAACAAATGCGGGTGGGCGTGTTTGGTACTTTAGCTAATAGCAGCAATCAACTTTAATTTCCTAAGTGCTTCCATAAGCGTTTTATAGTGAACTTTAATTTTGTATTTTTAAGGTCAAATTATGCCGTTTGGTTTTCTTGTTTTTAGTAAATCAGAACTTTAACTTTCCAAGAGGTTAAAAAAATTGGACACGTTGACTGTTTTCTTTAAGTTAGCTTTGAAATTGGTTTATTTAAGCTTAAAGTACTTAAAATTATTATAAAATATTAAATAGTCTTTACAATGTCATAATCACTTTTCTTCGCGTCACGTCTCAGCCCTATCTATCGCAAACTAACATAGTCACACACTTAGTAACGACACACGCTAATTTCCGGCACCGACATAAGCCAATGAAAAAAAAAAACACAAAAATACTCATCAGACAATTTAAAAAATAGAGCAAAAAAAAATTTAAACGAAGCGTGGGGAAAGAAAGAAAGAAATTAACATAAGTAACAAATTTGCATACCGTGCCATTTTCCGGTTGTGGCGTTCATGTATGTATCTATATCTGTTTGTTTGTCTGTCTGTCTCTCTGTATGTCAGTATATTTGTGTTTGTTTGTGCCTCTTGTTAGATATATATGTATATATTTTTTTCTATTGCCAACACGTGTAATCGAGGCACAAAGCGGTCGAGACAAAACAGACGCGCCGAGACGAAAGGTTGGATGGATGGCTGCAAAGCTTATTGGTATTATTACGATGTCATAAAAAAAGGTATGTATAAAACAAGACTTGGCAAATGCAAAAATAAATACAAAAAAAAAAAGAAAAACCAAAAGATAAAAGAAATATTATCGGATTTGTATTTTATCCCAGAGATTTTGATTATGTCGAACATGTGGACGAGACGAGTGTTCTTTAGTTGTTTGAAGATATTTGCTGTGCTTATTAAAAAAGACAAAAAGGATAGTATCCTGTAGTTCAATGGCCTTTACAGATATGTATGTACATACGTGTGTACCTGATGTAAATTCATAAGTTACAGGTCGGTGAAAAGATTGTTGCATAGCAAAAGTATCGTTAAATTATCTCAAAGCTTTGGAGTTATTGAAAAAAAAGAATTGCAAAACCTAACAACTTAAGCAAATAATTTCTTCTTATCAAAGCAATACTTTTAGTGTCATTTAGCGGTATTCAAAGCTATTTTTGCCTGTGGTTCTTTTGATCCGAATTGCTGCCGGGCCCGTATCACGAAATTCCTTTCTCTCTCTAAGTTATGACTTGGTCAAAAATTATTTTATCGCTGCTATTATAAAAAAACTAAATAATACAACACACGCGTATTTAAAAAATAATATATAGGTTTGTTGGCATGTGTGTAGCAAAAACTTCGGCGCATTTAATACGCCCGCCAATGTCAAGGCCTTTCCACGAAATATTCCTAAATAGAAAAAGAGCGAAAAAATATTAAAAACCAGCGCACATGTGCGATAAGCGAAAGCCTCGACGCAAAGAACCTTTCAAGAAAAAACAAAAAACGAAAAACAAAAAACAAAATCAAAAACTACATCCAATTGTATAAATATACAGATGTATATACAGACACACGTACGTATGTACATAGAAACCGTCTATCACGGTCCGCGCATATCTCAAAGATGCGCGTGCGAGTCAAATATACTGAAAACATTTTTGTGACGCAAATTAATCAATTTCAAAAATTCGTTACTGGAACTTCAGCAGAAATAATTTGTATTTATTGATTTGAGGAGCGTTTAATCAAAATCCAATAAATCCAGTACGTTGGAAAAGAATACGACTAAATCGAAATTTCTCTCCTAAAAGTGATATCACCATGTATTTTCGCATTACATCAATAAATTTTAGAAAATAGTTATGCTAAAAAAAAAAAATTTTTTAAAATAACAATTCAAACGAAATTTTTTTTTTAGTTAAAACACTTTATGCAGAAAAAACACGATTATCTAATCTTTTGAATGCTCGGATGTCGGAATCTGAATAAGTTATTCGTGTAAGTCGAGTAGAGTGACACTTATAACACTTATTTTCTTTTCCTCTCTCTGCAAACAGCTGATTGCTATTATCCTTAGGGCAGCGTTTTCCGTCGGATGCGTCGCTTACATTAGAAACGTGCTTAGTAACGTAAAGATGAACCCATTCGGTCTCCGGCTGATACCAATAACGATTTTAAGATCATATTGAAAAGATTAAAAAAATTCGGAAATTTTTTCAGTGTTTTTTTTTGGTATAAACCAAACGCTTGCGGCTGCGATTAACGTTGACTGGCGATGATCGTGATTAACATTTATTTATTTTTATTTCCACAGCAGCGAAAAGCAGCGCAAAATTTCAACTAAATAAGAACAACAAAAACAACAAAGTCGCAAACAAATCGTAAAACGTGTATCGCAAAGTTACATACATACATACATACATACATACATACATACATACATACATACATACATACATACATACATAATTACTCGAAAAAAGAAATAAAATAAAAGTTGCACACCAAATTTTAATATAGCTGAAAATACAACAATAACAAACACAAAAATATTTAAAAAAAAACACTAAAAATATGAGAAAAACTGGTGTTCAGAGCCAAAAATAAAACCCGCTGGTATTTTGTTTATGATCTGTTTTTGTTTTGTTTTGTTTTTGTTTTTGTTTTTTCTTGCTTGTTTATTGGCGTTTTTACTGACACCTCTCAATAACGGCGAAAAGCGGGCGGCACGTTTTGTGAATTTATGGTAATGGATGGGTTTGCTAATTAATTCAGTTCTGCCACACCCACAAAAATACAACAACAACGACAACGACAATAATAAAAATTCGGCAACTGAAGTTTTAATAATTTTTTAATAGTTTGTCGTTGTTGTTTTAAGCTAATTTTTTTTAATTTGTCATATGCAACTAAGTCACGTTTTGGAGCAATTAACTAAACTGCACTGATTGACTTTTTACATACATACATAAATACCGCAAGTATTAGTAACGCTTTAAGTGGAACGACAACAACATCAAAGTGACAACAACAACAACAGCAACAACAGCAATAATGTCGAGTTTGCAAATTACAAAAGACGCCAGAAATAAATAAATAAATAAAATCGGCACAAGTTTACGACACGTGACCCGCATTTCGCAATTAACTTAACTTACGAAATACGACACAAAATACCAACAACAAAAATGCAACGGCAAAAATTAAACAAAATATATAAAAAACATTTAGCAACAAAATAAAAATCAACAAATAAATAAGTAGAGCAACAAAATAATTGCACTTGACAATACAACAAAAACAACAAAAACATGTACCTACAACAACAACAACAGAGTGAGGTTTTCTGTTCTGTAAAATGTAAAATTGCAAGTAAATTGGATTTTTTTTTCAATAAATTTTAAACAAATTTTGAAAATCACAACAACAAAAATTCAAAATATTAAAAAAAAATAACCAGTTGGAAAATTTGTTTCTAACAAAATCTTCGGTTCGAGATTCTAACCAAGGGAGGAGGTACTTTTGTTCTCATACTAACTCGTTTATTTGTATACGACTTGAACTTTTCCTTATTAGAAAAATAAATGAGAATCACATGAAAACACCCAAGTGGGAGGAATTTAATACATAGAAACAAACAAATGAAAAAACAAACGTTTAAGCAAAAATTAGGAAAACTGGTTCAGTTGCATTATAGAAAGGGAAAGCTCTTGCCAAAAGCCTGGCAACACTGCTTGCAACACGAACCATTTGTATGCCAATTGCTCTAGCCTAGCACTAGCTCTAGCAACACGTATCGCAAGAGAGTGGAATTTTACGAATTATTTCGACGGCGGCAGCGCAGTGAGTGTAGCTTGGAAAAGAATTAAATTAAATAAATAAATTTAACGTTGAAAACGTGACTTTTTGCTATGTACAAAGAACCTTCTCAACTGCACACACTCACACACACACACACACAGTCACTCACTCGCCAATGCGGAAATGTCAACGATCCGCGTAATTTAAAACTTGTTGTGCTGGCTCTCAGCTGAGTAGTTGTTGTTATTTTGAATAATACATATTAGATGAAACCTCATTTTACTTTAAATGGTTTTCTCTGCTTTATAAATTACAAATTATTTAATTAAACACGATGCGCTCTCTCCCAGTATATGAAATTTTGTTAAAGTGATCTTTCCTATTAAAAATTAAGTTACAGTGAGAATAAAAATAACTAATTTAAATTTGGCATTTAAAGATGAGTTTCGATTACAGCTCCACTTCATCTGCTCAATTGCAATCAGGAGGAGAGAGACCACAACTATTCGTCAGGATTGAGAGATAAAGAGATTGCGCATTGCGCAGGTCCGTTACTTTGCTGTCTCTACATTAAATTTCAGTTCGAAAATATTGATATTGGCAGCAAACCGAAAAGTATGCAACTCAATATTATTGCTTTATAAAATCTACTAATATTAAACATAAAATTGTTTATAAATACGATCAGCAAATGACCCACAAAATAAACAAACAAAAAACAATCAAGTTGCATGGACTTCGTCGGTTTGTGACGTAATACGCAGAGAGAGGCAATTTTTTAACGCCAGTTTGCGCAATCTTTATATTTCTCATTCCTGAATATTCGTGTAAAATTGGTACTTACATGTACATAGGGTGTACAATAGGTGCTCTTATTATCTGCTCTCTTTTAGTCTCACTTGTGCAAGTAAAGTGACCTTCCCATCCTTAATATTAGAAGAGAATTGACAAAATATGGGCGTGATCGGATAGGAACATCGTTCACTTACAATTTTAAAGAATGCCATTACTCCAGATCTTTGTAACCCTTACAACAGATTTGCTTAAATTTGTAAATAAAAGAATTGATAATAAACAAAAAAAAAACACTATTAAATGCTTCCAACGGTTTTAACTGTTTTTTTTATATCTACTGTAAAAAAATTAAAATTTTTGAAAAAAAAAACACATAATTTTTTCCATACGTACAGAGTTACCGTCCGTCCGTCTGCGCCGATCGCGTGTATTTGAATTGTTTCTACAGTACCAGACAAACCGACAGACGAACAGACACAAAATGCGTATCCACGCGTTGCGAATTGTTGTTGTTGTTGTTGAAATATGCTTTGCTTTTACGAATTTCGCATTTATAATTTTTGTTGGTTATTTTTTTTAAGTTACTCATAAAAAAATAAAAAATACAATAACAAAGCAAAGTTCACCGTGCTCGTGTTGAAGACGTCGCACGTGTATCGGTATCTGTGTGTGTCGGGTATGTATCTGTATGTTGTTTGTGTATTTGGTACGGCGTTGCCTTTTTTTTCAAACTTGAGCTTGATCCAAAGCGATCGTGATATTTTTTTTTCTGTGCCGTTGTGAAATCATACGTACAAAAATTTTTTTATTCTCTTTTTTTGGTTTAAGTTGTCGCTCGTTTTTCGCTTTTGTTCGGTTGGTTCGGTTTGGTTTGGTGGGGGGTTTAATAACCTCGTTTTTGGTTTTACCGATTTATTTTTCAGACTTTCGTGAGTGCGTCTGTCTGAGTATGTCTGAGGTTTCTTCGCGTGTGTTTTGATTATATCTTTATTGTTATTATTATTTTTTTTTTTAATTATTCGTTTTCTGGCGCATGTTGAGTTTTTGTTGTTGTTTTTGCAATACATTTGGATATAAATTTTCAGCGGCCCACTCACTCACCTACTCAAATGACTTGTCAAACTTGACAGTTTTATTTTTAAACTTTTCGGTTTTAATTTAGATTGTCGGCCATTGAGTTTAAGCTTTACTGAGTCTGCTGCAGGCGATATTCATTGCCATGGAAAGTAGTTTTGAAGAATTATTTGAAATATTTTTTATTTTTTTACATATTTTATTTTTGCTCTCAATTGTGATCAACTCTTGAAATTACTTTTTGTACTTTTTTTTAAGTGCTTTTCAATGAACCAACTCTATTTTAGTTTGGAAAAAAATATACAATATAGTAATCTTTCTATCTTCTATCTATGTTTATATACATATGAGGGTTGTCCGATAAGTACTTAGCCGTTGGAGGCCTACTTTGCAGACTTTGAGAAAAGGAATTTTTCAGAGGGGTTAAAGAAGTTGGAGCAAGTGCATCGAGCTAAAATGAGACTATGTTGAAAAATAAATAGCCACTTTTTCAGAAATTTCGTTTTTCTTTAATTGTTGTAAGTGCTTATTAGACCACCCTCGTATATAAATGAACGTACCTTATGCGCGTCTAAACCATTCATCTGATTGTAATGAAATTTTAGAGAGTTGATGTGCTCGCGCCAACTTAGGTTTAGGGCAAAGAAAATTTGCAACACCCAAAATTTGTGAGACTAAGTAAAAATATTCGATTATTTAGCTAGTATTTCTCCTTAAAATCTATAATCAAATATCAAAACCTTACAGGTCAAAAACTATCCTATTTTTATTACAGTTTTTTATTCAATAGTAAATATGTAAAAATCTAGTACATGACTTGGTAAAAAAGTAAAACATTTACAGCATAAGACGACATTGCCTGCTACATTGTTTAGATATAATGTTGAGTTGACAGTAAATGTTGAAAAGCACAAAGTGTGTCAACATTCAACCGAAATTATGTTGACAACTTCTTCTTCTTTTTAGCAGAAAAAAAAAGCAGCAATGAAAAAGTGAAAATGACGCAAATCAATATTTTTTCACAAAAAAAAATAAAAAAATGAGAAAACTCAGAACTAGAAAATTTTTTAATTTTTTTTTTAAAGTTGGCGTAAATTGATATATATCCCCGCTAATTTTTATTATTTTGTTGGCAGTATCCCGACCATTACGGAGTTTTTGTAATAAATAATCGAATTTTTCTCAGTTAAATTTACAAATTGTGGACTTAGTAGATTATATATAGCCTATATATGATAATACCCGATCTCTTGAGAATGAGTGTGTGTAAAAAATTTCGTATATACATATATAGTTAATAGTTCTCGAGTTTACTCCATTTTTATTCAGTTCTTTTACGATAAGTAAAACAGCAATGTAAGCCTGCCCTAAGTCGGCGCTGCAAACAAATAGCCGCACCCTTATTTTTTGTTGTCGGCTACGAACTATTTTCGAAATGCCAAACTGAACGAAAGTGAACGAAGCCAAACTAACGGCTGCGTCAAATTAATTCGACGAGAAGAGAAAATAAATAATTTATTTAATTCAAGAAATAAACAATTCTTATTGAAAGTTATTTGATGCAATTGTGTTTTTAGTTGCGTCGAAAAGAAGCGCTACAAAGCTTAATGTAAGTGAAACGTGTAAATCGTTAAAAATCGCAGGAACAAAGCGAAGAAAACAAAGTGGTGCGTGCGAGCGTCACTTAGAAACGCCATTTAATCTGTTTTTCTTGTTTTGTTGCTCTTCCGTCGGAATGCATTTTTATCTTCTTTAATTCATAACGCATATAAACAAATTAAGTGCTCGTAAATATTTTATCTAACTGCAATTTTATGCAACTTTTAAGGTCGAACGAACGCAATAGCATTCGTCTGAGCGAGTTCGCGGAGTTTTTAAACAATGACGACGACAGCGACGGACACCGCTTGGCCCAATTCCTTCAACGAAAGCGGGGTAAAGTATTTCCAAAGCGCGTCTTCAACGAGCAGGAGGAGGAGCGTTTTGACTTGAGTGTTCATGTCGAGCGCCTAAAACCGCCAACAGCGGTTGGCGCAGTTGCAAACACCGCTGCTCCGCCAGAGGAAGAACTAAATCAGAATCAACAGCAAAATGATATATCACAACAGGATAAACGGCAAGAAAATCGACCGCAACATGAACAACCACAACAGGACCATCCGCAACAGGATCATCCGCATCAGGATCATCCGCAACAGGATCATCCGCAACAGGATCAATTACAACAAATAGAAGTGCTTGAACATGCAGCAAATCCAGTACAAGTTGAATCTCCACCTCGCTGCTTGGCACTTCCTTCTGTTGTAATTACGTCCGCAGGTTCTATTTCACCGCGGGCGCGCTTGTCCACGCTGCGTAAGAGTGGCGGCATCATATCATCTGCGGATCGTTTGCGACGGTACAGTCTAAAACGATCGACGGCCCTGAATTCGGGGCGGCGTATGCTGTTAAAGGAGTTTGAAAATACCATAGACTTTGTAAGTTGTAAGGAACTATTTAAAATTGTGCTTAAATTTTACTTTTTACTTTTTACTTTTTATATATAAAAATAAAAGTTTTAGTATTTTTCTTAATTTTTCTGAAAAATTAAATTAATTATTAGTTTGTTTTAAACAAAAAAAAAAAAAAATTTTAAATTTTTTTTCTTTGTTTGCAGTCGCCTCCAGTTTGCAGTACGCCTATGACCACTCCTACGAATGAAGACGCAGTGGCGCAGGATAAAACTCTGATTCCGATGGTGGTTTTACCTTCACCGTTATCCGACAATAGTTGTGCTGCGTTACCAACGTTGGATCCACCGTCATCGCCTCAAAGCAATGGCAGCAATTCATCGCAATTGATTGCGGAACTTCAGCGAAAAGACGAAGATTTGCGTGCAATGCTTGAAAGTGTCGTCGAAACAACATTAAAAAGAGTGAACGAAGAGACGGAAAAGAGTCGACGCGAGTCCGCTGCCACCACCTCTTCACCACCTTCAAAGCCAGCAAGTGTCAGTAGTGTCGCTGCGACCAAAAATCGTTCGTATATCGTCGAAAAAGGTCCCGCACCGGGACAGGTTTTGCTGACTCCAACACGACGATCCTCTGCATTGTCAGCAGCTGTAGTTAATGAAGCTCGCGAATTGTCACCAGTCACTAGACAGTCGACCTCGGGATGCATTAAGGTGAGAAGTCCAGAAGATCTTTTATCTGATCCAAAATCTGCATCTCAGTTCAAAATTGCGTACGAACTGAGTCCATCAAAATCGACGACGAAGAGAAACAAACCATCACAAATTCCACGCAGGCAGAACGTTGTATGCAGCGCACCGAAAAATACTGCAGCCGCGTAAGTTTAATTTAGTTAAATATTTAAGTTCGATTGACGGATTAAGTCAAGGTATACCAGGTGAATCTGATGAATTTCATTTATCTCCACAGCTCGTTGATACAACAAACGGAAGCGGTACTCGCGGCTACACCGGAAAGACGACCAAATATTGTTGCAATTTCAGATGATGAAGACTTCGAAATACCAGAAACACAAGAACAACTGTTGCCGGCTGAGACACAACGCCTGGTGCAGGCGGCTGTGCAACAACGTCGACGAGAGTCTCAAAAGCAGCTGCAGCAGCAGTCGCCAATTATTGTGATGCCACTGACGCAAACGTTCAACGGCACTCAGCCGCCAGAGCTCCAAACAATGACATTTATCGCCGCCCCAAATAACACGTACACAATAAAACAGCAAAACGAAACAAAGCGAGGTAGCTTGCAAAGCGGTGAGGCAACATTTGTAACACAGGTCGCGCGCCCTATTACGCCAAATATTACTTTAAAACAAACGGAAAAAAATAAAGAAAAAACTCTGCTGTCGGAGTCGCAGGCGCCCGCATTTTCTGAGGATGAGCTGCGTCTGACCGATATAATAACCGACGACGATAATGAAGAAGTGCCGCAAGTTAAAGTGCAGAAAAAACGACAAAAGAAGCTGCCAGCGGAGACATTGCCCAACACTCCTGTTGCTCAATCCAGCAGCGTTGCTTTAAATTTGGTTTCGTCAGGTACGCGTTCAGGGCGCGCGCGACGTCTTCGCAAACGTTCAACGCAGCGACGTCGCTTACTCATTGATAGGGATGTTACGCTTCAAAGCACAGAGACCGAAACCGAAGTAGGCCCACCACGTGCACATCCGCTCAATTTGAGACGCTGCGAACGCGAAAGTAATGCGCGTGCCTTGCGGCATCGCTTAATACCGCTAAACAAGGCGCCCAGCTCACCTATTAATGGTGAAAAATTTGCATGCGAGCTAAAAACGCACCTGGCGCGTCTTACCAATTATGAAATTCTTGATTTGCGCAAGCGTAACTCACTGGGAAAAGTTAATCCCGTGTTGCCATTGAAGAAGAGCGCAGCGTGTACTCGAAACCAGATACTCGAGCAGCGTCTGCAGTTGGAAGAAAAAATACAAGAGGAAATACTTAAACGCCAACTGGAGGGCAATAATGAAGGACTCGAGTCGGATGACGAGCAGCAGAGGGAGGTTTTCGCTGAATGTGCAGATGATGATATTTATGCTGAGCTAACATCCAAGCCGCCTTCGCCGCCCCAAACATTTAAGGACAGTGTACCACCACGAGACGAATTACCTTTACCGCTTTCGCCCGAAGAGAATGCGCTGCAACAGGTTTTGAGCGGTGCGTGCAATCGGTCACTATTGGATGGTAGCAACAGTGATTATATTTCGTTTGTGCCACCTCCCAGCCGACGAAAGAGCAAGACCAGAAACAAAACGCAATTGGTGAGTTTTAGCTGATGGGAAAAATATTCTCCACCGTTAAGATGGATTTTTGAAATAGAAAAATTAAAACCCTAATCCTCATCTAAATTTGTCTAAATATAAAAAATTGGTATAAATGTGTAAAAAATCACTTTAAACAATTTTTTGAGGTTTCAATTTATTGGCGGGGAACTGCTCTAACAAAAAACAAAAAAGGTTAAACATTTTTTAAAATATTGAAACAAAAACTATCTCGATTGTTTGATATCACTTTAAATAATTTTTTTTTAAATGTTCAAAAAATGTTTTATTTCAAAATTGTCGTTGTTTGTCATTTTTATATACATACATACGTATTTAATATCATCTTTAAAAAAACGCATTTTCATAAGCCATTTCTTTTAAATTTATCAATTTTGTTTCTGTAACTGTTTCAGCCGGAAGTTGTGCAAAATTATTTGGATGTAACGAAAAGAATTTCAAAAAAGAAACAACAAAAATCCCTCGGCAATACAAAACGTTCGCTGTATACAAAGGGGCTTTCCGACTCGGAGGAAAACGCGGCCAACTCTTCAATTGAAAAGGACAATCGGACTCAACGTAATATAATCGTTGAACAAGAAAAGTCACCGCTGCCAGTGGTGCCGCCACCTCCGGTATTTTCAACACCATCTGAAGACGAATTATTGGAAGTGCGCGTTGTCTCGCCACCACCACCCTTGGTAGATACGCCTATGGTACAATCTACGCCGCCGTCATCACAGCAGAAACGTCGTTCTTCAAAACGCGCTACACAGGTATCACCCTTGCCACCGCTGACACCGTTGCCACCACCAGCTCTCTTCTCGGATCAAGACACAGTTATCGCAGAGACGACTGCTAATGCCGATTCGGTATTTAAGAAACCAATGCAACCAGCGCCAAAGGCGCGCTCACAAGCTCGGAAAAGAAAGAATCCTGCAGAGTGTGCATCCGACACGGCATCAGAGCTCAACAGTAAGTGATTTTGTTTTTTGTCATTATAAATTAAGTGTTAAAAATGTTAATTTGTAATTTTTTATTTGCTGCAGCTTCAACACTTCGTAGATCGAAGCGTGGCCATGTTCCATTAAAGAATACTTGGTCATTTAGCACCAAAGCAAATCCCACATCGCTCTTTACGATTATGTTTACCGAATCATTGCGTTTGAGCGAGGAGCGGCGGCAGAAGCGACTCAAAAAAGTAAAACAAGACCAAAAAGAAGCAACCGTGCAGTCCAGAAAAAAATCATCAGAAAATCAACAACGTGGTGAAACGCTACCTATTGCATCTAGTACAGCAAACTCATATTCGGCAGCGGCATCTGAACCACCAGCAATAAGTAAACGTGGACGCCGTGGCCGTTCTAAGGCGGTACCACCGTCGGTGCCGCAGCGTAGTTATTTAGGCGACACAAATGCGAGCTCTTCAACTTCTGTCGCGACGAGCGTACGCTCCTTGTCGCCGATTTTTGAAACACAACAGGCCGAAACAATATTCGAAGAAGTAGCGGAGCAGGAACAAGAAACGCCAAAGTCAACGGCTCCGAAGAAGAAACAACAGCAGCAAATGCAAGTGCCATCATCGCCGCTGCCAATCAAGAAAAAAAGGATCAATAAAACCACAAAAGGCATTTTGGAACACAGTCGTATTGCGCTATCACAGCCGCCTGTCGAACAGCTGAACGACATGTTTGATCAGCTGAAGCGCGGTGCAACTATATTATCGATGCCGGAATCACAATCAGCTACTTTGCCAGCACCATCATCATCGTATCAGCAGTCGTCATCCGATGAAACCACCAAAAGTGTTAAAAAAGTGCGCGTGCGACTGCAGCGGTTGCCTATGTCAAAGGCAACCGCCAGCGCCAATGAAGCAGCACCAAACAAAGCTGCTTCCACGGAGGCATCGGTATCAAGCTGCGTGGAAGGCGCAAATACGAAACAAGCGGTACATTTCTTTCGTATTTAATTAACTTCAGTTAAATTTTAAAGTTCTGTTTGATTTTTCATAGGCCGCTTCAAATTGTTCGAAGCAACCAGCGCATGGTGGCACTGAGTTGCTTTCGTGGTTACGCGGTATGTCGGATGTTCAGATCTCTAATGAAAATAATCAAATCTTTCAGACGATGCACTGCTGTAAGTATTTTTGTTTTAACTAACCTCTAAATTTTTATACTTAGTTTTACAATACTATTTCTTAAAGCGGCTGCCGGCAACCTGTTATTCACTGATCTGGAGGGCATCGATTACGCTTTTTACGACACTGAAGAAAAGACCAGTCTGGGATATTTACGCTTTAAGCCACTGCAATGCAAAGCTTCTAAACGCGCCAAGAAATACCATTTGGTAAAAATCATTGATTTTATTTTTATTATTATCAAGCGACAATTTTAATAATTTCATTTGCAAATTTAATCCTATTTTTATTTTCTAGCATTTCGTGGTGCTCTCTGGTGAATTTAAAATAAGCACCAACAGGGAAGTCGGCAACTTTTCTACGGGGGACATGGTTGCTATTAATAAAGGTAGATTTTTATTTGAAATTAAACCTGATTTATAAAAGAAGTAATATTTTTTGTATTTCCAACGCAGGATCACGTTACACCATCGAGAATACTTCAAATGACATTAGCCTGATAATGGTCATAAAGAAGTAAACACATGTTTGGTGTTTGTCAACTAAACAAATAATTATATTTTATGGTTAAGCTTATTGCTAGTTGCTTAATGTTAGTTTTAATCTCTGAAAACATTATTTTTATAAACTTTCGCTTGGAATATTTTTCATCGAAAAATTTTGCCTAGAATAGAAAAAAAAACTTTGTTTAAAAAAATTTTAAATTTGTCTTTATAAAAATAGTGAATAAACGTGATTACAAGGATTGGTTTTGAATTTTGAGTTTTTTGCTAATCCCGTAATTATTCGGATAAATTTCTGATATTATTTGACAAAGAAAATTTGAAATGTCTTTAATAATGAATAAACGTAACCACTGCAATTGTTAATGAACGTTTTTCTTTCATTTTCGAAAATGAAATTTATTAAATAAATTAAAATATGTTTGGAAACAATGGCAAGCACCAAATTCTTCATTAAATAAACATTTATTTATTTTAGTATGGAAAGATTTAAGCGTTGCTTCAGCAAAGTAAATATAAATATTTATTTGAAAATTGTATTAGCTTAATTGTTTGTTTTTTGTTGTTTTTTCTTCAGAAATGGATAAAATGTTTAAAAATTGTATATTAGTCAAACTTGTTGAAGGTTTAGATACTTAATAAGTTTCTTGATTTTTTTACTACACCTTAATAAATAAAAAAATTAAACAAAATTGTTGTTTATTTTAATATGTTTTTATTGTTTTGTAACTGCACACTTTATTATAAATTCTCAATGCGAACGAACATATTTTGTAATTAAGCAAAATATCGCACAAATTCAAATGGAACTATTCCAGTTACTCGTTAACAAATGCGTAAGCTTTTCTGTTAAATATTGCTTCAGGTTATAATATTGTATTATTTATATGAAGTAGTGTAATTATAATAAATAATGCATGCTACATTCGAAACATATTCTCAATACCAACATATGTATCTAACGGAAAGAGTGATGCCTGCCTGGCTTTGACTGGGGATTCGGTTATGGCCAACTTCGGAATTGCATGTGAAGCGCGCACACCACTCTGCCAAAATGCTACTTTTATTCAAATCGATTGAAATACAGAATTAACATGTTTTGCTACTAACTAAATTCATCTAATTTGTTTTGTTTTTAATTTTATGTTTCTTTGTTTAACTGCAAACAAATTGAAATTAACCTACATACGCGGTTTTTCAATTAAAATGCTTACGCGATAGTTTTTTGTTTTGTTTTACTTTTTCCACCACTACTTTCACCTATGCCTATCATAAATCTACCCGGTAGGTAACTCCTCGCTTCGATTGTATATAAATTTAAATTCTATGTGACTTGGACCACGACGCAAAAATGCACTTCTATTCCGTCTTTAGTTTGTGTTTGGGTGCTGGAAGGGGCTGAAGTTTTGTTGTTATTCTATTATTGAAAAATGCTATCCAAAGCTTGTGAATGTTACGAAAACTCTGCAGGTCTTAAACTTGATAAAAAAAATAAAAATTCTTTCAAAACTTTTGCATACAAATTCTGATATTAAAATACTTTTTTTTTTTTTTTCATTTTATGCATTTTACAATCAACACTTTTGAAATTGTTTATTAAAGTGTTTGTTTCAAATCATAATTTTATGACGTAATAAATATTATAATTTTTCTGTAGCTAATTTTTGTACTTTGTAATTCATACTTGAAGAATTTTCGTAACACAGAAAATGTTTGGAATACATACAAAGTTTTCAATTGTAAAAATGTCAGTCCTTCCGTGTTTGGCTGCTTTTCGAAATGTTTATCGTTACATACAAGCTTTTAGTTTTAGAATTTCGTTAATTTTAAATTGTATTGCTGGCGGCGGGAGGGAGTTGGTTTAGAATTTAGTACGATTTTGCTTTCGAACGCTCCGAGTGGTTGGCGGAGTTATTCGAAGTAGTCTGTACTTTTGTCATTTTGCAGACGACATCGTAGAGGGCGGGGAAGTACTGAATTACAAAGTACACGGAGGACAAATAAGCGCAGATGAGAATGGTGAGGAACAAATCGAAGACGGCGGGCTTAACGCGGTACACGTTCAAATTGGCCTCTTGGCCCTCGTACAGCTGAAAGTCGGGATCGCGCACATCCGGTTTGTCGTAGATTATTTTGACATTCTTGAGGTACTTCTCAAAAGCAGTCTTCAGATCGTTGTTGTGCAATGCTGACTTCAAATTCAGATAAGACTTAATCAGATTCTTGTTGACTTGCTGCAAATCAATAGATTAAATTTCACATTAGCACAGTTTCAAACTTGAACAATGAAAACAAACAAAGAAAACACATTAGGGATTTTTTAAGTTAAACAGTTCCATAGTCTGACTAACATTATTGAACAAAATACAAATTTATTAATTTCTGTACTTACAATAGCGCTGGCGAAGATTTCACCGCCCTCCTCGTTTGTATTGTAAATGTGACGCGCCAGCGCCTCAGCTATGATCTTAGTATGCCGTTGCGTTTGTGACAATATGCGCGCCTCATCGTCTTTGAAGATGGTCGTGCGTACCGGTTCCTTGGCCGATTTCAGTGCGGATAGTGTAAAAGCGGGCATTCGTTTCTTGCTGAAATATTCATGCTCCCAGGCGAGATTGTTCTGATCGGCCAAGTTGATTTTCTTGTGAACACCGTCGACGGTGACATTATCATATTGCGCACCGGCCGATTTTAACAGTTTGTAAAAGTTGGCCATGGGGCTGCCCTCCTTAGGCGGCTTGGAGACGTGCATGTACACAGCATCGTCGGTATTGTCAGCATTAAGCGCTTGTGTTATGGTGTCCAGGCAGAGTATAAAATCAACGTGCTGATTCAAAAATTGGAGAGAGGTACAACAATTAAGTTATGGGTTAAGAGAAAACAAAAATAAACAAGGACGTTGTAAGTAAAAGGAAGGCTCTAGCGTTACGCTACAATTCAGCAAAGGTTAGTGTCACTTTAAAATCAAACCTCTTCATCGATGCTGGCTTGTTTTTTCGCAGCTAACAAGTTTCCCGTAATAGAAACGAGATCATCCTTTATTTAGTTCCAGTAGCACATTTAACAAAGTTTTATCGAAATCAAATAAAAATTAAGCACTTTGAAATACTTCGATTACCAAATTATAAAAATTCAAAACTTTTTAAATAATTGAAATTAAAATTGAATAATTTGCTCCAAAGTTTTAATATCGAATCAAACTTGCAAAAATATAATTACCTGAAGTTGCACGTTTTCGTCAAGCCATTTCTTGATGCCCTGGAAATGTAGCAGCGCATTTGATTCTGTCAACAGGAACATCAAACGATATTTAGGCGCAGCATTGGGCGTGTTATGCATTTTGCTGAAGAGATCGGCAATGGTCATTAAAACGGCGGCATCAGCGTTCAGGGGATATTCCTAAAGAAACAAATAATTTTAATTTACTCAGAATTTGCAAACATTTTAAACTTATGCATTCATAAACAACTCATATAAGTACAAAAGAAAACTATTAAATTTATACAACTTCAAAATATTGAACATTATGTAAACGAAAATCCACTCACATTGTAGAGTCCAAATGTATTCAAATGAGCGGTCACGATAATCAGAGGCAAATTACTATTAGGATCGGCGGCGCCTTCAGCCTGTTTGATGTGCTTGCTGGGCGCTAGTTCACCTTGAATGATGGGAATTCGGCTCGTCTTGCTGGCAATGTGACTGGCGCCGGACACAATAATCTGATAGCCATTAGCCGAGATAGAGGCAAAGAGTTCTGCGAACGCAGAGGATCGTTGAGATTGCGCTTTGCCACTGTTTTGACTGGCGACGGTGGTGGTGCGTGTAATATCGCCAATGACCAGCTCCAGTTCCTTAATGTATTGCGAAAAGTACACAGGAATGGAGCTGGGTTGGGCCAGCATCGCCTGTTCGAGTAGATTCAGGTGCTGCAAATAGAGCGGGTGAAAACGATTTGAAATTTATATTTATTTAATAAATAATATGAATTAAAAAAATAATACAAATATTTTAAATAAAAATAGATAATTTAAAAATTACCTCCTTTTCTTCAGCACTCATTGCGGCAATGTCGCTGGGCAGCAACACCACTAGACCACCAGCCTTCTGACGTATCTCACGAAACTGATCGATGGTCATGTCTTGCAATCTAGTAAAAAAAAATATATATAGAAAACAATAATTCTTACATTGACTTGAAAGTTATAAGCTTACTTGGCAACAACGCAGTGCCTGCCCGTTGTCCAAGTGTAAAGAGATTTGGCTTCCAGTGAAAGCGCCGATGCACGACATCCTTAAAAAAAAATTGATTATAAAATGGGTATTAATGGAAAAATCTATTAAATTTGTTATATTCAAAGTAAAAAAAAATTGTTGAAAAAATAAACAAAATTAAAATTTGGACGGCGAAGTAATATTTTTAAAATGATTAGAACAAACTAAACAACATATGTATGTATGCATGTATAAACATACATATATATACGACCAATTAAATCTCATGAAGTGTTAATTTTAATTCTTTGACTTGTTATTGATTTTTAAAATCGATTTTTTAATCTTTCACTGGTCAAAACTATTTAAACTACATTTCCAATTGTTGCAACTGCAGTCTAAATTAAACATGAAAAAGTAAAAAGTGGGTCACTACAATTAAAGAAGGTATTTTTAGTAGTACTTGCCATAGCTACATGTGAAATGAGTGCAGCCCCCCAAAACGAGATAAGCTAACCCAAAGATAACCACTGAAGGGTAAATATTGAAAAATAAAAGAAAAACGTGCATCTAGGGAAGCCACGTTATTTTAAAAATTAAAATGCCCAAATGACGACGTGAATGAATGAAGAATGTGCAAAGGCGAAAAGACGAACGCCGCGCGAGCGACTGCAGACTGTACCTAACCTAAATTTTAATTGGACATTAATTGGCCGGCGACGACGATGACCAATGCTGAAATTTTGAATTGGAATTGTATATTACCATAGGCCACGCCGTTTACATCGAACTGCGACATGCGCTGGACAGTAAATTCGCTGGATGCGAGCACCGGATTCGAAGAGCAAATTATGAGAATCGGCAGCGCTAGCAGCAGATAGTATGGCAAGCCGCCGCGGAATATGTCCGCGAAATTGTCAGCTTCTTCGAACATTTTATCGGATGGGGGTGGATGAAAACGCGGGCGTTACTAGCGTTGGGAAAATGATTCCAATCGAGTTCAATTTAATTAATACTTTAATTAATTAAATTAACCAAGCAATGAATGAATTTTTCTACACAATTTTTTTCACGACTGACAGTTGCTTTTTACAATGACAGCGCATGACTGAATTCGGTGCGTCATCTAGCGGTGGTCAGTGGCTTCAGAATAATGTTGTAATTTGAAACGAACGTGATAAAAAAGAGATGTGGTGCAGCGACAAATAAAATGAGTTCGATTTTTTTGTTTCCAAACATAATCTTTTCGAAACGCGAATTAGGCGATGTACCTTTATTGACAGTTGAACATTCAAAAAATTCAGTGGCGGTAATAAAAAAATTTCACATATAATATTGTTTGAAAAAAAAACAATAAATTTGTTTATGACCATGTACAAATTGAAAATTTTTTTAAAAACGATTTATTGATTTGTATTTAGGCTCGCGTTTGCATTTTTTTAATCGCCACTGGATTGATTTGATAGTTGCTTATGTGTGTTAGTTTGCAAATACAAATGCAAAATTTACGATAGGCTGATGTCTTTTGATTTCAAAATATTTTCACGCTGAACAGACAGGATTGTGTCAATATAGAAGTATTACATACGAGTATATACAATACATACATAGTATCGATAAATCACATATGTGTACCAGTGGGTGTAGAGAAACCCTCAAAGGATCTTTTCCCAGCATTCATTCTGTGAAAACTAAAGCATGCAAATTTAAGATATTTTGAAAATAGCTTAATTTTATTTTGAACTGTTCGTGTTTATTCGGAAGAGTGTTACGAGGACAATTCGCGTTTATCTTCTTTAAGCCAACAAATGTGTAAAGTGTGAAGCAAGATGATAACAACGAAAGAAATCGCTGAAGAAGAACAAACACCAAAACATGTCGTTCGGGCATAAATTATGATTGGGACATTTTGGCACATTCAACGAAATGAAAATAGAAAATAGAATACAAATACAAACACAAATAAACTTACAATAAAAGGACGAAGGTCGAAAACGCATAAATTTCAATTTTACCACAAATCGAAGCGAAATCGAAATCGCTCGCGAACTTCTTCTTCTTCTTCTTCAACGGTTGTGGCTGGGCGGTTTTATCTAGAAAAATAATGCATACAAATAGGAATTAGTATTTTCATGCTTCCGCACACATTCACACATACAAATAAACCAAACACACATCCACACCCACACAAGCAAGAGACAAGCGATGGCCGAAATTAGGTGTCAGCGAGATTAATGTCGAAGTAGCAGGAAAACATGTACCGAGCTCAGCCAAATGCGTGCGCAGAGGAGACATTAAGGATTCAGAAAATATTTCGAAATTGACGGATGATGAGCCTCCTGATTGCGTCGCGTGCCCTCTGCCTTGTCAGTGTTAGGAAAAGGCACAGGCACAGGCACGTGAGTGGATTTACGCTGATGATGGAAGTTGATGAAGTTAGTGGTTTGGCGAATAGCGGATTTACGTAGACGGCCTACACAAATTGTTAATGGACCTATCGTCGTGGACTACAACGATCCAATATGGACTAATCTGTAAGTTGGCACAGCCACTTGCCAAAACGCTTTGTTCGTTCGTTCGTTCATTCGTTCGATTCATTTGCATAAATTGCGAATAACTGCGCTGAATGTTGCTCTGAGCCGGAATTTTGCCGTGAGTGAGACGCATGGAGCATAATCGCCCATTGCCGGTCAATTGTGAATGGCGACTAAAGCTCATGACTCATTTAGACGGTAACTTAAGTATTTTACTATTTTTTTTTGTTGCTTTTCTTTTGACCACATTCAGCCCAGATCCAGATTAACAACCTTTATTTTTTGTTTGTTTTTTTTTTTGCTCCAAAGTCACCTGACAAAAAAAAAAGATATACACACAAACAAACAAACAAACAAACAAACAAACAAACAAAAATAGGATTAGTGACCGAGCGACCGACCGACCTTTTATTTTCAGTCCTTTGCTGCAACTAAAAATTCAAATTTCAACATGATAAAACAACAAGTTCAGATTTCAGAGTTCAAGTTGACTCTGACCTCATTTTCCCTCTGTGAAATTAATATCTGCACATTCGAGCCAATTGCCCACATTTTATTTGGTACAAGTTCATTTCAAAAGTACTTTAATACCTTCCACGAGTTTTTTTATTTAGTGGGAAGAGGACATTCCGCCGGTGGATAATTCGCTGGGTCAAGGTAAAAGAAATATCACAACATTAAATTGGTTGATATCTCTCATAATACATTCTGGACAAATAAAAAAAGAAGACCACTACTTAAGGCTTTAAAAGTTGCCATATATGAACTATGCTATCATATTAGTAAAATGATGAACTCCAAAACGGTCCCAGAATTAATTACAAAATCATAATTTACATTTTTTAGGGTATAACTTGACATACCGTCGTCCGTAACAGCATTAGCATTAACATCTGTATTAGCAGTACTCATTTATATGTTCGTTTATGCCTCGTATACCTAGCAAAGTTTACAAAGTGCATATACATACATTCTTATCCACTGTTTAATACCATACCACCGTATATATCAAAGTATTTCATAGTTAACAAATCGTTGATGGCCATTTCGGTAGTAAGTATTGTATAATATAATTATTTTTTATCTTCTTGTTAATGCTTAGCATATTGTTATTATTAATATTAGAAATTCGTTTGTTTGACAAGTTTTACAAAAATAAAAATAAAAATAAAAATAAAAAACACGAAAGCGAAAGTCAGCAAAGTGCGTTCAACGAATGATTAATAAGGTTGAGAAAATAAAAGAAATACGAGTTAATAAATAAGAAAAAATTTAAATTTGTCAGATTCATCTTTTCTTCTCTGACCTGACACAAAGATGAATCTAACCGAGTTTGTTATGTTAGTAATTTATTTTATTTTCCTATTTCTTTGTCGACATTTTCATTTATCATCTTTTGTTGTGGTCTCCACATAAATTTGTCTATTTTGCATACAAACGACAACATTACCGCCAACTTCACGTCACGTCACGTTACGTTACGTCACATTTCGACAACCAACAAAACAAACGCAATCGTCATTTGCGATGCGTCAATGATTTTTCACGCGGCGGCGGTGCTTCTTTTTGACGCTGCACTAGCTTCGCCTACAAAGCGTCACATTATCACAAGTAATTAACAAACAAAAATGAGCTTGCTTGCCGTCGTTGTTGTTGGTGTTGGTATTTTTGTAATTTTACATGACTTTTTTGAAGCGACTGGGATACGCACGAGACGCTAAAAAGTTGAATAAATATTGCAATTACATTGGGAAAAGAAAAGCGCATCGCTTATTGCTCAAGCGAGCTTTAAGGTGGCAATATCAAATGATAAGCGAATACGATACAATTTCCCAAAGGAGATTATTGACAGTTTAATTTAAAAAATTAAAAGTTGGCCTGCTTAACCACTGTGCATAACTCTTAGCAGGTTTTAAATAGCCAAAGTATTTCATTTTTATTTAAACATTAAAAAGTTGTTTAGTAAAATCTCGACATTTTGTCTATTGCCGCTCGGTACACATACCACGCAAAGGCACATCATACCTGGTCGGTGACTGTCGCTTGAGACGTGCGCCATTGCGTGTGTTATTCAAACTTAAAGCTTGCTTGCTTTTTTTTTCTTCTGCATTACTATTATTTTACTTTTGTTTTTTTCCGTTTTGTGTAATTGTGATTTTTATCTGCTTGTAAGTATTTAGTTGTGCGACGACTTTCGTGCTTCGCGGATTGTTTAGGATTTCCGTTTTCTTGGCTCTTGGCGCTTTTCTATACAGACAGACAGACAGGCTAAGCTCGTTTTAACATTAAATTTACGGACTTTTCGCGCGTTATTTGTAGTTGTTATTACTAAGTGGCATTTTGTCGCCTTTTAGAAAAATAACAACAATAACAACAACAGCAACGAACTCATGGCTCTGGCCATTTTCTTGCTCAGCGCTTGGGCATGCCTTTTGTGGATTTACTTTTTATGGTCACGCAGGCGATTCTATCGCGCAGCATGGCAATTGCCGGGTCCAATCGGTTTGCCATTTATCGGGCTAGGTTTGAACATGATGAATCCGGAAAGTAAGTCACGCAAATGTTCGGAAGTGTAATATTTAATTGCTGAGATGGGATCTAAGGAAGCCAAAGTTTACTAAGCTAGCCTAAAAAAAGAAATATAATTACTGGAGTGAAGTGGACAAAACTGACAAGTTTGTTTGAGAGCTTCTCAATACAGCCGCCGTTTATTATTTTTCTAAAGTACCAGAATCGATGTCCCTCCGTTGACAATTTAATTCTATTTCATTTTGTGTTCCTTATGGTGTCAACTGACCCTTTTCAAAAACGTTCACACACTCCATCAACACTCAAGCGGCGGGCATCGTGTGCTCGAGCTAATTTTCCATTTAACATTGGGTACCCTATTTGTGCGGGTATTTTAATTTTCGTTTTTTTGTTCTTTCATTTTTCTTTCGTGTCGTTTGCGTTCCGGCTTTGTGTAGCTTTCCTGCAGTACATGGAGAAAATGTCCGAGAAATACACAAGTCCATTTGTTTCGTGGATGGGTACAAATTGCTTCCTATACGTTAATGATCCGGAAACAGTCGAAACCGTTTTTAATTCTCCGCACTGCACTAACAAAGGCGACTTTTACCGTTTTGTGGCGTCGGCAATAGGCGATGGACTCTTTACCTCGAGTTGTAAGTTGAACTGAGACGCTCAGCAGCCAAAGAGCTTAAGTCAACCTTTCGAAGAGCATTGCTTTGTAATAAAAGTTATTAAAATTCAAAGCAAAAATTAAGCACAATATGGCTTAAACAATTTGGCTGCTATGGAGCTTATTTGTTGTTATAATAATGTTATAATATCGGACGTTTGACAACGTTGTTTGTCGTTTGTCGTTTGTCAGGGCGCATATGTCAGAACCAATTAAATTTATTGCGTTAATGCGATTTTTTGTTTGTCCTTTTCTGTTGTTGCCGTCGTGTCGTGTCGTGTCGCTTTGTTTTGAAAGCACCGCGCTGGAATAAGCATCGCCGTCTGATTAATCCCGCCTTCAGTCGTCAGGTCATTCACAATTTTCTGCCCATTTTCAATGCGGAAGCAGATGTGCTCTTGCAGAAGTTCGCCGCCGATGGCAATGAGCAATTCGAAATTTATGCAATGCTAAAGAAAAGCGTTTTGGAGGCAGCGTGTCGTAAGTGAAGGTCAACATGAGTTCCAAATTATCGTTTATAATTTTTCTCTTCTTCTTCTTCTTCTTCTTCTTCTTCTTCTTCTTCTTCTTCTTTAACGTGTGCCGCAGAGACAACAATGGGCAAAAAGATGAATTTCCAAAATGACGGTTCCGCCGCCATATTCGAATCGTACAATGGGTAAGTAAGAATCACTTTCGTTTTTCGTTCTTTGTTTTCTTGCTTTTTAATTTGTGATCTTTTGTGCTTAGCTACGCGCAACTTTTGTTTATTGTGTCATTGTTCCATTCCATTCCTCATCGCATCGCATTGCATCGCAGCGCGTCTCATTGCTTTTTGCTCGTTAACTAATTACGATGTGCGATGTGCCGCTTCCAAGCGCTTCTTTACATACATACATATATAGTACAAAAGCGAATGCGAAAACTAACAATTGTGACACCAAGAACAATACAGGCTATCGCATTCTCTCTCTCTCGTTTTCTCCCTTTTCTCCTCAGTCCTCTACCATTGACTATCCTTTAGCATTACTGCTCCCGCATCTACAAAATGAGAATCTTTTGTTTTTTGCATTTCATACACAGACAAAAATTTGTTTTTTATTGATAAAAGATTTGTCCGATTTATTCTCGTATAAGTATAAAATCTTTAATCAATTATTAAAAGCAAATTCATTTAAATCATTCTTAAATCTTCTTGGTATGTTATAAAAAGTTAAAGCGGGAGAGAGTTTAAAATTGCTCTTCAGACTATAAGAAAATAGTTTATATCGAGTTACATCTTTTTTATAATGTATATTTTCCAGTATCACCGAGGTCTGTGTTAGGAGGATGCTGTCACCGTGGCTTTATCCGGATGCCATCTACCGCCGTTCGGCGCTTCACACGCGCCAACAAAAAGTCGTTAATGTGCTCTTCGGTTTCGTTGAGAATGTAAGTCGGTGTGTTGTACTTATATACTCGTAAACAGTTTTTTGTTTTTATTATAAGGGTATACTATGTATGCAAGTGTAAGTATGCACGAGTGTATGTGTGCGTGTGCGTGTGCCACACTCTGGCGCCATTAGCGTAATTTCTTCGAGTGAATAATTTCGCACAGTACGTTATTGTTTTTGTGACTCCTTTTGACAGCTGCTGCAGTACGCGAGCAACAAATCAGGCGTGACAACATCGGCATCAACAACAGCATTGCAATCATCGCCAGCGGAGCAGCAGCAGGACCCCATCAATGCCACCACGACAGCCGGCATACACAAATCCAAGGCCATTTTCGTCGAGCAAGTACGCAGCTACGTCGATCAAGGCCATTTGTCATGGGAAGATGTGCGCGATGAAGCCAATGTGACAATTGCAGCGGTGAGTATACAAAAATTACACTGAATGAATGATGAACTTAGTTAAAGGCTTCCATGAATATCATTTAAATGGAATATTAACCACCACAATGCTCTGCTTTTGGTGCTCGTTAGATCCATGTCAACTTTTTCAATTTTTAATACCAATTATTTTATTGGATTTTTGGTTGCAGACTTTTGAGACCACTTCGACTGCGCTTTATCTTGTCTGCTTGTGCCTTGCCATGCATCCGGAATATCAAGATAATTTATACGAAGAACTTATCGCGCTGTTTCCGGAGAACAAACAAAATATCAACAATAACAACAACTTCAGCCAGGTGACCAGCGAGCAGCTCGAACGCATGACTTACACCGAAATGCTGATAAATGAGGCAATGCGTCTCTTTGCTCCCGTTCCAATGGTTTTGCGTAGTGCATCCGCAGATTTTCCACTGCGCAGTGGAGTCATAGTGCCGCGTGGCACTCAAATCGGCATCGATATTTTCAATATGCAACGCAGCGAACGTGTTTGGGGACCAGAGGCGCGTTGTTTTCGCCCAGAGCTGCATTTCGGACCGGAGGCAAAGGTGCGCCATCCTTTTGCATTCGTGCCATTCACCAAGGGACTGCGCATGTGCATCGGCTATCGTTATGCATTGATGCTGATGAAAGTGCTCCTGGCGAAGATATTTCTTAACTATCGTTTACGCACCGACACAAAAATGAATGAGCTGGTTATTAAGGGCACCATTTCGTTAAAGCTGCGCGAGTATCCACTATGCGCGGTGGTGCCGCGATAAGCCATTGCAGTAGGTATCATACGTTTTTTCTATAAATGCTCTCTTGATGAAATCCAACAAAAAAAAAACATCATTTACACAGCGAATTTTCACAATGTTAAAAAAATAAGATTAAAAAAAATATTTTTGTATAACTATAATAATTTTTTAATTAAACTTTACATTTAAAATGCCAGTATAAATGTTGAATTAATAAGATGCTGTCTTAATTTAAAAAGAATTGTAACGTTAAATTCAGTAATTTCAAAAATTTGCATGAACAATTTTAATATGATAAAGTGTTGAATTAACAAGTTATTAAGGTAACTTATCAAAGTTTCTGAAAAAGTCAACACGACAAGAAGTGTTAAATTAACATAAGGTCCTTTAAGCCTAACATTTTCCATTGTTAAATATTGACAGGGTATGTCCGACAACTAAATTAAATTAATAACACTTCAAATTGTCATGATTTTTTTTTATTTTTTATGATGTGTTTGTTTTGAATTACTGATTCCACATTATCATCATTGAATAATTCCCTCTACAAACCAGAATATGAAAAAAATGCTTGTTAATGGTGCGTATGAGTAACCTTTAATTAAATGGAAATGGCAAAACGAATCCTGAGCAGTAGAAATGCAAACATTTTAATACAACTGCATTATTCAAGGAAAATGGAAGCTAGAATATATTTTTAAATTTCATTGTAATTTTGGTGGTTCTAAATTAAAGAGTTGCCAAGTAACAGCGACTCAATTCTGATGAGAGTATTCTCTGGAAAAACATTTCACAAAACAATTGAGAGTATCACTCGTGGCAAGAGTTCCCAGTAGCGTTGTTTTATTTTAATCTCTGCGTAAAAACAAATGTTCAAAATTTTTCAGAATGCCACTTAAACGCCTCGAAAAACTTTTCAAATTAATTTTCATTTTTGTCTTTTATTGCGGCAAAAGTGGCAAGCGCGAGGTTTAGCTTTGTGAGTCTTTTTTATCGTAAACACAAACACTTGTACACATTCGTATATACACACAGACATACACTAACGTAGCCGCAATTCATCTGCAACATTTGCAACTCAAAAACACAAAAACAAAAAAACAAAAAATAATAGAACGAAAACTGCGGCGCTTCGTAGTTTTGTGCCGAAAGCCACTCAAGTATAATCCACTCTGCTACCAACGTCGCGTCGCCAGCTTTATTCGCTTTGCAGCGCGCCTTGTCTATGCCAAATGCCAGCTCAAGAGTCAAAGGAAGGCGGGCGGCTTTCGGGGCGGAGTGGGTGTAGCTGTTGTATGCAGTTTATTTGTGCAATTGCTTCTGTATGTAAGTTTGCGCGCAGGTGTCAGTGAGTGTGTGTGTGTGTGTGTGTGTGTGCCGTCTGATACTAAAAGGAAGCGTAGGGAAAAAGGCGCGGCATATGCAACTCTGTTGCTGTAAAAGTAAAAAAGATTTACTTACCTTTGTGGAGTTGCGACGCAAAAACGTGTTTAATTTTTGTCGTCGTGAAAGTTGAATGCTGAATGCGAAAAAGGCAGAGAAGCCATGCGCGAGCGACTTTAGTGCTCGGCTCCACGTTAGCGTTGCACTGTGTACTAATATTTTGAGTTTCGAAATTTTTTTTATATCATAAAACACATTTTGTTCAAATTTTCAACAATTTAAAACAAAAAAAGTTTTTCCTTTAAAATTAAAATTGGGAAACAAAAGTTTCATACAAAATAAAGAAAAACATTGTGAACTAGTTTGTGTATAATTTGTCCCACTGTTCTATTTAATATCAGCGAAGCGTTTAAAGCAAAATCCGTTCTGGGCTTTTAAACAAATTAAATTAAATTTAGAATGTGTTTGAATTTGGATTTTGAATTTTGTGTGTTGCAATTTAGAATTAAATTTGTTGGAAAAGTTTTTATGTGGCATTGGAAACATTCAAAATATTCCACAGACACGAACGTTCGGACGTTGGATGTTGCATGCGCTCTGGGCCGCTTCGTTCAAAGTTGTTTTATTGAATTGTCAGACATGCACTTGACCAAAATCAAGTAAAAGCTCATTTGCGGCAACAGATTGGCTTAGTTAAGATTTCCTTAAAACCGTAAGAAGAAAATAGAAAAAATTTTCAAACTTTATAAACACAAATGTTGCATACCTTAAGCGCAAATAAAGACAATAAAGCGATTTTTTCATTTTACGCTATATTTGAGCAACCTTTTAATTTAATCGCCATTAAATAAATTTTAGAAGTTTTTTCCTTTTGACTTAACTCTCTGTTCTCGGAATTTTCAATTTGCCACAATATGTTGCAAACATTTAAAATCCAAATTGCATTTGTGCGCGTTGCTGCCATATGCGTATTTTATATTTATTCAGTTTAATTTTAAGCTTGTTATTCACACTTACTCACTCACACACATACATACACATAACACAACCAGACCAGATTAGCACAGAATAAATTCAATATAATAATTAACTTCTAAAGTACACTTGTGCATTTTGCATTTTGCACATTTTCATTTTAAATTAATTAACAAACAAAATTTAATTTTTAATGCCACCGCCAAACTAACCAACCAACTAACACACACTCACTCACACAGAGTGAGCGCAACTAATTTGTTTTAAACTGCCATAAAGAATCGCCATTAAAAATACAAATCCAATCCACAAAATTACGCGACCGAAACTGTTCACGCAGGGCAGGCTCAAAACACGAAATACGCCTTAAATGATTAAATTTTATTTAAGTTGCGCCAGGATTACGAAATTGCGTCCGATGCGGCATTTATCACGGAACACAACATGTTGAGCGGTGGCCATAATGACTAAGTTTTATTAATGTGTCGCATTTAAGTCGCCTTTTACACTGGGCAATTAAACGGAAAAGGCCAGAAGACGGATGCACACAAGCCTATACTCATACTTCATTTTTGAATCAAAAAAATGCTAGCCACTTATATTGCCAAGTGTAAAATGAGACTTTTTAGATTTCTTGATTGAATGCTTTGCTGGTTTATTTATATTGAAAAGCTTGTTTTTAAACTCTTGAAATTTTTAATGGCAGCTAAAAATCTATCTCAAATTTGAATATTGGTTAAATGTCTTTTGGTGTAACGGACATCAGCCAATACAAAAAAGAAAAACAAAAGCAATAACCAAAACCAAAACATAAGAAAATTCAATTAAAACGCAAGAATTCGCGGAATTTAGCTTGTAACGCGTAAAATATTTTAATTGAAAGCAATCAATAACGCAACGAAGCCGCCGTTGCCACCGCCACCGCCGCCGCCATTACCTTCCAGCAGTATCCTTTGCCCCGCATCACATTACAACGCGAAACGCACAAAAATCTCATCAAGCGAGCGTCTGAATCCTTTTTGATGGTGTACCGAAACAAACCGCGTCAAAAACTAGCAACAGCAACTGCTGCCCGCCATGAACTTAAATCGAATTCGCGGCACTGCTGGCATATTTTTAGGCGCACAACCGCGACGTGTTGGCATATTCCATTTTTAATTTGGCCTAATTCTATTTTGGCAAGCAAATTCTGTGAAACTGAAATTGATAAGTAGAAGACCAGGCGCCTTTGTTCGTGATTGCTGTTTTTGTTGTTGTTGTTGTTGTTGCTTTAGATGTGCACATTGCCATGACAGCAAGGCAACGCCTTAAAGGGCAAAAGTAATCAATTGCACCATAAATTTTAAATTTAATTCTGCAATAATTGAATTAGATTCGTTGTCATTGAAGAACAACACTTTTCGTTTGAGTTCGCTCGAGAGCAAAACTCTAGAAAGTTTTGAGTCGAACAAAAGTTAAAATAGTAACGAATTTAGTAGAGATGAAATTGAGTTTATTAATTTTACATTTTACTTAATCCTTTCTTGACATATGCAAATCAATTTGCAGCTTGAGATTCTTTTTGGAAATTATGTTAGGAGCTGTGATTCAAAAACCGATAATCTTATCGCTAAGATACGGTTATTGGAATATAACATTAAAACTATTTTAATTTGCTTTAAAATAAGTTCACGCAAATCCCACAAATTGCGAAATAGGTTTGCATATAAACCTATTGGTTTTTTATTTGAAAGTTTTAGTATGATTTAAAAATAAGAGACGATTTTTGAAAATGATTTTTCCATTTAAAAAACTTAATGGAATGTTTTTAAGGTTTGGGATCAGGCTAACTAAACTTGAAACTTCTTGAAACTTAGAACCACTCTTAAAAGCAGGAACAAATTAATGAGTGCTTGTATATCCTCGTATACTTTACAACTATAATAGGCAATAATTATGCAAAAAATAAAATAAACCCGAGATGGCGTTTGAAAGTGTGTGAGCATACAAAAATGCGCTGATTACGAGTTAACATGAGAACGACTATTGTTAAAATTTAATTGGAAATAAAAATTATTTATTTAGAAAATTTAATCAAAATAAAAGTATTCAGCTAGTAACAAGTACACATACATATACATACATTAAAAAATAGCTTAGTTAAGCACATTTCTTGAATAAAGTTTATAACCACAAACAAAATCGCAGACACGCCACTTTTAAAACTGTTAACTCGCTTAACTCTTCGTTTTGCAACACACAAGTCCAGGTCACAACTTTTACGAAGCGCAGCAGTCAGTCGTCGCCGTTGTTGTAATTGGCTGTCAGCAGCAACGCATAAATTAGAGGCAAACGAGTTGGCAAGGGACGGCACTGCCCGCACCCACTTTTCACAAGTGGCCTGTGCCAAGTGCACTTCTGCAGTCTACATCTGCAGCTGTAGGCGGTGCAAAGGCGGAGGCGGAGGAGACCTACAAGAAAATGCAGAACGAACGAACGAACATGTTAATTGGTTGTATTCGCGCGCTTTAATTTACCAACGCTCAAGTGCGCGCGCTTTTAATTTAAGCGGCGAGTGTGCGTTTAGTGGTTGGGCGGGGCTGGGCGGGGGTAGGTGGCACCATTCACGGCAATTAATTAGGAAAAGTAAAAACTTTGAGCGTGCAGCGATGTGACACAAAGTGACGCTTTTAGTAATATGTTTTTAATTTTCCATTTTGAATTCATTTTGAGTTTAGTCCGAGATTTTATTTAAAATTCACTTGCGCTGACAATTACGGCTGGCAAGCGTTTACTCTCGTTTACTCGCATTTGTACTGTTTGTTGGCTTCAAAAGGACTATTTTATTTTCCACACAGAGCGTTTAATTAACTTTTTCTTTGAAATTAAAAATTTGTTTTTAATAAATTAATTTTTTTCAATAAAATAATGAAAATCATTCTTCAAATGATTTTCACAAGCATGGAAAATGGGTTTTTGAAAGCCCATTCCAATCTTTGTTTTAGTTTTTATTAAATGGTTCTAATCTTTTGCAACATTAAATTTGAATTTGTTCCGTTTCACACTAACTGAAAAATATAAAACCGCTCAATTTCACGGAAGCGGAAGGAAATAAACTTCGCTTTCAATTACGACCAACAATCGGACAATCGTACACCTAAATAAAGCGTTGCCGTATTTTTCAACAGAAACTCATAAACATGAAAGCAGTCGCATTTCCCATTCGCGATCTTATCCGCCTACACTATTCACTTTCACTTCATTCGGCAGGAGAGTGAGTGGGCGGACGGATGGACGGACGGACGGACGCTGGCTGCGCATAAAGCATGTTTCATAAATTTTCACAACTTTTCGCATACAACATAAAAAATACATAATATTTAATCTAATTTGATTTTGCTGCATGCCGCCGTCGCTGCCAAGAGGCACGAAATATGCAAACACACATACACACACACACACAAACGTAGGCACCGGAGCAAAAGGATGTGCTGAAGGCGCGTTGGCAACTTCAACGAATTTGGGTTTGGATTTTTTTCTTTTCGTTTCGTTTCATTTTTATGTCGCTTAGCATAAACTTACATATTGTTGGCATAATGAGACATAAAATAGTCTTCTTCTTTCTTTTATCAACGTTTCTTCATTTTGGGGAAAGGCCGGTCTGGTCTGGTCTGGCCTGTTTTGCATGTTCAGTGCTACTCGTTTTTGGATTTTAGGGCATTTTGTGAAAATCGCACAAATTGTTTTTTTCATTTTCTTCTTTTTCGTTTTCTCGTTTTCTTTTGTTGGATTTTTTTATGTTGCTTGGCCTTTTCCTTGTTGACTTGTGTCGTTTTTTTTTCTTCGGACAAGCTGCATAAATTTTAACGATTTAAAGAGGCGCTCGTTTAAACCGATTTTTGTGGGTGGGGGTGGTGCTTTTTTTGTTATCAATGTGCAGTGATTTCTAAGGAAAATGTTGGCATTAATAAATTTGTTGTAGATTATTGTAATGCTCTTGAATAATACTTAGCAAAATATGGTTTTGAAGTAATACGAATACCAGAGATAAATTTTCATACATATAAATCAAATCATAGACCTGTGAAAGAAATATAATGATAGTTTGTGAGATATCAGAGATATATTACTTGTTCTTGTAGTAATTCTTATTTTTGTATTAATGTCCTTTAAATTGTTTTCTCTATAAAATTTTAAATTTTTCGATACAACATAAGTTAACGTTCCAATTTATATCTCCTTAATTTTTAAATAATCTGATATTTTAACTAATCACACATTTTTGGATTGCTGTGAAAATTCAGTCAAATCAGTATCCGCACTATCAGCGCTTTCCCGCCATTTCCATTCAAATATTTAACATAAGAGATTTAAGATAAGAGAAAGGAAAGATTCAACAAAACCACAAAAAAGCGATCTTTACATACTCATAAAAAAAATTCGCTTGCCAGCAATTTCCCTGCTATCAAATAACAATTTAGTGCAATTAAGTTGCCTCTCGTTCGTTCGTTCGCTCGCTCGCTCGCTTTTCCATGATATTTATGCTGCGTGCGGTACTTTTCAAGGCGTATTTGCGCTGCTTCAAGTGCTTCTGCAGTGATTTTACGGTTTTATTGCGGGTACGTGTCTGGTAAATTTCTCGCCATAGAGCAGCGTGAGTGAAATAGTGGCGAAATATGCTGGTGTCTTGTCCGCATATAAAGCAAGAAGGTTCTCATTTAAATCACTGCGAATGGTTCAATAGAAATATCAAAATTTAGTTGTGATGATGATGAGGAAAATATCACCAATTTAATGCGGGTGTCAATCAGTATTTAAATGTTAATTAAATTTTTTCTGTTAGTTAAATTGCCTATATATATTGAAATACTCGTCGATTAAATTGATTGTATAACCTGCAAGTTTCTTTATTACAATTATTAAACAAATAAAAAATGTCCATAAAATTATTAATATAAATGTGATATTATTAAAATCTTCAAAAAACGCTTATGTATGTATGTATGTATGTATGTATGTATGTATGTATGTATGTATGTATGTATGTATGTATGTATGTATGTATGTATGTATGTATGTATGTATGTTTGTATGCATTAAGGCAACATTTTCTTATTCAATTAACTTTTTTGTCAACTTAGTATCCTTATAAGCGTTCTACCAATTAGCTACTTTATTCAATTCGAATTAGCTAAACTTTAGTGCAACAACAACTGCGAAAAAAATCAGCTCCTAAATATTCATGACCGAGCAAAAGTTTTTCTTGGGAAGAACTTCGTTTGGAGCAAGCATTCTTAAATAGGCCCACAATGCAAACCGTGAGAGACGTGGTAGACAAAAACAAAAAAACCGCTAAGTCAATATTTCCGCATGGTCATTTTTCTAGCTCAACTAAAAGCTTAAAGAGCGATGAGTCGTTGGTCAAAACAGAACTTAACTTCTAATCAAGTACTACGATAGAAGGTTTTCGAATTAAGCTGTCGTTTGGTGGGTATTCGCATAACCAAAACATACTTAATGATTTAAGTGCTTTGGGGGTATTAATTGCTCGCAAGCAATTTACTTACAATAACAATAACAACGACAACAACAGTAATAAGTAAAACAAAAAGAACAAAGCGACGTTTGAGCGCGTTCGAATTAATGTCGACATAATTTTGTCAGTTACAAATTTAATTAAGGGCACACACACACATATACACACCAATAAATACGAGCCATTTAATTTCAGTATGTATGTCAAATACACATACATTTGTATGTGTTTGAATTTGTGTGGATGTTCTCTTGCCATTAGTTGTCAAATATTGACAAGCCATACGAGTTTGTGGTGTTATCTCATTAAGTGACCGAAATGCAATCAATGAAATAGCGTTTTGTGTATGTGTGTGTTTGTGTGTGTGTTTTAGCCAATGGCTCAAATCACAATGGACCATAATTGCAACAATACTCAATTGGCTTTTGCCAAAGCAAATTTAAACTTTGACTTTAAATTTAATTTTGCTGCGTTTAGCGAGTTTAACAACAAATTTAAAATGCGAATGAATTAATTATTGAATTAAATTTTTGACGTACGAGTATAAAACATAAATTTAATTTTTATTAATAATCAATTAGTCGCACTGAAGTGGAAAAATCCTACGTGCAAAATTCCGTTAATTATTAAACGCAATCAACTAAAAAAAATGTTTGCCGCTGGCGCTCAACGCTTTAAAAATGCGTTCGTTCCATTGCAAATGATTGCAATACTCGTAAATCGCGCACAAACATCAACGCAAGTCATAATACGTGTGTATATGTGTGTGGATGTAATACATATGTCAACAATTGACCATTTCAACAACAACAACAACAGTAGCCAGTCTAATGACACTATTTAAAGTGCGTTGCAGCAGCAAAATTTAAACGCTTGTGTAAAATACGGGTAAATTGCAAATTCCAAGCCCGACAAGTCGAGACCACATTCGGTCAGCACCAGAGCACCACCACAAATGCAAGCCAATACACTGTCAACCGCTGCAATACATACAAGAGTATTTGTTTATACGAAGCATACGTATTTATGTACGTGTATTGTTGTATTTATATTAATACGCTGAATTTAATCTCATTCAAAGCCAATATTGAAATATTGAAATACTGAAATATCGAGAATTCCGAATTCGAATTATAAACACGGCAAAATGCCAAAACGCTGTCAACACGTTCGTAATTGGATTCAATACAAAAATGCCGAATGGATTATTGTAGTTTTTTTTTAGTTTAGCCTAGACTTTGAGGCTTAGTTTTTACTTTCAGCAGCTTAATAGATTTGCATTGTTAACAACAACAATATTCTTTGATTTTAGATAATAGTTCAGCATAACAAAAATGAAACTATTTCATTTTAAACTGAAATAGTTTAATACCGCACAGGCGCTATAATGAAGAGCAACAAAGATTGCATCTTTTAAAGAACGCCTTCTTAATAGAACAATTTTATTAATTTTAATTAATCTCATTTCAAATTGATTCTAATGAATTGTCTTTTTCCGAGCACATTCCATAATTTTCGTTTCAATGTTTCTGTTTAAGATTGTGGCAGAATAACATTGACAAAGGGAAACGAAATTGTTCTGCAATTTGTCGCATCGCGTGCTGATTATGGCATTGTTTGGCATTTCGCGCTTCTGCTGTCGACTGTCGACAGTGCGTCTAATTCTAATTACTTTTTATTAGCTGCACTCATTCGAATGCACGTCGCGCCGAGCGACGCAGCAGGCACATTTAACACCATCGACACATGCGCGCCCCTTCCACCGTCTATACCAGCCGGTCCGCTCGCTATTCACGTAATCCGAGTGTCAACAATGTGCACTGCATCACGACACATGTGTATTAGTATATGCACATCTGTATGTGTGCCATATGTATGTGTTTGTTTGTTTGTTTTTAATTTGAAGAACAAATTGGAAAAACGTGGCATCTCTGCAAAACTTAATAAATGAATTACAAACATCGTCTGTCATATGAGTGGAATATTAAATTAACTTTGAGTCAAGTTAAATTCGTTTTGTGGATTTTACTGCGTCATTCTTTGCAGATTTATAATTGAAAACAATAATTTTTAAATATTAATTAAATTCAATACAATTTCGTAAGTTAAAATATTGTTATTTGTTAAGTTAAATTGTCATTTCAAGTGAAATCATTTTCAAATTAATTTCATAATTAATTCAACGCTTGATTGACACTTGCTGCTATACATGCGAGTGTAATTAAAAATTGAATGAACATGTCGTATGATTATTAAATCATAGCAAGTGCCATAAAGCATACAATTGTTGTTTCAGCTTTTATCGTTGATGGGCGGGCGGACTGAATGTGCGCTTTATCAGCAAAACAACAAAATGCAAAAATGTTTGTTCAGCGACTTATCTGTATCTAAATAATAATACTGACACACTGGCACAACTAAATACAACAACAAATTCAGCAATATGCGAATTGCCTAATTCAGCTTTGAACGAATTATAATATTCGTCCTACAACAACGACAACGACAACAACAACAACAACAAGAAACAGTAAGTTAAGCGGTCTCATTTAGCAAATAACTGCGGCAACAAACAAAAAGCCTAAAAAAACAACAACAACAAAAACAAAATAAAAATGTGAAACGAAACATTTCAAAAACACGCTCGTTGGTAGTTAGTCATACATACGAGTATGTGGCGCACCGTCACTCATTGTGTATGTGAGTAGATTTATTACCGTTGAAAAAAGTTATTGAAAGTGGTTAAAAAAAAAAATAATTATTGTATTGACTAGAGAGAAAGTTCTTGCACAAGATTTATGATCTGGTTTGCGTTATCAGGAAATAGCAAGTACAGAGTTTAGAAATATGGGCCTGGCAGATTTTATATAGTCAATATAGCAATATATCAAATTTAAAAAATCGAAAACTAATATTTTGTTTTCGAATATATATTTAAAATTCAATAAGCAAAGAAAAAAATTTATTATAAATAAAAATATTTTTAAAGTTTTCTTATGGTATGAATATTTTTTGTGTGGGTTAGATTGAAGCGTATTAAGTGGAGCAAATGTACCTTTGTATTAACTTTTTCAAATACAAAAATAAAAAACAAAAAAAATCAAAAAATAAAAATACAAATACAAGACGACAAAACAAAAAGTAACAAAACAAAATGGGCAATAATCCCACAACAACAATAAACGCAAACAAATGAGTAGACACAGCCACACCGAAATGAAGCGGCATATTCAGGCGCACGCCCACTCACACAAAGAGTCACTTTTATACCTGCATATGTATGCGCAAAAGTTTTGGTAAGTGTTTGCGTGTTGTGTGCCTGTAATGAAAAATGAAAAGCGTAAATGAGTTGAAAACTTTTGGAAATTGTTTTCTTGAGAAGATGAGAGAATGGTCGGTTGTATCAGGAACCGGATGGAGATGACGGCGATGACGATGATAATGACGATGATGATGACGATGGAAATGAAAGTCGACTTTTAGGCGCGCGACGAATTCGACTCCTCTTTTATTGATGCTTCTGTTGTTTTTGTTTCCTTCGAGCATTCCACTAACACCAAAACCAAATTAAAAGCCATTTCGACAATTCGATTCACTGCGAGGAAGTCGAAGCTAAAGCGTAAAGAAGAAAGAATAAAGAAGAAGCCAAATAAGACATTCCTCAACTCGCGCTGCCGCTCATTTGCAGAGGCGAAAACTTTTAGCTAAGAACTGTGTGAAAAGTGTTTTGCGGAAATGGCGGAATACAAAAGGAAAAGTTTCTTCTAAATGAAACTTTTTGGTTTTTTGGTTGGTTGGGGCATTTTCCGATCTGCTCTGCTCTGCTTTTGTTGTAACAAATTATTTTGTCGATTCGAAAGTATTTCCCATTACAGCCCGCTACTTCAACTCACGCTAAAGTCGTCTTTGAGTGCTGCCCGTGTCAAGACTGAGCACGAAGAACAAGAAGAAGACGAAGACGACTCAAAGGCACTTGACTGCGCTTTACCTGCGGGACTTGTAATTTCCTTTAATTTTATGAATTTCTGTCCATAATACGCATAAATATTTAAATGATTCAAGTCAGGTTTCGCTCTTCCGCTTCTGCTGCTGCTGTTGCACAGCAATGTCGGTTATTAAAAGCCGTTGAAGGCGGAAGACATAAATTTAAAAAATAAAAATTACGCATACGCCATGTGGAGCAGCAGCAGCAGCTAAAATATAACAAATTAAATTCAAATATGCCATTCTTCTTTTTCGTTTTTCTTTTTTTTAATGAATTCTTTTAATGCCATAAGGTGGTTGTTTTCATTAATACGTGTGTGTATGCGTGTTGGTGTATATATGTTTGTGCTACTTATATCATTATTTCTTGGTTGCTGCCAGTTTTCGTTTTATTTATTGTTCTTGGCTGCCAGTTTTTGCAACAATGTCAAAAAAGAAAATGCCTGCGTTATCACCTGAAAATGAAAGATTAAAAATAACATTCGCAGATATTCAAATTACTAAATGAGCAAACCAGAAGCCAAGACGTAGAGGTGCCAAACATTGAATTTTGGAAGAAGTCTGATAATATACTTAAAATTAAATACAAAAGTCGACTTTTCAGCTTTAACTCTCAGTAGTGACTTGGCAGGGTGGTTACTTTTTGTTTTATCTGCAGCTCACCAAACGTAAACGCTCCACATCCATCATATAAAACTTGCCAGCCGTCATCTTGACAACACGCCTGCTGTTCACCAGAAAAATGAGTACATCGTTGCGTATGGCGTTTGCATTCTGCCACCACTGCGAACGCCAGAAGGCCTCACCGCAACGAACGCTGTGGCTGCGCAACAACTCGCCGCAATAGGTGAACATCAGCAGTTCGGTTAGCGTCAGCGCCAAGTATTGGATCTGATTGATAACGCGCATAGTCGAACGTTCGCCCTGCAAAAATGTTCGACGCATATCGAAAGTTAATTAAAGTTTGCCAAGCAGACGAAACGTTTCAAGTCAAACTAACCACGACGCCCACAAATGCCAACAAGCACAGCTGCAGAGTGATTTGCAGCGACTTGACAAGGCAATACGGGTTGAAGAGCTGCTCCAGTGTGTCGCAGGACTCCAGCACAAAGCGATGCAGACGCACGCATTCCACCAGCGACTCATGCAACGCTATCCGCAGCGGTTTGGCTGGCATTTGTTTGTGCTGAAAGTTGGCCAGTTCTGTTTTGAGTTCTTCCGCGAAGAGATACTGATTGAGCTCGTCGTCTCTTCCTAAGGGAATCTTTTTTTGCAGTTCACTTAGGAGAACACAGCGAATTAAATATTTGGAATGTTATCAAATGGTTTGTCTATATTTCGTAATGTAAGTGTATGTTGACTACCCACGGGACAAAAATCGAGACAATTCAATAATTTTTTGTTTGTGAATACTTTACACTTACCGCAACACGCTTAAATCCTCTCCTGCCAAAAGCTGCGCATGATAGTCTAAGTTCTTAAGACTACAGAAGAGCACATCAAACTGCGCCAGTAAAACCAACACCAAGACCACAAACAAGCCCGAACCATTGCCAAAGATGCAGCCCATGTTAATCTGGCCGAGCACTTGCAGAAGATACACAAACTCGTACACAAAGGGTTGCTGAAAGGTGACGCCAGGTTGTAAATCAAATACGTACAAGATTATCGAAAATTTTCTCGATGAACATACCAACGGATCGAAAGGATACCAACACTTGAGAGGCAGCGTGCGTACCCTCAAAATGATCGGTGCCATTGCCCACATGCAGACGCCAAATATGCAGGAAATTTGCCACCAGATGCTTATCTGACGTCCCTTCATGTACGCTGGATAAGCACTGATAAAGGTCAGTCCGGCCATTGAGTGATGACGATATTTCCGATTGATGCGCGCCAACAACTGCATCAGCTGCTGTGAGCGCCACAGCCAATAGCACGTAGCATAGCAGGCGAACGAGTAGATGATGGTCAAGGTGAGCGCATCAGTGATCTCCTCCAGTTGACCACCATCGAAGGTATCTGCTGTGGTCTTGGCGAAGAGCAAAGCTAAATGTCCGGTTTGGGAGATTATGAATGCGCAGTAAAAGCGCGCAAGTATATGACCCAAACTGCTAAGACTCGACGGCAGCCAGCGATGCACTTTGGCAGGAATCTGCCCAAGGATTGTCATTAAGAACACCTGCACCCTGAAGAGATCCTCAACGCGCGCATGATCAGCGTCGGAATAGAGTACGTCAGGATCACCGCCGTGAAATGCAGCAATGGACATTTTAAAACGAATAATGAATTATTTTTTTTTTTAATGTGTGAAAATCACTTGAAAGTCAGAAGAAGAATGCTTTGTGCCGTATTGCAGTTGTGCTTTTAAATACTCTCGCTATTGTAAGGTTGATAAATGTGTGTGTGTGTGTGTAAGTGTGTATTTAATTAGTAACCACTTATGGGTTTTATAAAAGCGTTAATTACTTTCTGTAGTTTTTCATCATAATTAAGTGCGGGTGGCGACACTTGAATCCTTAATGGCACTTTGTGTAGTTTTAAAGTATCAAAATGTGTGCAAGTGTGTGTCTTTTCGAAACTAAGTCAGAATAACGTTAGGGTTAAAGAATACTTATCCCCCAAATATAGTTTCTAACATCCTCTTTTATATATTTTAAATTAGCTGCGTTAATTGTTGGTTAAAGTTTGTTTGGAAGACTTTGGTTTTTCGTATGAGGGTATTAAAAACTTAATTAACTCTTTGGTATTTAAAATGGGGTGAACACTTTTTTGTTTGGATTTTTGACTTAAACTTTTAACTTTATCTCATAGTTAAGGGCCGGTTTGTGATCAATATATATTCTGGTGAATACATTGGTCACTTTTGATAAAATTGCTCCTTTTTATAGTTTCCGAATTATTAAAGATTTATTTAAAAGAGTTCTCTATTAAATAACGGAAATAAATAAACTAACTGTTGCTGACTTTAAATTAAATTAAATACAAAACATAAAATTACTTTCCAATTTAAAACTTTTAATCATTTCAAAAATAATCTGTTTTTGTTTGAATTAACCAGCGAGTAGGTCTAAATGCTAAATAAAATATTCCGCATTCATCTGAGCTGCTTCGTATGAATTTAAGTAATTAATTTGCCATTATTAAATTATTTACGACTGCATTCTAATTAAATAGCATTCACACGTATACTCGTATAGGTGACCTTTGTACATGTGTACAAACAATCCGATTATTCATGTTGAGAATAAATCCTAGCTAACTCAGGCGATGGATGTCGATGCGGTTGACCACTTCAATGACGACGGTGATTTAGTAGAATTCATGACTTATTCGAACTCGGTTGTCGTCGCCAAAGTGAAGTGTGCAACACAACCCATGATCCTGCGCCATGAAGTAGATTGGGTGAATGAGAGAGTACCAAAGTATCAACTTATTATACATTTTTGAAAAATAAAAAAGAGATTTCGAATATTTCTTTAAAATATTAAAATATAAGTAAATGCAAATCAAATCGTTTAAACGATTTTCCACGACTTGTGTTCTCTTACAAAGAGTTGCACTTATCAACACACACACAAACATCCAACTTAACACTACACATAAACTAGTCTCACAAGCAATTAGTTTTGTGCCAAATTCAAATACAAATCGGATCCGTCCACACCTACGCACCCGATTCAATACACTCAAAGTTAGTCAAGGACATGATAGAAATAAAGCACAGCACAGCCCGACGAGTTTCTCGGTCGAAAGGGTCGAAAGGAAGTGGGCAAAGATTTATGCGTTACGGTCAAGCGGCGCGCATAATTGAGTTTTTGTTTCCAAGTCGTTTTGTTTTGTTTTGTGTGAGTGTGTGTGTTTATGTGTGTGTTGTCTGCATATGTATGTATACGTAATTCTATGTATGTGGGCTACGGAAACGTTTGTGGCAAATTAATGAATGCCTCACGCTTGCTAATGGTTTTTCTTTTTGTTGTTTTTTTTTGTTCGTAATTGTTGTTACCAAGTTGTTGTTGTTGTTGTTGTTACCATTTATGGCCGGCGGTTGCGGCTGGTTATTGTTTTGGTCTTTTGTTTTTGTGTGCGTTGGGCTTTGTAATTGCATCCGCAGGATTTAGACATCAATGCCGGCCGCATCTCTTTTTGGCGGGTACACAACTTAATTGCGCTAAAATGTTTTTGTTTATGGTAGCACTTCACATACACACACACAACACACAGACTAAAATAAAATACTTCACTAACAATTTGTGCAAATGTGCCACAATCAAAACATTTCATTCCAAATGCATTCGAATGAGAATTTGAAATCGGACAGTGTTGCCTTCGTTGGTTTTTTTTCGAAAAGTGAAAGGAGAAAATTCATACACAAATTCGATAATACATTTCTTAAATATTTATGACTTTACTTATGATACTTCACAGACATTCAGTTCAACATTTTTAAATATGGAATTAAACAAATTGTATCAAAATGTTGCGACCGTCCGACTTAATGTGAGTATTCTATCGAAAGTCGCAGCACTGTGCAACGGAGGCAGGGCTGAGCTTAACATTTTGCCACCAAAAATTTGTTAACTCGTTTTTTGTACTCACCCTCCATCATCTCACTCGCATGCTCATGTAAATGTGTGTGTGTATTCTATCCCACACATGTTTAACTTTCTGTTTAGTTCTCACTGTTGTCGCCATTTTTCTCTTTTTTGGCAACAAAACAACAAAACGAAGCCATCTGCTCAACAAAATTGCATTAAAAAGTTTTCTCTGAATTTTGTTGTTGTTGGTGTTGTTGTTTCTATTTCAGTCGTAATTGGCCAAAATAAGAAGAACAAAAGTAAACTCAAAATGGCGGCAAACATGGCTGCTGCCTGCTGCCTGCTTCTACTTCAATTGTTGTTGTATAATAGATAATAATAAAATCTTAAAGATCGTGTTGACATTTCAAATTCCAACGAACTAAGCGAATTAAGAGAAAGTTTTATTGTTTTCAACTTTCTGCTTTCAGCTTTTCTGCAGCAGAATGGAATGAAATGGAATACAATAAAAGAAGAATTAGTTGCAGCTAAACTAGTTTTAAGCGATCTAAACTTTTGTCTTTTAATTTGTTCATACACAATTTTGGTCTTGACTTTCTCTGTTGACGGAGTTTTACGGTCACAAGAACAGAAATTCGGAAAAGAGTTTTGTAAAATTTGTGAATGATTTATTCTCAATTTTTTTGTTGCAGTTTGCATTTTAAAATCCAGCAGATGTTGTTTCTTTTTATATAAAATTGAAATTATTATCTTCAGTTTCCTGTTAACACGATAACTTAAGAACAATTGGTGGTAAAATGCTGAAATTCTGTACTAAATTAACTGTCATTACGGAAAAATAAATAAATTACGTACTAATTAAAATGTTACTCATACGACCAGCCAAGCCAAGTCGCGCCGAGGCGTCTACCGATTTGTTGGCAGTTTGTTTGGCTTTTTGGTTTCGTGTTATTCAATTACGTTCCCATTAAGTTCCCGGTGACGATACCTTAAAGTCACTGCAAATGCATTGGAGCACAATCACACATGCACACACAACCGCATTGTTGATGTTGTTGTTTGTGTCAGAGAATTCTTGTTGCGGATGCGGATGCCGATGCTGTTGCTGCCGCTGCTGTTTTCAATTTTGTTGCTTAGCATGGGGCTTTCAATTAAATAACAGCAAAGTATCAAAGTGTTGCCAAAAGCGCTAAACTTGTCAGTGTGCTTGCGCTGCTCTTCATGTGTGGCCGTGTGCGTGTCTGCTTGCTTGAGTTCAAGTGTGTCACTGCGTGCGTGTGTGTGTGTGTGTGTGTGTGCTTGAATCGCAAATTGCACTTTACCATATTCACATTTGGGGGCGTGTGTGCGCGTGCATTCGTCCACGTGTCAGTGTTTGTGTGTTTTTCCGGGAATGCATGCTCTGACTCTAGTTGACGCTTAAGGCGTCGTACAGCTTGTCTCTGCTGTGTTTTTGTTGTTTTGCGTTGTCGTGCTGTGTTAAATGTTTAAGCGAAATTGATTAGCGTAACTATTTGCTTGTTTGGGAATTTATTTATTATAATTTAACACATACACAGGTATGCATATTTTTACATGCACTTTATTAGAAAAAAATTTTATTTTTGGATTTTACAATAGCTAAGAAAGAATTTACAAGTATGCTCGATATTACATAAGATGTACAACAAGCTTCAATTAAAAAACGATTAACTTAAAAATCTATTAAATTAATAACTAGCTACAAGCATCGATAAATTCAAAGCTCAAAGTTTTAATTTGATTAAAAATTTAGAAAGCTTGAAAATCCGATCATACAAGAATTAATAAAGTTTGAAAAGCTTAATGCGTTAAATTTTAAAAACTTTTAAGCTCAAAAAATCTGCAATTTGCAAAATTTAAAAAGTATTAATAGCTTAAAACTACTCCTTAAGGCGCCAAAGCGCAACAAAAGAGTGGCAATTAAGATGCTGATGCGATAATTGTTTTCTTTTATCATTTTTATTTTACTTCATTTTTCGCACACTTTACTCCATTGCTCTCAATTTTCATTAATCAAATCCGATAATATTCATTAGTGACTGCCATGATTTCGCCTTTTCGTGCATAACTTGAGAGAAAGTGGAAGTCAAAGAAGAATACGAAAGCGAGAAGAAGGAAGAAGGAAGAAAGAGGAAAAGCAGGAAGCAACCAAGTTTGGACAAGGCTCACTTCTTTACATTTAATTTCTTTTTTGTATAAAATGTATGAAGCGGCGGAGGCGTCTTTAGTGAACTTGTCAGTTCTCGTTTTTATTATAAATTGTGGTGTAAAGTTGCGCTTTTCTTTTCGGGACTTATTTTATCCGCAAGCAATCAACTTTTAAATTTAAGAAAAGTTTTGTTGCCGGATTTAAAATGGATTCAATTTTTTTTTGTGTATAAATAATAATAAAATTAAAATTTTTAACAATTTAAAATTTATAAATGTTTCCCTCTTGAAATTTTAATTTGAAAATATATTTAAACTTCTGTTTTAAAATGCATTCCAAGGTCATTTAATTGAAATATAACGCATTCACGCCATTTTTATATTTTTAAACAAGTGAATGTGTTTGTATGTGTGTGTGTTTTACGGCATTATCGTTTTTGTTTTGTTTTCATTTCAACTGGATTTCGTTTCGGTCGGCACCTGCGCCTGTTAAGCATTTCCGCCAAGTGCGACCAGCCGCTGCACATTTCGTGTTTAACGCAATTTTGTGCGTTTTTTTTTTACTATGTGCGTGGCACGTTAGACTGACAATTTATATATTTGACTTTTATATTTTATTACTATAGAGAATTTACCGATTTTAACCTCGGAAATGTGACTTATAATTGATCAGCTTATTTTTTGTGCTAACTAAGTTATCTTTAATATTTCTAAAAGAAAATTGATTGTCAGTCTGTCGAGTGCACACGCACAGATACACACACACAACACTTGAACACTTGGCGCGCATATGCTCACACAACACTCAATTGCATTTCCATTGAATTTCCCACCAACATTTTCCCATTTTCAACACTTTCACACATACAAACACACACAAATGCACACACTTTAGCGCTTTGCTTAGTTGAGTGGAAATTTAAATGGAAATGGGAAAAATCAAACGTGCACACTTTTTGACTATATGATGAGAAGGAGTCAATAACAGGCGAGAAGAACCGGAGGAGAACTTTCCGCTTAAAATAGGAACAGTTGTCGATGATGTTCTTGCTTGTTGTTGTTGTTCGAACTGTTGCTATTGTTACCTTTTGTTGCTGTTTCTTTTGTTATGTAATGATCCTGTTAAATGACGTTTAATGCTTTGGTTTTTTTTATGGAAGAGAGAAAATAAAATAACATTTTCAATTTACCATCAAAGTGTTAAAATGCATTTAAAGGGCATGACGGACGCTCCTAGCGTATTGTGGTGTCGTGGGCGTATGATTGATTTTTTTGCAGCTTATAATTTTTATTACGCTAAGCTGCACAATGCTCTGCTGTCTGTCTGTCTGTCTGTCTGTCTGTCTATTTTATATTAAATTGTTCAATAAATCAATCGACTTTTTAAGGTATTCTTTTATTCAATAAAAGTAAAAACTTTAAATTATACAGTTTTTGGTTTAAGTACACATTTGCATAGTCTATAAACTATTTTTAAACTAATTTACAACTGACACATTTTTAAACACATTTATACACATTGTTTAAACTTATTTCTACATTATACACATTTATATAAGTAGATATTTCATTTTTACATATACATTGTTTACTTCATATTTCTTCTCTAATTTTAGTTTATAATATCATATATATTTTGAATTATTTTTTTACTTATATACAAATTATGTTGAGCTCCGAAAAGTTGTTAACTATTTCTGGAATTGGAATATTAAATTAGAATTCCAACACTTCTGCTGTGATTTGAAGTTTTCTATAGGGAAAAATGAGGTTCGTTTTAAAACTTCCTTGAATTTTGTATTCACTGCTTAACAATCTTTAAAACTAAAATAGAATAAAATATTAAAAATGAAGATATGTTTTTAATAAAAATAATTTGAAACTTTTGCATTTTACAAAAGTTGCTTAATCTCCTTTAATACCGGGCAATTTTAGTGGTGAGCAACTTCTCGATTCACTTTTGATAATTCCCAGCGCCAACAACGAGAAACTGTAAATCAATTGCAAACCCTCTAGTTGACCACGTTAAATTGCTTAGTATAAAAGAGGCCTTAGTAAAAAAGTATGTCTCATAGAATTGTCCGAAACAGTAAAAGTTTCTACTTATTATTCTGACATCATAAGAAAATAAAAAACGATTTTTACACAATTTTAAAATACTTATTTTCAAACAAAATTTTGAGTACGGTGAATCTTCTTACGTCCATTCAATAGAAACAACAGGACTTAAGGAACCATTTAATACAATTGTTAATGATTTGTATCTTTTGCTATTCATATTTTTTTTAATATGGATTTTATATTTTTAATGAAAAGTGGAAAATTTCCGTTACAATTATTTACAAAACAAATTTTAATACTTTGAGTATTTACCTTAATACTAATATTTAATTACATATGCACACAAATTATCCTGCAGTCTGCTTACATAAACTTTAAAATACCAGCAGCTCATAATTTGCCTTTTTTTTACAGTTTTATCTAAATTATTTTACACTACGTTAGTTAAAAGCGTTTTGTTACTTTTCTCCCCTCTGTAATAATTTCTGCTTTCGAAATTTCGGGATTGTCCGGCATTTGTCTGCGTTTTTCCCTCAAATTTAGTTTCATAACTATGCAAATTCAGTTAATACACTTTGCTACAAAAATAAATCGTTCCACCGAATGTGCTGAGTGTAAGAAACGCTCATCTGTGAAGTAGTTAAAAATTCCTTCTTACTTCTTTTGTGCTGACAAAGTAGCTGATAAGTTACTTAGGCGAATTGAGGAACTTATTAAAAATTTGTTCAGCCACGGAGCATGAGGGACACGTGACGCAAAGTCTCATTAAATTGTCAAGCACAAAAGAAACATTCACAACTGCAACAAAAAAGAAAAAAAAGAGATCCCATCATAACTAAGTAAGTAAGCATCTAGGCAGACGACAACAAAGAGTAGGGGAAAAAATAGAGTAGGCAAAAAGTTTGACGAAACTGCCAAACACATCGTCTAATGATGCTTCTGTGGAAATGTCGGATAATAGGAACATAATTCTATGTAATTCGGTTAAGTTAGAAAGACTTTTAAGATTGTTTGTACGAAATCTAAGAAAACTAATGGCGAAAAAAAAAAGAAATTCCGATTTGGAAAGAAGTATTAAAACATTTTCTTTGTACAAAAGATACAATTTTATCATGGATTTCCAAAAAAGAAAACAAACAAAGAAAATTATTAAAATTTAGGATACTAGGAATCTAAGCTAAGTACATATGTTGACTTGTTACTGAACGGTATTTCACTATTTGTAATTCATATAAAATATCATGTCAGAAAATACTTAAATGTGCACAATTTGTATCTAGGTATTAGCCAACACTGGCGACTCATTGCATTCACGTTTCCCTCAAGATCAATAGTCACGCTAACACGCTAGTTCGCAGAACATTCTGAACAAAAAGTGAAAAAAAGAAGAAGAAAAAAAGTGTGGCACGGAAACGGCTTCCATGCTGCGTTGTAATTTGCAGCTTCGCTAACCTAAGCTATTTTTTCTCACAAACTTTAACATTAACAGTAAAGTTTAAACTGTAAAATTAAGTTTTTAAACATTTTTGCAGATTCCAAGTTGGCTGCTGGAAGCAGAGCAACAAACACGCACGCAAAACACTGTCCAAGCAGCATCATCAAAACTTTTACGTAACAATAAGAAGAAAATAAAAAAACAAAGAAAAGTGAATAAAAAAACAACGTAAACGTAAACTGACAGACCTACAGGCAGACTTCCAAAAAAAAAAGAAAAGAAAAACGCACAAACAAACGTACAAACAGTTTTACAGACAGTAATGCCAGTTTTGTCAGTGTTTCCGAGTCTTTCGAGTCATCTGAGTTTTGTAGTTTAGCGCAATATTAGTTTCTATGTCTGTCTGTCTGCCTGTCTGTCTGCCTGTCTGTCTGGTTGTCTGTTTGTCTGTCCTGTGTACTCTTTCGTCTGTCCTGTGCATTAGCTAGTTGAAAACTTTGCCCAGTGCATATGTGTAGCGAAAGTAGCCCTCGGCATTGCCAAACACTTTTAACTTTGCTAAATGTGAAGTATTTTTTCTCCAGTTAACTTGGCCAAAAAATAAACTATTTAAAATTGTTTGTCAATGTTTGTTTGAAATTCTTCGGAAAACTTTACACTTTGTGCAGAAAGTGGCTCCTCTCAAATGTGTTACGCAGCTTGAAGAAGACTACAGACAAGAGTTGTTCACTTTTGTATGTAGTAGAAAACATACACAAAAGCCATAAAGTTAAATTCACACATTTTTTTTGTGTGGGCAAAAAGAAGTTATTATACAATCAAATATAAAATAAAATGAAAAAATATTATGAAGTAATTTGAAATTTTAATCAATTTTTTTTGTATAATAATTTCAAAGCAAAGACACCACTTGGCCTTAATAAAAGTGTATAACTATTATGGTTTTGCTTGTTTTTTGTTTTGTTTTTGTATGTAAATCGATACCATTTGCTTTATTAGATTTTCGCAAAAACGGAATTTGTTGGCACAAAAACTTGTTAAACTTCCGAACTCTTCATCGCTTTTCAATATTTAATTATGGCAATTTGTGCTGATAAACTCTGGCGCAACTTGTGCTGTCGTGTAATGCCATCATAAAGTGTAACCTTCTGTTTTTCCTTCAACGCTTTTCAGAGTAAATTGGCAATTTTCTCAAAGAGAGCGCAAATTGTTTGCTCGGCACAACATTAAAGCACACACGTTTACCTGCAGACGTTCTGTTGTGTTGCGTTGTGTTGTGTTTACTAGCACCACCCAAGCATATATACATATATAGTACACAAAAACAAACGAAAACATACAAAAAACGCACACTTGCACTTAGATGCAGCAATGGCGGTTGCCACGTGATACTCTATTCGAAACGGAAATTGAAAAGTTAAAACTCTTTCGTTCACTTAATTGCAAGTATTAGGTGTGAGTAGAATCACACACACACATATGCCCAGCAAACAATTAAGAGTCCTTAGGTTTGTGAGCCTAAAATGATTTTGTTTTGCTGAAGTTATAAATTCCCGAAGATTGTTTTTTTAAAGAAAATTAATTTTCGAAAATTATTTCAGACTATTTCATAATCGTAAAAGATCCTTTAATAACTGCAGCTAATTTTCAAACAGACTACTTCATAAAGAAATAACAAGTGATTTTTCTGTTTGTTATTGTGTAAACTATGTATTTACATGTATTCACATAAATGTGTACTATTCAATTCTATCGTAATTTTAGCTTTGTTATTTGAATTGCCCCACGCCAATAATTTATTTACAACCTGGCAATTTCACAAATTAAAACTTTGAAATTTTCAACAATTGTTTTTCGGCAAAAAGGCAAAAACAATGTAACAACATCAACAACAATGCAAATCCATGACCATGAAATTTATTGCATTTCAAACACGAAACCAAAATGCAGCTGAGCAGCGTTCTAAAAAAAGTTAAATAATAAAAAATATTTACCTCGATCAGATTGCATGAGCTCGAGCTCAGGATATTTGTCCCTACAGCGACGGCATAAAACATAAGTAGAACAGTTGGTTTCCTTTTGGATTTTGTATTGTTTACCAAAAAATAAAACAAAAAAGGGAAAAAACAGAAAATATAAACAAAGTCGCTGAACATGGAAATTCAACCGCAAAAATCAATAAAAGCGCTTTTATTACAATTGCAAGGGCAGGTATGGTAAAAAAAATAAGCAGACTATGCTAGATATGGCATAACGCACATGTGTGCATATGCACACACACACGAGTATTTTGAGCTGTTTCTAACTTGCAAAGGGTTGCGACACTGCGACCTTAAAGTTTGTTGTGCCTCGACAGATCCTAAGTAGCATTTAAATCCATTCTTCAAGCTCGACGTCGCTTAGAAAGCTGGAATAGATAGTTGAAGATCAAGATTATTCTTTTTGAAGAGTTATTCTGTGGCATTATTAAACAATGATAGCAAGTAGTTTTTAATAATTTAAAAAAATCTACAGATACCACAGCTTATTATTCAGTCCTTTAAGCCTGCTTTTATTTTGATCTTTTAAAATTATTATTTCATGTTTCAATATCTCAATTTTTGAATTGTTGCCCACTTTATATCCCTTCTCATTCTCCTGATTAAAGACACTTTAAGAAAATTCTTTAGTCAACATTGACAACTTTTGTTTGAAAGAATCTGCTTAAAAAGACAAATGTGTAATACAAATGCTTTATGCCAAGAATTTACAAAATGGTCTAAAATTAAAGTTGTTGTGGTATCCCTGCTAAAGGAAACACCCTAATACTTTGTTAAAATAAATAAAGTTCGCTGTTAAAGATAAAATTTGTTGTAGTTTGTATTTTAAACACTTTTAAAAATATATTTCGCAATCAGTGGCATCGTTTTAAATTATTTATTTGTATTTGATAAATCTATTCTATTTGTGTTCTATTGTGTGCATCGCGTATCTACGGCCATGGAAACAGAGTTACAACAACAAAAACGCTCATAAATATCGATGGCTTTTGAATTAAATCATACCGAGTTATCTAGTGAAATGCATTTCTATTGCATGGTTAGGAATGCAAATGAGGATAAAATCGCTTAAATGTTAGCCTACACAGTATCTTGTAGTTGGTAGTTGAATGTTGCATTTTGTTGCTATTGGGCAGGATTATTATTTTGTTGTCGATAAATAATAAACGAAGAAATTTAAAAAAAAAATTGAAACGTTGTTTTACTTTGTGTAGATTTTAAGTGTTACAATTTTTAAATGTGATTGTGTGCGTAAATAAATAATCAAAAATGTTCATATTAAAAATACTTTTCAAACTTGCAACAATTTGGATTTTGTTTTTCCTTTTTTATATTTTTAAAATATTGCCCACAGCAGCTTGCAATAACAACAAAATTTTCGTACATACTTGCGTTATTTCCATAATTCGTGGAATTTGCGTATTACAAGGAAGAAGGGAGGAGGGTCATATTCCCGGATAAACTTGAAATCTGTTTTAATTAAATTATGTATAACAAATCGATTTGATTTTCGGTTGGTTTTTAGGCAACATACGCATTTAATTTTAATCAGAAATTAATTAAAAGCGGCAAAGCGCTTAATCTGCCTAAAGACCGCACAACGAGGAGGCCGTACGGCCGACGACGAATTTGCATATATAAGTCGTAAACGGTCGGTTGAGTTTTAGAGGCATGGACCCCCGCCTGTCATAGTTTACGCTTTTAGCCTAGCTCAACTGATGTAGACCCTTTTCGCAGAAAGAAAACCACACATACATACATACATACATACATACATACATACATACATACATACATACATACATACATACATACATAAAAACATAAAAACATACATTATCTGTTGCTCTAAGTGCCGTGCCGATGTATAAACAGTGACGGTTGAATTCACACATACATTTTCAATTTTTGATTTTCGTAAGTTATTTTTTTGTTTAAATAAATCATAATCAAAGGTTTTTTTAATTTCTTTCTGAATCAATGTTTAAATGATATTACCGAAAATTATTAATACAATAAAATAAAGATTAACAAATTTGTTTAGGGGCAACTCAGGAATAGTTTTTTCTTTTCTGGCTGGGGTTAGAACCTCTTTTCGTATCGCACAGATGTTATGCTTACATACCGATAATGATCGCCTATTTTCAAAAAGTTATGTTAGTCGTCGACTATTTTCAGCCGATAACAAGTTTCTCAATCGGCTTTGAACTTTGGTAACTACATCGCTCAAACACCATCACCTTACTGTCAAAATTGAGTTATCTACTTCGGCTGCCGCTACGACTCGATGAACTTCCTCGCTTTAATGCGCCCAGCAGACAACCGCCACCGGTGGAAGGCATCGCAGTATCAACGTTCTTCGTTGAAAGCGACGACGGCGTAGGCTGTGACGCTGGTTTCGGTTTAACCTTGTCGGCCTTGAGCTGTGGCAACTGCTACCTACTCGGACGCCAACTGGGCGTGCTCGAGTAACGGCAGAGCAACACCTTTTTGAAGGCCTGACGAAACACTTTGTTAAAAATAGTATAGAAAATCGGATTAACCATGGAACTGGCATAGCCCAGCCAAGTGACTATATCAAAGACCCAATGATTGATGCGTTCCTCGCAATCGCCGCACACCATTGGCAGCAGATTTAGCACAAAGAATGGCGACCACAGAATCACAAAAGTGAAAAATACTACGCCCAACACTTTGGTCGCCTTTTGCTCCAGCCGTATAATGCGGCCGTGGCGTGCCGAATTCCGCGAGATGACACTCGAGTTGCGCGAGTGATGCGAACGTACTGTCTGCTGACGTATCAGCAAACAAGGCGAGGAATGCGGCGACGTTTTTGAGGACTTTCCTCCGGATTGTCGTGAACAACCGCCAATGTCGAGCAGACTGCCGAGCGCGGAGGTGGGATGCGGTTGCTGTTGATGATAGTTCATATTATTGTGGCTACGCAGTGTTGCCGAACGGCGCAGCGGTGTGGCCGTGTGTGATGAACAGACGTGTGTCGGCGACGAAGATGTTTTGGTTGGTGTTAGCAGTAGCGAAGTTCGAACGCCACCGAAACTGGAGCCCCGACGACGATGTCGTCCAGAGTCCCACGTCACAACGGAGGCGGTCTTTGAGATGCTCAATTTTCGGCGACTGGGACAAGGCGTGCCCAAATAGTTTTTGTCGCTGGAGACGGTGCTGTGATTATTATTATTGTTGTTGTGGCTTAATAACAGTGCCGAGTGTGGACTAAGGCCGTTAGTGATTACGACATTGGCTGTTATTGATTGGTTTGTAGATGACGCTGCCGCCGACGTCGCTGTGATCGTTGATGTTGTAGCGGCGACGGCCATCAGCAGTTCGACTTCACTTGCCGGTGAGGTTGTAGGCGTCACTTTGAAGCTTGTTGATATGATTTTTACTGCGGCAGGCTTAACGCAATTCTGCAGTGGACGATCACCGAAATAGGGACACGTACAGACCGGTGGCGGCAATTGTAGATAGTCTGCTGCATCTGCGGCATGTGAGCGCCTGCTGTGGCATTGTGACTTAATACCGCCACCACCGCTGGCTTCAACTTCTGTGTCTGAATGGGCATTTTTGCTCGGTGATGTCTGTTCACTGTCGAGTGTCGACAAATCGTCGTCGGCTAACGTTGCCGAGGGCGTTGTTTCGCTACACGCTGTTGATGATTGGCGTGACCAAGATATCAACGCGTTTTTCGGTAAGCTATTAAAGCGTCGACGATGGTGTAGCGGTGGTGAGATCGGCGGTTCCGTATCCTGCGTTATTGTATGCGTTGCCGTGGAAGCACGCCGCCGGTTTTTATAGGCGAACATACGCTGTGAGAGTGTTGGCGGCGATAGGGATCTACATGGAAAAAGAAGAGATGAGCAGACAGACATCGATATTAATTAGAAACATTTATTAAAAACATCATTTAAATGGTGAAATATTCTACTTAAAAATGTGATAAATAAACACAAAGTATTCCTATTGGCTTACAAAAAAGCTCTTTACATAGTTTTAGTATCTTTACTTTTTTCAATAAATTCCAAGCATTGAATTTCGTCGTTCCTTAAAAATAGTTAAATCAAATTGTCTCCGTATATTTTCTGTCCAATTTCAATGGATTGATTACAGTTTGACTATCGCCTCGATTTCCGTTCAATCGAATGCAATTCCGTTGCTTTAACAGCAATGACAGTGACCTAAAATAAATGAGAACGATTTCGAAAACCCTTTGGGACATAAGCCATAATTTAATTTTAGTATAGACTTCATTTAGTTTATTAATTTTCCACATACATTAGCAAAAGGACTAAGTTCAAATTGTCATTACTTTTAATAGAGTAATTTATGCACCTGCATACATCGACATAAATTTAGTTTTATGCCATTCAACCCCAAAACAATTTTTCTTTCATTTCCCAACGAACGGTAAAAAAAAATATATAATATTGGGAAAGTAAATAAAATTGAATGCTCTGGCGAATGAGCTTCATTAGTTTGACTTGATGTCAAAAAATGTATTTGTGTTTGTCAGCGCCATGGTGCACCGGCTTGTGTGCGGAAAAGCTTTATGCGGTGTTGTTGTTGTTGAAAATTTCAATAACGTTTTGCGTTTTGTGCCATATCTCAAAATTGCGGATTTGCACTTTTGGCCAAATTTTATTTGCATTTCAATAAATTGCGCGCGATTGTAAACTGCAATTTCGCCTAAATGCAAATGCAAAGTGGGCAATCATTCTGGTTATTTGAATTCATGGCTGGCGCTGTTGGTTTAGTTTGATGGATTCATTGAAAAGTTTTCCCAATTCCGCAGTTGTTTAGGTGACTAAAGCCAAGTAAATTAAATACTTATTTGAAAAATTGAATGCATTTTAATTTAAATTTATTTTTTGATGGCATCCTTCTTAGGTGCCCACTTGTGGAGAAAATTGATTTTATGGCAAGGAAAACGATTTCAGCATACCTTCACATTTGAAGTGGACATTTAATCTACTTGACAGAAAAGTCACTCATTTCTTTTGGATCTCTTTTTTTTTTTGTTGATCCATCTTACCCAAACAAAATGAACCTTTTTCGAATGTCGTCCTTGAGATACGCTTCACAAAAGGAGCGCCCGAATTATAAAAGCCTTTTAATTGTCCAACGTCAATTTGTCATGCTTGAACGCTGAGCAAGTATTACCCAATACAAAAGCAACACACAATACTACTCCAAGAGTTATAATGAGCGTGGTCGAATTTAACTTTCGAGGGTGACCGCACAAAAGCGTCCGTCCATTTAAATTCGTTTGGATGGAGTCTTGTCGCTGATACTTGATGCTTTTATAAAGAAAAAAATCACGAATAAACACAATTCCTGCTGCTTTAAGAGACGCACTTTGTTTGGAAAGCTTTTCCATCCCATTCAGGGGAAATAACGTTTTTCTATGGCATTGTTAGCACAACGGATTTATCGAAGCAAAAGCGGTTCTTTCTCAGTAATTGCAGTAAAGATTTTAGGTGGGTGTAAAAATACAAAAAAAAAGTAGTCTGGCAACTTTTCGATTTAATGGCGCAGTTTCAAAATTTGTAACGAAATTAAAAAATTTTAATATATAAAAATATGCTGAAAGAGTTTACTAAGTTTAAAATAAATGTTGAAAATAATTTAGAAACTATAAACAATTTTTCCAAATTTTTGTTATTCTTTCCAATTGGTTTTATATTCTTTGCCTTGTGTAAAGTGGACCACAGTGCGCTTCGTTCCTTTCTGTCTGTCTGTCTGTCTGTCTGTCTGTCTGTCTGTCTGTCTGTCACAGTCAGTTAAATTATATTGTCACTTTTGTCACGTATGCTGTAGGTTGTATGTGGGCGGGGAGATTCAACTTTTTAGCTAATTTTTTGAATGTTGCATTCGCAAACAAAACAATGTGGCAACACTGCATAATGAGCTACAAAACCATACCACAGCCGCAGCACATAAAACAACAACAACAACATCAGCAGCAGCAGAAAACGTTTTTGTTGAAGCTGCTCCTCGCTGATGCTGCTTTTGTAGAAATGTTTTTAAATGTTTGCCAACTTTTTTTTGCTTTCTACTTTCTCGCTAATTTGTGCACAGCAGCCACAACGCACACACACACACACACACACACCACATTCGGATAAGTACATAGCAATTTTTCGTTTATAATCTTTGCTTTTGCACGCACGCTTGCATACTTGTACATACATGCATACATACTTCAGTACATTCGTACACACACACATGCATGAAGAATGAAGAATGCGGGCGCAGGTACTGTCTTATCTATACTTAAAATTTTCGCAACCAATCGAAGAATTTTTGGTTTTTGCCAAAAACGGTAAAATCGAAATAGTTAGTAACTAGAAAAAAATCTATTCAAAGATTTTAATCACGTATTTTCAACTGAGACCAAAAATTTCAGTAATTCTAAAATTCGAAAACAAAAATGACGTGACGATAAAAATAAAAATCACTGACCTTTTTTATTATTAATTTTTTTAAATATTATAAATTAAATTGAAGGTGGGTTTACATTACAGCGCCACTTTACTTGCTCAAGTAAACCTAGAAGAGAACTTGAAGAGGAGGAAAATACGCAATTATTCATATGAACATTTTCTCAGTGTTGGTAGAAACAGGATTTACTGTTAACTTACCGTGATTTCAAAGTACTCGGATTTCGTTTGGTTTTGTTTGTTTAAATGAAGTAAAATTGTAACGTAATAAACTCACCTAAACTGAAATCTACTTTTTTCCACTTAATAAAAATAAGGAAATTTTTAATTGTTTATACATAATATTTCCCTTTGGATATTTTTTCTTGGGTATTTTAATTAACCGCAAATTTAAAAAAGGGTTTCTTTGAACTGAACCGGAATTTACCTTTTGTTTGTGTGCATAAATAATTACGAGTCGCTCCTCTGCTTAAAGAGCAAATCTGCAGCACGTGCTACTATTACTGTTTAACTTCATTTACAAAACTTTAAAAAGTTACTTTTTCGAGAATTGAAATTAAAAAAAAAACCTTTCAGGAGGAAGAATGAAGACGAGGCAAATGAAAATGGCGCCAAATAAATTTAAGGTCACTGGCATTTAAAAGCAATCATGAAAATGACAATAACAAGTGCAACTGAAAGAGTGGAAGCGGAAGCACAAGAATTATAAGGCGGCCATTTTTGTTTCTTTTTGAGTTCAAATTAAAGTGCCTTGAAAAGATGGCGCGCGAGTGTAAAAATAAAATGTTAAACAAAGTTGTAAAAAATCACATTGTTTCGGGCGCAACTTTTTTGTTTTTCATTTCTCACTTTTAACTCTCAACTTTTCCTTTTCTTTTTCTGATCTAGTTTTTGTTGGTCTCAAAAAACTTTTGTTGGTCTACGTTAAAAAAAAAAAATACACACAGTCATCCTGGTTGGTAACGGGTAGGATAACGCCCTTTTTAACCTCATAATCCAACGCGAAAAGGTTCTTTTAAAATGAGTTTTCATTTCAATAGCTTTTTGGGTTTTCTACACTTAACATAATTTTGACACTATTTAAAGATATTTTTTTTATGAAAGAGATATTATAATAAAAAGAATATATATAAAACTGTTTTCTCAGTTGTCTTAAGTTATCCTTCCTGGTATTTTGTTTATCCCATTAAACATAATTTTTTTTCAGTGTTTTTGTATATTGTTTGGTGGCTTACCGCTCTCTCGCGCTGCTGCGTCTCAACGTAAAACTTGACGAACTTAATAAAGCCGCCGTGGGCTCTTGGTCCCTTTCAGCCTTTGGGTTGTGGTGCTGCTGATGTTGTTGATGCTTATGCTGCTGCTGTTGCTGATTTTGCTGGTGATGCACGAACTGTTGCCGTTGCAGGTGTTGATGCGAGTGGTGGTGGTGTTGTTGTTGTTGTTGTTGCTGATGTTGTTTCTGCTGTTGTTGTTGTGAGTAACGCCGTGGCACTGGACTGCACGGAAACTGCAAATGATTTGTCGATGAGCTAAATTCGGATTTGGTTGGCGAACCAGTCGTCGAGGAGGATGCCACCGACTCTAAGCCCCGCGAAAGTTTTAACATTTCAGCGCCAAACTGATGTAGCGCCGTCATTGTGGTTGGCGTAGGCTCAGGAATGCTGAAAAGAGCGAAGAGAGAGAGAGAGAGAGAAGTTTATTAAGTACTCTGCAAAAACTGTACTTAATGATATTTTTGTTTAAAATCAAAGGAATTCAAATTCTATCGTTATATCTCGAATCTCTGTTTTTGTTTACCTTGAGTCGGGCAGCCACAGTTCAATATTGTCGAGCGTCGACAATTCCGTATCGGTGGAATTGGCCGAATGCGCATGCATTGCAGATGAGGCGGAATTTTGGCCCGATCTTAGGAAACGACGCCAAGTGCGCCGACGCTCTGTAATGCATAAAACAAAACAAAAGTTAATTTTTTAAATCTGTAAAAATCTAAAATCAAAAACTATTTCTATCAGCATAAAGTGGTGCACGTTCCGACCACATTCTAAATCTTCTGTGACAAACGTTGAAGGTGCCCGAAGCGCGCAGCTCATTCCGTCAGCGCAAAGGAAATGTTTGCATTTAAGCAGATTTATCACATTAAGCGCACAGGCTGTCTGCTCTGGCATTCGGATTTCGGGGAGTACTTCAACTTGGTATGTGGAACGGCAGCAGTAGCAGCACTGAAGCAATCTGTGGCTTTATCCTGGCCTTTGTGCATAATAAATGCGACAGAGGCGAAGGAAGCAAAGCGGCCAACAAATGCTTCTGTGCGGTGCATTTCGAAAGGATAAACCCGCGAGCGCAATAAAGATTACAGTTTAGTCGGCAAGCGAGCGAACAGCTCCGACGGTACGGTGCAGGACGACAAGGACGCAACAGTGGCGCAGTGAAAAATTGCATTTATGCGACGTGGCGAGAAGGCGTAACTTTTGCATACAAATTTGCTTTCGCAGATATTGAAGATGTTTTTTGTTACTTTATTTTTTTTTGTAAGGTAAAATATTCATTTGGTACGCTGCTGTCATTTTGGTAGTTGTGGTGGTTACTTCATATGTGCGTTATCCACCAGGAAGTGTTAGTTTTAGTGGAAAAGTTTTGCATAGTTGCAAATGCCGAGCGTGTCTATCACCGATGTGAACGGGCGAGCTGTTGACTTTGAAAAGTTTTGCGATATTAAAATTTCTTTGTTGGCACAATGTGCAGGAGGCACTCCGATGTTAGTACTACAATTAAAGCGACATCAACTGGAGGAGAAACACACACCAATAATTAATAAACATTTTTAGTAGACATTTTCTTCGCAATTAAACTCTTTACAAATTATTTGCAATATCTTCTTAAATTATATCTTAAAAATGGATCAGTTTACTAATCTCAATGGTATATGTAAAAGTACACGCTCCCGTTTCGAAAGGAATTTAAAATTCAATCTGAAGTTCCTTCAAACTAAGTTTTTCATACTATTTTGGTCACTACGAGTTTTGATTTTCATTTATTTTTTTAGTTCACTGCAGCAATCTTACAAACAAATGAGTCCAAAAGTATCAGTTTCGTCGTACATCGACTGTGACTTACCCAATGCTGGCGTCTGCCCACCCAGCCATCCGCTGGCCCATCCCGGTGTGGTCGATTGATTTGTGCCGCCCAGATTTTGGCGCTGCCGTGCCAACAAACGCACCGTCAGACAATATGTGATCAGCATAACGGCTAACGGTATGTAGAAGCAAATAATTGAGCCGACAAATTTGAAAACCGGATCCGGTATCTGACATGTGCCTTTCACTAGAACAGAGCCGTGATTCTGTTGGGTAAAACGCAGTGGAGAAGAAAGTAAGAAAAACGCAAATACGTGTGTGAAAAAGATACAAAAAGGAAATTGCAAAAAAATAAAGGGTTAACAAATGCAAAGAGATTATGATGCGCTTTCGAAAAGCTAATGGATTAAATTCGATACAAGCAAATTCCGGTAAATGGAGTTAAATGAAATAGTGGAAAAAATGCGATTAACCTGCAAATGTTTTTATCGAATTGTATGCTTGTATTTGTATTAAATTTATGTATGTATACATGCATGCATGCATGTATGTATGTATGTATGCTTGCATGTGTGCTTGTCTTTATATGCATCTTTAAGTTCTAATGAAAAATCTATTAAAAGTTTAAAATTCAGCACTTACCTTCGAATACATCAAACTAAGCGGCAGACTTGTTGAAATCGAACACACCCAAACGAATAAGATTTTCACGGTAACACGCTTAGCGGTCTTGTTGCGTCCAAAGCGCATCGGATAGCTCAACGACAAGTATCGATCAACGGAAATTGTACACAAATGAATAATGCTTGCGGTGCAGAAGAGTACATCCAAACAGATCCAAACGAGGCAATGCTGAGAGCTCAGTGGAAAGTAGCCTAAAACAGAGAACATTTAGAATACAATAATTAGTTAAAATAAAAGCTTAAGGATTTCCATTTCATATAACTTATGATTTCACTGACAGAATCGACAAGTGCCTGATAAAGGTTTTCTCTATATATTAAGACGACTCTTGTCAGCAGAGTTTCACGCACATACGCACGCATAATAGGACACCTTCAAAAAAGTCTAAATTATGGCCAAAATGTGTAATTTCCGGCATTTTATTGATGTCATTATGGACATTTCGCATCTTCAATTTCGCCACAGTAAAAAGTTTATCAATTTGCAGAGAAATGACCTCTGGTCACAAACACGCAGTCATCGGTCATATTGGGACGTGACGAAATGTGTTTGCCGCTCGTTTTCGTTTATGCAAAAAGAAAAAAATTCATCAACGGCATGTGGGAAAAACCAGCGTATTTCCTCTCTCACGCACACACACATACACACATGCACATATCCGGATCGGTTCGTTAGGGAATGCTTTGTCCAGCCAACGTGACGATACCCCATGGACATATCCGGTAAATTTCGTAGTCGTAGTTGTAGTCATAGCCGTGCCCGTAGTCGCAGTAGTGGCCATATGCTAGCAATAACTCTTCTGCACTGGCTGGTGGCTGAGTAAGTGTCTCCACTTTATTTCCGCTCAAGTGTCGCTTCAGTTAATGCCCGAGTCGAGTCGTTTGTAGCTGAAGCAGTGAATAAAAATGTTTGCTGCAAATAACTGAGGGCGGTGTTTTACTTATTTTTTTTTTCATCGGAATCTTCTATTTTTTCTCTTTTTTTGTAGGAATTCTCCATCGAATTCCATTTTCGCTCGTAATTTATGTGTAGTTGTTTCGTTCTGTTTTGTCGTTTATTTTTTTTTTGCAGCGAAATCGTCCCTTTTTGACCCTTTCTGTAGTTGGAGCGTTGTGTTTTTGCAATCGTCGTCGTATTTTCAGTGCACAAATGTAGCAAACGACGTGTCCCGCTGGTGCACAAAGTTGACTTTTGTAGTCACAAAGTTGATTTTATGCAATTCATTAACTCGCTGTGGTCGAGGTACGACAGAGACGAGCGAGAGACCAAAAGTGTCAAAAACGCGATAAAAGCGAATTATTTACGAGCGTTTTGTCTCGAGGTGAGGTGAGGTCAGTCAGACTATGCAGGATAACTGACGGTTATGCAGCAGCTTCGTGTTTTATGGTAGATGATGCTTTTATATTTCGTGATTGATGCTGATGTCCACTTAGTAAAATATTTATTTAATTATGAGCCATCATGTTTGATTATTGTTTATTTTCAAAGTGATGTTTGTAGTTCTTTCAGTTTTTACAGTTTGTAAATTAAGCCGTTTTTAAGGCATTTTTAACAAAAATTGTTTAAGAAACAAACATTTGATAACTCTTCGAACTGGCAAACGTTGTTTTGGCGGAAGTCTAATCATGATGAAATGGCAAAAAGAACTGAACAACTGATTCAAAAATCAAACCTCTAAAGAAACACCCTGTATTTGACAATTGAAAGTTTAAAATTAAAAAGTGTTTCTCCACACATACAACGACCAAAACTAACCAACAATATGTAAATGTTATTTTTTTTACGATCGACACGAAAGAAAGTTGTTCGTCTGTCTGCTTTTACACAAGAGAATAACGTCGACTTCTTTATAGCCTGGCCACTGTGTAAATGTTTTTTTTTGTTGCATACTCTAAACGCAAGAAAGAAATTTACTTAATTTTTGGTAAATTTGCAGCACTTGTATTTGCGCACACAATTTATTTCGCACTTTATGCCCTTAAGTGCGATTTCACTACTTGGGCTGTGCCCCCTCAACAGGAATACTGTTTCGTCTCTGTTAAATAATACAGTGGAACAACACAACAACAGTCGCTAGCAGTGTTCAAATCAAAACCGAGTTCTTTATACTGCAGTGAATGGAAGTATTGAGGCGACAAGTGGCAAAGCCAACATTTGAATAAAACGTTTTCGAAGCGATTTGTTATTCTTTTTACCTTGCGTAGGGTATTTCGCAATGGAGACTTCATTTAAAAATGGTTTTATATATTTTAACATCGAATTTTAAAAACGACATTATTTATTTAAAGTTTTTAAAGTTAATAGAAATACCTCTAATAAAATTAGGAACTTTAAAAAATTATATTTTCATTGAGACATTATTTTAGAAATAAATGATTTATTGCAGGACATTTAAACTTCGGTCCAACTTAAGTTATTATTTTTTCAGTTATGACTTTAATTCCTTTGGAAACTAAAGAATATAAAAAAACAAGAAAAAAATTGTGAAATGAAGCATTTACACACACAGACACACCAACGCAGACAGTAAACCAAACACAATAGAGGAAGCAGAATAAATTTGTAGAATCATTTAACTTTAATAACAGCTATTCTCTGTCCATTATGTTAGCTGTTTACGCTCTCTTTTTGTTGTTGATTTGACTGGGAACACAATTCCGTTCCGCGTTTCCGCAGGAGTTCTTTTTCCGTGTATCATGATAATTCTACACACCACAAACATCAGAGAAAGTATTTCATCGGCCCTTTTGTATAATGCTGTTAATTTAGCTTTTGTCTTTCTATTCTACATAAAATCTACAATTACCTTAAACTGACATTTAAAGTGTTCTACATTAATAAATCTGTGAACAGTTTAGAGCCAGGTTTTACGTGTCGGTATTTTTCTTATCTTAAATACGCAGTTGGCATGTTATATACCTTTTACATGAGATATATATAATAACTACTTGGTATAATTATTTATAATATTGAGCAACAGTCTGACAGAGTTTTAAATGTGCTTATTTTGACATTGCTTCGTTGACCTTGCTTCGTGATATTGTTCCTCAACTGATGTCATTATTAAGGTTTATTTTTAAAGCTGTTTGGTAATATTTATTTTTTGTTGTATCTCACGTTGCCTTGATATATTCGTTTAATTTTATTCGATGAAATTTATTGAATCAGTTTTGAACTTGAATTTGCGAATCACAAGTTATGTTAACTTGGCGGAAGATATTAACTTTCTGGCATGTTGGGATTTTGACAAGACACCATCTCCACACCATCAGCAAAGCGGCTAAAAATCTTGAGGCTGCCACTTATACATCCGCCGGTGTCTCTCGGCCTTCCTGCGCTTGCAGATTCTCACATAAATATGTTATAAGCTACAATTTTCGCAATTGGATGTAGAGCAGTGATGCGCGTAGAGATTGTGACACTCGAACAGCTAACGCCAGCAACATCATCAGCAACAATACAACAAAAAATCATGACAACAGCAAAATATAAATGTACCATACACAATATGCCAACTTGTTCGGAGCAAATGTTAACAACATGTCAACTAAAACGGAGGAGGCAAGGAACGTGCTGCCTACGCCCACAACGCGTACACGCTCAGACACGTTTATTAAATAAATTATTTTTTCTCTGATTTGCTATACCGGCTGCTGTAATTGTGTGGCGGGATTCGCGGCCAGGAGAAGCCTTCTAGGTGGTATGTTATTTTTACAACATTTTTTTTTGCACCACCGCGCCCGCCTGCCCGCCTGCCCGCCAGCGTTGTCAGCTTTACTTTACTCTTCTTTTTCCGACAACATGAAATTGTTATGAACGCGCATCGCATTCGCTGTTAGAATAAATTTAGTTTAGCACAGTTGGCGATGATTCCTTCCGGGCCGGTACGCATTTATTAGCAGTGGGTTCAATTCCGACCCAGATAAGTTCAAATACTTTAGACTCACGGATTCAAAACTGGTTATGTTTACATTCAGCTAAGATGTTTTGATATTACAAATGAACTGGAAAACATTAAACATGTTTACGAAATATTTCCACTTTGAGTTTAATCATTTCGGATTATAATCACAATCTTAAAATTGTTCCAAAATATGAAAATTGATTTTGGTCTTTGGTGTTGGGTATTTGCGCTTCGCTATTGTTGAAAATAAATTCTTAGTGGCATCTTTTGACTCGTGCTGTTGCCGCTGGTGTCAGCTACCCTATGGAGCGGCGCTGTTCCCTCGACATGTCAGTCTGTCTGTTCTTCCTTTCTTTCCGTACGTACATTTGTCTGTGTATTAAACTGACAGCAACAGTGGCAGACGAGCAAGCTCTACTGCTGACTGCGTCTGTGGTCGGTTGCGGCAGGAGGCAGTTCGCGCATTTGTGTTTATTTTTAAAAATATCTGTATTTGAAAGATAAATCACGCTGCTTTAAAATGATGTGTTCGGGAGCGTGTCTCATGTAAATATCTAACGTTGTGGTTTCTTGGCAGTGCGTTTTATCACAACTGGTGGCAGTTTCCTTTCTTTTTTTTTTTTGAGATTGTGTTTTGTATTTTTGCACAATGTTTATTGTTGTTGGCGGTTTGTTAATGTTTGATATTATATTGGCTGAAATAATTTGGCAAATAAAAATTTTGAAAAGGTTTTTCATGAACGCTGGCGGCTTGGCTTATTAACTGGAAATGCAGTCGTGTATATTCTTAAGTTAGGTTAAGTTGAAACAGAAAATATTTAATTTATGTTTAAAATGATATTATTATTAAATTTAACTCATTGAGCCTCCCAACTGTAAGTAATAGTATTTAAATAAATTATTCATAGTTTTCATATGATCTCAAAAAATTCGAATTTTCATTAAAAATGCACCCAGAATATGGAAAGACCCAAAACCATTTGCATATATCGCCCGGAGACACCTCACGACACCTCTGCGGTGGAGTGCACACTTCTCATGTTCGAAATAAAGCACCACGTTGTCAATTCTGACAGCATATGGATGACATTGTGAGTATTGATACCCGAACAAAAAAATATTCGTAAATAAAAAAAAAACACAGAAGAAGCGCGGCGTGACAGCGCGTGTATTCGTCGGCGTTCAGCGAAATTGACAGATTCGCAGATAAATACGATTTTCGATTGAAAATGTATAACTGTCACTCACATTGAACCCTTAACAACAGCAACAACAACAACAACAACAAAATACATCGACAGATAAAAGCTTAAAACATAAATTTATTACCAAAGTCAAATACAAGACGAGAACATGTCTGACGGCTGGAGAGGATAGTTATGGCAGGCAGGCAGGTAGGCCAACAGGCAGGCGACAAAAGTGTCAAATTTTAAATCGAACAACATCGCAGAACCAAGCCAAGCCAAACCAAACCAAACCAAAACAAACCAAGTCAAGTCAAGCCAAGCATTAAATTACAATTTTGCATACGAATCGAAAAGATCGCAAAATGAAGATTACAATTTTCACTTCAATTTTGCAAATACAAATATCGAGAATAAAATATTAATGGGAAATGATAACTTAAAACCTGTCAATTTGTTGTTGTTCTCGTTGTTGCTAAAAGGAACACCATCATTTTCTGCATTGCAACACCCTGATCATATTTCTTGGTTGGGATTGTACTCGTGCTCGTGGCTTCGATTAAGTTATAAAATAGTGTATTTTGTTCTTGTATACGACCGCCGCGCTCTGTCCCGAGGCATCGATAAAAGGCCATTAAAAGTTTAGATATTGTTATGCTTTGGTTTTAGTCAGACGCCGAACGAACGTTGGGACAGACGGACAGACATACAGACAGATAGACAGACAGATGGACGGACGGACAAAAAACAATAAAAGTCATTATGACCATGAAGCTTCTGAGTACGTGCTGCAAAAGTTTCTACACACAATGTGACCAAAACATCTGGATCGATATATTGTACGGTGGATTAGAAGGGTATTACTCGTATCACTTGTATTGCATGCGTTCTCACTGAAAAGGGTTGTAATAGTCACGTAGTAGATTTATGCAAAGCAGTCCATAGTCCCTTAATTTATGCGCATAGCTCACTGATAATTGTAAATTAGTCGCCTATATTAATTTTATCTCAAGTTCAAGCGATTTACGTCAAACTTCCGAACAACCTTGAAACTACTATCAACAAAGTTTATCAATCAAAAATGAAAATAAAAAGTTTCATTTTCTTTTAGACCTTTCGCCAACGATTTTGATTTTCTTGTGGGTCTCTTCATTACCCTTCTAAAATAAAAATTGTCACCAGTTCTCATCTAGTCTCCTAGCTTTATTTCTGAGTTGTGATTTATACTGCTTATTAGAGTTGTAGGCTATTGAAATAATGTCTGATGACATTATTTGCGGCACATCTACTTTTGGTATCGACGCGATCGGTGCCACATATAGCTTACGGAATCTAAAATTTACACAATGACATATCGCGAAATGATAAAAATCACTTGTTTGGGATTAAGTCCTTTGGGAATATGCCAGTGCAACATGTTCACAACTGGTAATCAAGGAAAATGCATGTTGGTGCCTACCACTTGCTGCTTGCTACACCTTCAACGCCTCAAATCACTTTCCCTTTTTTACACATCGCTTCACTTAATTCCCTGTTGCTGTGAGGTGAAGTGAAGTGAATCGTGTAGTCGATGATGTTGTGGCTTTTGCTGCTGCTCTGTGTGGTATTTTTATTGTAATCGTTTACAGTTCAATAAACTCAACACATACTCAAACACACCCACACACCCATTCACACACACAACTGCTGCCACCTGTGCAAGTTTGTTCGCACTAAGTGTACTTGCTGTTTTTTCTTCTTTAATATTCACAATCGGAAGTGATGCTGTGCAAATTTGTCGATACTTGCCATCGTCATACGTTGACTTTCATTCGAATACCTTCACTTTTTGTATTTCACGTTGTTCCGTTCCCACATAAACGGGAACTTTTGCTGTAGTTGCATAAATTATTTAATAAGGCCAGCATTACAGTTTATTAAAAGTTTTCGTTCTCTATTTTGTAGCCTGGAGGTTTTATCCTGCGTCGAATTGAGTTTTTTGAAAAATTGCAATTTTCTGAAATTATGTTGTCAGCAGTTTTCATTTGCTGCTGCTGCTGCGGCTACAATCAACCGGCTCTTACAGCACTATTTAATTTCTATTTGCGAAATTCTTTAGATGCAGCGATATGGATACACTGTTTAGATACTTCCTGGAAATGCAGTAGTTGGGGGCGTATCCAGGCAAATAAATTAAGAAGAAACATAGAATTTAAAAATAAGTTTGAATTAAATTAATAAATAAAAATAATAACAAATTTAAAAGAATAGAAACTCCTTAAGAATTCAACTACGGAGAATTTGTTTTCAAATCATCAAGTTGATATTTGTTTGTTCTTGTTCTTTAGAACGTTCTGTTGGATACGTCCCTGGCAGTCAATAGTTTTAACTTTTGTTATTATTGTTCTTGGTGAAGTTTCTGTTGATGTTGTTGTTGTTGATGTTGATGTTATTGTTATTGTTGCTGAAGTTTGTATGTTTGTTATTTCTGCTATTTGTTATTGCTTTGCTATTCTACTTAAGTTGAACTGAACTCAAGTGAGTTGAGTTATTGCCTTTTTATTATTGCTTCTATTTTACGTTCCGATCCGTTTCCTTTCCTTTCGTCTTGTTTTAAATACAAAAGCAAAAGCAAAAACAACATTTAGCTCTGGCGGAACTTTACGTAAGAGTTTAATGCAGGTAAATGCAGAATTTATGGTTAGTAACTTTTGATACCGACAGTTCAACCCAGCACATGCATACATCTTTAACAACTTTTATTTTATTATGCAAAACAATTTTCCAACTGAAATAAATGCCTGTAATTGTTCTTTGATGTGTGATGACTTGTTTCAATGCTTAAACAAATGGCAAACAAATTGAATCATTTAATTTAACAATTTCACATTTTAATTATTCGAATGAAGCAAAAACTTTTGTAAAGAATTTTAAAAAAAATTGCAGCATTTACACAAGTTGAACAGCTTTGGAATTAAAATTTTAACAAAATAAAGTGACGAATTTTAGAGCAAAACCGAAGATGGAAGGGGTCAAAAAACAACAATAACAGAAACCACATATATTCACAATTTGGTTCAAAATCAAATAAATTGAAAGTATTAACTTTGGTATTTTACATTTAAAGATAATTAAAAAAGAATTACTTTAATTTATGTTGAAGTTAAATAATTTAAATTAAATTAGAAAAATCTAAAGTTCTTAGAATTTGAAAAAAAGTTTAACAATGTTAGAAAAATAGCTTTAAGTTTATATCGAATTCCACACACACTGTATAAGGTTTCTCCAAAAGTATATTTAAATTGCTGAGAAAAAAATAAAAAATAAAAATAATAAAATTATATAAAAGTCAACCTGCCAAAGTCACACGCCCCTCAACGCAAGGTCACAACCGGAACAGCAACCGACAACAGAAACCAACAACATAAGGAAGGAAACAGACAAAAATAAAAATAATATACGAAAAAAGAAATAAAGAAAAGAAAAGAAAAAGAATTTAATGTCACTGGAGCATATCAGCAGCGAGTCTTGCCATATGCCGCGCCGGTTGGTCTATTTTCCATAATTCAGCTTCAGTCGATAGTCGTGCGCTGCCTTCAAGAACCACACGAATAAAAAAAAGAGTGAAAAGCGAAAACCTTAAAAACACCGCTAGCCAACATTTTTACAGCGAGTGCAAAAATTATTTGAAATGCTTCGGTGTACGGATGCAAGCGCTCGAAACGTGTTTGTGGTGGGTGGATTCGCCTCTCATCACGTCGAACAGGCAAAGGACCTTTAAAAGCTGGCATGCATGGCAACGCTTCTGCTGTTTTGATGTGTTTGTTGTTGTTGCTGTTGACGGTCGTTGTCGTCGAGAATGGCAACATTTGTGGCTTATTATATTCAGCCAACAAAATATAAAGCGACAGGCATTTCTAAATTGAATTTGATTTTTGGGGGGTTGAGAGCGCAAATGGTAAGCGTCGTCGTCCTGTGTCATAAGTTTTTTTTTCCTTCGTGTCAGTGAATTTTTTCGGAGTTTATTTAATTGATGTACATTTTTAAAATGTAAATATTAGGCAGCTGGTACACAGCAACTCACAACTTAGGAATAAGCGTCGGAATTTTTTTTTCCTATTTTTCCTCTTCGAAAGTCCGTATAAAGTGTAAAAGAAAAAAAAATTAACTGATGTTATACCTTTTATTAATTTAATATGAGTCATACATAAAGAATTTTGTGATTTAATAAAGTTTAAAACTAGAGAAAGAAATACTTTCAAAGATATTTATCCTAATTTGTTTAAAGGAAAACAAATAAAAGGGGCCTCTAACTCTATCAGAAAAAAAATTCTCTAACTCTTCGATGCAAGTTAAAAAAATCCACACAGTATCAATAAAATACAACAAATCTACAAATTTTCACTAAATGCAAGAACTTTATCTTCGGGTTTGCGAGTATCGTAAGCGACATTCATACATACATAACATATACGCACGAATTTGTCGTGGGAATTTTGTTGCCATTGAAGCGTTTTCGTAGCGAATGCAGGCGGTATTTTTGCTAAAGTGCAAATGCATGTCAACTGTTGTTTCTTCTGCGGATGCGGATGTGGATGCGAATGCGAATGCATGTCTTCGTATGTATTATTTGTGAGTGTGTGTAAATGTGCGTAATTCAATGTTGCCATAAATCACAAACTTACACCCAGCGACATTGTAACACACACATACACACAAACACGCGTCTTTGCTGCAAACATTTGTCGGCGTCGACTAAGTGGCAGCAATTGCGGCAGCAGCTGCACATCTCAAGTGCAAAACTTTTCGCTTCCGAAAAATGAAAACTTTTCGCATAATTTTGTTTTGTAAAGTTCTGCGCTGCAAACGAGAACGAAGCCGTTTCAGCTTGGAAGCCTGTTCGCTTCTTCTTCCCTAAAAAAATGTGATGACATAAATTTAATAATAATAAAATAAAATCCATCCACGTGTTTTCTTATTGATAATAAAAAAATAATATTAATATTTGTATTGCATCATTTTAAGCAAAATAGCTTACAACTAAATTAGAATTGAATTTTCTCCAGCTACTCCCACAACGTAAGCCAAAAATAAACAAAACATTGCTTAAATTAAGCGATATGCAAAAATTACCATTTGTAAATATTTCTCCAAGAAAATTCATTAAATTGAAATTAACCCAGCAAAAATAGCAAAGATCCATCTAAAGCCTTGGATGCCTCAAAAATTATTCTCAAGGAAAATCAACAAATTAAATGCACAAACACTTTTAAAGAGGATTCGGAAAAATGTTCATTTAATGCGTAGAAAAATCACTTGAAATCCTTTTCGAAAATATTTCTAACATTTCAGAAATTCACATCTAACATCCCCTCCCTTTTGAATTTCACAATGTTTTACAACAATAACAATAATGGAGAGTGTAAATTTAGAAGCGTAATTGTTTTGTTTAACTCTTTTAAATCACTTACCAAGACCAGCCTAAAAATAAAATCTAAAAATATAACAAATTTCGAAATTATTTTTTCATTAACCACTGGAAAAGTTAAACAAAAAAGTTGTCTCTTATTTTTAAAAGTTGTTGCAATGTTTTTTCTATTCATAGTAACTTCCCTGCAATAAATTGAAAAAGGGTACTTTTGCTTGGTAAACATTTCACTTCCGTTTCCTTTAAGCATATTTATTGGTGTGACAATGAAGGACGTCCTCTTTTTTGCATTTTTTCCTTAGTCGAGCAATAACCTGAGCTGCTGTGCATCTTGTTTAATAAAGACTCAACCTAAGACTCAAAAGCGTGGGTCGACAAAAAAGGAAAAAAAAAGAAGAGAAATGTTGCCGAAATTGTTCACAACTGACGAAAAGTTTTGTTGTTGTCATTATAAAGTGTGTCTGTCCTGTGTTCGTCCATTCGCCCGTACTTAGCGCTTTAGTTTATCATTCATTTGTATTTGTATTATAGCAATAATGCTGTTTGTCTGTCCTCTCTCGGGTACTTAAAGCGTGGGTCGCAGTTGCTTGGAATTTAGTTCAGCGGATTTGTCGGATGAAGATGATGGCTCAGTGACGTGGTTTTCTCATAGCTGTTGCTGTTGTTGTTGTTGCTTTTGCTGTTCCTTGAACGTTTATTGTAATGTCGGGTAGATCTGTGTGCCATGTTGAGCAACAGCATCTTTGACTGACATAAATCCCGTAGAGGACCTTGCCATAACATTAAAACGAACACAGTCGTCGTTTGTTTGCTTGTTTGTTTGTGTTTTTTGTTGGTTTCTGCCGGTTGTTTTGGGCATTGGCTGAAAAGGGTTTGACATAGTTTTGTCAAATTTCGTTTTAAATATTTGGCAATTCAAGTGTGACCTTTTATTGCATTTTGATGCGCGTTTAAAAATAACGCTTTGCAATTATTTCGCAATTTCAAACGAAATTTTATCACTCATACTTCCGGGGGTTGTTTTGTGATATGCAATTCAAATGCTGTTATGTGATGCCATGGCGATATGTTTCCACATGTCAACTCTACATACAAAATAATTAAACAATTGGAACCGAGTCTGAGTGTGTGTGTGTCCGTGTTAACCGTCTCTATTTATACACATACACATTTCATTTATTTTTCTATTTGTAGATTTGGTATATGTTGGTTATGCATAAATTACACGAGCCTAGACTCACACACTCACTCCTTTCCACACACACAAACACACACACACACACAGCCTTTAGGACAATGGGAAATGTTTAAGGGTTATTTTTGGGCACTGCTGCTGCTGCTGCTGTTGCTTGTGTGACAGTTACGAACGAAACGAAGGGACAAATAATTGTTTAATTATAGAAAAGTCAAGCGCCACGTTCTGGCGTAATTGTACGGGTTTTATTTCACTTGATTTAGTTTGTTATGGAGCACAGGCATTATAAGAACAACAACAACAATTGAGTTGTATTGTGTCCTTTCATCTGTCACAGTTTTTAATGGCTGAGCTACACTTTGAGAACCCTGCTGTCAATTAATCGCTGATAACTTCAAAGTACCCCTGAATAATTAATCAAAATATCGAATATGGTTAAATCAACATTTTAGTTTTTAAGCATTCTTTATTATTTAAAAATATTTAAACTTTCAAATTAATCAATTTAAATGATAAACCATTAATTAATAATATAAATTTTGTTTGTATGTCGTGTTTTATACTTCAAGCTGTAGTCAACAGTTTCATTAACCATTTTTTTTTAATTAAGTAGCCATTTTTTTTTTTGAAGTGTACGCAAATAATTTGTTGACTGCTTTTGCATTACTGCGCATTATTTTCAGTTTCTATTTAAGTTTGAGTTTTGTTTGCGCCGAGTTTTCTGCTGAACTTTTACTTTTCTCTGGCTGCTTCTGCTGCTGCTGCTGCTTCTGCTTCTGTTTGATGAGTCATTAATCAAGATTTGGCATTTTCTGTTGAGAGAAGGCTTTGATTAACGTCACACGCTAAGGAAATGTCAATGTTGATTAAAACAAACAACAACAGCAACATTATTAAATGCGGAACGAAAATTAAGACAAGAATGACGTATTTGAATCAACGTAAAATTTATGAACGTGACTCGCATTTTCGTTCTATTTTTTTGTGTTTAAATAAATTTTGAAATATTTACTTTAGGCCAACGGCGAAAAGTTGAACGACCACTTTTGTCTCAAGGGACACGCAATGCGTTTGACAAAGCGTCAGTGAGTGTGGTTAACTTTCAAAGTGGCATAAGTACACAATGATTAATTCAAAACTGTTCGCATGATTTGCGTGACCCACATGACGTATGAGTTATTTTCGGTTTTTGGTTAAATATATTTAAACGACATTTGGACGCACTTTTCCATGGTATTAAAAATTAAAACCAATTATTACAAAAGTTATAATTAAGAAAGAATTTTATTGAGTCAACAAAAAACTCTTAACGGTTATTTAAATATATGTTAAAATTAAGTTTAAAATAAGTCAATATTGCTTTAAAACAACTTAAAAATACTTGATATTTGGACAATTACTTCAAATGACTTTACAATTTTTAAAAAATTAAATTTTTAACCTTTTTTAATGCACCACGAATTCCTTTTATTAGAGCTGCCACTTTTTCTTGTTTAATTTTTTTGCATTAAGCAAACATTTTAAATTTATTTCGAATTTAATTAGCAACAATTTTAAACAAAACACAAACAATGAAGAACGCCTCGCAAAGTGTCTGCCGCCGCCGCTGCTAATGAGCGCGAGCGCGCATCTGATTAGCTTTATCTTGCTTTGCGGCAAGACATCAACTTCAGCTTCGGCTTCAGCTTCAGTTCGGTTCAGCCTACGCTTGGCATGTGTGCTTCCGTGGAAATTGTTAAATTTAGCAAATAATTTATGACTTGTGTTAACTGGCAACGGTAAAGTCGAGTTAGCGTTGGAAAGACAATTTCGCGCAGCAAGCTAAGCAAAGCAAGGCAAGTCAAGGCAAGACAAATGTCATATTTGTCTTTTTGTCTTTGAGAAAATGGAATAAAAATAAATGTTAAACGCGAAGTATTTGCAAAAGACAAATTTTAATTTTAATTTTTGGAAAAGGCGAAAAACTCGAAGTCACACAAGACATAACAAGAAGTACCGACATACAATTTTATGACAAATATTGTTTTTATTAACTCGCTTATACGAGTAAATGAGAATTTGCTACAAACACGCAATTTCGAATTTCAATGTATAAATACATTTTTTAATAACTTCGGCATAAATTGCTTATTTTTGCAAGTATATAAAAAACGACAAAATTTAAGCTCAGCTTAAATGTTTTACTTTCTCGACTACCCATTTCAGTTCAGCGAATCTTGGGAATTTTTCGCCAAATAAAATTGGTAATTGTGTACAATGCAACACCGACAAATTTCCCTTTGATATGAGGCGGCGCAAACGCAATCAAGCTGAAAATACTTTAATGAATATTTTGAATATCGTGTTTTGTGGGTATTTAAATTAAAAAAACAACAACAAAAAAAAAAAACAAATCGAAATTTGTTCTTTAGCTAACTGCGGAATAAATCAAAATTGCTTGCACCGCATGGTATGAGCAATCTTAATTGAAAGTCGCTCATAAGAAGTGAAAAAAAAAGCTTTCACAAACGAAAAAGCAAAATAGAAATGGAATGCTATATCTGCTTCAGTAAGTTGTTTACTCTGCTTGATAGGATTATTTACGTCTCTGAAAAGGAAAACTGAGGGCATCTCAAACGATACATAACAAACACAATTTGTTTCATTTTGCAATATTTGAACTAAAAATCATGTCTAAACTATTTTCTGCATTAAATTTAAAGTTCGTTTCGAATACGAAAGATTTTAGTAAAGAACGATTTTTGTTTATATAATATTATTACAGTATAAAAAAATTAAATCAAATTGTTTAGTTTTGATTCGAATACCTTAAACTTAAAATAAACACAAATTACAGAAAGAACGAAAGTAAGTGTAGCTAACAGCTTTGTTACGTTTTTCTTTTTTGCTTTTCCCTGACAATGAGACACACTTCGGTGACACTTGGCTTAAGTTGCACGCCGCATGGTGTCCATGAGCATATTTGCGAAGAGAAGCAGCGTTGCAACACGCTGCGACTGAAAGCGAAAAGATTTATGAAGCCAAGAGCAGCACCAGCAGCAGCGATTCACGTGCGGCACGTGCGACACGCGGGGAGTTGTTGAAGCAGCACAAAAGCACAAAACGAGCGACGAAATGTTCCTGCTGCAGAAAAGCCTGCAGCGGGTCGCGAAACGTACAAAATGCAGGCGAAACGTAATCGTAATTCATTCGCTTCATAATAAAACAATTCCAAAGTAAGCATAATAAATAAACGCCATTTTTTGTTTTGTTTTTACGCAAGCGCAAGCAAAAGCTGCAACAACAAATACTAAAAGTACAGTTTCGAATGCTTGAGTTTTATTTTATTTTATAAACTTTATTTTAATATTATTATTTTTACTTGGTTCTGGGAATATCTTTGGTGATTATCAAATATTAAAAAATATTCAAAAATTATTCAAAAAGGAGTAATACTAAATTAATATAATCATTCCTACAATAAAAAGTGTTTTTTAAAATGTTTGAGTTTTTTGAATTGATATACACATATACTATATATTACTTTTTTTGTATAATTTAGTTCTTTGATTCATATGAATACAAAACTAAAAATTTCTTCAAGCAAATATTTCAAATACAATTTTCGGTATTTTCCTTTGAGCACTTTTCGAGTTGCATGTCGCGCACAATCAATTTCCTTCAAGCAATATTGATATTGTTATTGAATCATCATTAGTTGTAATTTGTGTGTTGTTATTGTCGTTGTAAAGTCTGTCGGCATGTCACTTAAAAAATGCCAATGCAAGCGAATTATTTGCATACAAAAGCGAAAAGGTTTCACAAGCCTGTGTGTGTGCAGTTTCGATATGCACACTCTGGCATTATACATTATACATTCCTGAGTGTGTGTGTGTGCATGTGCATGTGATTGTACGATGCATGTAAGTATGTGCGCAAAATACTGGAATTTGTGTATTTATCAACATGCCTTTTATGGTTTCTGATATGTCGTACTGACAAAACAAAACAAAACAACACGAAACAAAACAAAACAAAATAGCAAAACATAAATTACTCAAGTTGACAGTGGAGCTGCCTAAGCGCTCCAGGAATTCCTTATAATTAATATGATAAATATTGCATGGAGCTGGGTGAGTGGCTGCAGTTAGTCTAAACCGATTTGCTAATTGCTAAGGTTTGTTTCTAATCTGACATTGAAAAGGGAAATCATTAAAGGTGTTACAAATAATTTTAATTTGAATTAAATATCATTATAAAAAAGGGTTAACAGTTTGAAATTATGATTAGTTATTTCGAAAATTATTTCAACATACTTTTTAAAGTATTGAGTACTCCGAAAATATTTTATGCGCTTATTTATGTTTTGGTTTTAGTATTTTAAGATGAAGTTGCCAGATTTGACTACACGAACAAATGCTAACTTAACACAAAATGATAATTTAATAGATTTCGCCCACCTTCGCCCCACGCCATGGGAATCTAAAATGTTATCGTCTAAGCCAGTCGTCAGTCACACCAGCAGAGACCGACCGACAAACCGACCGAATAGCAAAATAAGAAAAGTTGCTCCTCCGTTTCTGGATGGAAAAGTTTCCGACGCGCGATATTAAAGTATTGTGGCGGCATCGTAAAAATAGCAGCTAAAAGGCGGAAACTTTCGCTTGGCAATATTGACAATATTAAATTTAGTATCCAGCGACTTATAAAGAATTCTGTCTGCTATTAGCTAACAAAACGAAATAAACGAAAACAAAAAAAAAGTGAAATGAAAAAGACAAGAAAAACCTTCTGTTTACTAAGTTAAGAGTTTACTCAATAAAAACGCAATTGGTAGCCAAGTATTGCGCTGCCCCCTCTACTCACTCGGCTCACTTCAGTTCTTTAAAGTATTTGTACAAAATAAGACAAAAATAACCTCTCGCGCGCATTAAAAAAAACGCAGTAGCGGGAGGAAAAAATCGATGCGCTTGGCATGAATTGTGTATAACTCTGCCCACCCCCATACGGTACGACAACGTTTATCAATGCAGAGTACGACACGGCGCGCGCAAATTGGAATTATCCTTGTTACTTGCCATTAGGGTAATTTTTTGAGGCCTTCTTGGTTGTTGAATACCAACCCCACCACCACACCCAGCAACAAGAACAACCGTCTGCAGGGCATTTAAATATCAATATTGGCGGGTATTTTCTTTGTAACGTAAGGTTTTAGTTTTCACACACTACACAAAAAGAAATTAAAATTTTTTCAACAATTTGTTCTTGTAATTTGCATTAATAATAGAAAAGCGATTAAGCAAACAACGTATTTTTAATTCTTTACGTTTATTAACTTTTTTTAAGTTTTGCAACACCTTTCTTGGATACAATTTCATATTTGGTTGAGTGTAAAAACTCGCCGCTCTACTAAGAAGCAGTATCGCAGCGGCATGTCGCCTTGATTCGCCGCAGGTTCTTGCGTTCGTTCCTTTGTCCATTTGGTGCCGCAATGCGAATTGTCCTTGAACGCATTTAGACTTGCGCCGGTTCTTTCGCATTTTTCTTTATTTTTACTCGTTATCATTTAATATCCTGTCACTTAAGCAGTCGTGCAAGCAAATGCCAAAGCGTAGCGCAGCGCAGCATTGTATAGCGCATAGTTAGCGCGCTGTGCGGCGCGACCAGCACTAAAAAAACTTCTTCAGTAGACAGCAAAGGAGCAAAAAAATATAAACAAAAGCAGGAGACGTATGTGACCTTTGAGACTCACACTAACATACGCGAACACCTACACACACACACACACATTCAAATGCACATACACGCTCAAACACAAACAACTCGATTACTCCGAACAATGTTATTTGTTTGTTGTTCTTGTTTTGTGCTGTTGACATTTCTTCCATGTAATTCTAATCTATTACGATTTCCACAATTCGCCAGGACGTATTTCGTTCGTTTTTCGGTTTCGTTTTTCGAATTTCCATTTCCACGCTTCTGTTTGGGTTGTAATTAATTTTTTGCTATTTTAGTTTTTTTGTTTGGGACAACGGTGCGTATGATTGATATATTTAATTTGGCCATTTCCATTTCATTTACAGGGTGTCAGGTTTGGATGTGGCATCAAAATTATATTAATTATATCAAGATGAAAATATTTAAAATTTCTCATTTTTTCAACCGATATTATTGTCACATCGGTGTTTAAAAAAACAATTTATTAAAATGTTTTTTACTGATCCGGTACATCAATATTTAACTTTTTTCATATACTTTGTGCAATTAAAAAATTGACTCAATTAACAAATTTGTGATTGGCGTATAATTTTGAAAATGTTAAATAAAATATCGTTATTTTTGTATCGATATTTTTTCGTTCGATAATTTAAACAATTAAAGTATTATACTTTTTTATCAATATCGATGTTTTTTTTCATTCCTACGCACAAACGTGAGAGGGCAGAAATCTTGGAATTGAAATATTTTCAAACATTTTATATCTTTATTTATTTGTGGAATAGAATTTACGCTACGTCTGAGAGTAACTTAGTCAATTTATTTGCAACAATTCACGCTCTATACGATACTTCACCCAGCCATGTCCATTTTCATTTTCATTTCCGTTCGCCATTCTCTCGAGAGATGTGTGAGTGAAATATCCACTTAAAATGACACCAAATGCGGCAGCAGCTGTCGGCTGTGATTTACTCTCGGCAATAAGTGCAAAACTCGTGTGAAAATAAAAACACACACACACACAAGCACACGAAAAACACTAGAGACATGCTTTTGCATAAGTTATGAAGGAACTCGCAAAGGATTTACATTAGCACACACGCACACACAAACACATGCTCGTACCAAATATTCACATTTGTGTGTGTAGGGAACCTGTTAGTGACCGCAGTCAGACAATATTCAGGTGGTTAGTTTGTCACACAAATATACACACACGCATACACACAGACAAACAAAAATACAAATGCACAAATGTACAAATACAAGTTGGCGAGTCGGTTTTAAGAAAACCAACTTTTGACTTATTTTTTGCTTTTGTTTACACACACACAGACACACACGCGCACACTCGTCATTTCGAGGTGATTGATGTGCGTGTGTGTATATGTAGCTTGGTTGGGAGCTGCGTTTGTAATTGTGGTGCCGCAACTGATGACCACGGAAATAGCTTAAATCTGAGAAGTGTAAAAGAAGAAAAACTTTTGAAAAGGGTTCGACATTGCAAAAACGTTCCGAGCCTGAGTTGTCAACTTTAAATTAAATGATGAGCAACTTAGGATAAAAAGCAAAATTCCCTAAAAAGAAGTGCCAAAATGTTTGCATTTAATTTATGAAACTTTTGCTACACAAAAGTGTATAGTATATATTGTATTTGAAAATATTTCATTTTACACTGGTGCGATTTCTATTTAAAATTATAAAAATGTTCACATACACAAACATGTTTATGTAAATTTAAGAAAAACTTAAGAAAAATTAAAAAACAATTTCGAATCGTGTGTTTCATTAAAATAAAATCGATGGATTTTATTGATTGAGAGGAATTAGAACCAAATTTGCTTTGGTCTTAACTGAATGCTTTGCTTGTACATGCCCGCTTAAGACGCTCACCAACCAACGCTGCTAGACAGCTTAGTTTCTTGTTTGCTCGCTTGGCAGCTACTCGAATTTTCATTATTATTTTAGCTGATTTACTGCAGCCACTTCAGAATGAAACTTTCAATTGTGTTTGAGTTGCGCTCGAGGGAATGCCACAAATACACTAATACACAAACTAACACATTCGCACACACATGCCCATAGAAAACATAGAGAAACAAATACAAACACATGTAAAGACTCGAAACTTATAAGAGCCCGCCCATGCCATGCTACGCCATCCCAGTCACTTGTAATTCAGATTACCATGTTAACCTTTAAATCAATAAAAGTGCTTTAAAGCACCGCAGCACAAGTGACGTACAAACAAATTACAAAAGCAAAAACAATAACAAAATAGACTGGTTCAAAATCATTAACTGGCGCAATTTTCAATAAAAATATTTGAATTGTTAGGATCTGTTTAAGGATTCCTTGCAAAGCTTTCGAAACTTGTTCTGAAGGTTAGTTCCAAAAATATAAAAAACTTCTTCAAAGACAAATTAGGTTTAAATTCCCAAAGGCCGGTCTTACCCACATTTGCATATGTATGCTCGACTCTGACAAACACGCAAACAGACGAAAATCACAAAGCACCCAAATGTATGAGAACCAGAAGAGAAGCGAACCGAACCGAACAATAGAAAGGTAAAGAGATTATTGCACTACCACAAGTGCACAAAACTTTACATCGGCAAGAAGGTAGAAAACTAAATGGTTTTGGCCCAGACTGGTTGGTCGGAATTGTGCGGCATACATACCTACATAAATACATACAAACATACATACAAACATACATACATACATACATACATACATACATACATACATACATACATACATACATACATACATACATACATACATACATGAGTATGTATGTAAGGTTTTGGAATGGTCATGTCCTTAACTTTGGCACATCGAAGGAACGAACGAACGAACAAACGTCAACTTTAAAGTGGTCGAATGAAAAGAGGAGGAGGTAAGCACTAAATGTTTCAAAGTGTGCATGTTGGTATGTATTAATGTGTTTGTGTGTGTGGCAAATTCAAGGTTTTGATAATTATTAAAATATCGATTATCGTACAGAATTTTGCGTCATTCTGCCGCTTTTATCACTGGCAATATGCATTTATGGCCTTGTCGGTTATTAAAAACGATTATGTACAGTGCATTTCATACATATATATAGCAATTACAAAATTAAACTCTATTTAAAATTAAATGAAATTAATCTATTTTATATACATTTTTTATATTCTTATACATAAACATAACTTTTTAAAACTATTTCATTATAAAAAACAGTTGGTCTTTTTTTGTCATTTAAATTTTAATTTAAATAAACTTCCTTTGAGAAAATTAAGCCACAGTCAGTAAATGTTTTGGGTGCATGTGTGTGTGTGCGTGCGTGCGTGCTTGCGAGATATTTTTATCTTTTCGTCAGTGTTATTATGCAAAATCACGTCTAAACGATTTTGGTAACTCATCTAAAATGTTTCTAAATTGTAGCTTAACCATACAATCAGCAGCATCAGAGACAATTTTATTTTGCTCAAGTTTACCAAAAAATCGAGGTTAATGAAAGTGTGTTTGGATGTACGTTTATCTCTGCGCGTATGAGTGTGTGTGTGGGTGCATGTACCTGTGTGTGTGAAATGAAAAATAAAGAAAACAAGAACGCTAGATTAGAGATAAATGATAAGAGCACCGAGCAACGATTTACCTTTGGCTGTTCTGCTAGCTTCCTTCCGTTTTCTAATTTCGAATTTTGTTCTTAACATCATTTGTATTTGTGGCTTTTACTTGCGTATCCCTGCAACTATTTGTGATTTTTTTCTGTTTTCTTATTTTTGTTTGTTATCTAATTCATTGCGTCATTTATCTAAAGCAATCTCAGCAAAACGAAAAAAGAAAAGAAATGACAGCATCATTTTATTCTGAAGAAACAACATACACTCTTATACACCCACACCAACACACACACGCACACTAATGACAACTCACTCTTCCGCTTTGTTAGAACGCAGCGATTATGTTTTTGGATTATGCGATTAAAACGCTTTTGACAACACACGATGATAAATTTCCCATCTTTCCTGCTTTCTTTCATTCGTGCAGTTCGTCTATTCGTCTTCTACTTTAACGCTAGCGTTTTGTTGATTCTGCTTTAGACGCTTTTATATAAATACATCCTTTTGCCCATCTTTTGTGCTGTCGTCATTTTGGCGTGGCTTGGCTTGTATGGCTTTCCTTGCATACATACTCCGGCTTTTATTAAGCAATTTGACATGATTTAACGAGTTATTGTGCACAAAATTAATTTTTTGGCTTGCAACTAATTCTTCGGATTTCTGAGGTTGTCCTTACAGCAAGTGATTTTTTTTAAGGGACACTTTTGAGACACGCCTGGTTGCAGTGTTGTCAAATCTTTAAAAATTTAGTCGACAATGGATTTTTTTTAATTAGTAAACAGAGTTTGATGCCTTATATCAGAAACGTTGTTTACTTTAAAAATCAAATTAAATTAAATCGTTTAAGATCGTGAATTGTCAATACATTGAGACGGAATAAAGGAATATATTTGTTTATGTTTGTTGGTGCGATTAAGTCCCAAAATAAATTGCACAGCGTTGTCTCTGTGCCCTTTGAAAAGATTTACGAGCGCCTTTATATCATTTTACAAAGCTTCCGTAGCTGTTCCTTTGGAAATTTACGTTCAAATGCACATTTACACATTTACTATATAAGTGTATGTGAATGCATTGCAATACACATACAACGAAATGCACAAAATAATAGTTAGACAGAAAACAGAACTATAAAACAACGACGTTCCAAGCAAAACAATTCCATTTTGAATTGCACCAAGGGATACTAAGAAACAACGTAAAAAAAAATTACAAAAACAAAACCAAAAGCGTTAGGATGCAGCGACATCTTGTCGAAGCATAAACTAAAAGGTTCACAGATTTTTTTTTCTCTGTTTCGTTGAGGTACATTTCTCCTTTTAATCGGCATTTGCCTTGCCAAAAGATTTAAAATATTTTTTAAATAAAATTAAATTCATTAATTTAACACAGAAAATTTTTAATAATATTTATTTAAAAAATTTAAAAAAAGTTTCGAAATAGGAGTTTTTTGTGCAACACTGATTTCCGATTCTTTTAAAATTTAATTTAAAAATAGTCAGTACCAATAAAAAACCGTTAAATTCTTGCAATAAAATTTCGCCTGTTGCTGCGTTCAACAATTGAAGTTCCTGTCGGACTGCACTGCAGAAGCTCCGGCACCCTCCGCTCCGCATTTATGATCCGCCATAAACAAAAACCGCAGAAAAACTGTTTGTGAACATGTAAACCACATACCAACGAATTAAACTTATTTTTAAATGTTCCATGTAATTGCCAATAACTGCATTTTACCCGTAATTACTCGTTTAAATATTTATGAGCGTGCAACAATGCAGACGCATTCATATTTTTAATTGGAAAATTAACATTGAAGTGGAAATTTATTTATATTTATTAAGTGTTTTAATGATGTACTTAATAGGAATACAGGGTGCAAACCATTCGTTATGGTCATATTGTAGTAAATAATTAATTCATCACGCTTAAAATTGCGAAAGCTTTTACAGTATCATATACAAATTTAAATATAATCGTCATACTTAAATAAGTAAAAATGAAGTTTTAAAAATTTGTTTCGGCTTACCTTTGAAGAGCGTCAGAATACCCAGAGGCATCACTAAGATGGCGACCATAAGATCAGTGATTGCTAGCGACATTAAAAAATAGTTGGTGACATTTTGCAGACGACGCTCCCAAACAATAGCCAAGCAAACGAGTATATTGCCAGCAGCTGTACCAACGACCAGAACCAAGGCTAATAGCGCCCAATAATTATCAGGACTTTGTGATGGCGTAAAGGAGAGTTCTGGCGACGCTGTTGATGCGCCCACAAAATCGTCGAAGCGATCAATGATTATGTGATTGGCGCTAATGTTGCCGCGTACGGCATTGTTACTATCATTCCAAGGCATAAATCCATCTTCGTAGCTGCCAATGATGGCGGCATTGGGATGCCAACTTCCGGCAGTCTCATTCGAATAGCCTACTTCCTGATATATTACATCTTCTTCCATGATACGTGAACGTTGTGGATGACGGTGACGGCGACGACGACGACTGCTCAATGCGATTCCTCAAAGTGGCAAGGATTGTGGTTTCCGCTTTAAGATGTTGTTGTTGCTGTTGTTTTTGTAGTTGTAGACATAGTTGTTTTGCATTGGGCCTCCGCAGCATTTACCGTTTGTCTTCTAATTACATATTATTTTTCTGAATATTTCAATTTTTAATTATTCACTTTAACGAGTTGACTATTTAATTTGAAGTGCACTCAAGAATTATTTGAGCGCTAAAATGCAAATTCAAATTTAAAATTGCGGAAATAATGGACGACGATGCCGGACGCAATTACGAAGTTGAATTCGTCGAAATTCCGTTGTTGTAGTATTTCCACGAAAAAGGCGATTTTATTTTATGGAAGTGTTCTTCCTTAGTTCCGACTGTTGCAACAACTTTTGCAAAATTCATAAAATAAACGCCAAAATTTATTAAAATATTTTGCGTAGCGATGCGGCGAAGCCACTTTGCCTTCATCGTTGCGCGACCATAGTACAGGCCGCGGCACTTGGTCGTTGTTGTTGCAGCATTTTAGCGCTCATTCAGTGCGGCGGAATTTCCGGGAAATTCTTTCGGTTGACTACCGTTCGCAATCGAAAAATTGTATGCCAATGCAAAATTTGAATAAAAAATATTGAATAGCAACCAGTGGAAAAAATGCGGTTAACCAGTCATTGTTGGTCCTGCTTGTTTGTTATTGTTGTTCTGAGTTGGTGCTTGAAGCGATGCTCCGTTAGACCTGTACAATTTGCAGCCCAAGTATATTTCCGAGTGCCCACTTGATTTTGCAAAATTTTTACAGGCGCACAAAAAACTGTAAGCAGAAAAAAATAAGAAACAAATTAAATTTTAGTTTGAAAATCGATTGTGCTTAGTATTGTAGCTATGTAAAACAGTAAATTAATTTCGTAACCAAGTTTAAATACCGAAATATTTATATTAAATCGAGTTGAAAATAGTCTGAACCACTAAATCCACTTCGGTGCTCAACTTGACTGTTGGACTGCAATTTGCTAAAAATAGACGTATACGAAATTAAAAACTTTTTTATGCCATTATTTATTGTCAGCAATTTATCAAATTTAAGCGCACATTTCGCCACAGCACACACTCCATCCAGCGATGTATAATCCATAAGCCGGCGTTGCATGATTCCAGACAACACTCGTTCCGTACCCTACATCGAGCTACCTTACCCGCCGCCTCCTCGACAATAGAAAACACCTTCCTTTCGTTTAGCATTTCACGACTTAATGACTCTGCTGGGATTAATATGACTAATGGTTTTTGGTTTGGTCTTTTTTTTTTTTTTGTTTGATATCCGCTTTCGGAATTCGTAATTTTCGTGCGTATGTGTTTTGAATTGTTAGTTTTCGAATGTTTTTCATATGTCTACAAAACTTGGTTACGATATGAAGGCGAGTAGTCTGAATGATCTGCACTGAAAGGAAAAATGTCTTGCTTAGATGTTTTTATGAAAAAAAGTTTGTATATCCGAGTTTTCGTTGGAAAAATTAGTCTGTATTGTTTTCTTTTTCCGATAGAAACTTATGATATTTATAGTTCGAAATGGAAAATACGATAATCTCAGAGTAATGTTTTTTTTATTCTGTAATAGAATCGTTTTTCTTTCATTCGTTAGAAATACTTTGCAAAAAGATATCGTGTACATTATCCTTAATTTGTAAAATAAAGCTTGCAACTTGACTATACATCATGGTGTATAGTATAAGTTGCATCAGTGTAGATAAATACATACAAACAAACAAATTTTTTTGCGTGATTTGTGCATTTGCTTTTTTGACTGATTCGTGCACTTTGGGTTTTGATTGCTTTCGTAGTGAACTTTTTAATTGGCTGCCATTTGTGATTTACGGTTTCGATTGGAACGCCAAAAAGAGTTCTTAATTTCGGTTCGTATTAAAAGGCACTTAAGGAATGGCTTTATGGACAAATAATAAACATGTTTACCTATAAAGTGCAACTGAAATTCAGCTTAAAAGCGTAAAACCCAACATGGAAAAGCCTAATTGAGTTGCATCATAGCCAAAGCAACTCTTGTGATTTTACTATCGAATTCTAATAACGAACAATTAAGATCACCGATTAAGGAAACCCTTTACCTAACCTATAAAGCATCGACACTTTTGTTATTTTTTACTTGTCTGTCCGTCTTTCGTTTAATAAGAGGATGAATTCATTTCCGCCGCACTTCATTCTATTCTGTTATTTGAAAGAACACCTGACATTTGCACACAACAAAGCAGACACTTCAAGAAACAAGCGAACATTAACTGAAAAAAAAGATAAAAAAAAAGCCAGTGCTTTGACACGCACATTTTTACGTCCTTGACAGGAACTTCAACAACGATAATACAAATTAGACACCGTTTGACCGTCATTAATACTTATCGACATGTTTGCTCATCACCTTTAGTGGGCCAAGCTCCTAAGCAGCACCGCCTGTCATGTGTTTCTAATGATGAGCGCTTGTCACGTTATGGTACTCACATTAAGATTATATTTTGCTCAATAATGAATTCATAATGATTATCTTTGTATTATGAATACATAACAAATTATCTGTTATATATGGTCAGAACATGTTGTGATTATAACCCCATGATGATCATTTAATGACCATAATAAGTCAATCAACATAAAATAATAAATTATAGTTTTGGTTAAAAGTGTGAACATAATATTAATATTATCATATCGGATATTATAATAAAAGTTCATGTAATCTTTTCTGACGGTCCTATGTATTATGTAATGGTGACCACATAATACTTATTCAAATGATTAAATATGAACCTAAACGTGTTTGCCCATCACTATGCCAACAATGTCACACACCCAACAGTTTGATCTTTATTCTGACTTAATAGCATACTTTGGGGCGCACTTTCTCGCCCAAAATGTGACGAGGACGGACAAGCGACTGGATGTGCGGACGGACAAATAGACGGAAGTGCAGGGGAAAACATGACGTACACACGATTGTAAATCACACTTATTTATCAGAGACATCAGGCAGGAAAATTAATTAACGGCAACATTGACACTTGAATTTGATAGACAAACTTACAGACTAACACACAAACAGTCAGACGGACAGACAAAAAGATAGACACTGCCCAAACGAGACAGTAAGATAGCACGTGAATGTACAAGTTTGAATTTGTGTGCGTACAAGTTGGAGAGAAGATTGTGCGTCTGCGGACGGAAGCACTTAAGTGTTTGTTTGTTTGTTTGTTTGTTTGTTTGTTTGTTTGCAAATATCTCGCAACGTTCGAATGTCGGTTGTGGCGAGTTTATTGACTGTGGCTTAATTGCTCACATCCTTTTGACAAAGAGGACAGACCTTCTTTATTGTTATTTGAGAGTGACTCAATTCTTTTCATAAGAGAAAAGAAAAACATTGAAAAGGAAAACGAAGCTAATAAGCTGCTTGGGACTTTCAAACCTTCGAACAGTTGAAGCAAGGATAACCAGCTTCTTTATGTAAACAGTCATTAAGTAGCTAACTAGAATTTAAAATGAAAACATTGAATTGGAGATATTACAAAAAAATGTTTGTTTATTTTACATAAATAACAATTTTATATAACATTGCATATTCTTATGTTAAGCCTACACAAAGTTGAGTATCCCTGGCGAATATAATATACATAAAAAAATTTGTGTTGGTGTTGAAAAATAAAAAGTTTGTTATTTTACCTGAAAACTCTGAGTTGCAACCACTCCCATTGCAACTCAGAGTTTTATACATTTTCATTTTTTTTGTAAAATATATTTTTTGTATACTAACATTTCTAAGGCAATCTCTAAAAGTGTTTCAAGAAAAAAATAACAAACCTAACACTTATTATTAAAATCGCTACGTAAGCTTAATCATGGATGTAATTAGCTGATTTTTTCTTGAGAAATGGCTTTGCCCTTTGAGTACTTAGAGGTGGCAGTTGCATTTGTTGCATTCATATATCAATTTTAGCAATTTGTTAAGTCACAGATCCAAACCCTTTTTATAACAAAAGAAACAACATCGACTTGGAATATTGTGGTTTGAATGTTTTGCTCACATGAGCCATGGGAGCAATTTGCTCAATTTAAACTTACAACATGCAAAACTTCACTTACATAAATACACTTGCAATTAGCTTGCCTTGTCCTGATTTGCTACCTGTTTTCGAAAATTTCTTTGTGTCGTGACTACTACAATCAACAACAACAACAAAAACAACCACAACAAAAGTTCAAAAAAAAAAAAAACAGAACTGAACGTTACAACCGCACAACAAGTGGTCACTTAAGCGCACTTGCTAATTGTTTCTGTTCTGGTACTCAGTCCCACGTCCAACCATCCAGCGTGCACATTAGCCTGTTTCTTATTTCATAACTTGGAAAACATTTTCGTTAGTTTAAGATCAAAACCATATTAGATCCGAAGTAAATGATTTGAAGTTTTTGAAAATAACATTCACAAAATAAAGTTCGAGTTAATTTTAATTTGTTTTACAATGTAAATTTAACATGACCGATGTAAAATTAATCAATTAAGCAATATACATTGACTATTCAATAGGGTACTCTTTATTGGAAGGGAGGTCATCTCTCAAGAAACTATTAGTGCATTAAGGGGTCTCTTAACAAATAAAAAATAGGCTGGTTTATAGCACTTGTCGATTTCGAAGCCTACAATGATTTCATGGACTTGGTCATTCAACGTGCATATGCCTCCCTGCCCAAGGTGGCGCGTAATTGTGTTCGACAAGTCGTTGTGCATTGCCTCATTTTGTAACTACGGCCTTGTGCTATGGAACTGAGACTTGTGTGGGGCAACTCGTGCAACCAGCCTAATGTAGTTTCATATTAAATGCTAATAAAGCCACAAGCATCCGGCAATGTTAAAGCAAAAGTGGAGGTAATTGAAAGGCGAATGGAAGGACTGCCAAGGACCGAGTTGCTGCCTTCGAATTTTTCGTTTTAACGGCACATTGGGAATTGTTAAAGTGCAAAAATTGAATTAACCGTTACGAGCAGCATTTGTATAAAAAGCAACAACAAAAACAACAAGAAAAGTACAGCGTTGTTAGAGACTGTGCAAGGAAACCTCGTTCTGAGTTGTTGCTGTCGTCAAGAATGTTGCAGATAAGGTTGACAGAGTATTTCCAACGTCGCCTTAACCTTTCGTACTTATAACTAGCCTTGTTTGTGTTCATCTACAATTTTCTGCTTTGGTTTTCAATTACCCGTCCAGAACAGAACAGAGCAGAGCACAGTAGAGCAGATGTCAATGTCGTTGAACGTTAATATCGAAGCAGCGCTAAGTTTGTCCTTTGACGTAGTATTCTTATCCATATCCGTATCCATGTCATTGTTGCGCCGCGTGCGGTGTTTTGTCCGTGTCAATTTAGGCGTGTTGTTTCAGTCGGCCATGTTTACTGCGCCATAAAGTCTACGCCGACTGAGAGATCTCAAATTGTGTGGTGGGCGGTGGGAGCGTGTTGAATTAAATTAAGTGTGAACAAGATGATAATTGACAATAACTGCACGTAGTATAGCAAATATTGATAGAAAGGTCAAGCTCAATAAAGCGCACGAACAATGGAGAGGAACGCAATCAATGTTAGTTACTGCAACGACTAAGAAATTCTATTTTAGCTGGGAATTTAGAATTGCATTTCTGGCTTCTTGCTTCTTGATACAGCGAGTGAGGTACGCGTTTAAAATATTAAATATTTACATCTTTGATTCTCAGAATAAATCCGGCATTGCTGGACTGAAATTTCATGGATATTTTTTTAGTTTTAAAAGATTCACAAAACTGCATTGGTTAGTTCGATGGTAAAACAAGAACCTGAATATACAAGACGCTGCTGAAGTTGATATTTAGTGTTTGCTAACCTTCGCATTGAAGCTGCCAACTCACTTTTACCAGGAGCTTCAACCGCAAAACCAACCGAAATGAAATACAGTTGCGTATGTTGCACGTTTGTCACTTGAGCTCGTCCGACGCACTTGCATGTTTTGCTCCAAAACCAAAAGTAGTTGTAGTTGCTGGGTGGAATATTTTTCTCTCGCAGCAACAAAATAAGCAAACACGCAGATAAAACACCGAAATTTATGTCTGCGCACATTTTACGGTTCTCCACGCTATTAACTGTAATTTTTCGTTTGTGTTTTTGTTGTTCGTTGTTTTTTTGTAGTTGCCATGTTCGAGTTGTTTGGGTACAAAAACATGTTGATGGCGTAATTGTTGGAGTTTTGCGGATGGATTGTGCTGTGCGAGTGTGCGTGCGTGTGAGTGTGTAGCGCGCGATTTTCCGAAATTTGTTGCCATCACTTAATACCGGGAAATTCGCAGAGACACACCCACGTGACAATTAATCATGTGTGCGCTTTTCCACATAAACAAAAACAGAAACAACAGCAACAGAACAGCAACAATATATACAACAAACACATGTAAAACCGCAATATGAAGCCCATATAGAATAGTTAGCTGCTTCTTACCTTGATTTTATTTTTATTTTATTTATTATATTTTACTATTCTCGTATTTTACGAGGCATGAAGCATGTTTCCCGTACCACAAACGAGTTGCTCCTACTACAAGCCACGTCTTGTTTGTTTGTTTGTCATGCGGCAAGGTCTGCAATGCAAACGCCCGCTCTACATCAATCCAGCCATTCAAACTAGACTAACACAGCTCAGAGTCGAAGAATAAAATAAAAGCAAAAGTAAAAGTAAAACATTAAGCAGCTTTTGTGCTTTAACCGCATTTTTCATATTTTAGTCTTTTTGTATTCTTTCCTTTTTCGTTTTGGGTTTTTTTCCGTCTTTTTGGCAACACATTTCACCCGTGTTCCTTGCTGCACGGACGTAATTAATCATTTAGCGGGTGGTGTGGCAGTAAAAGTAAAACTTTTGTGCTCTGTGCGCCAGCGTCTCATTTCCGCTTTTCAAATAATTTTGTTGTAGCGTCATGCTGGAGTTGTTGTTGCTGTTCACATGTTTTTCTTTCTTTTTTGTTGCTGCTGTTTTTGTTGTCGGTGCTTTTTGCTGCTATTGCGATTAATAAAAAATTCAACAACTAGATTGGCGCTTGTATTTTGCAAATTTTACGCTTAATGGCTAAGTTTGGCAACAACAACAACAACAGCAACAAAAACGAAATGCTGTGTAACACGATGAGTGCAGTTATGCGGCGCTAGTCACGCCTCTTTTTCCATTGTTATTGTTGTTGTTGTGCGTTTCTGTCGCACCCAAAAATTGTACAACAAATTTTGTTTAATTTAATGTGAGATATTTCAAAGGGGAGTGGAATTGTATAAAAGAAAAAATTTAACACGGAGACTTTCGTATCATAAATATTATGAACAAGTCATTGAGACAGTCTTTTGCTGCTTCCGTCCTCAAGGATCGATATAAGATTTAAGATATTCACAATATTTAGTACAAAAGCAAATGTACAAATGTATATTCGAAAATTCCATTGTCATATTAATAAACATTACGGTTCATTTTATAAACACTCAAATAATTCAGAACTTTCACTGTGCGATTTAAAACAATCGCTTTCAATTTTAATTATTTCCTCTTAAAAAAATAAATTATCTTAAATCCCAAACAACAACGAGAAAAAATGCCCATTGATTTATTTTCATTTGAATAGAACTTTGTACTACAATAAAATTAAATGTAATTTCATTTCATTTTATTTCAGCAGCAGCAGCAGCCAAATAATGTTGGGCTGACTTGCCTTCGCAAAGCTGCCTGCTACGGCTACTGCTCCGGCTGCACGAGTGCGGAACGTTGAACATTTTACTTTTACATTTCCATGTTGCACACAAAGAGTAAAATTAAATTTTCATTTTCATCGGCAACACCTTCAATAGGGGCGGTCGATTCTTGTTGTTGTTGCTGCTGCCGCTGCTGTTGTTACCAGTCAGCCAGTGCTGCCGGCTTGTGTTTTTTTCCCCGGAAAACTCTAAATGCAAATTTCATTTTTAAATAAAACACGGAGAGACTTTGACTACTCCAATGCTCTGCTCTGCTCAGCTCAGCTCAACTCAAGAATTTCAATTCAATTTGATTGTAGCGGCAACAGACAAAAGAGTTGCAAGCGAGCGACGCAGGCGGAGATGTATGGGTAAGACCGCACCGCACTGCACCTCACCATACGCTGCCAGACTGACTGTCCTTCGAGCACTTGTACTATACGCTCTATCTATGCCGCTTACGATTTTAAACTAAATTAAACACGTTTTACAAACAAAATGTAAAGAAAATAAATGTAGAAAAATAAACAAATTTAAATGAAATCGAATGGAATGGAGTAAATAATTTTTTTCTATAAGTCGAAAACTTATAGAAAATACAAAATAAACGCAGGATGAGTATAAAATATAAGTGTGCAAAACTTGAAGCAGATGTGATCGGTTGTAAGATGCACAATTGATTAGAACTCTCACTGCGGGTGTACCCGTATTATGGATTCATACTAAAACGATTTAGTATAGCCAAAATTTGATTTTGCTGAAAAGTACTCCTCAATCTTAAATCTTTTGAAAGACCGGGATATGACCTTCTAAACCATTTTTAGTAAGGTTCTCAAATACCAACAGTTATGTTACTTATTTTAAATACACATTTTTATTTCCTTGTATATCTTCTAAATCATATTTTTCATTAAACCAGAAAAAAATCGCATCGCATCATAAAAATGTTTTATGACAATTTACCATCGTTTACAAAACAAAAGAAGATATTTACAGAATCAAACTGCCAACAACAAAAGATAAACAAACAAACGAAAAATGTATATCGCTCAATTTAGAATCAATAATAAATTATGGGGCTCCTCATTAGCCGCAGAGTATGAAACAATAAAAAAAAAAAACACATACATACAAAAAACATCAAGCCAAACAACAAACAACCTCAACGATATACAAACGACAAATTGTTGCTGCCTGTCGCCGATTCTGAGTTATTGCCTCGAAAGCGGCTTGGGCGAAAAATTCATTCATACGCAATCTTGCCACATCGGCGAACAGATGCGTTACCGCTTAACTTTTTTTGGTTTTAGTGTTTGTGGCATGCGATAATAAAATTATGCCGCCAAAATTTCAAACGGAAAATTATGAAATATGAAAGACCCAAACCAGCAACAACAACAACAATAACGACAAACAAACGCGGGTCGTAAATCGTAAATTAGAATTGATTTGTGGCTATATCGATGTCAATGCGGTCGGTCGTTTGCTGCTGGTGTTTGGTTTTCTCTCTCTTGTTGGTGTTGCTGCTGTCGTTGTCGTTGTTGTTGTTGTTGTTGTTGTCGTTGTTGTTGTTGTTGTAATGCGTAAACCACATTTTGCCAATTGGATTGTAATCAGCAACACAAATTGTTGTTGGCGCGATTAGAGAAAGGCTATAAAAAATGGTTTCAAACAATATAGCTTAAATCACAATATAAGCGCATTGGTATTACTCTTTTTGGAACATAAAATCGTCAAGGTCGCCACTGGTGTGGCTTTGCATATTTACGGGGGCATGGTTTTAAAGATATTCTGTTACGTTCCCATAGAAGAATTAAAAAAATTATTAAATAAAACAACACGCATCCATATAAAACCGCGTGTTCACACGAGACCATTTGGCTGTCATAACACGAAATGCGTTACGCCCATTAGTTTAGTTGCGAGGCCGCCAAACATTGTTAAAGTCTGCTTAACGGTTTGGTTTGCAACCCTGTTGAATTGCTCCTCCGGGTGTCCTAATTATAATTGATTTGTGCCATTCAAGAGGCGGCTCAACAGCGCGTCTGCAAGCCTGGTTCCCATCTCGGGATTTTGTTGTCGTTGTCGTTTCTGTTGTTGTTGTTGTTGTTAATGCGATGTGCGGCATTTAACACAACTTCATTGCGGCATTAACGGCACATTAACAGCAGCGACATGACACGACACACGAACTCACTTAAGTGTCCTCCGCCCGCATGTGTCATTTTAGTCGCGAATTGTCGCCGCGCTGTCTTCAGGGAAAGTGTTGTCTGTTAAGTTGTTTTTTGAACACTGCCAACTTTGGCGGTGCTTGGTTTAGAAGATCATAAAAATTAAAGCGCTTTGATATGTTACTATTAATTCTCAAGGTTCGCTGCGGTTTACTTGTGAAACAGATATATTAACCTCTATGAATTGTAAGATGAAGTACTTAAAGAAGTAGGTTATTATCGAAATTATATTTTCCTATTATTGTTTCGGGAAAATTCTTTCATTTTTCGGGAAAATGGTACTCCGTGCACCGTTGCAAAATACTTCGAAAAGTATTAAAATTAAATTGAGAAAATTGTTTGAAAGCCGCAGCTGCAAATGTGGCAAGTTTTTCTGATACTGTTTTACTCTTTTTCGTCCTTCCTGGCTTCCCATTTTTATTCTTTTTCAACTCGCAACAAAACATGTTTGATTGCGGTCATAATAGAATCTTCTTTATTTCAATAGAATTTATCTTATTTGGTGCGCATGTTACATCCAGTGACTGGACAGACTGGCCTATTTCAAAAAATGCAACTTTCGAAAAAAGTAGTTTAATAAAGTTTTTTGATTTTCTTACACTTTTTATTTGATGCAAGTTTTGTCAAGTAAAAAGTTACTACATTTTGTTGTTTTGATTTTATCTTTGTTGACAAATAAAAAAATATTATTGCAAACTAATAATAACTAACAATAATAACAGCAATTATACTAAACATTAAATTTCTACTTAATCGAAATTTGTCAGCAAGTTAAAAGTCGTCGATTTTAATACTTGGATAATTATCAACATCCACCGACTGGTTAGAAGATTTTTGACTAGCTAGATGGGAGTAATTTTTTTCAATTTGGAAGGATTGGTTTCTAACAACCAAAAAAATAAAATGTTTCATAGTTTGTAGTAAAACTAAACTTTACTGCCCGGGTTCCGCTGGTTGATACTAATGGATGTCGATTTTTTGGCCGAAGATTAACAGAAAGTTTTCTATACCCTTGAGGAGGTTGTTGCTTGTTACAACAAAAAATCTCACGGAAGCAAAAGTTGACGACTAGTTGTGTGGAAAGTTTAAATTTGAAAATTTCGTCGCAACTGTCAAAGTTTTTGATACAAAATACAAAAGATTTGTTAAGAAGAAGCGTATGAAGGAAAAACTTAAAAATCGGTAGATTTAAAATTTTCTTTTTTTGTCACCCTTTATTTAACTAATGGAAAAAATATTAGAAACACTTTTCATGGAAAGAAAAAGATAAATAAATTTTTTCCGCATAAGTTTTAAAATTTATTCAGCAGCCGTAATCATCACTTATCAGACCGACCAACCGTTGAAATTTATCAATTTTATCAATTACTCAACATATGCGCCAACAACTTTATTTCCCCATACAAGGCAGACAGACAGACAGAAAGACGTCGTTTCGTGCCTTGTAGCGCTCGAACGCATATTGTTAATACCGTCAAAGTGACCTATAATCTCCAACTTATTATGCTGATTAGAAAAAAATAAAGGAGAAGAAAAAAACAACCGAAACATGCCGCACAAAAATAGAGACCTTCTCTAAACTCCATAAAATATCAAATAAAATACCATCAATTTTCAAACGAAATTTTCTCACCAAGAAAAGAAATTTAAATATTTATGTCGGTTTAACGGCGACAAAAAAAAAGGATCAAATCCATCTAAAAGAAAATTTATATAAATAAAGAAAAAAGTATAAAAAGCACATATACACCGAAAGATAGACAGACGGACAGACGGGCGGGCGAACAAACACACAACGTTCGCCTAAACCAATCGACCTTATCAATGTTTTGCATGCAAACAACACAAACACCCTTTTTTCAGCAAAATGGCAACTCTGTTGGCGTGTTGTCTGGCAGGAAACGAGCAGCAGCAGCATCAGCAGCAGCTGCTGCCGCTGTCGGCGTCATCGTTTTCGTCATCGTTGGCATGGCATCGTTGTCGCTCCTGCGAAATCCTTTCGATTTATATGCGCTTAGGGAGAGCTCAGCAGACCGGATATAGCGGAAAACAGCGAAAATTTGTTTAACTTTTTTTTTTGATTTTTTCGGTTGTTCATGGAAACGTTGTCATCGTATTGCTCAAATATTTATTTTGTTAGTTTTAATAAATTTATGCGGAATTGTGTTTTGTTGTTTGTTTTTATTGGCAATTATTGCATTTTTGATTGACGATTATGACGCGGGCGAGTGTTAATCGAACAAACGAACGAACGAACAAACAACATTGAAAAATGCCATTTATGTAAATTTGATAACCCGCTTATTTTATTGTTATTGTTATTTGTTCATGTTTTTTTTTAGGATTGCAGATAATAGAATTCCGTCTACAAATATTGAATTTAGTTGTTAGTTATAAAGAGTTATCAGAAAATTCCAGAAAATGTCCATTGTTGTAATACCATTTCGATTCTGGTTAATTGAACTACCTTAAATGTACGATTATAATTTTCGGGGCAATTGTTTAGGAAAGCTTTTAGTATGTAGTGTGTAAATCAGCATATTTTAGCTACTAGCCAAGTTTACAAAAGCAAAAGAGGGAAGCATCCCCTACATTCCAAAGGGCATTGTTCATGTAAAAGGAATGCCTATTGTTACTCTATTGCTGAAATTTTCCTGTTGGGATATAATGGAGTAAACACTTTTAAAACTTCACCTTTTGCGTGTTGTGAACTGAATGATTTAGCACAAAGTTAATGAAACAGTTGATTGCATATATTCACAAGAAACCAACGAAAATGATTTGAACAAATTTTCAATGCTGACGCATCTAAAATTTCTGTTTTTATTTGTTTGTTCTTTTTTTGACATTAGCAGACAGCATAAAATCCAATCAGAACATAACAGAACAGAACAACGTGGCCCAGAGGCAGTTTGTGGCCAACGTCAAAAACAGCAGAAAAATATTCAGATTGTCATCACATCAACGACAACATAAAACATCAGCAATATACCACATTGCAAGGAAAGGTAATCAAACTAAGAGAAGACTCAATTATTTTTAAAGAACAAGAGTTTGGTTATATTTTAAAGACCACAACTTAAATGTTAGTTCATGGTCATTAATGTTTATTTGTAAATATAATTTTGTTTGACCTTTCTAAGTTTTTACCAGAATAAATATACAATATTGTTTAATCCCAATTAATGCAATTCAAACAATTAATAATATCTTCGAAACCGTTCGCTGAATTTTGAAATATGAGATGTCATATTAAAAAGTCAAATAAGCAGAAATATAAAACAGAAACGAATTTTGATATATGTTACAATTTTTTTATTAATTCGTCATTCTCCGCCACAGCTCTTTGAAGATTTTTACAGTTTTTATTAATTACATATTTCAGGGATTTTGTTTTAAATTGTCTACTGAATTGCATTCATCGTAATTATGAAAAGTAAATCCTATTATTAAGAAAATTCAAACGTTTAAAGCAATTCACATAAACTCGTACGCCCACTTGGGTTGCGTACATAAGCCCCCCCCCCCGTCCACCCTTTTGAATGGGAATTTTCGCCTTTGTTGGTAATGTGGTATTTTAATCTCACATTCAATACGAATGTAATCGCTTGTGTCTGTGCGAAAATTTTTTAAAGAAATTCAATTAAAATTTTAATCGCATACGTCGCACATACACAGATACACAGATACACAGATACAGACACAGATAAATACAGGATACGGGACACAGAACGGCGTTTAATTACGATGACAGTTTAATTTTTGAAAGCCTTCGTTACGCTTAACTATAATTTACACATACACACACACACAACACCCACACAAGTGCATTTATTCTCATAAATATTTATTTGCTTCGCATCATCAATAAAACACGGAGAGAATGCATTTTTTATTTATGAGTGTGTGTGCGTGAAACAATGCATGATTGGAAAAATTAAAAAAAAAAAAAAGAAAAAGAGAAAAAAATGCAAAAAATAAAATAATGAGAAAATCCAACACTGGCTGGCGTTGTTAAGTACATTAAGCGTCCTTTGATGCTGACAATTATGATAATGACGACGGCGAGAGATGGCAAACGATAGCAAAAATAACAAAAACAACAAAAAAGTGCCAGCAAAAATCCATCTTTGGCATGTCATGTAGGTATAAATGTGAGCTTCATTAGTATAAGTGGAGTGTGCATGTGCGTAGCAGAAAAAATATCACAAAGCAAATTACAAGCACAACAACAAAAAAATTTTGTAATTATTAAAAGTTTGAAAAATTAAGTTACTCAGATAATAATTTAAATGAAGATTTTAATTTTTGCATTTGTTTATTAAATTGATAAAAATCTCATTTTAACTCAAGAACATTTTTATCAAAGAAAAAATTAACTGTATAAATAAAATCTGAAGTAATGATTGTGACTTAATCAACTTTAAAATTCAGTCTAATTAAATATTTTGTCTGGCTACGCCTCTGGATGTGGATGTGCGTGTAGACATGCATTTGTGCGTGCATATGTGGGCGTTTGTATGCACGTACAAGTACATACATATGTGGGCCTGTGTGTATGTGTCTGTGTTTGGTGTTTGTAGTTTAGATTCTGCTTTTGCTGCTTTGTCCTTTTGCCCGTTCGTCGGTATCTTTATGCCACTCGCATGCCACACTTCATGCATTTTTTATTGTTTGCTCTTGGCTTTGTCCTTTGCCACACGAAAACAAAAACCAATTTTGCACTGTGTTTGTTATTATTTTTGTTGTAGGTTGTATTTGTATTTGTTGTTGTTATTAGACAATGAAACCAAGATCAGCTGAAACGAACCGCAATGCAATCAAGGAAATTCCCTTTGAATTATTGCAGCACGACAGACAAGCTGAGGCAGACATTCTCCATCTCCAAATAATGACAATAAAAACATTTTTTTTGTTTTGTTTTGTTTTGTTTTATCGTCGATGATGACGTTTCGTTTTGTTTCGTTTTGTTTTGTTTAGTTTTGCAAATTTCTTTTTGAGTTATTTCTAAACTGCAAATTGCCAAAATACTCAACAAATAAACGTTCTTTTGCCGCTTGGCTAATACAGACAAAACAACAATTGTATGCGGTAGTTGTATATGTGAAAACTCCACACTCAAAGAAAAATGTTTTGAAAAAAGAAAAGAGCTTTAAAAAATTTGGGATTTTCTGTTCTAATTTTAAAGGGCCAAATAAAGATAGAACTTAAGTCCAGTATATTATGGCAAAGAACACAAGTTCTTAATTCAAAATATACATAAAAAATTTTAAGAGGATTAACCAAACTAGACCCATTATTTCCTCATAGCTACATCGCGCGTAAGATTGATCTTGATTCGTGTCCTAAACTGTTCATCCTCCGAATCAAATATTTTCAAATTATGACTCGGCCCAGCAATTTAAAATAAATAAACCAAAATGGTAACATTTAATGTGGGATCTGATGTTTCCTTCCTTTAATCGGTCATAAACTAAAGAATATTTATTCTGCCATCAGAATTGGCCATTAAATGGTTTATTCATAGATATGTATACAAATTACAAAATCATGTTTGAAAGTTCTTTTTTACCATTATTTTTAAAATGTTACAATATCATTTCAAGTTGAAATTGTTAACCGAACGTTCGAATATTTCATTGGTGAAAATAAAAGAATTAACTTGCCTTTTTCTTCAAGTGTAGAGCCGTCGTTTGTATCCTCAATTTTAAGTACGGGCAAAATTGTTTTTATTTCCACAGTAAACAAAATTCAATATTCAAAATTTTGTATTTATTTAATATTTTTAACTGCACTTTATTTCAATAAAACAAAACAAACAAAAACACTTTAGCGTAGCCAGATTCGGTTTATCATTTGACGATTACCCCAAACGACCGTTACGAATTTAAATGTTTATAGTTACAATTCGCACACCTCACCTCGCCGTACCGCGTCGCAAAATATTTAAGAAGTCGCCAAATTTCAATCGACCGCCAAAATGAAAGTTTTTCCTTTTTTATAATTTTGTTTGGAAAACAATTTTAGTTTTTTTTTCTCACAATTGTAAGTACAGAAGTTGTTTTAGTTTAATTTATTATTAACCTTTTTTGTTATTGTTTTAAGTGTGAATTTGTGAATTTAATTAAGTTCACTTTAGACGCTGTGAAAGCGTTGCGCTTCCGCTAAACCGTTTTCGTTCGCCGTCGAGAAGGAACTGATTCGTTCGTCGTTTGTTTCTTTCGGTCGGTCGGTCATGTTTCGATTCGTTGAGGCGCTTTCCAGTGCCGAAATGCATTTCTTTCCAGCGACGAAATGTAGGTGGGTGGGTGGTTGGGTGGTTAGGCAGAAATAGATGCAAGCAAACAGAGCGAGCGCCACGTCGGCTGATAAGAATGAAATATTCGCGTGTGGTGAGTGAGTTACGAGTAGCGAACAGCTGATTGGATTAGATTAGAGTGGGATAGGGAATGGCTACATGGCGCGTTCTGAAAAGCGTAAAAAAGAGTTGCCGAGTTAAAGGTATGGGCACAAAACAAAAATATAAAAGTATTATCAAAATTAAAATAACAAAGTTTAAGTCTTGATCATTTTTAAAATTGTTTGCATCTTTAATTGCTTTCATTAATAGAAAAAAAAAGAATTAATACCTCAAATGTTTTGATTTTTTTTTTTTAATCGGAGCAAGAATTAAAAAAAATTGATTTTTTGGTAGTGTTAATTTGATGTACTTTCATTTGCAAACAGTAAAGCACTACCATTTCTACTACTAATTTCCTACATAAGCTTCGCGCATGCTCCACAAAGCACCCGCCACGTTCCTCTTCTTCGGGTGCTCAGGCTGGAATGGTTTTTCACAACAAAATGTTAAGTTAAACTGTTGCTTGTGGCACAATGGCATACTGACTCCATTTCATTACCATTTCTACCACCGAAGGCATAAGACGCTAGCGCCACGCTTGTTTTTCGTTTTTAAGCCGAGCGAAGGCCGCGCTCTGTCGCTTTGTATGCAGCATTCAAACTTCGCAACGCAGTTGGAATGGTTTCTAAAATTATTGGGTTAATTTTTATTGGGACAGTTTTAAATAAAATGAGAACATTTCAATCAAATAATGATAACTCAAGTTAAACTAATTTAAAGTTTAAATGATTTTACTCGATTTTTGGACTTTCTGAGGTATGAGTAACATTTATTTATCTTTATTTTGTAATTAATTCACAAAAGTGGTACAAACAAATAAATATTTTATTTTTTACTAAGTTTCAATCACAATTTAATAAATATTCGGTTATTTATTTTGGCAAAAACGCTTTGAGTATTTTGCTCGCACGATTTGTAAAATGCTTAAATTGAATATTTTAGTTGTACAATCAAATTGCGGTTTTAGCCTAAACAACATTCACAATGCATTTACTAAAACAACAACAATAACAACAAATTGCTTGTGCGGTATGCAAAATTCTGCTTTAGCATATCTTTAGGGATATATTTGCACTGTACTTGTGTATATCAGCCCAGCAGAAAATTGCACTAACTCTCAACAGTTCAGCATTATAATCAAATGCGAATCAGTCACACAAAAAATGCATTTCATACATATATCAACTATGGATTAAGGTATTCTTTATGTGGCAAACATAACTTTGAGTTCAAAATCTTTCAAAAAAGTGGTAAAAGCGTTTCAGACCATCGATACTTAAGGAAATGTCAAAAGTAAAATATCAGCTTTGGAATAAAAACGAAGAACACTTTTTAGCTCTGAAATGTTATACTTTTTCATGCTGGGACATACAACTGCAAGCAGACATATAAACACAACCATGCACAAGAGGATGTCTCTTAAATTTTTCACAATTTATTTGATTGTTAAAATTTCCACTCGTACAATTTTATGAATAAATATTTTAATGTATCGTTTTCATTCAGGGTTTACTTTCTATTTTCGTTTTAACTCTATTCATTTAGCTTTGGTAACGAATTTTTGGAACTAAATAAATTTTCGATATTGATTTTAAATTTAATTTAAGCTGGTAACGTTAAGAGTCGATTTTATGTAGTAAAAATGTCGGTTTTTTTTCCGTGAATACATGTTAGAAACACCCTAATATACATTCAAGATATACAAAAGGCCAACCAACCAACCAACCTGACCGCTCTGGCACAAAAAAATTAGAAATGGTGAAGTTATGAAAGAGGAGGTCGAAAGGGACGGACTTCACTGCTGTGAGCAAATACAGACTCTGCTGGATAATAACTGTGCAAGAAATACTGAAATACTTCTTAAGCTGCAATCGGAGCGCATAGTTGTGCAGAAAATTGAATTGAGAAAAAAAAATTACAACAAAGTCAAAGGCGAATTTCGCTGAAAGACAAATAAGAAAAAGTCGAGCCGGAAAACAAAAGCTAAAATAGAATTTTTCGATTTATGTAGTTGGGATTGTATTTTGTATCTGCAAGATACGAGTACTTGTGCACGTCCGAAAGTCGTCGTCGTCATGCAACTAAAGAGGGCAGAGGTTTAGATGGCTGGTATCTTTAAGCTGTATTTTAGTGTAACTTATTTCATACTTCCTGGAAGTGTGGACCACCGAACGAACTTGAAATGCGCCTCGATGTGGTTTTCTGTTTCAGGTTTTGTAAAGTAAATAGCAAATTGAAACCGAAACTAAACTAAATGAAATGAAATGCCGAAAGATGTGGCTTTGTGGCTTCTCTCTTTCGTCTGCATCAGGAAATTTCTGTGAATGCGCTGAGGCGCTGTTTTTGCTGCGCTTTCCTTCTGTCTGTCTTTCTTTGTTCAGAATATACAAAAGGAATTTTGATATTAAAATTACGCGCTGAAAAGATGAAAGCAAATAACAGAAAAAGTAGAAGAAGAAGTAACGCCAGGCAGAAGGGAAAATAATGCGCTAATTATGTTGACATATTCCGGCAGGCAGCGCGGAGCGGAGCGGCGTGCCTCTTTATAATTTTTGCTTGTTTTTCATTAATTTGCATTTTGTGCACTCGGCAAATGTTTTTAGAATAAACTAATTTAATATACATTTTATTAAAGCTTTGTATTTTGTTATTGCGATACGAATATTCTCGCAATGAAGAAAATGATGAAGGGGAATCGGTGGCAGAAATACCTCTGAACTGTTTCATTTATTAAAAACACTTTTTCATAAAAATTCCGCAAAAACAAAAAAAAAATATTTTATGTTTTAATTGTAAAAAAATTTACAATTTTCGATTTAAACACGGATAAGTCAGTTTTTAGATTAAAAAGATATTATTAAATATTTGTTTAAAGTTTTAGAATTTGATTTTGGATTTCGTGTAGCTATAGCAAAATGGTCTGTCCAACTTTCGTTCACGGCCTAACCAAAATGACCATTCGAATTGACACACACAAATGCAAAAATCGTTCAATTTTCCTTTCGATCAAATTCACGTTTCACTTATTCAAATTCAATTCATTCCAAAAATGGGCAAACGCGCGGAAACGGAAATGAAAACATCACACGCCGTCGCGCTATTAGAATAAATTTGTGCTCAAGCACTTCCGGCAATTGCACCAAAAAGAAAGAAAGAACAACAACAAAAACAACATAAATTTGCGGCCTAAAAAGAATTTTTTTTGCTCTTGTATGCTGAATTCCAAATCAATTAAATTCGCTGTCGGGATTAAGAATAGCGAAAGCAAAATAAAAAAATAAAATTATTGCATGTAAAGATAGAAGGAGAGTGAAGTGAGGGAAGTGTTGTCGGGGAAATGTGCCATTTGGAAATTGTCACCGCACGTGCTCAGCATTTGCTGAGTTTTTCCAATTTTTCATTTTTGTTAAAATTCGTTTTCATGTTTTCATTTTTTCAATTTTGAGGCAGCGCCTACAACAGACTCACTCCACATTTCTATTCATTCATTTATTCATGCCACGCAAGGTCGCAAATACAATTTTAATCTAATTCAATTTCAAATGTGCCAACACGAAAATCACTAAAAATATTATTTCCAATTGAAGGCACTAAATAATGTACAAACTTGCACTTAGTACATTGTTGCATAGTTACTCCTCAATTAAAAATCTTAAAACGGAATTTATGTTAAATATGTATTTGTGATTTTAAGAATGAAGTCCTTGTGACGCTGTTTGACGGTAATAAAAATAGTAATTTAATGTAATGAAGAGCTCTCACAGCGATTTTAAATGTATTGAATACATTTTAAACATGTTCGGAAATATTAAAAATACATTGCAACTAAATTAATTGCTTTAAATAATGACAGCTATTAATAAATACTTGGCATTTTGGAGCACAACGCTTCAATGCTCCATTGACGCAATAAAAACGTAGAGCGTCGCTTATATGTGTTGATTTTATTATAATTATGTATGTATGTATGTATGTATGTATGTATGTATGTATGTATGTATGTATGTATGTATGTACATTTATTTATGCATATATATATATATTTATATTTATGACTCATTTAAAATATTTTAAATTGACAATTTTGACATTTGAATTAATTTCGCGTTTCGGTATTTATTTCGACAGGGAAAAGATGAAAAGCCATAAAAAAGCTGATAAAACTAAATTTTTAAATGTAAAAACTTAAAAAATACATCAGAATTTTTTTTGAATATTTCGCACGCCCGCTTTAAAAGTGGAACAACTTAAAAATCCAATCCAATCACAGAAATCATTTCATCAGCAAAGAAGCGCTTCAAATTTTGAAGCTATGCACATTTATATATCAAATGAAAACTACCGCGCCACGCCTTTTACAAAATAATGGCTCTAAAAATCACTCAAGTCAAAAATATAATTTTAATACTAAATCATTTTAGTGCGGCCAACTTTAATTACCTTAAAAGTGCTCATGTGGTGGCGTACTCGTATGCGGGGGCGTATGAGTAATTTCATGCGTAGACGCAACTTGAAGTGAAATTTTTCTGTATTCTTGGTAATTTTTCATTTTTTAATTACATTTCACTAATTATATTCATGTTCTCAGCGCTGACATATTTACGGTATTAAAACTTCCGGCGCCACGTCTCATTGCTGCGTCTTAACGTATGCGGTAATTTTATTAAGGCACTGCCGACGACTCTCGCGCGCGTAGACAAGCGAGCAAGGCGCACTCATTCAAAAATGTCTTAAAATGTTGGCTGGAATTTTACACACATTTTTTTTCTTAGCTCGTATTCGCTACGAGTCTTTTCATTGGGACTGCTGTGCCTTGGGCGCGCGTGCCTAACGCTTCCGTCTGTTAGAAAGTATATTTCTAAGATGGAAATGTTTAAATAGTAAATTAAATTTGAGAAAAAACTATCATACAAATTGAAAATTTAACATTAAAAATGTTCATTAATATGTGACAAAATAAACTTTAAATAAAATGTATTAATTTATTCAACATTTTTTTATTTGAAAATCACCGAAATTATTGTTGTAAAGTCAATTTAATATTAAAATAAAACGATTTTCTTTTAATATGCAAGCAGAAAAGTGTTGAAAAATTAACTTTTGTTATTTGACGAAACCCGGCCGCCACTTTTTCGCCAGAAACAACAAAAACAACAATTAAAAACGCCTTTATTATCCTTTGGCATTGGTTTTGCTCAGCACCCATTTTTTTCAGCCGTTGTTGTTGTTGCTGTTGTCCTTGTTCCGAGTGTTTGTTTTTGTTGGATGCAGTGAAGTGCGTGATTTGCATTTTAAAGCCTTTTTCGTCATTATTTTTGTTGTTTTTTTCGCGCGTTCTACAGCTATAAAAAATGATTGCTGTGTGAGCTGTACTGGGCCGGGCCGAGTCGGTGAAGTGTTTGATCCGGGAAACCTGTTGCAGCTGCCGCTCGCCCGCCGCACATATTTACATTTAATTTAAATTGTTTTATGAAAACTCTTTTTTGTTTTGCTTTTGTTTTGCTGGTGCGACTCCTCCTGCAGATTTTAATTTGGCCAAAAACTTCGTTGTGAAAAAAACCTTGAATAAAATCTGTTGCGCAATTTAATATGGAAACTTGTTTTTTTTTTTTGGATTTTTTTGTGCAGTTACCGTTCTCTAAATTTTTTACTTTGGCTTCTATTGCTTGTTAATGCTGGCAACTCTGGCATTTCCGGTTGACATTTTGTTTCATTAAAGTTGCAGCAGCACTGCATTTGCAGCGCATCCGCTACTGCCAAAATATATTAAAACGCGCATCGCACGCAATCGAGTCAGTTTTGGCCGCCGACAACGCGCTGCGCGAGCAATAAAAGACTAAAGTGACGGCAATCTGGCAGGCAAGCAGCATTAGGGTGGTCCTTAATAGAAGACTTGGAGTTGAAAATAACGATTACTATTTTTTTTTATATTAAATTCATTTTTAATTATTTTCAGGCGCCTTTTTTTAAATAATTTTTCATAGATTTTCTTACACAATTGTAAATATATAAATTCTGATCATATTTATTACAAAAGTGAGATCTGAGATATCCTCTCATAATTTATTCTAATTTCAATATGAATTTAAAAAAGTTATCCAACTAAAAACTGAATAATTCAGTTCATTTGTCGTGCAACTTTGCGCCAGCCTAATGCAACTTGGTTGCATTTATGCCAAGCGAGCGACCAGTCAAGCGGTTTTATTGAATACGAAAATGTGTGTGCTGCTGTTTTTACTATGTATGCATGTATGTATAAATGTGTGTGAGAGTGTTTGAGTGTTTGGCCAATATCCGTTCAAGTGTTGCCCAAACTGACAATGTTGTCCTTTGCTCTAATAAAGCTGCTCGTAATTTGCATTCGATTAATAAGTAAAGGTGAACCTTTTAATTGCATTCTGCAGTGAAGTGCGTTGAAATTGGTTACAATTTGAATAAATTAAATTCGGTACTTGTAACGATGCAAATTACAAATTGTAATTGTAATTTTAATTAGACCACGTTTGAATGTGAATTTGTGAATTTGTGCTTTTGTATTTCTTGTCCTTTTAAATATATAAATAGGTAATGCAAAAAGTATGTGAATTAAATTGAAATTTACTCGTATTTAAAATGTGTGCCCAAGAGCTCTCGAATGTCGGCAGGTGTTGGACAAGTGGGATTATACTTTTTATTTTTGTGTGTTATAAATGTTTGATGTGGGTTCATTATGCAAATGTCGGTAGCGCTAGACAAGCATTGTTATTGTCTGTCTAATAGTATATTTTTGTTAAGTATTTGAACCATTTTTTTTTTCAAGTATATAGAAAAAGTTTAAAGCAAATTCAATAATTAAACATTTTCTTGTTTAATTAAAGTAATAAATACAGCTGCTGTGTTTCAGTTCAAGCAAATGAAGAAATTCATCTTAAACTGAAATACTTTTGTCATTTTGAATATTTAACATTATAAGTTTAAGTACCAAGGAGCAATGCGCTCCATAATATTTTAGTTGCGTACGATACGGTTCTGCACGTTGCGGCAAAGTCCTTTTGCAAATATCTGCTTTACGAATTAAAAGTTTACCTTTCGCGACGTTTTTCTTTGCAGAGAACGCTTTTGTCCGGGCTTCGCTGTCGTCTGTCTGGCATTTGCAGTGATTCATTGTGCAAATACTCGCTTCCAGCAGTTAACTACTTGGCAAATGCTCATACCTATCTAAGCCCGTCCTTATGCGATATCCCTAAGGTCAGGATATTTGACTTTAAAATTTTTGGAAGGAAAATGCAATTTTATTTTAAGTGAACTTAAGTTGTTTTGATGTTGCGCTTTAAAATCGATATTTAGTTGAAATAAAGAAACCTTTTTATTCTTGGCATTAAACAAAAAATTAAAGTGGGTTAAACTTGTTGGTAATTGTTTACTTTTTTACAAATAAATAGTATCAATGCATGTTGTGCAAAAGTGCAAAGTATTCAATCATCGAGATTTTCTACATCGGTCAAAGGTCATCTAAATTCATTATTAAACTATTGCGATTCCTTTGCACATTTGTCAGTTTAATTTTAGACTGGACCTAATCAAATAGACTTGTTTTGAAAACAAACAAAGATATTTTAATTTTTATCCATTTTATATAGTACAGCCAGGCTCAACAATGATGGGGATATAAGTTAATTTAAATGCGACACATCACCTACACTCACAAAATATCTCACACACATACACGTGGACGACATATAATCACGCACACACATGTGTGTATGTGTGTTTGTGAACCGTATTTTGAGGATATTCCTTGCTTTTTGCTAAACCACAAAATGTTCGCTAGCGTAGGAAGGCGCCGCTGGTTCTGTTCTGTTCGGTTTGGATGAGTTCCGTGATGTGCTCCTCGTCTTGTTCTGCTTTCCTCTTCATGAATTATTCATGTCAATTCACAAAGAGTAAATTTTGAAATAAATTTGTGTACGTTGAGGTCTATATTAGGCTCTGTCTGTCTGTCTGTCTGTCTGTCTGTGAGTGTGTGTTTGTGTTTTTGAGTGTGATATATCACAGATACTTAATGAAATGACACACAGACACACAAACACACACCCAAACTCACACATTAAATCGCTCTCACACATACTTGTACATAGGCACAGCATGTGTGCGAATTTAAGGCAATGACCAAACAATTGCAAAAAGCAAAAACAAAAAAAAGGATAATGCAGAAGGAGAATCAAAACAACGCCTACACAGAATTGAAATTCTGAACAACAAAAGCAACTGGTTGTATGCGTCGACCACCACACATATTAGTCCAGCGGAGTGTACGAGTATGTATAAGTGCAGCATGACATTCTGGAAAGGACATGTCGAAGCACAGCCAGCAGAAAATGTTCATGATATACTAAGAAGGAAATTTTTTATTAAGTTGTGTAAATTATTATAAAAATATATTCACTTAGTTTATACAAGAAAGCAGCCTATTCTTTCTAGGATATGCAAATAAAAAAAATATTTGTTGTCCAATATTTTTACACGTTGAGAAATAACTTAAGAAAACCGGTTGAAAACGTTAGAAAACCCAAAAGAAAATACTGTCAAAATCGATTAGAAACGACATTTTTGTAAGTGTGTTTTTTTCTTGTACAACAACAGTAAAAACAAATTTAAAATACAAGTACTCAGGGGGATCAAAAAATATTAAGTAGTTGAAAAAGTGTTTTCTAAGAAAATTCAGCTTTTGAAAGAAGGTGTGTTTGCGTTTGTGTGCGTGAGCGTTTGCGGTTTTGCGTATGTATGCGTAGGTTTGGAGTGAAATTGAAAATCTTCCAGCGTCGCAAGCGATCAAAGGATTAAAACTCAAGTGCGTTTTTATATTCAAAGGATTTTTGCTGCACGCTTCGTACACATTTACACAAACACAAACACATACACTAACGCTAAATCTCTCACATAAGCACACACATCTTTCTGCTTTCTCCCTTTCATCTAGAATTTGTTGATTCTATTTTATTTCAAATTTTGGAAACAACAATAACAACAACAGCAGCAGCAGCAACGAAAAGAAAACCACACGTGAAAATCCCATCAATACTTTTATTTTTCTTTGCGCCGCATGCGTTCAAACTGAAATTTAATGAACTTGAAAATGCCTAAACCGAAAATAAACAAGAAACGGGATATTTCAAATATCTGAACGATAGAAAGATACCTAAAGTGGACATGGCATGTACTGAGGACAAAAGACAGGCAGTGCAGCTTAAATGTCTGAGCGCAGGGCAAAGATTTAATCTAACACGAAAGCTGTTATAAACATGTTTAATTCCGTTATGAAAAGATTTATTTTCAATTTAAAATGCGAACTTTTTACATTAAAATCCTGTTAACTTGTGCAGTTGTGATAGAACTTATAAATGTATTTCAATTAATCATTTTTACTGATTACTGAAATAAGTTGCAATTGCAAAGCCCGCCTCCCGTCACTGTTAAGTAGTTAAGAGTACTTAACACACCTGGCAGAGCGTACCACGCACAGAGCTACACCGTCTCTAAATGGAGTCACCGACGACGCTCATAGAGTGAAGGGCGCAATTTAATTGGTGGCGTTGTAATCTCAAATTGCCTCGTAATTAAAATACTTAAAAGCGGGGGTACAAGTTGTGTTGTTGTTGTTGTTGTGTGTGTTGTTGTTTGTCGACGTTTCGCAATAATTAACGAGCCGCACGTTTATTGACGTGATTATTGCTTTTGATTTGTTTTGCTTAAAATCAGAAAACTTGCGCAAATTGGCCTGCGGCTGCCAGGCTAAAGCGTAGCGGATGGATGGTTGATTCTTTTAGAGCTTGAGTAGACCTGCCGTGGGCTGTTAATTAGCGTCTGGCAATGCGGGTGGAAAATAAATAAATCTCGCTTTGCGTAACAAAATTTTGTATTTCACTTTTGTAATACACGCACACGCACAAGGATTATAATTTAAGGTTAATTTAAGGATAATTTAGAGCGCGAACAATTTGAATATTAATTGCAATCCGCAACAGCTTAAAAATGAGCAATAAATAAATATTTTAAATTATTCGATTTGGTAAATCTGATGAAATCCTCAATTACAGCCGCTCATTTCTTTGGTGTAAAAATGTCGGCGACAGGAAGCTGAGTTAATTATAGAAATTATCATTCGAAGCAATTTGATAAATCGTTTCAAAATTTTATTTAAGCTTCAAAAATATTTTTTCAACTTAGTCAGAAGTTGCTCCCGCTTCCGTAGTATTTTAAAAAAAGTCGCTCGCAACTATTCTGCTGCGCTACCATATGGAGGAAAAGTATTTGTGTCACGTAGACAGTTGCATTAACAGTTGCGCGGCACGTGCTATTTGTGCGTGTATGTTCGTATGTGTATGTCTGTGTGTGTGTTAAAATAACAATGGCGATGATAGGAGATCTCTGCAGTTCATTTCGTTCGAATTAAATTATTGCAAATCCGCGCACAAGTCACTTTCGCGTTGCAGATCGAACAGCAAAAAATGCAAAACTTTGATATCGGGAGAGTGGGGAAAGTGGATGACAACTATAAAAAACAAATATGAAATTTTACTTTTTTTTAAATCTTATATTGATATTAAGTCGTTAAATATTTGTTATTTTATATTTTTTATTTTTTAATATTTTAGACAGCTTATTTAAAAATTGGACTTTGTTTCTTGAGTCACTGGTTTCATCTTTTCTCTGCTTTCCCTGAGAATTACACGCTTATGCATCAAAAGTCTCGAATGCAATTAAGAACGCAATTAAGCAGCTTCTCGCTAGACAAAATAAGAGGCCAACTAAAGACGTCGTCGGTTGGGTCTGGTATACACGCGCTTGTTTTCTGCCTTCTGGCCGTCAGTCATATTGGATTGGATTTCTTATCATTTGACGTTGTTCTTGTTGTTGTACTTTAACGAATATTGCATTTGGCTCCCACGCAAAGCTGAACTCAATTGGTGCCAAGAATGCTTGAAGGAATGCAACGGAATGGAATGCAATTAAACGCCATCTTGAATTAGCCCAGTCAATGGAAAAAACAATTCCGTAATTACGTTAATTCAATTTTGTTGCATACAACGAAGGCGGAAAAGAAGGCGTAGTAGGCACAAAAAAAAACGTTAACGTCACAAGTGGCCTTCGGCATAATGCTAGTAGCTTTCAATGTGCAAAAGACACACACACACGCCAGTCGAGAAACACTCACACGAGCAGATACCGCAGGACAATATTCAAATGACAAGACGTCGAGGGGAGAGAATGCGTGGTTCTATTAGGCAAATTATGACAGAAATGTGCTAAAATGAGCATTTTCAAATATTATTTTTGAAATCTTAGGCTTTTCAAATTCGTTGCACCCATTTTATGATTATTTCCTCTTATTTACTCTTACATAAAATAAGCGTTCAATTTTATTTAAAAACACTGCATACCTTACGATTACACAACCACGTAAGACCAATATTGGCCACGTAATTTTTACTCAGAAATAATCCTATTATTATTATTAGGGTTACTAATACATATAAGGCTCTGTGCATTATAAACTAATTAGTTACTAGTTCATTTTCAACTATTTTTTAAGGAGTGTATTTTCAACTATTTTAATACAAGTTTACTTACAAACAATTAATTTATTTTCGACTATAATTCCAAGGAACTTTTTAGTGAGCCCCATCGCATAAATCGATTCAGAATTTCCACCACTTGAAGTTGACATAAACTGGACTTTCATACTACTTTTAAATTTTGTTACATTTTCCACATGGTATGAAAAGGTTATTTGTGAATTGTAGATAACCTCATCGGTTAATTAATGAGTGAGGTAAGGAAAGTAGAAATGAGAGCGCAAATTGAGCGAACTCACCTCGATTTCTGCCTTATTTTTATGACTTATTTTGAAGATTGTTTTTTTGAGTTTTAACAACAAACATCGTTGTTGTTTTCATTTACTTAATGTTTTTATCAACTGCACAAAAATTAAATTTTCAATATCGAAGCGATGAGTGAAATTTTTCAACTTTACTCAGCATATAATTATTACACCCATGGATTCTCTCTAAATCGGTAAGAGTTAAAATAAACAACAGTTTTTTATGTTTTTGTTTTGTTTTTGGTATCCTTTATTAGCTAAATTTAAAATGTTTGTAATTTCTCACAAGTTGTCTGGTTGTTTGTTTTGTTTGTTTGCTGGAGTGTGACTTTTTTAACAATACCTCTTTTGCATATTTTGTGTATTTGTTTTGCTGTTGTATTCTTTTGCTTTGGAAAGTTAAGTTTTACTTCTACGACAAGTTTTTTGAATGTCTTGCTTGAAAAGAGTTTTTAAATATATTTTTTGTTTTCTTTTTGGATTTACGTTTGGTTTTAGTTTCCGGTAAGATGTACCGTTTAAAAAAGCAAGTGCAAAATTATTATTTTTTATATTTGTTTTTAGTATTGGACGATAGTGTATACAAAATTGTTGAGTATTTAAAATTTGCGTACAAAATTATAAGTAAATATTTTCAATTGTCATTTGTTGGTTTCGAAATTAAAAATGGAAGCCAAAATTTTGAATTTTTCAAATACTAGCGTAAAGGGTGTTTGTTGTTTTATATTTTATATTTTATTTAATGTTTTTACACAGTTTTTCAATTGTTGAATCGAGTTCTGCGTAAATATGTGTTTGAGTATTTCCTTATTATGCTAAAGTGTTTGCTTTCCAACAGTCTTTTGTCCTACAGTGTTATTTTGACAGTGCTTCAATTCACTGTTTTACAAGTAAAACGTTGCATAATAACAGTGTAAAACAGAAAACTGTCAGACAAAACTGTATTTTCAATGTTCACCGCATTTAACACACACATACAAATCCGCTTTCTACATATCCCTTCCCAAACTGTCATTTTTTTTATTGTCAAACATGACGCGCTGCCTACAAATTTTAAAACTTATAAAACTTTTCATATCAAAATCTTTTATTTAATATTTGTTTGTCTTTTTTGTTGTTTTTGTTTTGATTAGTTCTTACTAATTAATTAGTTTTTTGTATTTTTTTGTTTCTTCTTTCATTTAATAAATAACGCTTAACGTTTAAAAGCTAATTTCAATGCAATAATTTCTTGTCATTATAATTTTTTTATTGTGAGTAAACTACAAAATCAGCTGCTTAGCGTAAACATATTTATTTAAGCTAGTTTAGTGTTTTTTTTTGTTTTTGTTTTTATATTAATATTTTAAATTTATGCTTGGCAAATAAATGTCGTTAGGCATTGAAAAGTGGACGCTGATTGCATTTGAGTTGCTGCTTACTGCTGTGACGGTGTTTGTTTTTTTTTCTCTTCTTTTTATTGATATTTCTACTGAGCCAGGACCTAAAACCACAGTGCAAGAGTGTTGTATTCTACCGTGTGACAGTGTTGAGTTACACACTGTAGGGTAACACAATGAAATGAAGTAAAATACAAAACAGCATAGTAAAGTAAAACAACGTAAACACATTGTAAAATAAAAACCTTTCCTTAGGTCTTGGCGACAGTTTTTCAACTTTCTTTTGCGGTTTGTAATTTATTAATTTGTTCTTCATTTAAATGTAAAGTTTTATTCACAAAACAATTTCTATTTTATTTTCAACCTGAGTTTTAGACAATTCAAGCAACGTTTCAGAGTTTTAGTTTTAAGTTAGCTAAGTGAAGAAGTGCTTTTGTTTGTGTAGTGGTGGATGGCATGCAAACGAAAGCTAAAACGAAACGGAAACGTTGATGGAGGAAGTTAAAGAAATCGAAAGAAATGAAATGAAAGGAAAAGAAAAACAAACGACTAAAAATGCTGTGAAAATAAAATCCATTTATTCTTTTACATTTATTTTTGCGTAAAATTAAATATGATTTTTAATGCTAATGCATATGTATGTGTTATTGGGATACAGTTACAGGCACAATAAAATTATTCACCAATGATTAATTCATTTATAATTTAATTACTACTTAAAGTATTTTTTGTTGTTGTGGTGTTATCCGATTACGTTTTTGTTGTTTTTTTTCTCTTCTTTTTTTTGTTCTAAGAATATTTTTTTTCCATTTTTGTTGTTGTTTTTGATGTTAACTAAAGAAAACCACCAAAACTAAATACAAAACATAAACAAGTCTTGCGCTTTTTTCTTTTGCATCTAAATCATAATCCAATTAAAGCCTTAACAATTCAAAAAAAAAAAGAATTAAAAATATTACATAATAAAACCATGAAAATAACCGATATGAATTGCGTTTGCTTTACGTTATTTTCTTGTGTATATATGTATTTTTGTTTTCTTATCAACAATGCGCTTAATATTATATTTTCGTTTTTCAAATATATTTTATTGATGATTTCGGTATCTTGTGGTGTTTTTTGTTTTTGTTTCTTTAAAAGCTTTACTGTAAATACTATGGCTCAAATAATGATAATGCTTCAATATTGCTTACAAGTGGACATTTTCACATTATAGTTGTTGTTTTTGTTTTTGCTTAATAACTCTGCACAAATTAAATAAATTCATAAGTACCTAAAAATGCAATTTCTTTGTTATTTTGTTTTGAACATCATATTCTGTATGTATGTATGCATGTATTTGTTTGTTTGTTAGTGTGGGTATTTTTCAAATAGAAGGCAAATACAATTGGTAACTTTTTAAGCTAAATTTGTGAACTTTACCAAGTCAATTTTGTTAACAATGAAGCTAATTGGAACTTAAATAATTCTTCTTTATGCCTTAATGATTATTTTTAAACTTTTTCACTTTACTTTACAACGTTATGCAAAATAATTTTTAATTGTTTTTGTTTTTTTTTTAGTTTTTTGTGACTAACATTTACAGCAATTCTAAATCTACAAAATAAAGTTTACAAGTATTGTTGTTGTTTTTTTTTTTTTGTTGTCCGCAATAACTCTAGACTACTTTGCTACTACCAAAAGAAGACAACATTAATTAAGATTTTTTTTCGCGCTTACATTTTCGAATTCGACCTTTTTTTGCCGTTGGCCGTTGAATTTTAGCGCACATTCCATTAACTTTCAGCAGGCTGGTTTGTTGTAAACTGCGTGATGCCGTCGCTCTCCATGCACTCGAGAATGTCAGTGACGTATGCGGCCACATCGGTGTGGCTGCGTTCGCCGCGTAGAATGAACGGCATCTGCAGCAGGCGACTGTATTTCGGACGCTCGCTCTCATTCTTGATTAAGCTGCAAAAGCGGAAGTCATTTAAGATTAATTCAACAAAAATAAAAAGCTTAAAAAATCTGTCATTCCTAAAGAATTATTAATGAAGCTAAACAACGCTTCAGATTTGTTAAATTTTAATTAACAGTACAAAAGCACTTACCAAGTATTTACAAAATCGACAAATTCCGTAGAAAACTCCATGCCATTGTAGGATGGCAGTAGACGCGGCGGATCTCCTTGCACCACCTGATTTCGATTGAAATTGCTTTAAATATATTCATCCAAATTTAAATTAATAACAAAAACTTACTTGACACAATTGCTCGAATACCGAATCCCATTTGCGATAAGGAAAATTACCGGTAGCGACCTCCATGAGCGTAATTCCGAGCGACCAAACATCGCTGCGCACATCATAGCCCTTGGCGCGCTCTGGATCGATACGTTCGGGCTGAAAACAATTATTAAAATTCGATATTAACTTGGTTCATATAAAGAAAGATGTCAACTAAAAAAATAAGTAAATTAAAAAACAAACAATACTAAAGAAATCATCAACTTACCGCCATGTACGGCCGACAGCCGGCATCCTTTGTCTTGGCAATCGAATCGACCAACTGACCTGAAATGCCAAAATCGCACAACTTTATATCGCCGCGTTTGTGCAACAAAATATTGCTCGGCTTGACATCGCGATGAATAATCTTGAGCTGCTCCTTCAGATAGTTAAGCGCATTCACGGTGGCCACTGTGATCTTGGCCAAAATCGATTCGGGTATGCGCTGCTCCTTTCGCTCGTAAATATACTTATAGAACTTGTCCAACGAAGTGTCCATCAGTTCCATGCAGATCCAGCAGTCGCCCTCTTTAAAGAGCGCCCCATAGAACTGAACAATGTAATTGCACTCGTTCGACTTCATGACCACTTCCAGGTCCATCAGCAACTGTTTTTGCTCTTTCTCGTCGACTGTCGAACGGATGCGCTTCACCGCCATGACCATGTCGATTTTCTTGAAAATCATCTTATTAACAGCGCCAAAAGCACCGCGACCAATTTCGCCGAGATCGTCCATATCGTCGGAGGTGAACTGATAAATGTCTTGCGGCCCAGGACCGAGTTGAAGTTTACCGCAGGCTTGCTGCTTGATACGTTCGCGTGTGCGTTCTGAAAGTTCAATTAACGAAATATATTTACTATTTAAAAATTCAATGTTAAAAATGTTGATGTTTCTAATTCAGATTTGCAAATTTCCTAAAATTATTAAAATGAATTATTAATTTAACAAAATACCGTATTTAAAAATGAAAGAAACACATTTTTTTTTTTACAAAAAAACTTAGAATTGTTTTGCACCTTAAATTTTATTAATTTTTGGAAGCGCCTACCTGGGATTCCAACAATGGGCACAATAGTCGAAGCACCAATAACATTTGTCAGCGCCATGTTGTGTGATGAGGAACTGGAGGCCGAAGATGCTGATATCGTGGACGAAGCAGAGCCTGAAGAGGTCGAAGAGAGCGACGAAGGCGGATGTGAGCGCATGCTAAGATTGTTTAGATTAAGTTCGCCCGGAGGATTACGTGGGCGACCACCGGCACCGGCTGTTTGGGCAGAATACAAATACGAAATAAGACAAATAAGTAGACGAAAAATCGACTTGAAAGTTTAATCGATAAATATGAAAACTCACCCGCAAAGAGGTTGTTCGGACGCTCGGCCATTGGAGCAGAAGAAGAGGTAAAACAAACAAAAACAGAAATTCAATTTCAGTGCGACGGATAAGCACGCCACAGTAGGCGGCAGTAAGGGGAAGCCGAAAAAAAGAATTGGGCGCGTCCGTAACTGGAATGGATGTGTGATGGATTATTTCTTCCGCAATGAACTGGAAAATTAGGAAAATTTCTTTTGCTCCTTTAACTTCACGACACAGAACAAAGAGAAAACTCAAAACCGAAAAATTAGCAGGGTTGGGGTAAACTTCACGCGGTGCCTAATTGGAACCAAATTTTTGGAAATATTTTGAAGATTTATTATCCCTTTGGATTTTTTTCTCAAAGCGTTTAAAAAATATCCTTTGTCGATTCTTTTTCTCGTTTTCGAGCTGTCAAGGTGCCGTTGCCAACTACTGAAAACTCTTACGCGTTGCCAACTACCTGTTCTTTTACGAAGATGTGAGGAGGAAACGAAGAAGTTCACTGCTGAACTCCTGTGTGCCGAACAGTTCCACAGTTCATTTACAAAGCAGCTGATGGCTCCGAAACGTCTGTCAATATAATCAGTAAAATTTTTTCGCAAGCAGTTTAAGAAGCCAGCAATTTTTTGATTGCGTGAAATTTCGCTGTTTTTATTAAAAAAAATAATGCAAGTGTCAGGAATCCTGTTCTGGTATTAGGAAGGGTTAAATTGTAATCGACGCGGACACGGTGAAAGAGTTGCTTGGTCTGCAAGTACGTTTTTTCGTGGAAAACAAAATTCTTTAAACGATACGTCGTGTGGACACAAAATAAACATGTCGGACTCATACTGCCTCTCAAACTTTATTGATTATTCTGGAGCAATACATGAGCCACTGAAGCATAGTAATCGAATTAAGGTGAGTTTGTTGGACACGAATAATCGTACATAGTAAATAAATACTAGGTCAGACAGAACGTTTTGATGACTTCTCATTGCTTTCTTGTAATTGCAGTACACTTGTTTCGATATCTCGGCAAATTACATCATTTTTGGCGCCACCTCCGGTTCGCTTTATCTCTTTAATCGGTCGACTGGCAAATTCCTGCACCTCATTCCCAACAAACACGGGGCCATCAACCACTTGTCAATCTCCGCAAACGAAAAATATGTCGCTTTTGCGACACAGCGTTCATTGATCTGCGTTTATGCGGTCAATCTGTCTGCACATGCCGCTCCGCAAGTGATTTACACAAATCTGAGTAGTGACCAGTCGGTACAGGTGTCTTGCATCCACTGGACACAGGACGAGAAGCAGTTCTACTATGGCGACACGCGCGGCCAGGTCAATCTGGTCCTGTTGAATGCGTCGTTCATTGTGAGTACAGTAGTAGTTTTTTTAGGATTCTTAAATATACAAGTACATCAAATTGAATTGTGTAATTTAGAATGACTCATTATTAGATCAGAATTGTAAAACGAAAATGGGATTTTTCCTGCATATGATGATTTAATCATCGTTGTTTATATGTTTGAAATTCATATATATTGTCTAAAAAAAACATTTATTGTAAAAGCATAAAATGTATTATAATTTATCATTTTGAACAAAACGTGGTTCGAATTTTTATAAATTAAATTTATGTTTAATTACTATCGTCTTTTTCATAAAAGATATCGATAAGTCGATTTGAAATTCGACGTGGATTTGTATGATTATGCTTCCTTACGGACGTTACAAATTTAAGAATAGATTTAATATACTCTTCTGTACGTGTTTGCATGTGGCAAAGGTTATACAAAATTACTTTTTTGGCCAGTGATTTAATAAAATATTTAAATTTTTTTGGGTTATAAAATTTTAACAGGCAAAAATTTAGTTTTGTTCTTTGAATTAAAAAAAATCGTTATTGCAAAGTTGTAAATGTTCACCTGAAAGTCGAAAAAATCGATTTCGCCGGAATTTATGGATGGAAAAATTTCAGCATCTCTTTAAAAATAAATTTGTACATAAAATTCGTGAATACTGAAAGTAATAAACAATAATAATTGATTTTTGGGAAACTCCTTGGTAAGTTTTACAACCGGAGGAAATACCTTTTCTGCGAAGTATGTATATTCACTAAACAATGTACGGGAAAATATATATCGAAACAAATAATTATTTATTTAAGTTTTTTTTTCCATTTTTAAGGTTATAAAAATATATATATATATTTTTTTTATCTTGAAAGAAAATGTTTTTCAATATTTCTCAATAAAATGTTGTATTTTTTATATATCCAAAGGGCGTTAATCTTCTTAACATGACCGTGCATCCGTTACTCTTCCTAGAGTCGCCCATTGTGCAACTTGATGATTTCGAATCGCTTTTGCTCGTTTCCAACTGCTCCAAATGCGTTATATGCAACACCGAATACGAAGAGTACAAACAGGTGGGGCTTCTTTACCTGTTTTATAATTTGTACGCGTATATGTAAAACGCTTCTTTCAGATCGGCAACAGACCGCGTGACGGTGCTTACGGTGCCTGTTTCTCCATTTCCACCAACGAGGCGCAGCAACCTTCGCGCATGTACTGCGCCCGTCCTGGTTCTCGCATCTGGGAGGTCGATTTCGAGGGTAACGTCGTGCAGACGCATCAATTCAAAGCGGCACTGGCTACGCCACCTGTTAAAATACAAAAGCCGCAAACTTCTGAGGTGGACACAATCGCCAAATACGAGGAAAATGATGAGATGCTCGAATATCAGCCGCAAAATCTACAATTTGGGCGTGTACAAATGCTAACGCAAGATTTTCTACTGGCCTATACAGAACTGGGGCTATACGTGTTTGATGTACGCACTTCGGCGGTGGTGCTGTGGTGTAATCAGTTTGAGCGCATCGTCGATTGCCGCGTATTGAAAACTGGTGGTGCCGCACGCGAAATTGTCATTTTTACACAAACCGGTTCGCTGTACAGCGTCCAACTATGTACGTTGCAGGCGCATGCCATGTCGCTAGTGCGACAGGAAAAGCTGCTCGAGTGCGCCTGTCTGATGCGCAAACATGTGAAGTATTTCGCTGACAAGGCACGCGAAAACTATGAGCTGAATGTCCTAAATCAGATAAAAAATTTCTTAATCGATCGGCAGGAGTATGAGTTGCTCAATGATCTCTCGGTTATATTCGATGCTATCGTGCAGTGTGAGGGTGAGTTATAAAATTTTAATAATGAATTGATTTTTATACTAAAATAAATAAGTTTAATATGGACAACATTAATCGAATTTCTCTCCTAGGCAATGGAGACAACAATAGCTCCGGCGGCAGTTCCGGTACAGCGGAGCGCAGCGCTAGTCTAGGCGCTACCGGCTTGCAGTTTATCAAAACAAATCAAGAACAACCTCCTAAGGGCGTTTACGTGCTGGAAAATTCGTTTTGCGATAATCTTAAGTCATCGCATAAAAACGGTGGAGTTGAAAAACACTTCAAGGACACGCTGCTTACTGTCACAGGCAAATTTGGAAAAAATATCATCAAATACAAATTCAACATTTTTGCCGAGGACCAACAGAAACTCGTGCGCGATCTTATTCCTTCGAACGAACGTTCTTTACCCTTCAAAGATGTTAAGGCCATGTACGAGAACGATGAAGACGAAGAAATTGTTTGTCGCAAAAAAAGAACAACGCCCAAATTTAAATCGCTGGGCCCGCCGACCATCACCGCCGAAGAGAAGACCATCTACAATTTGTATTTAATCTGCAAGAGCGCACAAATTAGCAATACGCTCTCTGTCGAACGTTATCGTGCTCTTTTCGATGAGTATTCGGCATTTGAACTTATTCGGCTGCTGGATCAGTTGACACGCGTCATGCAGGAGAATGGTGATAGCCTCGAACAGTCGAGAAAAAGCTGCTACGAAATGTATTTCAACTATTTGAATCCGGAACTCATTTGGGAGATGGACGATGCGACACGCGATTACATTGCCGATGGTTTTGTGTTGCTCAATGCTGCTGCGGACATTGTACGCTGTGACAGTTGCGCCTTCCCTCTGCGTTTCGACAATTCGTGCGTGTTTCACGCTCTCGGTGCGGTACTTTTGCGCTATTATTGGTCGCGCAGCGAACAGGTCAAGTGTTTCGATGTGCTGACACAGGTGCCGGCGCTTTTTGATGTGCTCGCCAAGTTTTACTGTGCCGAGGGTAATTTGGAGAAGGTTCTGCCGATTGTTCTGAATTACGGTCAACCTGAGCTGTTGCTGGATGTAGGACGCGGATTTGGTTTACCCGCTTGGGCTCGCTGTTTCGAGCAATTTGTTGAGCTGCAACAGGGACGCTTGTCGTGCGTCAATTGTGAATGTGTGACCACCGTCGAAAATGTCAATCGTCACTTTTTCTATACGTGGAACTGTTTTCTGGGTATTGCTCTCGATTATCTGCAGCCACACGAGATACTTGCGTTAATTTTTAAATGGTCCAATTTTATACCGAACGATGCCATCGATCGTGAGTTTTATACGCGCTGCCTACTGAAGCACTAAGTAGAAGGAACACATTTTTAAGGTTTATTTGTATTTATAAGTAGACCACATCACGATGCGATGCAACAGCTTTGAAGTCATACGCAGTCGCATTTGAGATACTAGGAATTTAACACAGGGTTTAAAATGTAGCATAGCAAAGCGTTTATTTTACAAATATTTGGCCCAGCAATTGAACAAGAAAATCGACAATTTTTTTAATTCGATTTTCTTCTCAGTATGTGGTAAAAATTGTTATCAAACATAAGAAACATTCAGTAAAAATATAACTTATTTAAAATGTTAAATATTTACAATAACAAAAATTTATTATATAGTATATGTATATATGTACGAATGTATTTACTTACGTGTGTTCAAAAATTTCAATCTGTATTTAAATTTTATTATTTTATTGATTGGTGATGAGTAGTGATAATAATCCTTCTTTTAAAGAAAATACGTGATAATAATTTTTATTGAATCAAACTTGAACTATTTCATTTACTTTTGAAAATGCTTTCTAATAACTTTCTAATAACATAAATCATCTTTTAATATTCCAAAAAAAATTTTAGTTTTAAGATTTTTAAAACTTGAAGTTTTCAGTTAACATTATAAATTAAAACAAAAAAACTTGCTAAGCGTATGATCCAAAGTGTTTTAATGTTTTATTCATGTATTTTTAATTGTAATCATTTGAATGCAATCACTTCAAATATTATTGCTCATCACAAATCGCATCTTTTTATCGAATTTCGTATTCTCGATTTGGCTTTAATTCAGTTTTTTGATCTCAACGATTTACTTACAACAAATCATAAGTATATTAAAAATGTATAGTTTAAAAGTGCGTAAGTTAGTTTTTAAATCCCAGCGTTGAAAACTTAAAAACAGAAGAAGTAAATTTGGTAGAATGGTATCATAACTCAAAATTTGATACGATTGCCAATGTTTAAGCATTTATAATTATATATGTATGTGTGTGTGTTTCTGTATTAGTATTACCCTTTCAATTAAACTTGGTATAAATGTAATCATGTAAAGCTCTCGAGCAAATCTATAAAGTATTTAAAGCATTTATCTTAAGAACAAATAAGAATCTTGACATTCCACAATACGACAAAACACAACACAATAAGTAATCCTTTCTGCTTCCCAGGATCTCCGCACACAACTTTTGTAATTTTGCTTCTGCTAGAATTTAGATTTACATATTTTACATATTTATGTATGTGTATGAATTTAGGTTAACATTAACAAATATTATTTGTTTACTTGTTTGTTTAAGCATTCAGTTAAGTGATTTTATTTGCGCAAAAATAATCTCCAACAAACTAATTAAAATTAAACAAAATCTAAATTGAATTGTGTTTGCATGTTTGCATTAATAAAGAAACAGAAATAAAAAATACAAATATTGTACTCACTGAAAAGAAGGACAACGGTTTTTGAACTGTATTTTTGTATATATAAATATATGTGTTGTGTGTGCGTGTGTGCTTTTGCACATTTAATTGTGTGCGTGCACACTGCAGTACGCATTCGCGATTATCCTTTTATGGTTAATATTAATTTTTCAATTAAATGAAATGAAAATGATTGCGTATTGCGTTCGTTCGTTCGTTTATTTCATTGCTTAAAAAAACGTAAAACAATTTCGTTTATTTTACAATTAGTTTACGGACTGACTGTGTATGTGAACTTATTTAGTTGTAACTGTGTGAGTGGATTGATTCGAAATCAAAAAAATTTAATTGAATTACAAATTATTTGATTAATTATTTAATTTAATTCAGACAATTAAATAAACACTTATTTACGACAATACAAATACAAAGTCATTGAAATAAAATGAACAGAACAAAAAGTCTACACCATAAATAAATTTAAAAAAATTTCCACCCTTCTCTAGACTTGGTGTTAAAAATTCAAGCCGTAATTTTTGCAAAATTTCTGCTTTCCACATTTACTGTTGTTCCACTGTCAACGCTCGCACTAATATTGCCATTGTAATTCCAATTACAACAACAAACACATGCATACATTTCGCATTTAAATTTGTTTTGCCCATCATCATGGGCGTAGCTAAAAATTAGACAGACGAGTCGAAAACCAAACCAAATTCAAAATGATAAAATTATTTTTGTTATTCATTTTTATATACTATACTATAGTATATAAATATATTTATTTTAATAAATAATTCAGAAACCAATTTCATATACAATAATTTTTTATATTAATAAAATATTATTTTTTTGCTACGCCCATTCTCGACGCTCATAATAAGCGAAATATTTACATTTTTACCGATTGCGTTTGGCAGCGGCTGCAGTATGTAATTTATTTTTGGTTTTGATGTTTTTGTTGTTTTTGTTTTATGCCAAATTATGCTCATATGCTGGTCTAGTGTCCGACCGGTTGGTTCGAATTTGGTTTGGTTGAGTGGAGTGAAGTGGAGTGGAGTCGGCTGCCGTTGTCCTTTCTGCGCCGTCTGTCGACAGTCATTATTGTCGGACATGATTAACATTTAAATGTGGGCTCAATTGTTGATGCCTGTAAATATGTGCGATTGTGTGCGTGCATGCGTGTGTATGTGGTCTGGGCGTAATCAATGCATACATTCGCCTTGATTAATTCCAATTTTGAAAAACGACTTTAATGAGTTGAGCTGCTGCGATGACAATGACTGGCGGTGACAATGTCTGCGCCTCGCAAAAGTAACAGTAACAAAGCACGAAAGCGATTTAAATTCTTTACTGATCAAGATACATAGAACCGTTAGCACTTGAGTGCGCTTTATGAATTTTTTTGTGTGACAACAAAAAGTTAAGTTAACAATTTTACATTTTAAAGAACAAATAAAATAGCAGTACCGAAAATAACGATTTCATATTTAGCACAGCAATTTCTAACCTTGAAGTTACCTCAAAATAAACAACTAACGATTACAACAATGTTCTAATTTATTTATATCATAATTTTGGAGTTTGAATCAAGGCACTTAAAAACCAAAACCATTTGGGGTAACAATGAAAACACTTGTTTAAATTATTTTTGCTTTTTGCTCTGGGTTTATTCTCAATTAGTTCAATCCTTATATGAAAGAAAAGCTTTTACAACACCTTTATTTGCGGAAAATCACAATTTCTTTAGCTGTAGTGCACAAAGTTACTCACACAGTTGTGTGTGTACGTGTACCTTCATTTTCACCCAGAGCAATATTTAGCAATTTATGGCTGCAGAGTTTTGGGCGCCAACACCTAAAAGTATGCAAAGTGCAAAAACATGTGCCAATTATTTTAAATACATCACAGCAACACAGACATAAAGTGCAAAGTTTAAAGTTTTGATTGTGTGTATTTGGCGTGTGTGTGTGTGTGTACTGGCATCTGTGACATTTTCCAACACAAGCAACAACACCAACAATAACTAAAACATACATATAACGTTATTGATACTTGAGCCCCTGTGCAGCATTCGCAACAACAAAACCATATAGAAACGAACACTTACACTTCCACTCACATCAATATCAACTTTATTTAGTTGGCAAAATTACGCCCAAGAACTTTCATCTTTCGGTGTAGTCGTCGACAGCAGCAGCAGCAGCAGCAGACGAAGCAACAAAGGAGCTGTCAGCTGCTTATTAACATACGCCTTTGTGTGTATTTATAAATGTACGAGTGGGTATGTGTGTGTGTGTGTGAGGTTTTGCTTCGGAGATTGTGTGTGGATTTTCGGCAAACAATGTGTGTGTGTATTTGTGTTTGTCTGCTTTTCCTTCCATCCTGCCCGAACAATAAAAATTCCTTGAGGCCAAAGTGTGCATTAGTAGATTGTTTTACTATTGTTGTTGCTGCTGTTGTTATTACGTTTTTGGCACTGTTATTTTTGTTGTTGTTGTTGTGTTTCGTAAAAGGATTCAAATTTCATTAAAGCAAATACACAAAAGCATCATCTCAAATGTTATTGTTGTTGGCATCGACTCTCCTTCACTGTTGTTGTTGTTGTGGTTTTTGTTGGTTGCTCTTGGCCATGGTCGTCATTGTTGTCAATGAGTAACTTATGTACGTATGTATGCAGTACGTGAGCGTATTTGTGTCGAGTGTGTGAAGTCGATTGGTGAGAAAGTTTTCTCTAAGAAGATATTGAATGTGTCTAAATTTCTAAAGTATGTAGTACATATTTCTTTTAGAACAGTTCCATCGGATGCTTTGACACCAAAACCAAATTTTACTGGTTATTTCGAAATTAAACTCAAACTCGCGGATCGTATTTTAGCTAATTTTCGACGAACCTTAAAAGAAGATTATTCAGGCAAAATGATAATTTGTTTCGTCCAGATCATTACGAATACATTCAAGCCAAATGACGTCGCAACTCATTTGACTGCTTTGAAATCAAGCAACACAATCGAAATCAAGAACAACGAAGTTTGAATAGGCGAACGAACTCAAACTAACGTCAAGGAACACCTCTGGACACGCACTACAACCACTGGACCATCGCCCATGCATACATTAGCATCTTGTGCTTAGCACACGCCCATGTTATGCTCCTAACTGTAACTGCGATTGCGATTGTGTTTATGTGTCCCAACGCCACTTAAATATCAATTTGAACGCATAAGGAGGAGCGGAGCGTATTTTGCGTTTGTCATTCGCATTGCAAATTCTCCCAAAATATTCCCAAATGAGTGTGTTGTGTTTCGCTGTTTCGGACATTAAGGACCTAATGTCAAAGAACGGATGACAGCAAAGTGAGAATGGATGGTTGCACTGGACTCGTTTTGTTCGCCTGGTCATTGGACAAACACGCGTAATAATTTTATGGCAAAGGGAAAGACTACGCACAAAAGGAAACAGCCGAGATGGGATTCTTTGTCTTGGTTGGCAACAAATCAGCTGCCCCTGCGTTTAAGTATCGCTGCGTGGAAGCACACACCAACACAAATGTATTAGGTCCAATGAATTAAAAAGGATTTACGAACTGAATAAATTAATTAATTAAACCATGGTTTAATAATAAGGTTATGATATTAGAAAAGAGATCGCAAACAGAGCGAATTCACCTCGAATTCTGCCTTATTTTTCTATCGTATTTTAAAGTTTTTTTTTTTTTATATTTCGCAATGAAAATATATTTGTGATCTATTTATTTATTAACTTTTTTGTAGTAACAATTGAACCTGCTCAAAAATTAAAGTCCCAAAGAGACTTTCTTCTTATATTTCTATCTTATATTTATTCCACCGTGGATTTAACAAAGAATGGTTTTTCAAAATAAAAAATCTCTAATAAAACTTTAACGAATTAACTAGATTCCTTTTTTAACTCGATACACAAAAAGGAGCCTACAATTGCAAAGTTTCTGAAACATTTTGTAAAATATGTTTTGTGTGTGTTTGTGTGCTCGGATATGTTTAGATGAAAGTGTGTATGTGCAGTTACAATAAATGTGTCCTTTTGTTTACCAATACCTGCTTGCAGTGGCCTTCTCGTCCTATTCAACAACAGACAACATAAAACAACAACATGGGAACAGCCGTGACCAACACAACACAACACACACATACATATGTATATATTTGTACCACTACAAACGAGTATAACACTGCGCCTGCACCTCCTCCTTCTTGGCTGCTGCTGTTGTTGCTGCTGTAATAATATCCTTTGCCAAATAATGACGCACATTATTGGATTTTCTGTTTGTCCGTGTGTGTGGCAGTGGACTACACGACACTCCACTCTACTTCAGTCCACTGACTGCACTTCGCTGCAAATATTTTCACCAGCAATTTCGAAAAACTTTCCAAGGCAAATTTTCATCGAAATTGAAAAATCGTTTTTGATCCAATTTTGACCAAATGTGCATTTCTGTGCGACTGGCTCTGTCTGTATAGTATGCCGGCAGCGTCTATGCGAATGTAAATGTGAGCAATTGTACTTATTTCCGAAATGTATTTTTCGTATCATTTTGCCATTATCCTTGTGCCTTTATTTAATAAGGATATAAATGAAACTACCTCAACAGGATTTCAATTGTGGTTTCTGTGATTTTTCGTTCAATTCGTTGAATTCGTTTTGTTCGTTTTGTTTTTAGCAACAAAAGGATATCTTAAAAGGAGATTTTAAACATACCAACTTTGTATGTGTGTGTGTGTGTGTGTTGTATACCGATCTGACCGTTATTTATCCTTGAAGCCCATTGTAACATAATAAAGTGCATTCCAGTACCTTATTTGGTTATTTTCTTCCTTGATTTGAATTTTCCTATTTTGTATGCCTCGAGGAGTTCTATTTTTCATTGCGAGTAGTTGGTAAGTAAGTGTATATGATGTTTTTTTGGGTAGTGGGAGGGGGTACAAATTGTTTACTTTGAGTGTTGGAAATTTATTAGTTTCCTAGAATTTTTAGAGGCACTTCATAAGTAAATAGCTTTGTACTTTTAGTGGAGATGTGGTTATGTTATCTAGATTTGTGAGCCACGTCCTTGAAGTTTTTATCATGTGTAGTTTTCTTTCGGCTTTACACCTTTTGACGTGGTATAGTATGATACGGACAATTTCTGGAAGTCATTTGGAACATTAGTTCACTAGTAATGTTCTCACTTTGACTTTTGCATTGTCTACAAATTTTGTTGGTTTTGAAGCTACTTTCCTTTTGAATAATTTCCGAACGGCGAAAAGCGAAAAGTTCTTAATCAAATACAGCAAAAAATAATTAATTCGCAGGTACGCCCACATAATACATACATACATGCATACATTGATAAGACACCAACAAATTTCTCGGGAACACTGAAACTTTTCGAGAGTTCTCTAGAGAAAACAAAAGACCACATAAAATTGTACTTCTTGAGTTATTAGCGGTTTGTATATGAGTATGTTTGTGTGAGAGTATTTTGGTGTGTATGTGTGTATTAAAATTTTAATTGAAAACTCTATTTTTTGGTTGTCGTCGTCGTTGTTGTTGTTGTTGTTTTTGTTCGTGTGCTAGCAAATTAGAAAATTTTTCGGTTTTTGGCGAATTTCTTAGCAAAACTCATAAATTTTCTTAGAACTCATACCCAAGGAAATTGGATTGCGTTGGTGGTGGCGTTGCTGTTGCTGTTGGTATTGGTGTAGGTGTGGCGCAGTGTCGTCTTTGGGGAAAATTAGTTTGCTTTGGTGGTAAAATACACTCACACCGATACATAAACACACACACGAAAGTTTGGTTTTTGCATTTGGGTGTGCGTCTGTGCATGTGTGTATTTAGGTGATGTGTGCTATTTGGTTTTTGCTCTGACAAACCCAACCGGAACCGGATGTTTGCGAAATTAATTAAAAATAGCACGTCGAGGTAAAATTTTAATTTTGTATGCGTGCAGCCGTTGAAGTTATTCACGAAACTATTTTTAAAATAATTTAAGTTATTCGAAAGGCACATTTCCAAGAAAATTTTCTTTGTGCTTTAAGTAAACGATAATCTTTGATCCACACGTCATAATAAGAAATTTCATTTCGTTTTCCAAAAATTTTTATTTATATTTAATAATAATTATTTTAAATTTATTTCTAATATATGTAGTTTAATATTGAATTGAATTATCTTAACTGAAACTTTTCAATTGTAATAATGACACACTGATTTATGTACATATGTATTTATCATTTGTTTGTGGAAATTCTAAGAAATTGAATGTTCCCCCTATTGCAGTGCATATTTATAATTAAGAAGTTGCACTTTTATAAAATTAGTATTCAATATCTCGCAAACAAGAATTTTCTCAATATAATTTAAAAAATAAAAATAAAGTAAAAATTGAACTTACCTCAAGTGGAACTAAAAACGTCAGTTAACGTTCCTGTATCTACTTAAGCAGACGTTGACCAAACAGTCTGAGCGCTAATAAAAAGGACCCACACCTTTACACACGGTGTCGTCGTTGTTGTTTACAACATATTCCATTGGCGTAATACCCTGCGGCGTTTTAAACAAACACACACCACAGTACGTTAAACAAATTACAGTTGGATGCTGATGATTAAATAGCAACAAAAATATTACAAACTAGACATTCACTAAATTCGCTTTTATTATGAAGGATACATGACTTTTAAATTTATTTGTGCAATTTATATATTAAGTATTTTCTATTTGTTAAATGACGAATTATTTGTTATGCATTTTTAGGGCATTTAACAAATTCAGATTTTTGGCAGTTGAATTTAGATTAAGCGCTACTGTCCTCACTGCTCAACTGTGTTTAACCATTTGAATAAGTGTAGGTGAGTTTGTGTATGTAACTCATACTCAAGCATTGACCACGCTGATGATCCTTAGGGGCACATGATGATAAATATTTTGTACGGCTGTTGCCCATACAACAACAATAATAACAACAACAACAACAACGAAAAACGTATGTGGCAGCAAGCAGCAACAGCAGCAGAATTATCCCATGTGCAAACAGATTTATTGAAATATTTAATAATTCTCTGAGATTACATCATATCCATGTCCCCCAAACAACAACAACAAGACCCATTCGAGTGCTTTTCACTTGAAGAGCAATATTGCTTTTGTTGTTGTTGTTTTTGTTATTATCGCCCACATGTAAATGCAATGAAAAATATTGTTAAATTTGTTTTTGGTTTGTGGTTTGTCATGTCGGTTACTTCTCGGTTTTTCCCATACAAAAACGTCTGTTGTAACGCCTTTCGGTATGCTTCATAAAAGTATCCTGTAAATATTTAACTTAAGATTTGTGCTACTTTTTGTTCTTCTTCTTAAATTTACTTTGATTGTAATTGTTAGTGGCATATATTTGTTGGTGTTGTTGTTTCCATTGTTGTTTGAGGCTTCTTTTACTAAATCTAATTGAAACACATTTTAAATATCATATCATATTATATTATTATCTTTGCTATGTTTGCGCGTGGATGAAGGTGTAAGTATGTGTGTGTGTGTGGTTGTGTAAACAAATAGTCATGATGGTTTTACGAAATTTGATTATTCCGACATGTCGGCATCACTTCCACAAAACACTTCCTTTAGCAAATTCATTTCATGTAATTTTGCATAATTGTGAATACTTACGATTCACTTTATTTAACATTGTTGTTGCCCGAAATGCATTTGAAGAGATTTTGAGGTGTTTTCCGTTTTAAGCTCTTTTGTTTGCAGCGGTGAAATTGCATTTACAATTTATGCAAAATTGTATTTACCAACATTCTTTTCAGTCTTGATGTGGAAAACGTTGATAATTAATGCGGAATTTATTTATATTTTGTATATAATTAATTGTTTACTTTGTAACAAAGTTTCTTAATTTTCAGATAAAATAAATATTCCATTGTGTAAGTTAAAAACAAGAATTGATGCATTTTTGATTATAAATTACAATTTTGAATACTTTCTAAGTTTAAATCAGCAAATTCAATAAAAAAAAAACTGATTAAAGCGTTTGCTTTTGTCGCTCGCTATCTTTAAGACTCATTAGACACGATTTTGTCAGCTATTAAATACGCTAATTAAAATAATACCTGCACCGTTTAGCCTCCAGCTGTTCATCATCATCATCATCATCACCAAAATCATCGAAGCGGCGATGTCAGCTGCTGTTGTTTGTTGTTGTTATTGCTTGCTGCCTGTCGCCATTATCGCTCGACGTGAGCATTTTACGCGTATTTGCCCATTCATCACTTTCGGCGCTAGTTAATTTACACATTTTGTCACTTAAGCCGCATTTTATGTGAAAAGCGGAAAATGGAAAATGTGCGCGTAACGGAAAAGCAACTTAAACTGAACCACACACACGCTCACGCACAACCCAAAAATTTACTTTATAACGTGCACACCTTGCGCCCGCGTCGCTTTATTTAGACCACACTCCCAGCCTCTCTCATTATCGGCGGTTGACTTCTGCCCCATCCCCTCCCCACCATTCAGTTTACAGCTCCACCATCCAATTTTCCACTAATTCCTAATCGCTTCGCGCGCGCGTCGCGTCGCGTCGAGCCCAACTTTTCGCAAACATAAAACTTTTCAAATTGCTTTCACATTAAAAATCACTAAAAATCGCTTTTCCACTTGAATGCCACAAGCGTAAACGGAAACGTTGGCATTAGATGCGCAGCAGCGGTAGTGGCAGTGGCGGTTCCCTAATATCATTGTGTGCATGCGTGCGTCAATATGTAGAGGTATAAATAAGTGTGTGTGTGTGTGTTTGGTTTTTGTATGCATGAGTAATGTCATCGCGCTTTCGGCAACTCATCATTAGTGAGTGTAAAGATTTTCTAAATAACGCGCATGAGTTTTTGTATCCATATATGTATATACATACATATATACATTCACACATACATACATATAAGAGCATTTTTGAAGGTGCTAAAAACAAAATAACTTATTTTAAATTAACTGATTACAACACCTTAATGAAATTCTCTTTTTAATATTTCGAATATATTTTAAGCTGTTTTTTGGACTTTGTTTCATGCGATTTCAATAATACCAAAATAAAAAATTTTATTTCTATGATAAACAAAATATCGCTCATTGATTTACGGGAAAAAAGTAAAACGAGAATTATTTATATTATTTCGATCTGCGGTTTACTGGGTTTACTTTTAATTGTGAACCAACTTGTGTGCGTTTAAGTTTTTGAATGTGTGTAGTTGGTGTTGGTGGCAAATAGAGGTGGATTTGCGTAATAGTGGTGCTTACAACGCTTGCGACGCTCACCATTAAATAGGCTTAACGCTCGTGTCAACATTTAAAAAGTGAACTTTTAACGCGAAATCTAAATTTAAAAGTAGAAAGCAGCAATTTTGCATTGTAATGCTTAAGAGGAGAGGCTATTAAAGGGAAATGGGTGCTGCATAAGCAGATTAAGAGTGTCGTTAAATCTATGTTTGGCAGCTCGCATTTTCCCAGTATTTTCGCCTGCTAAGAGAACGAAGAAATTGCGCGCGAATTTGAATTTGAATTTTAATTTGAATCAGCATTCAACTCGGTTAGATCCGCTTCCGGGTAGCAAACGACATCCTTAATTACGATATTTTCCTTCCATTTTGCCACAAGGACTGGAATCAATTGCTGTCTCTCTGTGTATGTGTGTTTAAGTCAGCTTTTATGTTTTATGTGAAAACGCGGAATTATTTGCAGCTGCGACTCGATCTGGTCGCACATTTGTCATTCGCCGCGATTGCCATTTTTTGTTTGCCTGTGTTTTCGTACGTCACAGAAAGCCGATTTGTCGGTCGGGTTAAGGTTTGATGGTTTTAAAAAAAGTTCGATTTATATTGTGGACAACAAATATTCAATGTCTTTGGAAATGTATTCCACATTGCGATAAATTACCAGTAGTAAACGACTCAATGAAACTTTAAAGGGAGAGTATAAACTATTTTCTAGTAAAAGTTTTAATAAAATTTGTCTATTAGTGTTCTGCTGGGTCAATGACTTCACTAGCCAAATTGTGATGTACAATAACTTTTAATTATCCTTTAAATGAAATACTGGTTTTTATTATCATAAGCTTAGAGTTTGGTTGCTTAACATACAAGCAAATAAACTCAAAGCGTTTATTTATACGCATTGACAGAATCATCACGTTCGAAACAGCAACCAATGAAAAGCAACAACAACACCAGCAAGTGTTGATGCAATTAGGAACTGTGGACGCGCACAAAACCGACGCCTTCCGAAAATGCGTATGCGCGGCCAAAACGTGACGATGCTGCTTTATGACCATGGACAATCGCATTTTCCACTTGATTTGTGAATGAACGTTTTATTTGCATACATTAAGAAAAACGAGCGAGCACACACACACACACACACGCGCGCTTAACGAGCTTCATTAGTGACCGAACCTACGTCGCTGTTGACAGACAATCACTAATGAGGATCGAGCCATGAGTTGCGTTGCGATAAAAGGGGCGGATCAAAAAATGTATGTCTCAAAAGAACAGTTCCTTGCGACTGTAAACGATTTTTTTGTTTTTAATTGAAAATAGTAAAATAAATCAATCGATCAGTTGGGAAATCGTTTGGTGGTAAAAGATTTCGTGTCGATTTTGTAAGCCATTTAAAATTGCTTGGAAGGATAATTCGAATAACTGCAAACGACGAAACATTCACTTTTGTTGTTTTGTCTTTCGACACCTGCGTTGACTGATGACGGCCTAATTAAATCGTCTCCAGTCGCTTTTGTGCGTGGAGGACACAGCGGTCGTTCTACCTCCCGGCGCCGTCGCCATCAAATGTTGCAAAATCGCCGCTATTCAGTCAACGAACGCATTACACATTCAGGTCATGTTTTGCTGAAGCAATTATGAGAATGCAATTACGATTGAAATCAATAGCGGAAACGGAAACCGGATGCCGCTACTGTCGTTTGTTTCTCTCTGTCACGGCACTAAATTAGTGCGGCGTGAGGAATAACACCCTTCATTACGCGAACGCGCGTTGGGTCAATATTATGACACTCACACGCACACACACACACACACACACTCACACATACATGCAACAAGAACTGTCATCAATCATTTAATTAAAACGCATTGATATGCGCTGCGATGCCGCAACGACGTCGACCGTGGGGTTTGTTAATTATACGCTTAAGCTGACGTCTAAACTATTAGGGAAGAGTTTGTCTCCAAAGGCAACTTACCCGGTTGTATTATAAAAATACGTTTTACATTTTTTTCCTAAGAACATTCGGTATGCTTTATTTTGTTATATGTAATTATTTCTTGATCATTGCAAGCTGTTGAGAATATACAGAACAGACTGACGGTTATTTGCGCTTCTGATCCATCAGCTGCGCGACCAACTCCAACAAAATGGGCAGATTCTTGTGCTCGAACGTTCCGAGCACACCCTCCAGACATTCGCGCACCGGCGGCCCACTTTCGCTGGCGCTCTCCATGGCGAACATTTCCGCCGAATAGCGAAAGCCGTGCCAGTGAAAGTACTCCATGATCAGTTGATGCAACAGTTGCATGCGCGAATCGCTGCGCTGTTGTGTGGTGACATCGCCACTGCTGCTGTTGTTGAGATGGCCTGGTGCACGCGCCACAAGCGGCGCGGATGGTTCGGCTTTGCCTCTCATCATGGCGACCATTTTCGATTGCAGCATACAGCGCACCTCCTGCAACACGCCATCCTGTTCGAATTTTGTTTTGATTGTGGCGTAGAGTTGATTGATGGCCTCCTCTTTGGTGATGTAGTTTTTGGACATGCTGAGATGGTTGGCTGGAGGGCGGTTGTGATGATCCGGTTGGTTGCGTAGTTACGTGGTCTTGGCAGTGTCTTTTGCGGAACTCTTGCGGTGCAATTAATTGAAAGATTCGAAGGGAAGGCAAAAACCAAATTGAAAAATATAAACACTTTTGACAAGTGTGGAATTTTGAAATTTGAAAAATGTGTGTCAAATTGAAAAAAAAAGTAAATCATTTATGAGAAGAGTGGTTTTCAAGAGTCTTCAAAGAATTTACAAAGCTTTTTGAAGAATCAGAAGAGTAGTACTTCCCTAATCGAATGAACGATTATAAAAATAACTTTAAGATCATAACTTGGAGAAACGGCAAAAAGCTTTCACCTTTCTTAAATTAAAAAAGCTTTATAAAACTCTTAAAGCCAAATGCCAATAATGATTTTTTAAAGACTTTGTTTATTTTACACAAAAGCTACGAAGCAGCGAAATTCTAATCGAATTAAGCACATAACCCCATGACGCAGACAAAGCATGTCTGCCAAGTTTTTTTTAACCTGTTAAGGTCCTGCGGCTAAAAATGTCTCTTGCAAAACGTGAAACAGTGTCTACAACAGGAACGTACACGTACCTACAAAGAAAAAAGACAAGCGAAATATAAAAACTCGGTTCCTGGGAAGAACTTGAAAAGTTTCGCAAAAAAAAAACAACAATTAAGCATGGCAAAAGTTTACGCTTTCCGCAAGCGTGTGTGCGCAAGCGCGCAAACACTCGACAGACAGACAGACAGACATTTTGTTTACGTCGGTCTGAAGGGCACGCTGCACTATTGGCTGCAAGAGTATCGCGCGCGTCGCATATCAGTTGCAAAATTTATCGCACTTAATGGAATTTAAAAGTTTGTTTACTTACGCGAGCGAGCAAGCGTGCGACATACACTCTTACAGCCACGACTAAAGAACTTGAAGCACTTTTCTACAGTTCTTATTATTATTATTATTATATTTTTTTTTGTTGTATTATTAAAGTGTACAAAATATAATTTTTAATCCGGAGACTTGTAAAACCAAAACTCAATCATTTCTCATTTTATATTTTCTTTAATTTTTTTAAACTGTGTGGCCTATACTTTTGCCCCAGGATTTAGTATGTTGAAACTCTACCAACATGCTTCGTGCCCTTCCCGAACCTATACACTTTATAAGTCGACTAACTGTCGCATTTAAGCTGCAGCAACAAAAGGAGTAAACGACAATTTTCTTAAATGAATTTATGCTTAAACGATAATCATGCAAATTAATAGTTTTTGTCATTGTGTAGCATACTTTTAGGAGAAGAAGAAAAAACTTCTTCCGGGGTTTTTTTTTTTTTTATTAGTTTTACAGAATTTTGTTGGAAGTTTTATCGCTTAAAAAAAAAAAAAGTTGTCTTTGCTGGAAAATTGTTTGTTTTTGTTGGCTGTGAAGGGGGGAGGGGGGGAGGCGGATAAAAAGGGCACTTCTTGGCTAAAGTTCTTCTTTCTTGGCTAAAGCTAAAGCTAAAGTTTGTGCAGCAATTGAGAAAAGAAATATTTTTGTAGATTTTTTTAAGTGAATTTACTTTTAATTTTTGTAATGGCTTTTGTTGTTAACGTGAAGCTGGGTGGGAGCGTTGAGCTGCATTGAAACTTGCTGATACTGTTACAAAGGCGCAAGTTTTTTCGTTTTCTTTGGCAGCGCAATGGGCGGTTAGTGGGCATTAAACTAAGCAGATTTATTGCAGAACATTTTTTGGGAACTTTTGCTTGTTTTTGTAAATGTGCAAATATTTGCGTAGTTTTTTATGGATAAAGAGAGAAATTAAGCTAATTAGATGGAATGGAATCTATTCGCAAGTAGAAGAAAAGTCTTGGTTGTGTTTGCAAAAAATATGTTAAAATAACAACATAATTAATTTTTTTAATGAGTTACGTGAAATTTTAATGAAAAGAGAAATTTATTAAAATTTAAAATTATTAACTACTCGAATTGCCAAGAGATGCTTTTCGTCAAACGGACGGACTCGTCCAGATCTCGCCATAATTTATCAATACTTTTTGGGCCTGCTACGCTTACGCTTATCTTACGCGAAATTAATTGCTCAAAATAGTGGCAACGCTGGCAAATTAAATTTACCCAAAGCCGCCTAAAGCTGCGGTACGGCTGCGGCCTTTCTTGAAGGAGGAAACAGATTTTGGTAATTAGGCGCGCTTGCAAGCCAGTTCAATTTTGTTAAAGTTTGCGGGAGCGGCAACACTTTGGGCGATTTCGCGTGATAATAATGCCGAATGTGCAGCTAAGCGGGTGGCTGTGTGTGGGTGTTTGTGTGTTTGTTTCTTGTTTGTGTAATGCAAAATGGCTGCTAGGGGAATTTGCTTTGCTTGGTGTGTTGGTGCGGGTGTGGACGAGATTTACATTAATTAATTAGTTATCAATTACTTTCAGTAGAAATAATTAATGAAGACGAATTGCGGCAGAGTAATTGTGCGTGTGTGTGTGTGTGTTTGGGTGTGTGTCTGTGTCAGAAGCTGAGAACTGCATTTTGTGCGCTGTGTTTGAGTGAAAGGCTTTTAAGTGCAATTAATTAGACAATACGTGATGGAAGAGAGGAGAGTGGGGCATAAGTACCAGCAAAAATAATTCTAAGTTTCTAATGACTCTCAAACATGATTAAGTACTTTTGTTTGCTAAACATTTTTTTTATTGGCCAAAGAACAGTTTCAGTTGATCGATTTAATTAAAATTTAAGTACAGACTTGAATTATTATTCTATAGCCGTATTTATTTTTATTATAAACAATTTTGCAATCTCCAAGAATGGGTTTGCCTTGATCACAAGAACAATTTTATAAGCTTCCTATCTAATTTATTTTAAGAAATTTATTTTTATTGATCAAAAGTGAAGTTAAAACGTTTTGCCAAAAACTCGGCTGCTTCAATGGGCAAATTATTGACTTAGGAAAATGTGTTCCTTTTTATATCTTTTTTACATTTCGCATATTTTCACGTACTGCACTGCTTCAAGTGTTTAGTTTCCGCTTCAGAAAATCATTATTTTGCCAAAGACACATACAACAAAACATGGTACGTTTTCCTTTTCCCACTGACTCCACTTCTCCTACTACTTGCAGAGAAATAAAAATGATAATAAAGTAAAGGACGTGGCAAAATACAAAAAAAAAATAATACGAAGAAAAAATGGCACCGTCATTGCCATTTCAATTTCCGTTTGAATTTTGCACTTCATTTCGCAAGTTTGCAATTTTCGTCTTCTTCTTCAAATAACAATAAAAAAATGCGAAAATCACACAGCAGAGAAAACAAAGAATGGCAAGGAAAACTGGAAAAATATGTTTGCGAAGCGCAGAAATGCAAATATTGAAGTGTAAAAACAAAACAAGCGTAAACGCTAGTCGAGGCAGAAGGAAGGAGACTCCAGTGCGAAATACTGGCATGGACACATCGAGTGGAACAACAATAAAATCAACAGTGCCACTACCAGAGTCAGTCACGGTGACTTCGCTTGCAGCGAACGACCGAAGAAGCGTTAAACGAAAGCGCCAAGATGACAGACAATAAATTGTCAGTTCGTTGCATATGCCAAGGCGCCTTGCCTTGCCTTGCCTCTCCTTACTTGCCTTTCCGCGCTTCCGTCTAAGCACAGAAATAGAAGTGATGACGATCCTAGACGAAGAAAAGTGTAGCGTTGTTGCTGCCATGATGCGAGGTGCGTGGTGCGAGGTATGAGCCGGAGGAGCATCTCGTTTGTTGACTTGACAAATAATGACAATAATGAAGGAGGTGCAAATGATGGCATTGTTTATTTGAGTGGAAAACAAAATAGGCGCCGCGCGCTTTGATTTGACAAAGAACAAAGAACAAAGAAATGTGAAAAAACAACAATAAACAAATGGGAAAACAGCAAAATAACAAAATAATTGCAAAGCGGATGTCAGTCAGCGCCATTGAAGTAGTTCAATTGTTATATTTTCCTTTTTAAAGAAAGCTGTCCAAACAACACATTTTCAAGGGATTTTATTTGTAGACTGGGACCAAATAATCATCCGAGTATTTTGTGATTAGTGAATATTTTATTAGATCAACATTTACATACCATTAGTCATACTTATAGCATTATTCTGGAGTTTAACGTTTTCATTTTCTAATCTTTGAGCAGTGTCACTCGTCTACTTAAAACTGTTCATGTGCTTCCGAATCGTTTTAATAATCGTTTCTGCTTGTGGATTCGACGAGTCCCGCAGTAAACCAATTACCTCATTAACGCCATTCGGCGGACGACCTTTGTCGGCTTTGGAAACAATTGCATACAAAGCACCAGCACAAGCGCCACGTTTTCCTTCCCAATTCTCGGGACTAGGATCGAGTCTAGAACCGAAAACAAGAGTTGAACAACAACACAGCCAATTAAAAACTACAATACTTACTTTTCTAGCATATCGAACGCTTTAGCGGCGACCCAAAACTCTTCGCATTTGTAGCACTCATTAGCAATGAGCTGCAATAGCAGAAAAGCTTCTGAATTGGTATCGCGCGTTATAAAAATATTCCACGCCTGTTCCGGCCGACCGGCATGTATGTGACACTTGGACAATATCATGCAGTAGGCGTGTTGATTTTTTATATCCATATCGGAAATTTGCACAAGTAACTCCTGCGCCTCTTTGTAGTAGCCAGTGGCGCATTTGGCCTGTGCGTAATTAAAGTTAAAGGTGTCATCGCTGACGAAGTAGCTGCGTATGGAGTTCATGTAAACTAGAACTTCCTCAAACTGGCCGTACAAAAAGAAAGCAGACGCCATGCTCTGACGTCCTGGTATGGTGTCACATTCGGTGGCTGAACTACCAACTAATTGGAGATTTTGCTGAGCTGTTTTAATGTGTTCCTTCTAAATATGGAATCAATTATTACTAAAAATGTAAAATTAAATCATTTAAACTAAAATCTAAACTTTACCGAGCCCAGTTGTTGACCCAATGCCGCATGTACCACACCTTTTAGTATGTACTCATGCGGCACTGTAGGCTGAACCTCTTTCATTAGCGAGTGTGCCTCTTGCACATCGCCATTTTTTAAATAATAAATCGCTAAATTAAGCCGTGCCTCCGGTATGATATTTAAAAGCGCAGGAAAACTTTGCATGGCGCCTTCTCCATTGCGAAATACAACTAAATTGTGGCGTAAAAGATCTGCGCCAAAGGTTCCATTATCGGAAATGTTTTTGATCTCTTGTTCAGCAACGCGTCCATTAAAAAGCCGAAAACGATTACATGCCTTAAGATTGATTGCAATAGTGCTGTCGCGATGTTTTGCCAAGTAGACATCAAGAACCTCCTGCGACATGTCATAGTAATCCAGTTTATAGAAGCACAATGCCAGATACACATTGATGGCCAGGTAGTCTCTGTAGGGGTAGAAGGTACATTCAAAATGGAATCAAAATTGTACTGTAGAAAATGTGGCCAGACTTACTTGTTATCCAACAAGATGCGCTTGTAAATATCGATAGCCTCCTGATAGTGCGCCCTCAAATAATGTAACGACGCCAAACTTAGTTGATCCTCGACAGTGTCGTGCAGTGATTCATGCAACTGCATCACCTGTTCCTCATTGTTAAACTTGTGCGCCAGATGAAATAGCAAACGCAACTTGAGCGGCGTATTCGGTGTCTGTTCCATTAGTTTTTGTGCTTCTTCATACATGCCGAGATAGAACATACAAACAGCAAGATTTAGGCTAACATCTTCAGTTCCCGGCTCGGTGTTGTGTATTGCCTTAAATTGATCCAAGGCTTGTTGATAGTCACCCAGATGGAAACTGCAGAACGCCATCCACTGGTCGATGAGCAGCTTCTTCTCCTGATCGTCATCCTCGTTGGCAAACTGTGAAAAGATTTTTGAGATAAAGTGTCCATCAGTTGATCTAATATGCCTAGCACTAAGTACCTCCAGAAATGCTCTAGCGCCGGTGTAGTCACGTTTAATGACGAAGTCCTCAAGTGAGTGCGGCGCTTTTTTGGCAACCGTCGCACTGGGCACATGCCGAGAGCTGGCCGAGTCAGTTTTACCGCGTGAGAGTATCTAAATAAGTTTGGGCTTTGTTATGAAAATATTTTTGAAAGAGATTTGTTTAAATTACCATTTTACTCGAAATATTAAAATTTTTTGCTTAGGACGTTGTAAATTATTTGTTTTGGTATCTCTGATGTTGTTTTGCTGTCGCTCGCTAAGCAAACTTTTTGTTGTCATGGAGATTGTGGGTCTAATTGACCCACTGCATTACCAGCCTTGTTTAGGGGTTGCCTTTATAGTTGGTAGGTATAGCAGTGATAAATTTAAAACAGTCTTCATTTGGAGAAAATGTATGTGACTCGCTTTTGAAATAACTATTAAACTATTATTCTGGGTCTTTGCTTTATTTTAACGATATTTTTTAACTGTTTCTTCGTACTTAAATGTTGACTTTAAATTTATAAAAAAAAACTTAATATGTTTCTTCTTCGTTTCGTAGTAGTAAACGATATTTTTCTTCATAAATAAGCAATGAAGCAGCATGTCAAAACGCAGAGAAATATGCAGTGCAATGTGGCAGAACATTACTTAGGAAAGTGGGTATGGCCTAATGCAGAAAAAAATGTAAGCTATAGTGGCACTGCAGTGTGGCAGGTGCCAAGAGCTTTGCACCTTACTTGATGTAACGGACAGCGGCATAAAATAAACATATTCATACATAAAAACACACATACATACATACATACATACATACATACATACATTCATACATAAAAACACACATACATACATACATACATACATACATACATACATACATACATACATACATACATACATACATACATACATACATACATACAGACATACATACATACACACATACATACATAAATACATACATACATAAATGCCTGTGAAAAAGAATACAAAAATAAGAAACTAAACCACTTAGAAATATTGAAAAGCGTATTTTATTTTTCTTGCTGCTTTGCGGAACGTTTTTATGGCACATGTGAAAGTGGAGGGGAACGCGCGTTATGCGCCAGGTCGGGGGAAAAAAGCGCAACATCTTGACAGGCACTAACTTTATTCAAAACTGTGTATTTCACTTGATTTTGTTTCGTTTCATATATTCCGTGTGTGTAGTACTTCCCAAATGTCCAATGCATTCGTGTATGGTCTCATATCGTTCTAGGTTAAACAAATACTCAAACATATTTACCGCTTATTAACTGCTGAATTTTTATTAAAATTTATATATGAAAATGCTTTAAATTCGCTTCTAGAATTCATGCTAAATCAAAACTTTTTCCTGGTAAAAATTAAAAACCACACACACACACCGATTTAATTTATTTTTATTTGCTTCAATAAAATGTGCAATGCATCAAACTTTCCATACATATTATTTATGTATGCATGTCAAAATGGTTTCAAATATGTTGTGCTCTTTCGAACTCTAAAATTTTCAGCGCTTTTACTTTTGAAGCTTTAAAGCTTCATTCAGCCAATAAGCTAAACATTTATCAGCCGGCAAAAATCATTTAAGTTTGTTTTACACCCACACATTGTTTTTATATTTGTTTATACATTATTCCGTTTTCGCTATTAGCTTTTTTTCATCTCCTTCCCCTTTCCTGGCTTAAATTTATTTGCACGCAATCAATGCCCTCATATGCACATTTTGCTGATAAGCGCTTTTGCATGCCCACAACTTAACATTTTCTGTTCTGAGCAGTGGAAGTTATTGTTATTGCAATTTTAGTTATTAAAGTTGTGCGCTTAATTCATGTAGATGGCGCTACTGCGGCTGTAAAAAACTATTTCAAGCATTATTCCTGATCAAATTTTGTTTAAGTGACCTTCGTTGTTGAAGTGTAGAAGAATATCAAAATTAAATAAAGTTTAAGCTTTTCACACAGTTTTACTAGACCGGTTGAGAAGTTACCAAGTAGGAAATATTTTTTTTATTGTAAATGAATTTTTATTTTATCTTAAATGCGTCAAGCTTACATAATAATTCGCGGTGACATGAAAAAGTCAATATTTTTTTACTTTATTACTCTTTAAATAATTATAAAAAAAAACAAACCAATAAATTTTTTACGAAATTGAACATAGATCTGTAGAGAGTAAGTAAAAGTTTAAAACAAAATTTTAAATTCCTTCCATCCTTCCCTTCTTCCTTCCGAAAAGCATTTCTTCTGAAAAAAAAAGTCTCAACAGAACTTAATTCTTACTAAAGACGCAATTTTATCGATGACACAAGCATGATATTCCTACTGCATTCGCATTCGCATTCGCATACACTTGCACAAATTTGTCTACATGTGTTTGTGTGTTTCCATGTGTTAGCCGCTTCTATTTCGGTTATTATATTTGACTAAAACATAAAGAAGAAAAACAAATGAAATAATTTTGTGGTAGGAAAGTTGCAGATTAAATTTGATTTTCACAGATGCAAGCGTATGTGTGCGGATATGTGTTTGTGTAGTATAAATAACACACATACTCGTACATACACATTCACATATGGACACTCAAACTGCAGACACAAAATTTCAAATTACATTTGCACTTTGCAAAATGAATAAAAAATTGAATTTAAACTGTGTTTCTCACATGCACATGCATACAAATGTACATTCTTAGTCACACATACACACACATGCACACACGTACACGTTAACATATTTATGAAGGAAATTTAAAATACCGACTTAACAGTGAATATTGCAAAATCAGCGAATTTCAAGCATTTAAAAGCGTTTGTGTAAGTGTACGAAACTTTGTTTGTGTAATTATGAATTAAGCGTGAAAAGAATTTGGACGTCATATTTAAATTGAAATTGAAATTTGTGCGTTTTTAAGCGCCAAAGGCGACACTTTAGGTTTCAGCAAAAAAAAACAACAAAAAAAACCAGCACACTTAATCCAAGCGCACCTTCAAAGCGTTAAAACCGCCTTCAACTTTGAACTGAATAATAATAAAAAAAACATACAAAAACAACTCACAGACCGCAACAAATTTCCCAATTATTTTGAACGGCCGCCTTTCAACTTTAAGGCCATTCAAAATTTCACCGCCTTTGTTTGTTTTTAATTTTGTCATGTTTATTTTTTTCGCACATTTCTTCCCATTTTGTAATTTTCTTTCTAATTTCGTGCAATAATAAACGAAGAGAAACACAACAACAACAACAACACAAAATGTGCCCATCGAGAGGTCGTCATCTTAAATCTGAAAATATACGCTTTCACGCTTCTTTAAGTTTGGCGCCAAATACAAAAAAACGCAACTCATAATTCCAGCCGAAAAACTTATTTATGAGCTGGGCTGAGCGGAGCTGGCACTGGCACTTGCTCGAATGGTGCGATCTGGTGCGAAGCGGGGAGCGGGAAGCGCCCTTCGTAGCCATAAATGTGACATTTCGCTTATCGCGCGCCACAATTTCCATTTTATGCGTGAAACATTGTTTTGGCGCATAATTTGTTTGCTCTGGCTTTGCCTGTTTGTGCGTAAATTAAGAAATTTAATTTCTTTTATTTGTGTAGAAAAAAGTTTCTTTATGCCCAAGTCCCGCGTGTATTTTGAATTTGTCGTGTGCGGCCATCGTCGAGAAAAATGTCGCTCATACGCACGGCACGGCGCGGCATGGCAAATGGAACAGCATTGGCACTGGCACCATAAAACGTAAAAGTTTTTAATTTGCTGGCAGGGAGAAAAAAAACTTTTTCTATTTAAAGTGATAGCAAGTTCTGGAAGCGTTTCTATTTCACACTTTAAAGTTGGCTGTAATGGGCAAGCGGAAGCAAAATATCAAACCAAACTAAAGTGTGTGTTAAGCTTATCTAAGGAAGCAATATTAAAAAAAAATGTATCTTGGTTATAAAGGAGATGTTTATTGTATTATATCAATCTGTCAATCAAACAAACTACCGATCAATCAATTTATTAATTTTTAAATTTATCAATCTAACAATCTATCAAACCATCATTCTATCAATATATAAACTTTCAGCTTATCAAACTATTAATCTATCAATTCATCTATCAATATATCTTTTAATCTATTTATTAATCTATCAATCCATCATTCTATTATTCTATCAATACATCAATCTATCAACCTTTAAATATGCATAATTATTAAAAGTAAATATGTTTTCTTAAGTATTAACTTTTTGAATTTACTGTATTTAAAATTCAAACACATACAATTTATTATATAACTAAACAATACAAATAAAGTCGCCATTCGTTAGCAACCTGCAACCTGCAACACCAACAACAACTTTATTAAAAAGTTTGCCAAAGCGATTTGTATGCAGATGCCGCCGCAGACATTTCGACCAAACTTGACACTTAACTCGAAAACTTTCTCGCATGCAAAATTGTTGCACTCATCCTTTCTTCCTATTCTGTTTTGGCGGTGGACCCACCACCTGCGACAATAGCTATAGCCATGAGAAAAGTAAAACAACAACAACAACAACAATAGCAGAGCAAAACCAAAACCAAAACAAAACTGTAACCAAAAGTATTGCATTTTTGCGCTTTTCAAAGCCGAAATTGTTACTGAAAAACCGTTTTAGAAAACCACTTAACACGCTCGAAGAGGGAGGCGGAGAAGACAAGAGAAGAGAAGAGAAGAGAAGAGAAGAGAAAAGCAACTACCTTAACACGCGTTTAAAGCTCGTTGAAACAAACAGCTATTGCTGATGCTCCTGCTGCTGCTGCTGTCTTCTGTCTCCAACATTGTTTACAATGTTTCCTGTTGCAAGTACAACTTGTGACATTTTGTTTTTGCAGCGCAGCGTGCGACTTAGTTTATATGCGCAAATAACTTAGCGCGGATTTTCTCTTCAACCGACGCGGTGGATACGATTGGACCTGAGTTCGAGAATAATTTGGTTTTGGATTTAAGGATTCGCAAATCGGTTCTTATTCGATTTATCAGATAAAATTATGGAATTATTTCTAACAATTTTAAACCTATTCCATTTGTAATTGGTACGTTATTTTTGTAAACTAATCGTTACTAAAGAATCAAATCGGTTTATTCGCAGCACTAGTAGACGCACTCAAAACTTTTCTACATTAATTGGTATTTTGGTAATTTATTCGTTACTCAAAAAATATACCCGATTATTCGTAGCACTGGTACTCGTACTCGTGTGCATTCAACTCGCGCCAGACAGCTGCGAATTATTGCTTTCTCAATTTTGTTAGTATTCGCTTTGTGTTTTTTTTTGCTGCTGCTCTCTGTAGCGAAATTCAAGGAGTTGCTCCTCCTCTTACACACACAAAGGGGCACATTAGTGTCATGTGGCTTTAGTTACCTCCTCTACCGCTCTCTGGCTCACTGAGTGTGTGTGTGTATGTGTGCGTGAACAAAAAAAATATATTGCAATTTAAGTTTGTTTCTTCGTCGAAGAAGAGTTTCACCAAATTCCGTCACTGCACTTGACTTTCTGTTTTCCGCGCAAAGACGCGCGCTGCGCTGCTTGTGTCTGAGCGAAAGGAAGAAGCAAGAGTGCTAAGCATTTTTTCCGCTTGCCACAAACTATTTGCGAACAAACCGAACCCAGCATTAAGAAGTATTTTGTTGCTCGCGCTGCTGCAACTGTCGCGGCGACACATGCGGCAATAAGTCGTATTCACTTATAGACACACATACATTCGCACTCAGGCACACACACACACACACACATACAATTCGCGAAAAGTGAAAACTTTTTTGCCACACGAACACGAAAACGCGCAAACCGCTTTGCGCCGCTCTTTGTCACCACTCTTCGTCTGCCTCTATTTAATATGGAAACAGCAGTTACAAACAGGGTTGCCATTATACTTGAATTCTAAAATTCTTTAGTCTAAATCGTGCTGTTTCTTGACGGCCTTAGAAAAGTTAAAAGTTGGTCACCCCAATCGTAAGGAGAATGCTCCAAAGGAAGAGGGCCAAATGAGAAGACTTTTGCGATTTATTAAAAATTGTGGCAGCGTGTTTTTGTGTTTGTTTTGCCGCCGCAAAAGTTAAAATAATTTCGTACATAGCAGACAGACGAAGCTTTTCTTTCTCTTGCTTCTTCATTTTTTTTTTTTTGGCAGCTTCGCGTCAAGCAGTTGTCATTAATGACATTTGCTTTGACGCCATTGCTGCGTTGCGTTGCGTCGCCTCGTCTCGCAACGTGTTGGGCTGAATAAGTCAAAAACATTTAATTTGAAATTTTTTAACTGCAGCGTAAATTTGGAGGTTGCTCGCTCGCTCCTCTGCACTTTTTTAGTTTAATTTATTTGCTGAATTTTTTCGTGCTGCATGCAGCGATTTTAAATTTCGTTTATTTCCTTGCAATTTTTTTGATGACGTTTTCGTTTTTTTTTTGTGTATAAGCCTGATGTAGTACGTCTGTGGTTAACGGTTTTGCTTTGCTGCTGCCTGCCACGCAATCTGCCTGCCTGCCTGTCTGTCTGTCTGTCTGTTTGTCCGTTAGACAAGTCTGCGCGTATTTTAGCTGAACTTGCCGTCTGTCAAAATGTGTGTCTTTTTTGTTGCTGTTTTTTTTTTTAAATAAATAATGAACATGTCGTTTTTTGTGTTATTTGTCGGAAATACTCGCGTGTCTGTCAAAATAATAAATAGCTTAAATACAGACACACAAACACACACATTCGGGAATGTATGTTTATGGTGCATATGTCGTGGATTAATTTAACCGCCTCCGCCACTGGAAAATTATTTTCCTTTTGTTATAATATATTTATTATACATATTTTGTTTGTTAAATGCAAGGCACAACTATTTCAGGTACTTGCAGTAATAGCAACGATATCTTGATGTCAAGAAATCCAATTTAACAAAGGAATCAATTAATTACAATTACAATTGAAAATATAACAATTTGTGTTTTCATTTTGATGTCAGTTAAGAGAGTTGCTCTCACTCTCACCCTTTTTGACAATGTAATCAAGCTGTCAATTACTGCAGGTACCTCTAATTGTTTTGCCATGGTTACATGTTATTAGTTTTTTATATCATATTCTCAATATTTTGGAAAGTATTGATTTAAGAAATTAATGCCTTTTTAATACACTTGTATATAAAAACTTCCCTTTTCGTAAAAGTATTCATTTGCAAATGCAAATTCAAATGATTCAAACAAACAAAAAATAAGTACTTTAATTTACGAGTGAGTATTTATTTGGTCGTATTTTAAACAAGTCGAAAAAGAGACTCCAAACAAATTCTTGCCGCATTTGTTTAGACTTTTGCCACACAACTTTCGCAGCAAGCTACGCCCCGCAAAAGCGCCTTTGCAAACATAACTTAACAGTTGGGAATGTGTTTCTTGTTTTTGCTATTGTTGTTGTTGTTGAGTCCTTGTCGTTGTTGCCTGGTTCAGAAGGACGAAGTTTATTTAAATTAAGCGTAATTTATATACGACATAATATTATGACTAACTTTTTTATGTCTGAATTTCGAACTGACAAATGCACGCATTATTGCTTTGCATACTTTGAGGCGCTGTAAGTGATTTAAATGAAATCAAGCAGCAGCAGAAGAAGAAGAAGAAGAATGAGCCATTTAGGTTGGGTATGCTTTTAAACCACTTTGCTATAAAAAAAATGTTTTCAAACTGGCGCTTCTAATTACGAAAATAAGCAGCTACGCAATTTGTTCAACTGTGAAAATGGCTACACGCGACAAACGACACTGCACAGTACTTAGGTGTATAGCAAGAATAGCAAAAACAATTGGCAAAATAAGAGAGTAATCTTTATAATTGTTGAAACAATTGTTAATTCATTTATTTAAAATGTCTTATTTCTGCAAATTTTTCCCTGAGTACATTTGTTGACGCCCGCAAAGTACTGTGCGGCAACATTAAGCCAACTTGTAAATATGCCACAGCTGTACGCAGCTATAGCAAATTTATGTTAAATTATTTTGAAACTTTATTTTTTGGACATGAGCTGAGCTCAAGCCTTTTGCAACACTAAACAACGCCGCGAAAAGTTTTCATTTTCGCGGCAGCGTGTGGCGACCGTGGCAAGTGGCAAGAAAATTTACACAGTTTGTTGCGACAACAGTCGAGTTGAAAGCATGTGGCCAGAAGCAATGTTTGGCAGCGAACTTTGTGCAGAGACCTCTAGAAGAGGGCGGGCATTGGGCGTAGGCGTAGGCGGCAACAGGAGAAGTTGCACGCGCACTTTTGTCATTTGCCAAGGGCATAAATAACACTTTAAGTATTCGCTTTCGTTGCGCTTACAACGCTCTCGACGGCACCTTAATTATGACCGACCTTAAAGTAAAGCTTAGTATTTAGGTGCTTCCGGTCGTATGAGTAATTTTAATTTTAATTCAATACAAACTCAAAATTACTTCAACGCGAAAATGTCGCCTAATTGTGCGAATTTTACGAAATTGCTGCAATCGTCGCACCTTTTTTTATTTCTCTAAATTTGCTTCGTTTCGCATCTTTCATCTTTCACCTTGGCTCCCTGTTAGTCATTTCTGGCTTTTACTATTTCCCTTAAGCGTTCTTACAATTGCGTCTAAATTGCCAAATTAGTTGCTTGCGTGCTCTCAATTAGCCGACATTGCTTTTGCATCATTGTAGTGCTGCGAATTACCTGCGAGCACATAAAAAAGACACAACATTATTGCGACAACACGATTTGAAAAACGTTCAAGTCCACATTTTGTGCAGATTGCAAAAATATCTTAAAATTTCAATGACAAATTGTCTATTCCATATAAAATAATTTGTTTAGGTTATATATTAAATATCTTGACGTAAGAGGTGAAATAAAGTTACAGTTAGGAAATTCAAATGTTCCCAATGAAGGAAATCAATTTTATATATTTTGTTAAGCAACTATAACCTTTAAACTAAAATTTTTTTTTTAATTTTAAAAGCTAATTTCATAAGCTTTTTTTGGAATTTTGTATTTATAATCAGAACATTTTTAACTAAAAGCACTTGAAAAGTTAGACTTGGTAGGTTTTTACAATGCATTGTCACTATAGAAAATTAAGTAAATTTTTTTTGTGAAAAATAAGAAACGATTTTTGGTGTTCTTCTTCTTTTTCATTGGCACGTACAGATTTTTATTGCATTTTCTATTTTTTCTTCTTTTTTTGGTCGGTAGTTTCTTAAGAAATTTTGGTAAGGTGTCACGCAATTCATAGCAGCGCATGCTACACAGACATGCACACACACGGTATCGTATGTGGTGGTTTGTATGCCTTAGATCACGTAACATTTTGACGCATCTATTAAAAGCGTCTCGCACGATTTTCATATTTTTTTTTTGAGGGAAGGACTTTATCCCCCGAACTACTTTCTCATGTGTGCGCCAAGAGTCAAATGTCATTAAGCGTCTTTTGACTACAGTGGCGAATGGGCGAATGGACGTCAGCTAGCGTCTAGCCACAGAAAAGTTTGAAATTTTTTTTATATATCATAAATTTTCAAGCTCAGTGAAAATTTAAACGTGCATTATTAAAAAAATTTTCATCATAAATTTGTGTTGCAGTATGCAAGAAAATATAAAAAAAATAAAAAAAAAATTTTATAGATCGAAAGTCAACTCATATGCAAACAATTATTCGTTCTAAGGTAGCTTGAAATTTGTCCTTGATATACTCACTGCCAACTTTCCCAATTTGACTTTGCTGCAGTTAAATTTTAACTTGCAAAAAAATTTATTTTTAAGTTTAAAAAATTTGTTTAATTTTTATTTTTTGAAAAGTAGAAGAAGTAGAAGTAAGTGACGCTCAAAAGCAATTTTCAGTTGCCAACTTGTAAACACCGCAAAAATTCCATACAAAGATGTACTTCTTACGCTTAAGAAATTCTGCTCAACTTGCGCGAACATTTTATAAAACGCTTTTGCAGATAATCTTGATAGTAACTGGAATATTTTCAATTTATCAAAGCGCAGAGTGTCTTTACTTTGCCCGCACCCCCGGAATACTTTGCCATAACTGCTGCGATCTGGTAAATGTTTCGCACTTCATTTAATCATTTGGCGCGTTTGAGTTTTTGCTCGTATGCAGCAAACAGCAAAATAAATGCAGCGCAGCACATATCGCGCGCGCTAACTCAAAGCAAACTAAACGCGATTTTCTTTCGTTTCGTCTCGTTTTTTCGGTTCCGTTTCACACCTTGACGCAAACATTTCGTCTCTGCAGCTCCTTAATTTTTATCACACGCTTTAGTTCTTAAGCTGGGAAATTCGCTTTAAGCTTGCGAAACGTTATTTTGACTAAACACAAGCGAAATTTCGTAATTTTTCTATGTATGTGTTTGCGTGTGCCAAGCGATTGTAGCGACGCTTAAAAGTTATTTTCTATTTTCTATATTTTCCGCATGAGTTCAAAAGTTTTAGCGTGAGTTCTTTTTTTTTTGTGTTTTTTTTCCTAGCGAAATTTACGAAATTTAGCAGCTTTGTGCAGTGCGCGTAATTCGCGTTTAAAAAGTTTTTTGCTACAATGTTGGCTTGTGTGAGGGGTTACGGCGAAAAGGGGGGGGGAGGAGTTCAAGTATTCTAAGATGAAGGCCCAAGTTGTTGCTTTTCGGATGAAGTCGCCGCCAGAACACCTTTTGATGTTTTTGGCGCTTAACCTGCGAAACGTGACCATTTAAAAAAGTGGCAAACTTATTTGAACTCGTATGCAGGTGCGCTCCTCTTGCACTGAACTGTAAGGGAGATAAAGGGACACGACAGTAAAAAAAACGTTTGAGAAAATTTTTAAAATAGAAAAACTGTTTCTTTTCTATTTTTAATAAATAATTTTTATTTTTCGTAATTGATATTTGACATTTGAAATTGTTTTACTAACGATGTTTTGCAATTTAACACAGGTATCAGTACACCATGGCGAATGGGTGTTATTATTTAAATTGTTTGCAAATTTTTCAAAGGAATTAAAATTTAAGTTTGTATTTATGTTAAGGACCTTTTAAGTTTCAGAAATAATTCTTTTGAAACGATTTTTGTGCAATTCTAAATTTTTCCATTTTCAACTGTTAATAAAAGGTTTTTAGATTGAACACAATTAAAGGGTTTAAAATAAAAACTGATATATCCATAAGAAAAGTTATTTAGAAAAACTCACTATTCCTTGAATTTATCATATTATATTATAATATATCATACATATTTTCTTTGCTACTTAAAGAAGATTATCTAAGATCAAATGAACTGACGATAACTGCACAATAACATCTTTTTAACGTTTTTGAAAGGAATAGCAAATTTTACGTTTTAAAAACTTAATATCGTGAGTTTATTGCTCAGGTAGAAACTTATTTGAATGTTGTCTATAATTTGATTTACGGGCTATTGATGTAAAGTTTCTCAGTTGAAACCACAAAAACAAACATTTTTTTGTTTTGGTTTTTTAACATATGCTATAGTTGGCTTATAATTTTTTTCTACACATTTTAACCACAAAATATTATCTCGATAAAAATAATTAAACTGTCAGCTGTGCCGTTACACGCTGTCAGTTGCACGGCCAATACTACCGACAGCTGCTAGGATAATACAACCACACACCACACACACAGAGATTGATATTAAAAAACAAGGACTATAAAAACTTTACGCGCCAAATGCATATATTTAAATTTTTACACTCATTCCGTTTTTCTTTTCCGTTTCGAATTCAGATTCACATTCAAAGCGCGTAGCAAAAGTCAACTGACATTTACAAAGCGTGTGCATTGGGCATGGGTGTGTGCGTGTGTAATAGTGTCGGTGTTTGTTTGAGTGTGTGAGTGAGTAAGTGCAGCTGAGTGAGTGTATATTTTTCTGAATTAAAGCGGATTGATTTGCTGCCAAAGTGTGAAATGGAAATGTGTGTGTTTGTTAAATGTTTATTTGTGGGTGTGTATGTGTGTGTGCTGTTGCTTGTGCATGGCATAAAAATCTATTACCCGTGCTTTGTATGTGCGCGTTTTCTTTGAATCGTGTATTTGTGTGTGTGTGTGTGTTAGTGGAAATGCATTTCACCCGGTGCAGTGCAGATTTTCAATTAATTTGAAAAAACCACAAACGTTTTTGCGCAATAAAAAAAGAAGCAAAAACGTCATAAAAAACTGAAAAAAGCCATTTGGCTTTGGCAGCGGTGCAGAGTGAAATGTTTGGCGAGCTAATTGAATTTTAATATTTTTTTCTCTGAGTTTCGAACGTGGTTTTTATTTAAGAAATGCTGCTCGGCATGAAAAGGTCAAGCGCGTGCTCAAAACGCGTAACTGGCGCATATTAGAGTGTAAAGTTTTCAATAGCGCGTTTTGCTTTGCTTTTAAAAACATTCAATCAAAATATTAATATTCTAATTCGATATTTTAAATATCAAATAAAAAAATCGTATAATTGGGAGGATTTGATTCAAAATCTTCAAACAATTTATTTAAACTGCTCCGATCTGCTTAATTTAATTTATATACAAAAAATGAAATTGTATGAAAGAAATGCAATAATTTTGTAATATTTTTCAGTAATTTAAAATTATTTCAAAAAAAAGTTTTTTTCTTTAAAATTTAAATGTAAAAATTTGTATTGGTTAATTTTTTAGGCATACTCGTAGAACGAATTCTTTGTATTCCACATAAAAGCAAAAAGCCTTTAAAATACTTCAAGCCAAATTGTGTGCAACTTTAAGATCTAAAATGCAATTTTATCTGCTGCTGGTGCTGATGCAATTTGGCCCCAAAAGATATCCCTTAAAACGGATGCTGGTCAAATTGTGGCGCAAGTGTATCAGTGTGTGTATGTGTGTATGTATATGTTAGAGTGAATTTGAACGCGTGCAGCTGTAAACAAAGGGCAACCAGAACAATAACAACAACAACAATAGCAACAACTATTAGCACTTTGCAGTCCCTCAACTGCAATTGCGCATTTCCGCTTCCTTGCCTTAACGCACACAAAAGCACAACACTCACAACAGACACTCAAACACATACTAATATTTAGCACTTCCTGGCTAGAAGCTCAGCTCATTTCATTAACTGCTGTCGGAGCTGCATTGTCGAGCGGAAAGGGAACTACTGCAATCGCATTTATTCGATGATATGAGATGAGAAAACCAATTTATGCTTATCTCTTGCAAGTGTATTGGTAAGTTTATTCGGTTTTTTGAGTGGTTTCCACAAAATTAATTTTTTTGAGAAAATCTTTCGTATTTTAAAAATTAAATAAACATTTTTTGGCCTTTAGTGAGATAATAAGAATTAAATATTTACTTATTATATATTAAAATAAATAAAAATTTAAGCAAAAATTGTAAGCAACTTAGAAAATTTTTTGAATGTGTAGTAAACATTAAAGAAGCTTTTTGTTTCAATTGAAGCATACGTCGAAACCAGTCTAATGTTTATTATTTTCGTTTATTGTGTGTTTGTTGTGGGTGCCAATAAGGCTAAATCTTACCTCTGCGAATGGCTTTGCTTAAGATAGTAGCTTTTGTTGTTGTTGCTATTTTTTGTTGTTGCTTGTGTTGCAGCAAATAAGTGACCCAAAAGGCTCTTAAAACGGAAGTGAAGGAACCTGCACAAGTGTGAAATTCACACAGACTCAACACATACACAATCGAACACTCTAGCATACTAACACACTGACATGATTGCAAACCAGGCATTCCGATACAATCGATTTTTGCAATTGCAATTTCAAAGATTCGATTTGCTTCAAGCGTTGCGTTGCGTTGCAGTCTGCAGGTAAATCCATTTTTTTGCTTTTGGCTTTTTTGGCAACGAATTGAAGGGGAGAAATTGTTGAAGAAGTGTAAAATTTAATTTAAAAATTGAGGATGTGAAGCAAAGTAACACAACAAATTAAATGAAGTTAAAGTAATGAATTTGGGAATAAAAGAAATTAGCAATTAATAATAAGTAAATATTTTAGTAAACTTCAAAACTAATATAAAACTTTATTCTAATAGTTTAATGCGAAAAGGTTTATTCTTGAAATTGTGTTTAATAAGTAAATGAATTTGTTTTTTAATTTAGAAGAAAAAAAAAAGTCAACAATGTCGCTTTGAACTTTTGGTTATAAAAACTTTACCAATAAACTTCCCTAACTACCCAACGAGATAATCCCTCAAGAAATCAATCTACCAAATCAATTGGCAATAAAACTCCGCTATTAACTTTATCACAAATTGAGAAAGCCAACAAAGAAGTTGCTAGAAAAAACCACAAAATTAATTCCAATCATTCGTCTAAACTGTTGAAACCATCACAAAGGAAATGCCCAAATGTGAGCCAACAAAATCACAAATTCAGTGTTTGGCTATTTTATCAAAATGTTGACATACTTAAATATGCTCAAACATTAAAATGTTTTAAGTTTAAAAGTTTAATTTTTATGAACTAAAAATAAACCATTTAATGTCGCAGGCTGAAATTCGTGTTTTGCATTTCTTGTCCATTGGTCTCGCGTCCCTGCACCTTTGCCTCGTTGCTTTTCATTTGAATTGAGTTGAAAATTGGAAAAAATTACAAAGAGCATAAAGAAAAAAAAAAACATATCACCCATCCATACAAATACACTTGCATACTTGCACAAATACACATACATACTCATGCATATACAAAGCGAAAGGATTCTTTTGCTAAACAGCAAAAGTTTTTCCATTATTCGAAGATTATAGTCTAAACATTTTTGCCATTTTTTTGCTGTTTTTTATGTGTGTGTGTGTGTTGTTGTTGTTTTTGTCATGACGGTGAATTTACCACACTTTTATGACAGCACTGCAAAAACTTTTGCTTCGGCTTTTGTTTCTATTTTTACTGTTTCGTTTTTCGATTTCCTTTTATTCCGGTCTTTTTTTTTGTTTTGGTTTTTTTTTTTCGTGGCAGAGATTTTTCAATGAGCTTTTCATTTGGCTGTTAAAACTTCATTGGCATGTGCCGTGCAGAAATGTTTTGGTTGTGTGCTTCAGGCTGGTTTTCTAAGTAAATCTGTTGGAAAGTTTCATTCATAGTCCTAAAATATTACGATAGCAATAAACAAACAAAAAAATACTTAATTATTATAATAATAATATTTAAGTTTACAAATATTATTTTTTAATAATATATTTGATATTTAGTACTTTACAATATATAAACAAATTTAAATTTTGATTGCTTGTGTAGAATTTTTTAATCTTCTTTTTATCTGCATTTTCCTTTAATTGTTTTCTTATAGCAGAACGCAATTTTTACTTTAATTTTTTCTATAACTACCCTAAGAAATATTTATGTGTGCGTGTGTGTGTTCGCTGCTATTGTATCGGTATTTGTGTTGTTGTTGTTGTTGTTGCAATATTGCAGCTTGAACGAAAATTCACACATTTCCAATCAATGCGGAAACCAAAAAGTTCTTTTGTATTGAAAATGTCAAAATTTTCCATTTTTTTTTTTGCAAAATACGAGCAAGCGAAGCGACTGACAGCAAGTTTATTTCATAAGCAGTTGCACATAAATATGAAAAGTTGTAAACGAAAATTTACACATACGACTTCTTCACTACATACCTACAAACATGCACACATACGAGCCATTCAGTGGTCAAATAAATCAACTCCATTTATAAGTAGTTTCGGTTTTTATTCAAAATGTTTGTATGATGAATTAATCATAAACAATAAATTCGATTTTATTTTTTTCAAAGTTTCATGAGAGTGTTGTTGCGACAAATCTGTAAATCTCAAAAAACAAGAAGATTAAAATAGTTTTGCTAAATATATTTTGTAATCAAGACTTTCATTTACTCTTAAAGAATAATCAAATATTGTCAGAATCAAATATATCGACTGAATTGTTTAAGGTAAAAAGCCAATATAAAAGACAAGCGTATTTCTATAAACGGAATAAGATTGACTCATTATAATTTAAAAGTCTACTTTTAGGCATTATATATAGATTAGAAGTTTCAACAATTCCTTTATTCTATCATAATTTTTATTACATGAGAAAATATTAAAGTTTGATTATTTAATCGATGTATAGAAAGCTTTAAAAAAGTTCAAAATTTATTGATTTATATGTGAAAACATTTTTATAAAACCCTTTCATCTTTCAACTTTTCGATTTACTTAAAATTGTGTCCGAGGCAGTTGATTCAGTTGAGCTGTGAAGGGCTCACACGAATATGTAAGTACCTCATTGTAAATATGTATGTGAGTAAAAGTCGTAATGAAGTTGTCAGTGCGGAACAAAGTCGCCCACAATATTATTGCATTTCATTTTACTTGATTTTGCATATTTTTCAATAATAACTTTTGCTACTTTGCATTTTATGTTATGTTATTTTATTTATTTTATTTTTAAAAAGTATTTTTAGCCTCTTCTCTTTGGGGAGAGTGCCACGAGCAGTTCCAATAACTTTTACAACTGAACCGACTTAAAAATCGTAAAAATCAAAGGATTTCGACTATGGCAACCGATGGATTTGCTGAAAATAACAACTTTTATAAAATTCGGTCTTTGTTTTGTTTAGCACAATTTTATTTAATTTGATTTTAGTCTCATGGGAGGAAGCCGGGTTGCCACTAAGGCACTTTCGAACGTTCACAAGAGCACTAACACATACTCATACACAATGGCTCAATTGCGTTTGAAATTTATTGTATTTAAATCAAATTTGCGCACCTTTTTGAATTTTATATTTGTGGAGGTTTTTCTTGCAATCCTCAGCGGATTGTTGTGAAAAAATGATTTAATTTTTATTGCAAGTCTTGAATCGAAAACTCTTAAAATGTCGCGTGGTTGAAATTTATTTATTCTAAAATGCGAATTAAACTGTTTTTGTCCTTAGCGTGTTTTTTATGCTTTCGATAGTTCAGCTTAAATTGAAGTAAATATAAAAGGAACTAAAATATATATAGTAAATAAGGAATCTATAACAAACATTAAGCAAAAATATTTATAATTTTTCATACAGTTTTTCAAAAGCGTCAATATTAAATGAACAATTTTATAATATTTTCATAAACTAAAAAAATTTAAGTACATATAAATATTATTTTGTTCAGCTATTTTTATTTAGTATTAACTCTGCATGAAAAACTCTCTTCTTATCTAAGCAAGCGAAAAAAGAAGGAAAGAAAGAATTATTGGCGGGCGGCATCAATTGTATTTGGAATTCATTGGCACAGAAGCGGCGGCAGCAGACGTTGGTACTTGAGTTGATTTCATTTTGCATTCAATTGCCTCTAAGCACACATCCATACATACATAAATAAACAAACATACACACACTCCTAGTGAGTCGGTAGATATGTATGTAGGTAGGTATCATCAACACAAGCATCTAGCGCGAAATTTTTTACTTAATAGAAAAAAAATATTTGTACATAAAAACGCGATGGTGGCATTAAAAGTTTACAGGGTGCACAATCAGCCCAAGAGTTGATGAAGACAAAATCTTGGAATATTACTTTTATTTATGCAATTTCATTTGCAAACAAATTGTTAATACAAACTCGGTTTTTTAAATATTTATAAATTATAAAAAAACTTGAGAAATGGTGAATTAATAAAAATTTTAAATTCATTTAATGTTTTGATAAAACGAAAACGTAGTTAAAGATTTCTTTAATAAATCAAATGTTAGGTGAATTTTCCGCATGTATAAATTGGATACATAAAACCTCGTTTAGTAATGCTGAAGCACCCCGTTAACAATTGCAAGCGTTTTCGCGCAAAACAACGACAGCAGCAGCAGCAGCAAGAGCGGCGGCGGCTTCGAAAACAAGTGAAGCGAATTAAAATGCAAATTTTTGATTTGTGTGTGTGTGGGCATGAATTGAGCGTGTGGGTGTGGCATATAGGAAGCAATTGTATTGTTGTTGTTGCTTTTGTTGTTGTTGTTATTGTTCGTTTTGGCGGAAGAGTTAAGTTACTGTTTTCATTGTTGTTGTTGTTGTTGCCGCACGCTAAGCTTCAACATAAAAGTAAAAAAAATTGAAGCATAATCAGATTTGGCGCCATTTTTAGCGGTTGTTGTATGTGACTGCGTGCGCGCGTCTATGCAAGTGTGTGTTTGTGCCTATTCTTTTATTCAAATACAATTTTTGTATACTGCAAATAATTTATTTCTATATTTTCTTTTTTTGTGTTTCGCTCGCTACATTGAAAAGAGTTACCAAATGATTTCGCCATTTTTTGGGTTTTTCTTTTTAGTTGTTGTTTTTGGTTTTGAATTTGGTGCAACAATTTTTCTATTCAAAATAACGAACAAACGCTTTTGGGGTTTTCAAAGTTTTATTCATTTATTTTGTTTATGATTTTTTTGTTGTTGGTGTGGGCGCAAATTGAGAAATAAATTTTTGTCTATAATTTGCGCACGAAGAGTGGCTGAATTGTTTGTTTGTTTGTGTTTGTTTAGTGTGTATGTGCTTGTTTGCGTGTGTTTGTGTGGAACGGAAAGTTTCAAATTTGCAGTGAAATTGAGTGATTTGCAGGTATTTTGTCTGCTATCAGTTTTTTATTTTTATTTGTATTTTTCCATTATGATTTTTTGTTGTGTTTGGTTCAGTGAGTTTCATTGGAAATTAAATTGAATAGGTTTTTTTTTTATCAATATTTTGTTATGCACAAAGTGTCGAGTTTAGAACTCGTCTCGTGTACTTTAAGTCAGTCGGAGATTTTTGCTTTTGTAATTTTCAAGTAGGGTCTACGAATTTTCTAAAAATGAAATGCAGGACAATGGTGTGTATGAGCTATATGAAATTTTATTCACTTTAGAAGAGGGAAGCTTGCTCCTATCAAAAGTACACAGTGAAAAAAACGCCTAAAATCAAAAGTATTCACCTGAAAGGAAAATAAAAAATTGTGAAAATTTAGTAGCAAACTTATTTCATATGTACGCACCAACCTTTTTTTTAAGTTGATTCGAACTTATTTCAAAAACGTCAAATCGAATATTAAAAAAATTACATGTTAGATTTTAAATGTTTCTACCTTAATTAAAAAAAGCATTTTTCATTTGAAACACATTTCAACCTTATATTTATGTAGAATAAGTCATTTCAAAACTATTCCAATCTAAGTTATCGTTTAACATTAAAGAAATCTAAATGAAATGTTTGCCAGTATTGATTTAGAAGTAATTAAAAAGTTGATTACTTAATTTAATGTGTTTTGTTTTAGCTTTAAAGTTGTTCAGATTTAATTTGAAATTGATTATCAAAAGGGTGAAGGACCTAGAAATAAGAACGGTCGTACCTGATTTTAAAATGCATTTTTTCGCTCAGTGCATCTCTTATGTTAAAATAATTTTAAACACAATTTTAAATTTAAGGGAATTTAAACACAAATATAGTCTACTAAAGTAGTAATTAAAACTAATATAATTGATTACATGAGTTACCGCCTTTTAATCTAATACATTTCAAATTCAGCGCAGCTTGTATTGTATCTAATCAGCTAATGCTTCCCTTTCGGCCATGTCATTGCCCGGCTAATAAAATACTCAATTGCAAGCAAATAAATAAACACATGAAATCCTTTCGATGAACATTTTGATTTTAAAATACAATAACAAAACAACAACAAAACAAATAAACACATGTGCTTAAAAAAGCTTTCACTTTGCTATCGTCGTGCTTAAGAGCCTTGTTGGCTTTTTTTGATTTACGGCAAAGCGCGTCTAGACGCTGTAAATATCTTAAGCGTAGCCAATGTTTGTTCAATGCTCCGGAATATATGTATGTATGTGTGTATGTCTGTGTGTGTGGTTTAAAAACCCCTTAACCCGACACACATACACACACAAACCCACATGTTCGTGCTCTTAAAAAATAAATAAACTACACAATATCGCGATGGTGTGAAGTGGTCTCCAACAAGGCTAGGGTAGTTCCAGAGCAATTATACAAAGTTGACAACACAAAGTAAACACAAAAATTCAATACACAATTGAAGTGAACAATAGAGAAAATATTCGTAAGAATTCAAAAACAGTTTTAAATGAGAAAATGTTCAATTGTAAGTTTTTCTTTTCGCTCTGCAAATTCATATTTGGATGCGCCCTTGTCCGGCGTTATGTGGCGGCATGGTGGTAACTACTTAGCTCTGCTCAGTGTGCGGCTATCATAAAGCAAAATCTGTGTGCAACGCTTCTGCTGCACTTGAGTAGTCCGCTCGGACACATAATTCACTTGTAATGGCTCGAAATCCGTTTAAAACGCTGCAAGCGATTGCAACTATTGAAAATAAAAATACTGACGTAATATTTTTAAGCACAAAAGCGATAAATCAGAATTTATTGCCACACTGCTTCAGCTTTTGATACTCAGCTACTTTGCTGTTTTGCCACCGCAACGCAAGCTTAGTTGCTTGCTGCGCATTGAGAAGCGGCGACCAACTGAGGCAACAAAATCCAAAAAACATTTTCATTTTACAACATTCAAAAGTGAGTTTATTTTATTTTCGTATATCTTTCAGAACTTTAATTTCTATTTTAATTTTGCTAAAACGCTTAGCATTAGCAAAGCGACAGCTTTAAACTGAAGAACACCAAAAGTTGACCCAAAAACCGAAAATCAAATTCAAAAATGATTTGCAGCACTTTGGCAAAGTTTTCTCCACATTTTCGACAAAAGCCGCTTTTCTGCTGCTGCAAAATGCTCACATCTCAAAAATCCACTCGAAATTTGCTCGATTCGAAGCGATTTTTTCCATTTCGCAAGGAAATTTGTGTGTGAATGAAAGGTGCAACCTTCGGATGCCACTTCGAATTTCTCACATTTCAAATTTCATTCGAAGGCTAATTTTAATTTTATTGTGAAACTTTGCGAAAATTCGAAGAGAAGAGCGAATCGACTTTTTGTCTTGCTTTTCGATGCTCATAGCACCATAACCAATTTTTGTTTGTAAGCCGCTTTTAATAAGTTGCGGAAAAGTATGGGCAAGCGAGCAGCATCAAAGGAGCTCACAACCACCAGCACCACCGCCACACCACAATGCCAAAAGCATAACACAAAGTACACACTCACACACAAACAGAAGCACTCATGGTTTATTTCTACTGATTATATTCATATTTTATGGCATGGGTTGCTTCTTTGTTTTCCACCGAACTCAGAAATCAAACCAAATTCATTCAATTTTTTAATTTAATTGTTTAAGTTTTCGTTGATGGCTTTTATAATATTTTTTTTAATGGATATTTACAAAAAATTTAAGCTTTAAAAGTGACATTCGCTAGTTGAGAGGATTTTTGATAGCTATTAAAAAAAGAAAACAGAATATTGATCAATTCAATGGTCCAACCTTTTTGCCTTGTTAGTTCGATTTAAGTTTTACATTTTCCACAATAACGACCATTATTGAAAATACATTCGTAAATACATACGAGTACATACATACCTCAGACACACATGCAGCATCAATTTTTGTTTATTTTTGCAAGAGTGTATGTGTGTGTGTGTGCTTGTTCGGGTTTGTGTACAAAAGTTGACTGCTTATCGCAGTCTTTACAAATCATTAGATTTTCATATCCGATGAATTTTTAAACATTTACAAAATTGTTGTGCACCCAACAACAACGCCAGCGCCAGCGCCGGCATAGGAGTCGGAAGTTATGCACACATTCGCAACATCGGAACGGACGATTTCCCTGTATATGTGTTTGTGTGAATTTCTGTATTTATCTGTTTACTAAAACGACTTTCGGCATTTGAATTTTTAAATAAGGTACAACAAATATTTTAAAATGATAACATTTAACATATTAAAAATTTAATATAATTTTGTAATTTCGGAAGTAATGAAGCCATTAAATAAAATAACACCAATGCAAAATTTCCAATAGCAAAATTAAATTTGCTTCAATTAAAATGATTATTTTGCAAAAATTGATGGCACGAAAAAAAAAAAAACCCGATAACGATTAGTTTTGTACGGTGTTAGTGAAATTATAAAACAACAATAACAACAGCAAACTAACATTATAAATGTCAACGGTATGAGATTAAATTTTAGTGTTATCGAAAACAAAAACAAAACCAACTAAGTGTAAAAAAAAGAACAACTCGAAATGTGAAAATGTCAACCAAACCAAGCGGAAGTCAGTGAAAACTGTTAACCTCAACTAACAACAGAAACAGCAACAACTAATAACAACAACCAACAACTAACAACAACAAAACAGCAACGAACGCGATAGTAAAAAAAATTCTTTCTAAACATTCGAAAGCGAGCGGTTTTGTGCACTTTTGTAGCGTTTTGGTTTTTCGGTTGTGTGTGTGTGAGGAAGCCACAAATTGGCATTCAATGAATTGGAAAAATTTAATAGTCAGTTTGCGGTCAACGGTAGTTTGTAAAAAGTAATAAAAGTAATAGTGTGACATCGAATTGGCCCGATTGTGCGTGCGGCGCCCCCAAACTGCCCCCGAAAAAGGTGTTAACGCTGCGAATTAAATAAAACTTCAAATGCCATTTGAAATTTAGTTAAAGTGACTTACTGATAAAAATACTTACACACACATAATATTTTCATTTATTTGAAATTAAAATTTATTTATATATCTCAGTAAGGGTCCATACAATTTTAAATTGTAATAAACGAGATGTTTTTTTTTAAATATTATTTAATTTAAAATTAAAAAAAAAGGATTTTTGTTTTTGTCCCACTTCTTGGCTTGATCTGCCATTAATTTCTGCAAAGTAAACATTTTAATTGAAGCTAATTTTTATTTTGCAGTTGTAAATTTTTGCCTTTTTGTCAGGGAAACAAAAGCGCATTAATGTTTTGTACAAACAAGCTGAGAATTGTTTAAAAAAAACACTGATAAATTGCGTGCGAATGAAAAAGCTCGAATAGTTTTAAGCTTTCAGACAAAGAAAGAAATGCAGACAATTAACAATTTTTGTATAGTAAGATCAATATCAAAAAAAGTAAACAGTTGTTTTCTGTAAGCGGATATAAAACTATTTTTTCTAAATAGTTTACAAATACAAAAATAGCGCATATTGAATTCTTTCGAATACATACTTAAATTTTTTTTGTCGAACCATTAAAGTTTCTTTGTTTTACTAACGCACACACCAAAATTCTCACTTGGCAAATGACCCAATTTGATTTACTTTCTTCTTGCTGCTACGATGAGAATTTAGCGCATCCTTAAACAACGACCAGCGTAAACTGAACTGAAGCGAGGGAGCAGCCGGGACGATAGCGCAAGCGAAAAGCTGACAATTTTACAAGCTCGTCTCTGGCTGTCATCAGCTACTTTGCAACCTTTGGACGAGTGCCAAAATTGGAATTCGCACCCTTTTACCCGGACGACAGGCGGACTGTCGGACGGACGAACGTACAGACAGACAAACGAATGGAAGGACGACATCCTTTTTTTTACAATTTGTTACTAAGCATTTTCGCCTTAGTTTTGCGTTTTACATTTCGTTTTTTCTCAGTTTCTTTGCGTTAGAAGCAAAACACAACTTGGCTTGCGATTTAGCTGTAAACTTTTCACACTTACTGCTGCTTTGCTGCTGTGAATGAAGGACGAAGGACGGACGGCTGCCGCACGCCAACCCGGACGGATTTCACTTGCCAAGTTAAGCCTTAAAGCTGAAAGCTAATTTTGCTTTAAGATTTCTCTTTCGGCGACATTTTTGGCAAACAATTTCGCCTTCGTTCTGTACTTCTTCTTCTTCTTGTTATTTTTCTCCAACAGCTTCTTCTAAGCTTTCATTTTGCTGAGAAGCAGCTGCAGCGGAGCTGGAGTCGAGCTCGTGGGAAATAATGCGCTTTTGCTCGTATTTTGGCTTAAGTCCTGCGAATGGACATTATCCGTTTGTGATTAGGAATTTATATCTCGATGGAAATGCATCGCTGAAAGACAGTCGCAGTGGCAGAAACATTGTGAATTTCGTTTCGAATGCAAATGTGCAAAATGTTCTCCGCTCGCTTCGAATGAACTTATTTGCTTAAGCTTTGAGTGCGACATATGCTCAGCACAGTACGAAAGCAGTTAAGCCGCATGGCATAAGTTTAATTTTAAATGCTTGCGATTTTGTTGGCAGCTGCTTTTGCTTGTACGTGTTTATGTGTGTTTGTGTGGATTGAATATTAAAGGAAAACCGAAAGAGTAGGAATGCAAAAAATATATCGACAGTATCCCATATTTCTATTTAAAATTTAAACACATCATTCGGTTACTAGCATGAGAAGCGTTTAATTTTATGCGACTTAAATAATCGAGATTTAAATTTCGACAGCGATTTCGATAATAAAATCTCGATTTTTGTTTCTTTTTAGTTAAGTTACATCCCAACATAGAAAAGGATGAAGTAAATCGTGATAGTAAATATTTTGTAACGAATCTTTAATAGAAATCGAAATGTTATTCACCTTAACATTAAGTTTGATAGTTTTGCTTAAATACTGCAATATTATTCTGCATAAAAAATTGGTAAAATGCAAATCCCAAAATTCTTCATCTCCATTTGACTGGACTTTAAAAGCGAATTCATGCTGGAGAAATTGCAATTGGAAAATTGTGTTTTGGTTCGTTGCCACATGACTTTGACTCCAGTCGTATTGCTGCATAACTCATCCGTCGTCCAGTGTCCGGAACCCGTCGTCCGGTGTTCAGTAGTGTCATAAGCCATTAGCTGCAGACAAACCGAAAATGTGACGCGTCACTGTTACTGGCGTGAACTAACAGCTCAACCACAACACGCAGTTGTCAACGTTGGTCATTTCATGCCAACCCATCCCATTCCCACTTCCTACTATTTTACTTCATCACCACATAAGCTGCTAAAGTAAGCACTAATACACTCACAGGTAGACTACTCACTAAACACACACATATAAGAAACTAAAATGTACAAGCGCAGAATTGCCCAGCAGATATTTATGAACGGAATTGTTTCTGTTTTGTTTGTAATTGCTGCAGTTGACCTGTGACCTGACCGTTAGTCAAACATGCGGACAGGGCAGTTGCCTAATGAAATGCACAACGAACCGAACATTAATCTGTCATCGTCATTGGTTCGTATGTAGTTGTAATAAAATGTGGTCAGTTTCGTTTACCTCGCACATTTTTCACTCTTGGTCAAAATAACAAAATTCTTTTGTAATAATTTTTGGTTACCAAAATTAATAGAAATTTTTTTTTAAACCTTCAAGAAGTATTAAAAGCAAACAGAAAAAAATGCACAAAACTGCTGTTACTGTTGTTGCTGCTGCTTTACGCGTGCCATTTGCGACAGTTTGGCAATTTGCTGGTCACGGCGGCGGCCATCAGACGCTGCCTGCCGCAGCTGCAATTGGATGCGCTTTTATTGCCCACGCCGTCGTTTCGTTTTTGTTGGCGTTGGCGTTGTTGTTTTTGTTTAATGTTTCATTGCTCCATTTACTACCTGCGACTGATGGAAGCGTAGGTTTCTTCCATACCCATGCCCATACTCTGTCGATGCGACCACTGACATGAGCGCGACCTGCTGTCTGTGGCTGCTGCGCGCGGTTTTTACAACAGACAGACAGAGAGGCTGAGATAGGCGTGAGGCGTGGGAGGCGTGGGAGGCGTTCTCCCCTCTTTCCACATCCGTAGTGCGTTATTTTGCGGAAATAGTCGCGTAACTATGATACGAAACTTTGGCCATTTCGCCATTTTTTTGTTGCTGCATTTGTGTTTGTGCCACAAAAAGAAATGGGAAAAACAAAAAAATGCAGCAACAACAACAAAAAATAAAGGAAATTCGTGATATATGTGAATTTTGCAAATGACATTTCTGCGGTGCTGAGCGAGCGAGCGAATGAGTGCGAGCGCTCGCGCGTTTGTCCACTATCGCTAATTGATATCACGTGTTGGAATTGGAATTAATGCAAACATTCCAAACTGACCATTTCCGGTTTAGGGTCTTTACGAAATAACAAGATAAAAAAGAAAAAATAGGATCAGAATTTTTGTATTTTAAGTGATAACGGAATGTTAGTGTGTTAGTGATATCACTGATTTGCGTGGAAGTGAAAAAATACTTGGAAATATTCAAGATCTGCAATGTTTAGGCAGAACATTTTCAACCAAAAGCACATCAAATTTTTTTTAATTAATTTAAATTTGTTGTAAGTTCCGTATTTTCTGCCGTTCAAATTAAATAGAGAAAACATTTCAGTGCTCGTCCCGTTCATCACAGTTCACCCTTTTTTGTTGTTGATGTTTCTATTATTTTTTTTTGTTATGTTTTTTTTAATATATATAACTCTCAATTACCGTTTGCATATTTCCGCGTTTGCCTTTAAACGTAACAACAACAAACGTGACAAAAAAAAACATTTCGTTTTGCTGCGCTGCGGTTTGAGCCATTAAAATACCAAAATGACGTATCATACAGCGCCGAGCGGGCGGGCGGGCGAGCGGACGGACGTTGTCGTCTGGCGAGGTCTGGGCCTACCGCAATGACCGAGCGATCATTTATTTGTCAACTTGTCATTGGCAATACATCGTCCAGCTCAGTCCAGTGACGTGAAATGCATTTCGAGTTCTGCTGTTACTGCCACTTTTTATTTTTGCTTCGTTGGATTGTTTTTGTTTTTGTTTGTTTTTTATATATTGCCATGTACAGAATATAATTTGTTTGTTTGTTTGTTTATAAATCTGTAAAACAAATTTAACTTTTTGCTTTGTATATTGAATTTAAACAATTAAACGAATTGCAATTTGTCAATAATTATTTGATGGAAAAACTTAAATAATTGTCAAAATATATGCAGCAGCGTTATTATTCTAGTTCATAAGTTCTGCCAAGCCGCAGAAGACACTCAAATATTTTCTCAACAATTTCACAGCGACGAGTCTGCTTCTGCTTCTGATTCTGCTTTGGCTGCTGCTAGGAGCCAAAACGAAATTCCCAGAGCGCTGCTGGCGGAAGACCACAAAATACATTCGGATTAGAAATCCATAAAGTTTGTTTTGATGTCTGGCAGCTGCCTGTCTGCATGTCTCCCAAGAACACGAAGCAAAAGCATAAGAAGATGCAGATGAAGTTTCCACTAAGATTTTCTGTCTGTCTAGAGTCTGTAAGTGTCTGTCTATTGGGCTGTCTGTCTGTCTGTCTGGTGGTTGCATTCGCATTGAACGCCTCTGAGGAATTAAACAGTCTTTGTGCGGTGGCTGAGATGAGTTGTCCTGGCAGCAAGTTGCGTTCAATCGTTGCCAAGATAAATATTGGTCCAAGCAATTGGCTTGATTAGTAAAATTAGCCAATGTTGTGCTCAGTTAATTAATTTTTGGTTTAGAGTTTATTGAAACATTTTCTTTAATTTTTATTTTTTCAATTTCTAACTAAGAATATTTATTTAATGTGAGGATTTAATGTTAAAATAAATAACTTAAAATCAAAATCGATGAATACATTAGAACTGTAAAACCTTTAATTTAATCTTCAGCAATATGCTTAAAAATGTATTGGATTCGTTAGAGTTCTTTTACCCTATTAATTTTTATTTGTTTTTTATTTAAATATTTTCTGAATTAATGAAAGCTTTTGTATGAAGTTCTTCTGTTTTGAAAAAAAATAAAATATATATGACAATTGTAAATGTTGTGGCATTAAAAAGATTTTTAGTTTTCGTGTTTCATTAATTTTCCTGACCATTAATTCATTGCGCCGCAGAAATGTCATACTTGGAAAAACTTTATTCATTCGTTTCAGGCTTTAAAATACCTCAAAAGTTTGCTTAACTTTTACCAAAAAGTAATAATCTACAAAAGGTTTGGCCCACACATATGAATGAGAAGCATCAAAGCCGCAATGACTTAAGTTTTGCCAGATGCCAGGCGCTTCCTCCTCTTTCCACCTCCACCTCATATCACAAAGAATCAAGTCAAGCTTCTAACCCAAACTAATGCCCCAACCCTAAAGTATTTATTAAAAAAACAAAATAAAAAAAAACAAACCTAACCCAGTTGAAGCATCATTCTGCTTATAAATTTAATTTTTTTTGTTGTTGGTTGGGTCGTTGTGGGAAAAGCGTATTTAATTAAAGCTATCCGCATATTAAAAACTTTTTCCAAGAACTTAAGCTGCCACATTACGCTTGCTATTCGGCTAAAAGCTTACTGCGGCGGGCGGCGGCCAAACAACAACAGTAACAAAAAACAAAAATTACAACATCAACAACAACAACAAAACACTCAACATAAAGGAAAGTAAAAGTAAAACTGAAAAGAGCTCCCGGCGAGGGTCAAGCGATATAAATATGCAAAATTTTAATGAATTTGTGTTCTTCTTTTTAAAAGCAGAGCAAAGCAACAGCAACAAAAACAAAAACAAAAAACACTAAAGCTGCATATTTGATTAGTTCAGGCGGACTATCAAAATTGCTTTAAAATTTCTCAAACGAAAAAAAAAAAAAAAAATTAGAACGCTTTAATAGCGCAGGCAAAATGCCAAAATGCTTGTTTAATTTCGAAGCAGAAGAAATTAAAAAATATAAACAACAAAGTTTGTGTGAAAACAATCAACGCAAGAAAACAAAAGCCAAAGCAACAACGGCTAAACGCGAAAGTTGGAAGTAAGCAAGAAGAACATCAGCCGGAAGCGGATACCCGCAATTTGTGGATTGCGAAAACAAGAGGTGAATAAGAACAGAAACAAGAATACAAAAACAACAACAACAACAGCTGTTTCCGTTTCGACGCCAGTTTTAAGTGGGCTTTTTCGTTGGTAGTAAACTCAGTTGAAAATATTTAAAAGATACACTTGCTTAAATCTGCACAGTTCATTTATTAATAAATTATGCTAAGGATTTCATTGGAAATGCATTTTTATAAATAATAAATTTTGAACACGTAATTTTTAACGAGAATGTCCTTGGGAGCTTTAAGGTTATGGCTGAATCTTCAAATAACTCATTTGTCGTTAGTCATAATCCAGTAAACAGTCGAAACTACCAAATAGTAAAAATACTTTTGCAGCAAAAGATTATCTGGACATATCGTAATGTTGCAATAAAGGTTCATACGATGGACTTTCGAAAGATCTTCGCTCAGGTGCTACTAACTTTTTTTAAATATTATTTTCGAAGAAATTTAAAATTGATATTACAAAATTACTTCTACAAATTTAAATTACTTTTTGAGTTGTGGATATTTATCCAAAAAGAAACAAAATGTTGTTGGACCTCTGTTAAACATATACAAACAGTATATAAAATGAAATACTTCCTCTTACGAATCAATCGTTCAACCATAACCACAAGAATCCATTTGTACAGCAGCGTTTGACTTAATCGAATTAAATGGTTTTGCATTAGCATAATTCGCTCCGCTCGTCATGACTCGCCGCAACAAGTGCGTTTTCTTCTCAAACGCCACATCTGCACCACCGCACCGCCATTACCATCGAAATCATCGAATGCGTGCTCCGTCTTGGAGCTCATTGACTCGAATATGTGGTCAAGCGTAAAGCGACAATGAATCGAAAATCGAAATCGGTACGTGGAGAAGGCGGCAGAGGCGACATCGACATCGACGTCTTGGCGCTCAAATGCACTTAAGCAGACATTTACGGCGATTCTAAGTTGGCAGACAATAGCGTTAAAGCGTTAAAGACCAACATAAACCGCTAGTAATACGATGGAAAAGCAAGCGTCTTTCGATTATCGTGATAATACAACGTCTTGCTTGATGATAGCTGCCAGATAAAGGCTGATGAAGGTAGTTTACGGCAGGAGTAGTTGCTTAAAACAATTTAATTTGTTTAATTAATGTCATTTGGAAATCTATTGAGTTTACATTATCAATAATAAAACAGAGAACTAACAAATATTTTCTTAAAAACTAAAGAAAACCGACCGTAAAATCAATTTTAAGTTATATATACTTCAGAACACATTCTTTGGAGTAATCTAAAAATTTAATTAAAAAAAAAGTCGACAAAATGTTCTAATACGAATTCTTTAGTTGTCAATATCAAGCTAATCGAAATGTGCCCTCCACATTGCTAACGCATCCTTGTGGCTTAAGTGAATTGGCAATTGAAAAATGAAGCTGAAGAAAATAAAAAGAAAAAGGAAATGCGTACAATAACCACCAATACTACAAACCACAACCAGAACCAATATCAACAATAACAAAATCTGTGTAAACTGTAAGATTTTTAACAGCTTTCAATTGTGCTTAACAGCCGCAAAAGAGGCTACAACAACAGCAACATGAAAACGGAGAAAATTTCGGTTGGAAAATAGCCGCAGGTTTATTGGTTGTATTACTTTGCGCAACAAGGCAACAAGAGGCAAAAGCGTTGGCGGAAGTTGTCTATGGCTGAAGTGCGTTGCGTTGAAGTCTGTGGGTGTGTGTGTATGTGTGCTTGTGTGGGTAACATTTGTATGTGTAAGGGGCGCAATACCAACAGAACTAATGCGTCTCAAATGAGACGAAAGCGCTTTTCTTTGGTTTTTCTGTGTTATTTGGTTTTGAGGATTTGTTTAGGATGTCTTTAAATGTCTGATCCCTAATTCAACGACCGACAACAACAACAAAAAATAACAACTAAAACTGTGTTCGGTTTTGTAAATGTATCGATTTAAATTTGTCTCGCTACTAAAAGTTTAAATTGTAAAAAGTCCAGCATTTAAATTCTGTTCTCATTCCGCGTATTTCTTAGAGGCTCATTAAAATAAAGAAATGAAATGACTCCTGAAGGAAAATCGAATACGAATCGAAATAAAACGAAATGAAATTTAATTTGTAGTGAATTTTAAATTTCAAATGAAAACAGCGAAGTGTGCAGAAAGCCGAGCGAAGAAGAAACGAAAACCGGAAAGAAGCAGCGTGTCAAAATGGAAATTATTAATTTCGAGATACGCGTTTGTTTGGGTGTACGTGAACTCACAGCGTTGGTGTGTATATTCAGGTTTGTGTATGTGTGTATGGGAGTTGATCATTGTGCACATAGTTGCTCGTTATCATTGCTGTTGTTTTTGTTGTTTCCAAGTTCTCATATTGATTTTCAGCAAAAAACCACAAATTTAATTAGATTTGGCATCATGTTCGCTTCATGGCATTTTCCAAGAGCCTCGCCTCTCATTAAGGCCACTGTGAGGGGTGGAACTTTGTCGGTATGTACGCTTCGCATTTGTGAGACTTGCGACTGTTTGTGTGTGACAGTGGTCGCGTTTGTTATAGGGGAAACGTGTCGACAGTGTTTCTGCTATTTTAAATATTATTTTATTATTTTCAATAAAGTAATTCCTTTGCATGATTTCAAGTATAAAACGAATTACTCAAATGTATACTTAATTTTTTATATACAATAAAAAAGAAACAATTATTTTGCATAGAGGAAGACATTTCAATGCTTTTTAAATGTCACTCATACGCACCTAAGTATAACATATGCATATACATACATACCTACCACACTCGTAAGTGACAACGACATTCTCCTATTTAAATAAAAAATACCTTTTGATGTGTGTGCATACTCATTTTGAAATCTCTCACAAAAATCTACACGAATTAATTTGCATTACAAATTTTTCAGATTGAGCCAAGTAAAATGCTTAAGAAATTTAGGGGAAATAGGGAAATTGAAGGAAATTCCGTTTTGAGGATAAGGCACCTGTTTCTCATTTCAAATTATGCATATGAGTTGGCTTTATTTAGGATTTTAACGTTTGGTATAAGTATGTACGTGTGTTGGTGTATGGATGTTGGTGGGTCTTTGTTGATGTTATTAGGCTGGCTTATCTGATGCTTGCAAGGTTAATTGAAACCAAAATTGATGTCGTAACGAAACCCAACGATACATATTTCTGTAGGATGGTAGTTTTCACTGTAGTTGAAAGAATTTTTCTTTGATTAAATTTTGATATAAAATTTAAAATCTAAGCTGTATAAAAAAAAAACTTTTATTTTTAGTACATGTGTCAGCTTATCGCTTATTTCTCTCAAATCTTCGATTGGAGAGAAAAATAAAATCATAACAAAATGGCTCAGCGGCTCTTTTTTAACTTTCTTTTCTCTCTTAAGCATGCCATGTGTTTCATATCCTCTCTACTACATTTCCGCGTTTTAGTCCAACATTGTTCTGTTTTATAAGTAGTTCGGAATCCGAAACTATTTCTTAAAAATAAATATAAATCAGACTTTATAAAAATATATTTTTGCATTTGCATATAAAAAGTAGTTCCTTAAAAACAAATTCCCTACATACAAATAGATACGTTAAAAAGTGTTCTACATAAATTTCGTTATTCACCGTTTCACTTCATCATAGCTCAATCTCCTCTGCGCAGACCACTCGGATCCAAATTGAATTTCAAACCGAAAATAAAACGATTTGTGGGCAGACTAATCAGCAGACTCATGCCCAGTCCACAGGGTATGTGCGATAGGGTTCTAGAATAAGCACAATTTAATTCAAATATATTCAAATCAAATTTAATACAGTAGCAGCTGATTACCTGTAGTACATGAAGCCCACGGAGAGGTCCGAGTCGAACATGCCACGCACAACGGCATCGTCAAAGTCCCACTGATAGCAGACAGTACCGATGGTCTTTTGTGTTTTGCGATGCCATGCAAGCATGCTGGCCATTTGTATTTTCTTGTGTATGCGCTGCCAATAGCTGACATCGAGCCCTTGGCGTGAGGCGGTAGCCGCAATCGAATAGTTGTAGTGCGAATAACTATTGTTGTTTTTAACAGCTTAAATTGAATAGCTAATTGAAAAATATCTTCAACTTACCGTGCCGCAAACGCAGTATCTGCCATCATCGACTTGGGTTCGTTCCACTCGAGCAACAGCTCAGCTCCAATGGCCCAATGATCGCTAAGTGCACGCATAAATGACAATGTGCCACGCCCACTATCGTTGCGCACATTATACATGTCCGCGGTGATTGTGGCAAAAGGACGTGTCAGTTCCGCTGTAAATTGTGTCATCAGTGGAATATCTTCGGCGGCGCGTTGAAGTTCAGCCTCAAAGCGCAGACAATTGAAGGGATAGTAGACGATGCCAACATTTGAGGATAAAGTGGTGGGGTTGATGTCAGCGTGTATGGTAGGGGTTTGCTGTGCGCCATGGGAATATTATTAATTGATAATGGAGGGGATGATCTTACTAAGGAGTGACCTTCGCTCACTCTCTGTCTCTATCTAAACTCACCATCATGTCATCGTGTATGCGCATCGTATAGATGCCACCAAATCGAAAACCAGATGGACGGGTATGACTGAGGACCCAATTGGCGGTGATGATCTTGTTCGGTGCCAGACGATGCGCATAGTCTAGCTCGAGGCCATCGAAGAATTTCGGCATAATGCGGCGCGCCAACGCGTGCAGCTCTTGCATGTTGCCGGGATTCTTGCGCTGACACTTGCCTGGATAACGCTGAAAACAGGCTGGGAATTTTGTATGGACTTTCGGTGGGCACCAGTCGCACTTTGCCATGATGATGAATATATGGATGAGATGATTCTGTTTAGTTTTGGTTGGTTTGATTGAATCGGTTTGTAGAATACGAAATACGAAATATTAAAAATGTGACAGAGAGCTGACAAAACTTTGAAATTTCCCAAATGTCGAAATTTTCAAACGAAGCAGCAGCTACAAAAAATGAAAGCAGAGAAATACGCCCTTTTTCATTTCGTAGCTTCTTGTTGCTGGCTTTGCACAGTACTTTTTCGAGTACGTCGCATCGTAAATAATTTATGGTCCCGCATATTCTCCTGCTGCCATCATTTTTACTGCAATTCCGACGCCGAATGAAATCCGAATTGGAATTGAGAGTGTTTTTTATATGTACATCATACCTTAAGTTTCTTTGGGTATATGCATTTGTCTCTCGCTCGACCGAAAAACTTTTGAAAAATTCTGACACTCTTTAAAAGAGAACTTAAAAATAAACATCATGAAAAAAAATCTATTGAAGTTAAATAAATTTCAACTATCTAACTAAAAAATTTTTAAAATTAAAAAAATATATTGTATTAATAGTTCTATTAAATATCGGCAGCGGGGTATAACAGCCTCAGCTTAGCTGGAGAAAATTTCTCTACGGTTTATTTTATAAATCGTGTAGGAGCCAGTCGCACTGAGCTAAGGCGAAGTAGAATCAGCATCAGCTGTCAATTGTCTTTTTATGCGCCATTACTGGGATCGCAAATCTTGCCACTCATCGCCGTCAGTCGTTGTCGTCGTCGTCTTCGTAGCACACCATTAGGCGCATTTCACACTTTTGCATTATTTATGCTCGCCATATTTGCCTCATTGCAAATTCGCAATTCGTTAAATATTTACAAAGAGAGTGCGCCGCGCGATGCAAAGATCCGAACAGAAAAAGGAGCGGCGGGTGTCAGTTTTGGTCGCAATGTAAAAAAAGGTGCAGACTGTCTGTCTCTCTGTCTGTCGGAAGAAAAGGAAATAAAAAAAAGCTAATAAAGACTGCTCAAAGTGAGGAAAGACAAAAAACCGCCGTTCCACTTGGTCACAATAAGCCGATTGCATGGTTTTTGTTGCAAATACAAAAAAAAAAAAAAACCGAACACCAAGCAACACAAAAAAGTGTTGCATATTTAATGGCGCTTTAGGAGCGCGCCACTACAACTGACTGACTTTGAAATATTGAACAGTGTGCATTGTGGTCAAAAGCAGATTAGACTTGGCAAAAAGCAAAATGCGTTTTAGTTGCAAAGATCTTAGAATATTTAAAGAAATTGCTAAGTCCGCTTTTACACTGAACAAAAAATAACTTTTTTTTAAATGGACTTGGTTTTTTAAATTTTTAATTTCCACACAATTTTGGATAAATTGCTTATCGGCCGTTATTTGCATTTTTTTTTGTCTTATATGTATATATTTCTTTAAATAAAACTCTATAAACTGAAATCGATTAATTACTGAATTTTTTACTCGAACAAAAAAGATGATGGGCAGTCCAGGACTTAAGGGAGCTCAAGCAATTCACCGAATCGATTTTTAGCTCAATTACTGCCCATGCTTGTTCTTTTATTGCAGCGATTATCCTTACCAACCGAAGTTATTTAGAAAAGGAAGCAAAGTGGGCGCAGTTTAATTTCCAAAATAGTTCAAATTCGATTGCAGTTGGTTGCAGTTTACTTCAGGGCTTTCATACTCCAAAACAGACGACAGAATAACTTAACTCAAAAGCGAATATATAGAAGAAAAAAAACACATCTGCTAAATTAATTTTCCATTGCCTGCGGTAGAAATGTGCAAATGGCTTTTTCATAAAAATTAATTTAAACACTTTATTAAACAAAACAACAAAAAAGACAGAAAAAACTAATAAAACATTGAATTTTTATGTTTCCGAACAATGCGCTTCACACTTGCAGTGTTAAATATTTTCGGCATTTTTGTTTAATAAAAATTGCGAGCTTAGTGCACCGAATATTGCACTCGATTATTATTTGTGAATTTTAGTTCTCCTTTTGGATTTTTGGTTTTGGGTTTTTGTCTTTTTTGTCTTTTTTGGCCATGTGCAATAAATATTTTTTGTTGTGCGTCTCTTTCGCTGCGAGTGTTAAGCAAATAAAATATATATTTTAAATCGATAACGAATTTGCAAGTGTAATAAAAAATTTATCAACATTCATTTTTGTATATGCTAGCTAAATAAATAAAAAGTTAAAATTTATTGCCTTGTGCGTTTTTGTTCATTAACACAAAAAGAAGGCGACAAGCCCGCACCCGAACCGATTGCGAGTATTTATGCTGTGAATAAATATGCAGAAAAAAACCAAAACCAAAAACAAATAAAAGAAACACATACATACATACATACATACATACATACATACATACATACATACATACATACACGCTTATGGCGAAAAAATTGCTGCTGCCGAGTAAATATAAAATTTTTAATTTATGATTATGATGACTTTTTCGGATGAAAAATAAACTACATACGAGAACATGCACGCAGGCCAATACACACAACCAGCAACACTGTGCTACAAATGTACACAAATAAATAAACGAACCAACGAACGCACATACACTCATTTGCATGTGTATGTGTTGTTGGTTATTTTTTTGTTTCTGTTTTTCTAAAAAATAAATGAAATTTTTCGAAATTATTATTTGCACGTTGAAAAAAGTTAACATTCATTTTAGTGGGCTTTCACAAAGTTTAGTAATTGTTTCGAATTGAAACAACCAAAAATGTGATTTATTTTTTGTATGCATTTTATTTTGCATACGAATTGTTTTATTTTGTGCTTTTGCGGAAAAGTTGAGTTTGATAACAATAGAAACGCGGCCAAAATTACAGAAAAAAAACAATTACAAAATGCATTCACAAAAATTATTAAATTTTAATTCTAAAAATATTTATGAGCTTTATTTACGCTCGGAAAAGCATTAAGCTTAAACGGCGCATAACTTAATTTGATTCAGAAAAGCTTCGAAAATCGTTGGTACAAATAATGCAAGCACAACAAACTTCACCTTTTCTAAGCTTAAAGCTCTGAAAGGCTTTTACCATCTTATGGTAAATAAGTTGCTATTCTAAATACAAAAAAATATATAATTAAAATTTAAATTTATAAACTTATTTTACGCTATACAAAAAATCCAATTCAAAAAGCTAAAATAAATCGGCCGCAAAAAAATAATGTAAGCTTAACAAACTTCGGGATGGCTTTAATTAACAAAAATATTTCAGTAGAAGATGCCGCTATTTAAATATATATTGTTTATTTAAGTTTGAATATCTAAAATCATTAGAAATAAAAAAATAGAAAAAACAAAAACAAATATAATGTACCTTCTTCTTTTTGCATAAAATCCTTTTCTTTGGGCCTAATCGAAAGAGATTTTTGTTAAAAATGTAGAATTGTGTTAAATTGAATGGAAATTCAACAAGGGTAGACGGAAAAAAGCTGAAATCTGCAACACGCACACGCATAGGCACACACACACTCACATGCTTACTGAAACACACTTACACTAATACATTTAAACACTCGCCATCGAACAGTTAACACCTCTTTTATGAAAATCACTTCCATTCCTGCTCAATTCGTTGCGTCTTCTGCTTCTGATTCTGCTACTTTTTCTGCTATTTCCACTTCAGCTTACATTATTTGTTATGGTTTCGTTGTTGTTTTCGTTGTTGTTATTGCATTTCGTTCTTCTTTTTTGCTTTCTGATTTTCATGTAAAGAAGTTTGTGGCATCCACAAGCACTTAACTCCAAATTGCTGTAGTTGTCCTCGTGTAACGTTGACGGACCATGAAAGTGAAGAAAAAGGCCAACTCCGCATATGAAGTATTAACACAGTGAGTCAAATTTCAAAAATTAATAACAATAAATCTTAAAATATATAATAAATAAATTTTTACAAAAAAAATTTTAATGTTTTAAGATTATGAGTTCTGAAGAACTCAAAATAAGGAATAGGTCACAATTTGCTAACCTCAAAAACTGATAAATATTTGGAGTAACCAACTTAACAGAGTGTATGCTTGATTTTTTTTTATTTGTTTAAAGATTTTTTATGACAAAGCTTGGACCCAATAAAACTGTCCTTTATAAAATACAAGTTTCATTTTGAATAGAAACATTTCTCTCGGAGATTTTCAAAATTTCAAGTCATGCAGATGACAAAATCATCCCTGATCTTTAGGTTGCATACACTTGTATGTGTGTATGTTCTATCAGTACAAGCGAACTCCTTTAAAATACCAAAACGAGAAGAAGGTATTTCTAACTACACTGTTTATCTATTTGCAAATGGACAGGCACAGTTATTTTTGTTAGAAATTGGTGTGAAAATTCCGGCCTCCGGACGACGCATTTAGGAAACCTACTCAGCTGTGAAAAAATGCAACAAAAATAACAACAACGAAAAAAATACACTTTCCGACACAGACGCAGTACGTGGATCCAGTATGAAGACCAACCAAAGAGACCGAAGCGACCGCTCGACGAACGTTTCTGCTGTCCTGTCAAGTGCCACAACAACACTCAATGCCAATAAGTGGGGAAAAATCAAAAAGCCATAAAAACTTTACACAATCGAAACGTGCAAAACGTACACAAAGGGCAGCAAAATTGTCAACACACACACACACATGCACACACAAAATGGGAAAAAGCAGCAAAATATAAAATCGAAAAACTTTGCAAAAGACAAAAAAAAAGACGAGACTGAATAGGCAAGGACACACTGCAACATGTCCAATACAAAAGCAAAGATCAAAATACAACGAAACAAAAAAATATTGCTGAAAAGAAAATTACTTTCCGCCGTACAAATACAAATACAAATCCCCAACCGCCGACACTGAGTGCGGGTTTTAGTCAAAGCTGCAACAGTGGCCAGCATAAGCAAATGTCCAAGAGAACGAAAATGTTAAATTTTTTGGTCAAAAGACCTAATGAGTATGATAAGATAAAATCAGTTTGCGATTATGCTTAAAGTATATATTCTCGTGTTTACAAATATTTGAGAGAAACAAAAGTGAATCTATAATTTGTTCATGTGTTGTACTAAGTATAGCCACACCGGAAAGTGTACTGCGAGGCCAATGCGATTTCTTATTACTTTTCGAACATTGCGACCAATTCTCATGATTATCCTTTTTATATACTTTCGTTGTGTTTTCTTTTTCTCTCTTCTACTTTTATGTTAGTTTTGAGTCTTTTGAGCAGTTAAGCCTTTTCCGGCGTTTCAGTATCGACTTTTCTTTTAGGCTGCCGCCTGATAACTCCAAATAGAGAGTCAATATCAGCTCGCAATAACAACAACTATCAGCGGAAACGAAAATAGATTCCGCTTTTATGTGCTGCTCGGCGCAATTCACAATAATCACACTTTACGTGCTTGCGTCGGTTTTACTAAATCCTTTGACATGGCATCAACGCGCGTCCTTAGGTTAATAAAAGAGAAGTACCATGAAAAGGTGCTTTTGGCCAGTGTACTTCACTCACTACATTGGCTTCATTCAAGTGACAATTGATTCGCTTTATTAACGGATTAAACATTCAATGAAAAATTGCTAGTGCCGATAAAAGTTTAATCCTCATGATGGACAATTTTTAATTAAATAAATCACAATTGGATTTGAAGGAGTTAAACCGCTTTGGGACACGGCTCTTAACGTCGTTTCTTTGCTCTGCAGATTGCTTCTTGATTGTCAAGCAAACGTTAATAATTCGTTTAGAATTAATCCAAATTACATTTTGTGATAATAACGAATGCAAATTGCATTCATTTATCCCTGCGACGTTTTGTTTGAAGCGTTCTGCTGCGCACCAAATTGATTCAATTGACCTGACCTAATTGCAGAGCGCAGCGAAAGTCAATTGAGCAATTGCATAAAATTAAGCAATTAACGAAATGCGGTGACAAAGCTTTGGTTTCCATTTAAAATTGTAATTGTAAGTGTTGCTGTATTAAAAACTTAAATAAAAAAGTCAAATCTAAAAATGCTTGTAAAGTAGAAGAAGCAAACCACACTCAAAATTTGGGCAGTAAAAGTCGCTACACAAAAATAAACTTTCTGAAAAAAGCGCACTTAATTCTGAAAACAAATTCAAAGCCACAGAAAGACAAAGAAAAACATTTTCTTGCCTTGGTCGTCATTAGGAAAGTGACCCATTTCCACTACGCAACACAAACACACTCAAACACACACAAACACAAACAGCTCGTCATACAATTTTATGCTTTTTGCACTGGAAAACTTAATCAAAAACTTTGAGCATTTTTTGTTCTTGTTTTGTCGTCGCTGCCGCCGTCGCTGCCGCCGCACTCGAAAAATGTTACCAGAGAAATATCAGAAAAATACCAGAGAAATAAAAGGAAAGAAGAAAAAAATTATAACCGACAGCATAAAACCACACAATCATATTTGGGTCAAATATGGGCAATTGCTAAGTCGTATAAAAGTCACGGTTATCGCAGCGATGCAAATGTGCAGTGCTGCTGCTGCCTGCCATGTTGCAGCATGGCGCTGTGTGTGTAGCCACATTTTTTGTTTTTTACAACACAGAAACAAAAAATTACATAAATGAACTAAAATTTGCAAAAGCAAAAATTTATATTATTGCAAAAACAAATAAAACAATAGAAAGAAGCTGAGAATTTTGTAAATGGTTTCGCTTCATTTTCCACAACTTAGAAAATATCTTTCGAATATCTTAGAATTCTTGACTTTTTTCACTGTACTGTTATAATTTGGAAAAAAGAAGAGAAAAAATTCCGAAATGGCAGCCGACCGAATATGCTTGGGTACTCTGTGGCGGCGACGGCAATTTGTTTGCAGTTTGCTGGCCTTAATGCACTTACACCACTAAATTTGCTGCTTTTATCCTTTTGCAAAGAGCGGAAGTACTTGCCGCAAGGTAGCAGCGACCAACAGCAAGTAAATTTAACAAAACGAAACTGAAAATGAGAACCAAAAACAAAAAACAAAAAACAAAAAAGAAAAAACACACAATTTTTTAATTAAATTGTGGCATGGCGTTTTGTTTTTTAAGTAATCGACGCTGAGGTAAACAGCAAAACCCTTCTCAAGTGTAATGCAGGAAATTTACTACGCTTACACTAAGAGCAGGAAGGAATTAACGCCTTTCGAACGGAAATTACTAAAATCCTTTCAATTAAATTTTGAGGCGTTAACTCGAGCGTTGGTTGGATGGTTCGCTCGGTGGCTATAAAAGTGAAGCACCCTCTTTTGCAGTAAAACAATTTCAGAAAAATTGGTTAATGTTATTTTGCGAAAGCAGAGCAGAGCAGAGCAACAAAACAAAACAATTACCCTTTTCATTTTATATTTATCTGGAGAAAAAATGGGCACAACCGGAAGTTGGTCAGGATTTAGGCAGACACTTGCTAGAGTCTCCTTTTTTATCATGAAAGAAATACAACTTTTCACTTGATTGAAATTTTCGCTTTGCGTTAGACTGCGGATAAGGTAGGACCTGACATTATTAAAAGAAATATAAAAATAATTTTTCATGGCCGAACTTAATCGCTCTTTAAACGGAAATTACATAACGAGGAGTGTTGCTTTAGCTTTTCACATCCCGTTTTGTTAAAAAAATAGTAGGGGAACTTCTTTAAACGAAAATTGACTCGAAAAAAAAACTGTCAAAAATTTTATGAAACATAGTTTTTGCGTATATTTAATAAATATTCAATATAAATTTCGCGACGAAAGCTTTGAAAAGCTCTTCGAATGTATTAAATCTAAGGCCATAGAAAATGTTCTTTTTTTTAACCAATTTTAAAGAATAATAAAAGTGAATTTGTGGTTTTGTTTTAATAAGTGGCTTAAAACTTTTCGAAATTTTCAGTTTTCGCGTTTAAAGGAATACTCCAATTATTTTTTATTTTTTTAAACTATCACATTAAACTAAAGTTATATATTAAACTTAAGTTAAGAAATAATTAATTTATCATTGCATCATTTTTAAAAGTCCTTTTCCGGTTTGGATCTTCAACGTAATCCTCCTGCTCGGTTAGCAACATCAGTTTTAAGCAGCAACCACACGCGTTGGTTGTGCTCTTCACCTTCATAAACTTTCAAATTGCTTTGGCGCTAATAAAGGTTTTTTGGTGCTGTTGTTGTTTTTGTTGTTGTTGTTGTTTTGCGTGCTAATAAAACTCGCACCATTTCAGCTGTTCCACGCCGCTGTTTCGTCTTTAATAAATTTCCAATATGCGCTGCACCTGAGCACCTATACCAGGACAAAGCTGTTACGTACTACGGCCAACCTTCCTATCAACCATCCAACCAACCGAACAAGAACAAACAACAAAACAAAAAACCAAAAGCGTAATTTAATTTATTTTCGCAATGGGTATTAACATTAAATACGAGTGCGAGTCCGAAAAAGTTTACGTACTGAGCTCCTCGTTCGCTTTGTTGTGCGCTGCCGAAAAGCGCATAAAATCAGTTGAAGGAAGGTGAAAAAAAGAAGAAAATGAAACTTTTACGAACTTTACGTGAAAACGCACATATGCTGCAGTGCGTCTGTGTTGGAACGGCGCTTCGCACAAGGAATGGGAAGGTTGTAAACGAAGGTGCGTTTATGACACTTTACGCAGATGAGTGGGCGCTAAATAAAAAGTATTTAAAAAAGTTAAAGAGCAATTCTTTCTTTCTTTCTTTCTTTCTTTCTTTCTTTCTTTTTTTGAGTATACGTTTCCAGCAACTTTTATAATTTAAATCACATTCTTTCAGCAAACCGAAACACATTTTTCATTGCAATTGTTTTTGTTATTTTGGTATTATTGAGAAATACTTTAAGTGGCCGATGAAAGCTTCGAAATGAGAATTGTCATTAAGATGTTGGTAATTGTTTCTAAGCCGATTATATATCGCGAATCAAAAACTAACAAAAAAACCTTTTTCGGAAACGTAAAAAATAGAAATATTTAAAACATATATGAAGTATATTTTTTTTTAAATTATTTTTGAAAAATTAAATTTGATATTATTCTGTTGAAAAACTCTTTTTCTATTTTAATTATTTATTAAATTGTTGTGTGACGTTATTGTACTCCCTTAGCTAACTGTCCACAGAATTGTCGTTCGGAAAAGCTTACTTAAGCCTTAAAGTCAAGTGGGCTTGACATTGAACTCTTCCCGGTCTTTGTTTATTGAAGCCTCGCTCTCTTCGCGCAATAAAGTAACGCACAGAATCAATTAGCGAAACTTTCTCTTCAACCGACAACTTCCTCTTTTTATGCTATGCTGTCTCGAACAATTAAACAACTCGGGGAAAATGTTTACGCAAAATGTCGCTAACGTTGCTGGACAGACGTGTAGACACTGCTGCATTGGACACACAACTTCTTAATCAAATCGAACAAAACGAAACGAAACGAAATAATTCATTAATTATCTGCAACGAATTGGAAGATGGAAATACCAACTACACAGAGAAAAACCACATTTATGTAATATTGTATAATGTTAATGAGTATGATGTGATGACTAACCGAATGGTAAGTAAATACTCAAAAGATCTCATTTTAATAATCAGAAGAACGGAAAGGACACCTGCTTTTTATTTGAGCAGGTTTTTAGTTTTCCTTGAAATTATTCCAAAATGGAAAGTTCAGCAAAGTTATCCAAATTTCTTTTAGATTTTCTCTGCGTATAATGAAAAAGTGCGGCATGAAGCACGCGATACAAGTCGAACTCCGATTGGTGACGCTGATTTCGTTTCGGCTGGCTGTTGGCTGCTGTTTGGGGACTTTTGTAAATAGCGACTTCTTGTAAATGTCACAATGGTAATGGCGGCGAAGGTGGTGGAGGAAATGTGGTGGCAGCTGCTGCTGCTTCATTTAGTTGCAATTAATTGGAAAATAACAGTATTAAGAATTTGTGCACTGGCAACAACGGTTTCATTTGGCGAACACAATTTATTGTTATTTCTGTCGCCAAGCGATGTCAATGGAAGTTTGCGAATATGTCAAATTTATGGTCACGTTTAGGTGCTGTTTCGTTGGCTTGTTTACTTTTGGAAAGACAATAAACTTCGTTGATTCTCGTAGAAGAAAATCACAAAGCTTTAAGAGAACAGTTGTCTAATGCAATTAAATTTTACTCATACGAGCTGTTGAACAACATTTTTATTTAATACTCGTATATATCAAAATTAATCGAATCCAGGTTTACCAAATTACAAACAATCAAAGCTAATTAATATTTGATTAATAATATAAAAATAGAGGTAAGATGCTTGTGGCGAAATGTAAAAAATACACTTTCCTGAAATTTATCTTGAGCAAAACGCAATCTTGCATATTTGCTCATTTTGTAATCGTACCACAGCGAATCCGCCCACTTATGCTATTTATGAACTGAAAACACACAAAAACAAAATACAAAAAAAAAAGCGCAAAATTGCTGGCAACTTCCTTTGATGGCTGCATGCAATGTCCTTGAGGCGTGCTTTTGGGCGCGCAAAGGCAAAGTTGGCATGTTTAACGTCAGAACAATGTTGCCACATTGCGTCTTTTTATTTTTGTTTTTGTAGCACGCCTATAAACAGACTACAATATTTTTTTTGCGTTTAACAAAGAGCTTATTATAACCGCCTACCTCTGGATTTTGTGTTTTATGACTTTTAGGCGCTCAAGAGTGACGCTTACTTTAAGAACGCGACTTTTGCGTTTGCTTAGGTGCGTTCCACGCACAAAATTATTGAAATATTTTTTAATGCTTTATTATGAGAAAAGAATATTTTGAAACGCTTTTTACGCTGTTTCGTTTTTTTTTTACACTTTTTTTGTTTGGCGTTTGCAGTCAAGTGCGCCGCTTGCGGCTTTGATGTTATCTTTTCGAGGAGACTGATTTTCTGCTGCTTATTTTTTCAAGTGCGATTACATTGTAAAGAAATTGTGTTTATGTTACATGCAACACAAGATATTAAATTAAAACATCAAAAATAACCAACGAGCGTTGTGCCGCGTGTGGTTGTCTGCGAAAAGTAAATTATCCGCGTAGATGCGCAAAATTAAATTGAAATTGTTGCAGACAGATCAAAGAAGAATGTCGCTTGCGATTTTATTGAATTTTCATATAAACAAAATTATTAATTTTTAACAGAATTTTGCACAGTTTTCAAAGATCACTTCAAATTGGTTTAAAGAACTCGAATTGTGTTATGCGCCGAGCGATCAAAATTCTTTTAACGACCGACAGTCTTTGATTCAAAGTTTGACAAAGTGCGAAAAGAGAACGTCACGACGGTTCAAAGCTTTGCCGAATACTGATCTAATTCCGCAGTACACAATGATTAAATATGTTCATTAGCCTTGCACCTGTGAGCTGTCAAAATCAGGTTTAGCTCAAATTAATTTTTAAATTTGAATCAATGTATTCGGTTTTCTTTTGTGATCTAATTCACATTGTAGAATTGACGTATACTCCTGCAATGCATTTTATAATAGATAGAGAGAGAGAGAAAGCTTTTTCAAGTTGCATTATAAAGATAGTTTAAGAAGAACGCAATAGTGAAATGAATAAACAATGATAAAGTTTAAAAAGCTAGTTGCAGTTAAAAAAATTAAAAAGTATAATTTATGTTTGTTTTTGTTTTGCTCATTATTGTCCTCTCAACGATTTAGACCACTCGACTTAATAATGATGGCTTATTATTGAAAGCGCTGCGCTCTTATATGAATTTCGAATTTTTGTTTGTCCATCAACTTTTATTCTGATGTTGTTTTATATATCCAGAGTCGCATCAAAAAAAAAAATCTGAAATTTAAAATAAAATAACTTTAATTGACAAGAACAAAATTATTATTGAATTTCTCATCTATTTTATTTTTTAGTCAAAAATTGCATTAAAAAAGTAATAACTTATTACAAAATTGTATGCGAAAACTTAAGCGAAGATATTTTTTGATTTAGTGAGGGATATTTTCTGCATACGGCTGCGTCGAGTTTCTGCTGTAAGTGAAGATGATATGGTACATCTAAGTCTGATCCCATGCAACTGCGAATATGATGTCGCTTGCATTTATTTTTTGCCCTCTGCGTTGACTTTGCTCATTGGCAATAAGGTTTAATAACATCACAGAATGTCAATAAATCCTTGAAATGGCTTTTCATCCAAATCATGCGATGCGGTTCCTAAGCATAACGTTGCTTTGCCGTTCGAGCGCAATGACGTCGGAAGATGCATCCCATCAACGGCGCACAAAATCATCGCAACAACAGCAGCTCTTGAATGCAAATGACCTTAGTGAGACAATTGCGACTGGGCATTGACGAGAATGGTAGCCACGACGACGTCGAGTCGAATCGCTTTGCAAGATGTCGTTAAGTCATGTGCGGATAATGCTGCTTTAAATTGCTGCTTAAAAGCAAAACATTGCTAAAGGTGGAGTGGTAATCTGACTTAAAGACGTATTAAAAAAGCTTTTTTCCTTTGCAATTTTAGTCTTTAAAATTAAATTTGAATAACAATTAAAAGTTTTTATTAATATTTAAATACCTCTTAAGCACTGAAATTCTTCTGCGCAGTGAAGTAAAACTTTTAAATCAAGTCAATAATTTTATTTTCCAGCTGTTACTCTTAATTTTGTGTGCAATTGTTTTTGTTTTTGCAGGCACATTTTGCGCACAATTTCGCCAACCTTTTGTTGATTGCATTTTTCAACTGTACATATCCCGGTTTCTCTTTCGTTGCTACGACAACTTTTGCTCGGCAAGTGTGTGCAACACTCACACTTCGCTGCTGCAGCCGCCACCCAAGAACAAGAAAATAAATTCCGCCATGGACGCTTTTATGCGCTGCTTAAATTCACGCCAATTTATTGCATTTTCGGTAATAAGCCCCGAACGCAGGTCGTCATGGTGTAAAATTGTTGTTGTTTTGATGTTTTGCTTCGTGTTAACGGTCGCACTCAATCGATGATCCCAGTGAGGAAATCATGGGTAATGATTGAGTAATCTAATGACGACATCCTTGCATGCTTGTGGTCGTGTCAGTGATGACTTGGTTTTATCGCCTGGGTTAGTTTTAATTACAAAGAAGCACAACACAAAATATGCAGTTTTCAAGTTTACAAAATTTATTGGAATTTTTTTCAAGAGCATTTTTGCTCTGAACTTAAAAGCGAAAGTGAATAATGACTTGGTTAATTTTTCAGAAATCTCACATGCGCTCTCTCTCTCTCCTCTCAAGTGCAAACAGGTTTTTGTTTTTATCTGTTTGTGCTGATTGCTCTTTGTTTTTTTTGCGATACAATGAATTGAGAACAAATGAAAACGACGAGAAAAAAACAAACATGGCGCTCATCGTAAATCTCAAAATCCTGATAAAAAATTCATCAACGAGTGCCACTCTCGCCGCGCGCATTAAATCACGAAAAATCACAAAATTTCGGCAAAAATAAATATCAACCAAAACAACAGCAACAACAAACAGAAAGGAGAATACTTGAATGCGCATTCAGCAACACCAAACGTCAAAGTGGAGCTTTGTCGCTGGTTTTCGAATACGAATGCTTGACGTTTTTTTTTTTTTGGCGAACGTTTTTTTTTATGATTTTTAACGCAGGCACTTTTCTCACCTCTTCGCTTAAATGCAAAAATTAAATGCGCGCAACGAACGCTTCCAAAAGACCAGGACAAGCGGACTGACGTCGCACAGCAAGTAATTAGATAAATACGCTGAAAAGATGTTTGTCATAATAATTAAAATATTCTATTAAAAAATTAATTTTGAATCAAATGAGAAATAATATAAAAATAAACGCATAATTATAAAATAATCGAATATTTTGACAATAAAACACAAATTAACTATAAAGTAACGTACTGTGCGCAACCGCCAACATAAATTTGTGCGGTGTTCGTCTGTCTGTTCGTGTATCGGTGTACTCTGTGTGTATGTCTGTGTTGTGCGTGTGTGTGTTAAATTTACGGTGTACCAAATTTGAAGTGGTCGAAAAGCGTTTTTCCTTTCATTTTGGTTTGTTGTTTTTGGTTGTTGGTGTAGTGCATCAAATTTTCGAATGTCAACAAAATCGGAACCAACCGCCGCCGCAACAACAACAATAACAAAGACAACAACAACATCAAAAGCCGCACTTGAATATTCGGCAAATGATTCAGCAGCAAACAGCTGCACCGGAGGGAGGGGGCGTGAGTTGGCATTTTGATGGGTGCATCCAGTCGCGGACGGACATAAAGGACATTGAGGACGCTTACACGCGTAAAACGCAGACAGACGACGCCATGAAATGCGCTTGCTATGAATAATGCAAAAATTTATGATGGCACAGTTGGAAGTGTTTTTTTTATTTTAATTTTTTTAAATATACAAACTAAAAAAAAATCAAATTTCGTTGACAGTGTTGACCGTAAGAACGGCAAAGAGCAGCGCAATTATCGCGCTTTGTGCATTTGACAGCAGCTGACAATAAATTTAAACGTTTCTATCGACGATTTCGTTTTTTAACTGAATTGGTATGAAGACTTGATGGCGCCTCCATGTGAATGATTTGTTTAAAAAAAAAAAAAGCAATCAGATAAAAACGACATATAAAGCTTCAACTAGGCAAAAAGTGCTAAATGCTTAAAGCTCAAAGTAGCTTTGCTTTTTAAAAATCAATATGCAAATATGCAAAATGATGTTCAACGGAAAAGCTTTAAGCTATAAGAAGATTATTAAAAACTTTATAATGCTTGAAATTGAAAAAAATAGCATTTTATTCTTTCATGCAGCTTGTTGCGTAAAAAAAACTTTAAGCTTTAAGACCTTTTTTTCTCTCTTGAAAAAGCGTTAAATTTTTTAAGCACAATATTCATTTGCACAAAAGCTTTAAACTTTAGAGAGACTATTAAAAGCTTAAGTTTTATAACATCAAAAATAACAAAAGCATCTTAAAGTTCAAAATCATTTTGTACCGTACAAAATCAAAGAAATTTCACAAAAAGCTCTTCAAATATCTAAATTATTAAGTAAACATAAGCTTAGGAGATTATAAACTCAAAATTAAAATTCAAACAAGCAATTTTAATTATAACCTGAACACTTTCAGTGTTTGAATGTTTTGCGACGAAGCAGCAAAATTATTCAATTTTTTTTCCGATGATTGTAATCATTGTTTACGCAAATAATTTATTTGTTCATTATTTATTTATCGGTCGTTTTTATTCACATTAAAAAGTTTTGTTTTTATTCCAAACTTTATTGTCAATTTGATTATTTTAATAAATAATATTTGACCCACACACACATATATACACCAAACAAGCTTTTATCTAGCAACAACAATAACAACCAACGAACAACACATGTAGGTACACCATTGCGTACATATTTCATTATGCTTATCAATACAACAACAATTATGATTATTTCAAAAAAATACAAAACAAAAAACTTATCAAAAAAAAAAAAAGATAGATCGCTATTGCAGTATTTTATGCAAATTCAAATGCAGAAACACTAAAATAGCAACAAAAATGCATTCGATGTTGTTGTTGTCGTTGTTGCAGCATTGTTTCCAATTGCCATTTTTTAAGCGTAAACATTTTTTTTATTATTATTATTATTATGTTTTTTTTTTGTTTGTGCTTTTCATATGCAGTTTATGATAAATTTCCTTTTGGCCGCCATAAATTTGCTTCGTTTCGGAATGGAATGGCATGGCATGGCATGGCATGACGCAGCAATGGCGCAGTGCAGTCACTCGTGCACACTTGCGATGGCGGTTGGTTGCAGCAGCAGCTGCAATTGCAATTGCAGCTACAAAATGTCAAAATGTTGCTTTCCACCTGGGGGCATAGCATTTTGACTGCGTGTGTGCGTGTGTTTGTGTATTTATGCAGGAAATGCTGAGCTTATTCCGTAGCAGCGCATAATCAAGCCAAGCCGTTCGCCCTTTTTGCGCCACGACTTGCCTTGCATATGATAAATTTCGATAAATGCAAAACAAACTTCAAAGAATTTGGCAGTTTTCATGCAAATCAATTCTTTCGACATTTGCTATTGTTGTTGTTGTTGTTGATTTCAGATTGTCAGCCGCTGCAGTTGCCTTTTGCAAATGATTGCAGCATTTCTTCTGCGTTTACTTCGCATGCAATGCAAGTTATAAGAATTGCTCACAAATGTCATTTACTAAAAATCGGAAGTATCGGTAATTTATTTTAAATAAAAAATAATAAAAAGTGAACCTAGATTTTTTATAAAATCGGTTCAAAAAAATAAAACAAACAATCAATAATGCCTCGAAAAAGTCTACTTTGGGTTCCTGAAATTTCTTTTATTTAAATACGCTCTTGTCTTCTGTGTTTTCTGCACTTAAGCCTGGAAGTGAGTGCAATAAAAAAATAAATAAATATTTGCCGCAGTTATCTGGACATTAGTCGCATCTTTCCCTTAAGGCGCATATGAGGAGGTGCTCATCCACTCTTCGATGATTTCATTATTTACGTATTGCAGCTTAAATGCAGCAGGACAACAGCTCACAACTCCTTCCGTCTGTGCCATCGTAAAATGCATCGCAGGTGCAATTTATCATTGCAGTTATTTGCATTTGGAATGTAATTTCGCAATGGTCACAATTGTGGGTGGATTGCGTTTGTGGTGCAGTTGACATTAACGGTGAGACAACGAGATTCTCGACGTGATTAAGGAATTTATAATATTCAAGCGAATGCAATTGGCTGTGTGTGGTAGACAATAATAGTACAATTTGTTTACTAGAACATTAATTGAATTTAAAAAACTTAAAGCTTTTAAAAACTTACTACAAAGTTTTAAGAAGATAACACCAAATAAGAAAATATTTTCGAAACGAGTAAGGGTAAAGCTCACGGTTTGTTGCAAATTGGAAAGCTACAACAACCAGCCCTAACAACATTTATAAATTGTACGAATTTCATTAAAAAAAACAAAATTAACGCAAATATTAAAACCAACGAACTCTTACGGTATGTTATGTCGTGTTGCTATCTAAAATAAATTTATCAACACGCTCTGCGCCCACAGCAAAAGCTGGCAAAGGTGCATTTTTATTGCTCATTTATTATTTTTAAGCTCCGCAATCAGTGCAAAATAAATAAATTACGAGCGAAAACACTAAATATTTTATTGCTTAGCAGCAACAGGGACAACATCAACAACAACAACAACAAAAACAAGGATTGCACATTTGCAGCAAGTACAAATCTAGATAGAATTTTAAACGCTTCGGGGTTAAAAATTAAAATTTATGATTAACGCGCACACGAGGAAGACGAGAAAGTGGAGGAAGGGAAGTGGCGTCATTTTAAGCTCGAACGATAAATTTGAATTCGCATCAGCAACACAGAAATACAAAAACAACAACAACAACCGGAAGTTGAGTTTATGTATTGGAACTAATTGCAGACCTGCAAATAAGCAAACACACACACACATGCACGCACGCACGCACGCATAATTGCGGTTTCAGTTGCAACTGTAATTGCGAATTATTAAGCGCCCCGACTGCACAGCGATGCATAGTAGACGCAATCGCTGCACAGCCTTGAGCTGCAGCTGCTTGACTTGACAGGACTCCGGCTTGGTGCAAAAGACGCTACCGAAGCGTATTTGTGTGTGTGTGCGTGCGTGTGTATGAGTATTTGCATACATACGCATGCATAAATCAAAACACACAAATACGAATGCAAACACAAACTCAAATACTCAAATACCAATACAAACAAACAAAGCGCAGGAGCAGTGCAGTAGCAGCAGCGACATCTGCGGTTGCCAAGGCGCTTATTAGCTGCAAAACGCAGCATGCGGCATGCCACCTCACACAACCCGCTCACCACATTCAACATCCCACAGGGATGCGCGTCTTTAGGTTTTAATTGCGCACACAATGCAAAAACAACAACAACAACAACAGTAATAATAATAACAGCGGCAATCGGCAGCAGTTTCCAATTAATACATTTAAAGTGGGTGGCTATCGAAGTGGTTTGGGTGGTGTGGTAGGCCGGATTGGAGGTGGTGCTGTTAAGGGGCAGCTACTGTGCAAAATTGTGTTTACATTCGCAAATATTTGCGCCGCTAAGTAAATTGATGGCGGCTGACTTATGAGCAAACAACAGCCGCACAGTGCATTGAACGTGCAATGAATTAAACAAAAAGAAAAATAAAAACACGTTTATAAAAAACACAAAATTGATTTTTTTATTCAATTCAATTGTGTTCAGTTACAATATCAACCATTTGAAAGAATTTCTATGAAAAAAGAAAAATTTTATTTCAATGCTGAAAAGGCTTTTGATATGTATCGAACCTTCATTTTTAAGCAAACTTTTTCAATCAATTGAAAATATTTGTTTTCTAAATCAAAAACCGATAAATATAAAAAATATCTTTAATAAGCACACATTGAATCAAAATCCGATATATCCAAATCTTATTTTACTATAGTGAGCTTATTAAAAATAAATTTTGTTGGTTTCCCCAGTGACTTTACAACAACTTTCTTTCGAGGCAATGAAAAATATTATTGAAGTCAAATGCAACGAAAATTATCAGTTATTTGATTTTCTCTTAACATCGGTTCCAATGGATTTATCTATTTTTGATTTAAGACAGCTTCTGAGTTTTTGATTGTTATAATGAATTATTGATCCACTGTGCGAGTGTGTCTTCATTGAAACGCACAACTTTAATAAGCGGTACAGTTGACGATTTATGCGAACTGCCGCTGTTTGTTCGCTTGCCGCGAATGGGTGTGCGTGTTTACTTGTGTGTGTGTGTTAAGTACAGAGGTAATTCCAAAACATTTTAGCGCTGTTAATTCTATATTTAAATTTTGATTATACACACTTTTTGGTATTTTATAGTTGCAATAATGCAAAACATGCGAACAAACAAGACCACTCAATGGTCGAGTCTGAGGTGACCAACGATTCATGCAATATTCACAATTATAAAAAAAGAAAATTTGAAGATTAACAAAATATCAGAAAGAAAATCAAAAATTTAATTTTGTATTTCATATGATAAGAAATTAGATAAAATAACCGAAATTTAGTTCAAATGCTGTTAATCAAACTATTGAACACAAATGGGAAAACTTTTGTTGACAGTACGCCGACCAAAACCCGATACGGCTGGTTGTCCACCTCGCCAGTGCAGCAACTACAGCAAAAATGCGGCGTTGACTTTAATTACGATTGTTCTGCATTTCTGTATTCACACTTGCCCGCGTACTCTCACAGACAGACATACACACATACACAGTTGCGTAGATGTGCATAATCGCATACCATTAAAGTTTTCATGATTTATTAATGATGCTTATTATTTTTGCTTATTTGCAGATACGATATTTGTATTATTTTTTTGTGTTTGTTGCATGGAGTAAACTGCGAAATGATCCATTCGTGTGTGCATGTGTGTGTGTATTGAATTTTTCAAAAAATTTTGTTGGAGTTGAGAATTCTTCAATTTTGAAATTATTTACTAAGTTGTTAAATTATTTTCTTGGCACATTTTTCGAACAAACTAAAAGATGACTTAAATGCAGTCTAAACTAAGGAATGTTATTTGCTTTGAATTTAAGTCTTTAGTATGCAAAAAGAACTTCGAATACTGTTACGAAATGTTGGCGCAGGTTGCTTGAAATATTTGACTACAAGTTAAAATTATTGTACAGACAAAAGAATCTCTTATCGAAATAGTAAGCATGCTTTTAAATTGAAAGTATATTCTTGTTAAATTTTTTCCTTTTCGTTTTTGAATATTTTTTGAAAAGTGCCGTTACAAACTTTATTGCTGGCGATTGCTCTTTCCCACAACTCTCGGAACGTAAATCAAAATGCCTAAAATCCACTTCAAATATTAATTTCGCACAAGGCAAACACACACAGCAAATACAACACTATCGAAATTTATGCAGCATCATAAATATGATCTACTCGTTTATAGTACCCGGCGTTGATTGGGTTTTGTTTTGATAATTTTCGTAATATAATTATTAATTTTAAGCGAAACTTACCGTTACTCCCCGTTGTAGCGTTTCTGAGTTACGGTGATGAGCGGTAAAATTATCCAACCACGCCCACTTTTCTGTGATACCAAATTTTATACTTTTATGAATAATAGCAGGGGAATAATCGAATTTATTTACTTAATTTCATTATTTGTGGTCGTAGTATTTGGTCGTGGAAGATTTCATACAGCCTATCATTCGTTTAGACCCATATAGACGATATATATTTTAAGTTTGAAGGAAATAACAAAAATAAAGAGACAAAGAAAGAAAAACACTTCCCTTTATAATATAAGAATGGATTTATGCACTTGTACAAGTATTTGTGTATCTGTATTTATGCATGTGTTTATTTGTATATTGCATTGGTAAGCACACACACACACACACACCTATGCATTCGAGTGCACTCTCGAATGTGGTCAGCATAATATACAGATTTGTATTTATGTGCAACACATCCCACACCATTTGGTCCATTTTATCCATCGTACAATCATTTTGAGATTTTGAGTGCGACTAAATAATTGTACCTCCTTAAAAATGATAGAATTTCTATTTGTAGGATTTGTGTATTTTACAACAATGAAAAAATAATTTTTAATTTAGGAAAAATCTTATTTAATAAAAAATGAATTTCAATAAAAAAAAGGAAACTTTTGTCTCGCTCTCGTGGCTTTAGGAGTCAAGTACAAGTTCACGGCCATTGATGAACTTTGAGATATCAGAAATGTTTCATTCATGCATTCAATAAAAAATGAAAAATATGAAGATTGCGAACTAGCGTGTGCGTGTGTGCATTACACTCAAAACATTTCAATTTATATCCTTGTGTAAGCTTAAATAGGCCGTATGTGTCCAGTAAGCAACATGACCTTGAGTAAATAAAATATCACATTTATACCACAAAATGTTCACTTATCATGTGCCTCACTTACTCTAATTTGGGATTATTCTTTTAGATCGCTTCTGTATGTATGTACCAAAATAACAAGTTTCGCAGTTTTTGATTCTGATTTTTATAAAATAATAATTCAGCATTTTTTCAGTGCATTGACTGACGCGGCACAGACACATAAATTATGCCCGCCATTGAAAGGGATACTTTTCATTTCAGCGCGTTACTGAACCGACTACAAAAACAAAAAAGAAAATTAAAAAACAACCGAAAAATGTAAAATTTAACAAAAATTTCAAAAACTTTTTTTCACTTTTCATTAAGCTGCAGACACACGCACAAACACACACACACACACACAAACACTCGCACGTGAAGAGCAGCGCCTGACGCACTTTGTTGCCTGTGCGCTCGGTCACCAACGATATAATCAATTTTGTTGTTGTTGGTGTTGATGGTGTTGCCGCCGTAAGTCATTCTTCTTTGTCCTAACCAGCCGCATACGAAAAATTCGTTTGTTTTACGGTTTTGGCCCTTGGGCGCAGGCAATAAATTTGCTTCATTTGTTTTTGCTGTGTTGTAGTTGTTGTTGTTTTAATTTTCGGCGCGCAAAAACCTTGCAAAATGGCGCATTTACATGCTTTAGTGAATCAGCGCGCTCGCGTGTGTACGTTCGGGATTTTGTGTGTGAGTGTGTATCCTTTCCGCTTTATTGTTGCAGCGTCTGCTTTATTACCACAAAAGTTCGCTCTTACCGCATCTCTTCTTTTTTTTAAATATATTTCGGCAGTTCGCCTGTTGACGCTTTGTCCAAAATTACTGCCAAAGAAAAAGAAACTCGCACAGTGCACAAATTATTTAATTAAACTAAGCTAAGTTTTATAAATTTTTTTAATTTAAAAAAGTTTAATGTTAACTGTAATTTTTTAATTGAATTGTCAGAATTTAATTTAGTCGAATTTAACACTTATGTAAGTTTTTTTTTCTTTAATTTTTAGTACAGCCTGAAAGTACTGTGCATGTGTTGAAGGTGCCCGTCTCCACTTTAAAAGTCAAGTGTCCGCATGAGGAAACGGAATAGTTCGAGTGGAGTTGAGAGGACATCGCAAATGAAATGAATATTCCACCCCAATAATTCAGAAAATATTTATAGCCTTCGTTCGCATCGGGTTAGTCCAGCATGGTCCGGCCGGTTTCTGTTAATCCTTGCTGCAACACACACGCGTGCACACTCACAAATACACAATTAAAAGAATGTGCTTTTTGACCCGTTTGTATATACATACAAAATGTGTGTGTGTGTGCTTTTATGTAAGCAACAGCCGTGTTAATTAGTATTTAATCTATGAACCATAAATAAATCTTTTCCATTGTGTGACACTTAATTTCTCGCATAAAATCAAAGTGGGCTCGTTTTTGTTTTTGTTGCTCTTATTTGTGTTGTTTTTGTTGTTGTTGCTATTTCTTTTGTGTTGGCAAATTTATTTAGCCTTTGTGCACTTGAGTTGTTATTTTCGTTTTCACTTTTTTCCTTTCTCTTTACTTCACTTCTTCTCTTTCCCTATATTTTATTATATTTTTGGCGAAGACGGGCAACGACGCATGAAACCTCCGGAAATGAGTACATATCCTTTTGTATGTCCATGTGCGTGTGCTGTTCGTGTGTGTGTTTCGGAACGCTTTGGTGAGTTTACTGTACATTTGGCTTCTTCTTTGCTTTGTATTTTTTTTTGTTTCTTTTATTTTGGTTGGTTTACTTTTAGCTAATAAATTGGCAATTGCTTTGGGCGTAAAAGTGTCAAATGGTTGGAAGCTGGACTTTGGCCTTTCAACTAATTGCAACATTTATATTAGAAGGGGATGGAAAGTGAAGAAGAAGCGGAAGGTCCTTTTCAATTGAGCTATTTTAGCGAAATTTTCTCGTTACACTAATTAAGAAATATCGAGTGGAAGCAGATTGACGACTCCTTAAAGGCCAGAATCATTTTCAGCAATTCATAAAATTTTTGCCATTCAAAAAGAGTTAACAAATAAATTAACTGATTATTTTTGCATAAATAAAAACACAAAATACAAAACTAAAGGCATACAAAAATCTCGAATTAATTGGAATTTTAACAAGAAGCTTCGTAATTTTCTTAAAAACGCAACAATAAAAGAAAATAAAAAAAGCTTATCGACCAAGAGTGCACGCTTGTTAACTTGTTTGCCATTTCATAAAATTTGCATTCAAAATTTCCAACAATAGCGAGAAAAACTTTCGTTTTTATTAAAAACAAAAAAAATTAAAAAAATTCCCAATCAAATTCAAATCTCCAACGACGTGGACGTGGCTTATGTCTCCCATCAACTGTCAAACCGAATGCAATTAGCGATTGTACGAGTAGTTAGTGCCAAGCACACAAATTTATGCATCATTTGCTGCATGTGGGATTTGCTTTGCAGCAGCGCAGAAATTTCAAATCGAATCGAATTGAATCGAAAATTGCTTCCAAGAGGAGCCCAAAGTGACACGGTCGAACCAACTCGACTTTTGCGAATTTGATTATGATTGCAGAAGCGAAATTGTTTGCAAATCCAAAACAATACATGCAATTAATTTGAATCATTTTGCGGACAGACTGAGAGATCGAAAGACGGACAGACAGACAGAGTGGTAATATATACAAAATTCGATGCAAATGTCATATTACAGACTATTTTAGCTCACAATAAAACTTATTACGAAAAGAAACTCTCAAATACTTTTTAGAAATCTCATTTGTGTCCTGGTGATAATTTTGTTAATTCAAACACGTTAACGTACATCAGCTATTAGCAAAAAAATGACCAATTCACACGTACAAAATGGATTTCAGCACGTATACCAGAAAAATGCATAAACAAATTAAAACGTGTTCTTTCTATTGGCTTGCACCAATATCAATCATAAACCAATTTTGTAGCGATTTAAATTGGTAATTTTTTTGCTCACTTAGATCCTTTTTTATAAAATAAAAAAAAAGTAAATATTCTACGCCGCACAGTGACGTTAACAAATATTTTATAAACATATTTCGACCGCACTTTCAAGGACGAATTATAAAAAGAAATGTGTATGAACAAAAAATCAATTGCGAATTCTAGGCAACATATTCTATAATACCTAATCTGTGCGTTTATAATGATTTGATTTCTTATTGCAGATCGGAAGGAATAAGTTAACTTCCAACTCAGTTAAGATTTGTCCACAATTGTCGGAATTAATATCAATTCGAGCTTGAAGTTTTTACATCCAAGCAAGAGTAAAACGCAACCACTGTACTGAACGTCGGCTTGCGTGAGTATTTGCAACTATTTTACATAAAATAATAAAACCAAAAAAAAAAATACAACAACAACAATTGTGTTGATATTTACATAACAATGATTGTGTGCATGTGTTCGTGTTCGTGTAAGTGAGCGTGTGTGTCTGTGTGGTTTTTTCTCTGCTTACTTTTATCCATTTTAATTTAATTTAAACGCTTTCGGAATTAATTGCCGCAATCGGCATAATTGTTTGCATATTAAATTGCAGTAATTATGTTGATTGTGGATTTATTGCAGCATTGAAGCATTAAAATACTTATTTGAATGATGCATTTTTAATTGCAAAAAAAAAATTCACATGCACACACACACACACAAGCGATAAACCCAAAAAAAAAAACCTTTTAAACAACGAAATGCGGTTTATTATTATTAAGTAAGCATTTCATTGATTTTTGCATTTTCAATTATCTCCGCGATCCTAGCACTCGTACTCTACTATATGTAAAAATGGATAAGTTTGTTGTTAGTTCAATGCTTTTTTAGGTGATGAAAATATCTCGACATTATCGGAAAGCAAACATAACAAAATACAAACTTCTAAAGAAAATTGGTAACAGGAAAAAAATAAATCTTGAAATAAGGTTCAAAAAGCGTTCGCAAAACAAATATTGCAGCAGTTTAAAGTAATTATGTTCTATTTAGACCATTTAATCGATAAGTTGAGAGTCTAAATTAGAACTTTTTTGGACCGCCCACTTTCTGAAATGAATTGAAAAACGCTTTAAATCTGCCGCATCTAACAAAAGGAATAATTTAATGGCGCCTCTCGATATTTAAGCCAGCATGTTTTGGCTCGCGCTATTTCAATTCACTTATTTGAGTTTGTTGTTGTTGTTGTTGTTATTGTGGTCGGTATAAACAACATTTCTGGTTATTTATACAAATTGTTAATTATTTTTATTGTAGTTGTTGTTAAAGTTTCGCAGTGCCGTCGCTCTTATAATCATAATCATCATTAACATCATAATCATCATTGCGCTTGCCTGTCGTCCTTAAGGACATCAGGAGGAGCATTTAATTAAGGACATGAAGTTTACAATTAAACAATTTAAGCGTGGCATGGCTGAATGGCCGGACAGACGAACGAAGCTTTGCGGCTGCTATTTTGTATAATTTTGTTTGCGACAAAAGCAGTCGGTCGTTCTCATCGTTTCGTTTCGCATCGCGTCGCAGCGACATCATCAATTTGTTGGCGGTCTGGTATGGTATGGTTTGGTCTGGTCTGCTCGGGCGCTGCTCCCGTTGGCCATGGCTTAATTAGCCATGGAAGCGTATTAATTTGAAAGGAAATGATTTCATTATAGTATTTGCGAAGATGATTTTGCGCATTAAAATCCGCAAACAGTGGCAAGTGGAACTGCTTTTAATTTAACTTTCTCATATATAAATATATAATTTTTTTCTTGAGCTTATTGAACAATCTGCTTTGCCGCAGTTCTAAAGAAATTTAAGGAATCCATTAAAAGTCTCACACACACGTACATACATTAGTATATACTTATTTCGATACTGTTTGTTTGTATGAATGTATGAATAATTTCAATAAATTATGAACGATTTTTCTTGCATAAATGTCAACAGTATTTATGAGTTTATGTGAATGTGCATATGTACGAGTATGTAAGAGTAAAGGTTAAAATTTTAATTGCTTGCAACTTTTGCTCCTTGTTTTTATGATTTATGACGCAATTATTTGTGTAAACTGTGCAACAAAAGGCATTTAATTATTTTAATTACGATTATCGCAAGTACTTATGACACACCTACATACACCTGAATAACACACACACACATATGTATACATGCACTTAAAATCGAATTGACATACACACACACTCAAGCAGAGAGAGAAACAAACAAAAGCACACACACACACACTGGACTTAAAGAAGCAAATACAATATTATGCTGAGGTACTGCACAATCATTAAATAGCCCGAAAATGATTGATTGTGTCAATAAATCTTGGAAAACTACAAAAACAATATAACTGAGAATATTATAAATATTTGTTGAAATTGCTTAAATGTATTTATTCATATTGAAGACATAAAATATTGCATTGCAGTGATAATGAATTTAAGAACTGATTTTTTTTTCAAGAACTTAAGCAGCTCTTTAAGAAATTATTTTAAAGCATAAGATGTCCTTACAGCAGAGATGTAACGTATAGTTCATATAAAGATTTGCAATTAGCCTCGAATCAGATACATTTGAATTATTTAACGGAGTATTGCTACCAGAATTTCAATTCGGAATGCCATCACTAAATATTAAACGCAAGCCAACGCATCTGCCCGTCTGTGCTTCTGTGAGCCCTGAATACGCAATAGTCTCCCTGCTGCTCTGGATGCAACAGTGTTCAAGGACGCTTTCGCATTTGGTCATTGCAATCCAATGCAGCTGTAGCCAAAGCTGAAGCTCATCATTTCGGGCTAATTAGGGCAAATTTGACTACATGAAATGCCATAATGACCAAATGACAAAATGATTAATGCAAAGAATTTTGGCCAATCGTTGACAACAGCGTCTGACTTCCATAGCAATTATTGTCCTCATTATCGCAAATGTGTTTGTGGCGGTGCTGTTGCGGTCAGTTTGCAAAAACAAAAAATCAATAAATATCGTTAAGAGTCTCCAAATGTTAGATTGAGCACATCAAGGAAGTGGAATCAGCTTTTCGATACATTTCCTGATTAGTCCTCGATGTAGTCGAGCGTTTTTTGAATTGACAATAATTTTTTTTAACTTTAGAGAAGGTTTTTGAGTATGGTGTCAGTTGGAGACTGACCTATATTCATAAACCACATCAAAAATCTTTTTTTCGACTGATTAGATTTTGATTGAAAGATTATGTAATGTAATTTTTCTTATTTTTTTAATAATTTTGTATTATTTTTTTTTCTTTAAATCCTCCCGAATTTTGCATTAAATTTTAAATGATTCCGCCAATAATGACTTTGACTTAATTTCTAATGTTGGCCAATGCGGCACGTTGCACACGTGACTTTTAATTTCTTTTAAACGATAACTTGCACCTGCAGTTGTACAGCAAAATACACACATATCTGTGTGAATGTGTATGCATGTATCTGCAAGTTTTTTGATATTTGTTGACGCTCGTCACGATTTTTTGTTTTTTTATATTTTGTTTTGCTTTTGCTGGCGCTTCTGCCTGCCAAAGCAGCGTAGCGTGGCCGCGTGAATTTATGCGGATTGAAAGTTTTTGTGCCGCGTTCGCATTTAAAGTTTTAAAACTTTCAACGCTGCGTAGAATTTTAGATTCAGTCGCTCGCTAGCGAAGGTGTTTCGCAATATTGCTTTTCCAGAAATTTGTGCGTCTTAATGGCAGCTTAGCTGGCATCGAACGTGTGCGGAAAATTACCCAAAAGGCGAGAGACACTTTTGACCCACATCAACATCGGGAGCAATGAAGATGTTTTCTTGTTTGTGTAAATTTAATTTTAGCTTGATGTGAATTTTTCAACTTTATATTAACAAATTTTGAGTTTAAAGAATTTTCATTCAAGATTTTAAAAAATATTGAAAAGTGCATTTGCGATTTATGTAGGTCAACAAAAATCATCGTAAATGGAATTTTTTTGACACAATTTTCAGGTTCTCTGCTGTCAGGCTAAGTGAAAATATTTTATTTTATGTTTCAGTAAAGAAAAGAAGAAAGAATTTCTCTCACGATTCTCATAAAATCCTCATTAATTTGACGCCAGTCAGCAAAAGCGGCAGTGGCTAAAAAACATAAAATGTTCTTCGACAGCATCACTACAAGCACAACATGCCATTGTACACACACATACACACACTGTATGCACACATGAACACTCACAACTGATGCTGCATGCTTGCTTGCTATGCCAAACATCACTCTGCCGCCTGGGCAACTGTTCCAGTGATCCAGCAACAAAAACGAACGAATGACGCCCCTCAACGCCATCAACACTTTCGCATTTGTGCGCAACCGTTCGTCCGTCTGTCCCTCCGATCGTCCGACATTGATGACTGCGTTGACAGCTCCCGCTGACAAATGTGTCAAGCGGCGAGGCGTCGCGTCGAGTCTCGTCATGCATAAGAAATCGAGCAAAAGACGCAACGCAACGGTTGCACAAACAAACCGAAAATAGGATCGAAAACCCACACAACGTTAAAGTATTTAAAAAATGGAGGTGAGCTCTATACACTTGCAGTTTTAATTTGTGATTGTGAGTGGTTCGATGACGTGTACTGAACTGTTCCCGAACTGACTTAAAGTTTTGATAATCGCCAAGAGAAAACCCATATTAAAACTCTTCCGAATAACTGTGCAAATAAATGTTCGAATTTGACATATATGGTATCATTTAAAAGGTGTTCAAAAATGATAAATCATGTTTTAAAGATTGTACGATAAACTTTTTGATTTTTAATTTAAATTAAGTTTAATACCATACTTGATTAAACCATGTTCGCTTATATGAGGAAAAGTGTCCTTTCAGTGCTTCTTATAGTTTGCAAAACAACCGACCTTTTGCCACTCAAGCCACCACAATAAATGTTGGTATACCTATTTTGTTCCCCGCTTTAAATGCAAATTAGAGGAGAAAAAAAAAAGTTCCCCTAGCGCAAAATTTCAGACTAATTGAATTTGTTGGCCCACATTGTGGCGCAAAAACTGTTTTAAATTCTACGCGCGCGCGACTTGCGGCGCGGTGTTATTTCGCAGTTACATGCCATGTTTGCAATGCCATGGCACGGCCACACTGGGTCAGGTCAGCCGACGACGATGACGACGACGCGGTCTCACTTTCCAACATGATGGCAAGGCATGGCGAAGCGCGGCGTCAGCAATGATGGTTGGCGGCAGCGCGTGCTTAAATGCGTGTTTTTGTTTTTGCTCGTTGTTGCGGCTCCTTCTAGTAGTGTTGCAAGTGCATTAGGTGAACTGCACTTTGCGCGACTTTGAGAACAATTCGTGCCGCACTAGCAGCAAAGTTCTCGTATACGTCCAAATTGCGTGCACAAATGGGCGGCATCTACCGGAATGTGTAGCTGAAAAAGGGTTTCACTCGTTTCAGTCGTTAGTACAGTTTTAACTTACTTTTCTGAGTGAGCGTAAATTCTTCAATTTTAAATTTGAATCCATTTAGAAATCTGCATTTTGCTCTTGTTCTGTTGGCGCTTGCGAAGGTTTTTCCAAATTTAGAAAATATTTCAGAATTAATGTAAAAAGCTTCAAAATGCCAAAAGTGTAAAATTTGTTTTTGTTTTTAATGTGTGCTTTAAAGTTTTATAAGAGTTGAAAATCACAAAAACAATTTTTTGTATTCTTAAAATTTGGTTCTACTTATTTTAGTCGCTGTGCTTTGCGCATTTTCTTATTTCTTATAAATGTTTCGTTTGTTTATTTTCATACCATTTTACTCCTTTTTGTGCTCCTATTCTTACTACTAAATTGAAGTGGCATTGCAGCAGCCGCAGTGGTATAAAATTCTTGTAATCAATGGTGTAAACACTTATTTCTGTGGTTTTCCCAGCAACGCTTCGAATGCAATTTGCCCTGCCAACCCTGCGACCACATCAACACTCCGCGCCCTTCTTTCTCCGATGCAGCCACTGCAGTAGTCGAGCAGTGTTGCATTTGTCGGCAGTGTTGCTTGTTTTTGTTTTTAGTAATTTGTGCTTTTCGTTATCTCTTCTGGCTGAATTCGAGTGTTTTTCTTGTTGGCCAAAAAGTAATTTTCATTTATCTGTATTGCGGGTTAAATAGGAATTGTTGTTGTTGTTCTTCCTCTTGTTATTGTTGTTTCTGTTGTTGTAATTTCGGTCGGTTTAGTTTTGGTTTCTTAGCCACTTCCGGGACTCATTTTCGGTTTGAAATTGCGCTGCTGTGCGGCGAAAAGTTTTTCGTTTCACAGTTTCACTTGCTGTCGCTTGTTGTTGCTATTGCTTTTGTCCTTTTTTGTTGTAGCTGTTCTTTTTGTTGTTGTCGTCATGTTGTTGTCATTTTGTTGTTTCACCAGCTCAGTTTGTGTTTTTAAATTTACTCGAGAGCTGATGACATTTTTCTGCAATTGAACTTTTGCACAAGTTTTTCCGCTAGTGCTCATTTCGGGTTAAAACAAACATTTTACGTTAAGAGTCTTATTTTAACCTAAAATTTATTTTGTTTCTTGAAAAATTTAATATTTATAAATAATTTTGCTTTCACGTAAAATTTCATTTAACAATAAATTGCAATAAGTTTTAGATATACTTTAAAAATATATTTTCGAATTATAAACATATTTTCCAAATTTAAAGTAGCCCCTTAACGTACGTAGTTTCAAATCTCTGCTTCAATACTCGCAGCCGTTGGCAACACTGCACGCATATAAATTACAGAAAATTTTATTGTCAACTTTTAGGCAATTGCAGTTATACACGGTCATAAAATTTGTATATCAGCTTGTAAATATTATTAAAAATAATATATTGCACTTGCGACGACTTGGCCTCCCGGCCGCATACACAGATACGCAGAATGGGCGTGTGTGAGTGTGGTCCCCTTTATGAGCTTTTATGGTTTTGTGGCTGCAACAGCCGGTGTGTGCCTCCCTTTATTGTTTGCTCTGACACACACACACACAAAGTCACACAAAAATCTAGCACACCTTTTAGCCTCACATAGCTTGCGAAGCTATACTTAAGAGGCGGAAAATTAAATTGTTGTTGTTGTAAAATCAAGCAATCATAAATTTTTTGCCAAAAAACAGTCCTAGAAGCCTTATCAATAAATTAAATGTAAACGCTAACGATTAAAATGAGAGTCAAAGAATCAACTTGCGTGTAGGCCACAGCTCAATTCCAATCGATTTCGCTTTTAACTAGAGATGCACAAGAATTTAATGTTTACTTTGTTTTTTTATAAAAGTCGATTTGGTTTGGTAACAAAAATAAATTATCATTGAAGGAATCAAGTTAATTGCATTAATTTATTTAATTTGAATAGTTTGTTTAATTATTATTTTAATACTTAAAATCGATTATCGATATATTTGCAAACTTTCGATAAAGTCCACATACGATTATTATATTTTATTTTTGTGCATCCTTTGTTATTACTTTTCTACATTCAAAGCAGATACTTTTCTTTTTACATCTTAAAAGAAAGACTTCACCATATTTGTCTACATTGGAACTGCTTTGCTTGTTGTTGCTGTTGTTATTCTTGTTGTTGTTCTTTAAGCTTATGTTGCACTTGAGTGATTTTTATGCTTTGATGCTCGCTGATTTTATTATTAAAACTTGTATAAGTACATACAAACGCATATACATATGTATATAGTCGTACCTCAGCATGGTCCTGTGGGGGAGCGTACTTTTGTTAAGTTAGTAGGCTTGGACGATTGCTTAAGCCAAAAGGGAGGAAACTACAAATTGCTGCTTGCAAGTATTGCGTGTATGTGTGTGGGCACACTGTAGCATCTTTTGGGGTTGTTGAGATACAAAAAACAATGTTTGTTAAAATAATCTTATTTAAAAAAATAAAAAATATTGCATAGGTGGGTATTTCGAATGTTTAAAAACACACTCAAGAAAACTGGTTAAGGATATTTTCTTAAATTTTAATATATCTATATATAATTGTGAACAAGAAATGTAAATCAGAAGAAAGAACTTTAATTTTTTCTTTTTTTTCTTTTGTTTTTTGGTAGTAAGGAAAACTTTTAATATTTGAACTTGAAGGCATATGCTCCAACTGGAATTGATGGATATAATATTTATAATTATAAACTTAATGAATGAATGATTATCCAAGGATCCAAAAAGCAATTAGACCGTAGTGCATTGGCACTGAAATGTTTCTCTATTTGCTTCAATCTTCAAATCCGAACGAATAATTTTCTTTGTGTGTTTTCCAAGTGGTTTTATTGTCATGTTGGGAGCACTGCTGTCTGGCAGCTACTTTATGCTGTTACAGCTCCTGTTGCCGCTGTTGATTGTCTCTGTTTTGTTGTATGCCAATTGTTGTGCTGCTTCGTTGAAAGTGTCATTTATCCAGCCACCACCCTCTTCAGATAGAAACGAAGAAGAGGCAGGAGAAAAAAAAACTAATAGAATGTTTTCTTAAAATATTAGGTTTATATTTTCTTTTCACAGCAGGGAAGGCAGAACAAGCGACAGACTTGCTCATTCTGCTCGAACGCCGCTTCTGCACAGCATAGTTTTGCATTGTGCTTGGGGCGTCACCACTCTAACCTACCGTAGCGGTTGTATTGCTATATACCGTCGAAGTTACCGGCGGAAAGGCGGGTTGACGGACGGGCGGTCGGGGGATATTGAGAAGCGTATCCTCGTGATGTCTGCTGTCTCAATTGTCATGAATAATGAAAACGCAACGTAATAATATGACAGTGCCTTACCTTCGACGAACAAAACAAAAGAGCAAAAACCAACAACAAATAAAAAATCGTTAGGGTGGCGACTACAGTGCGCGGCAGCTCTACGGTGGAAGCGTGTGTGTAGTGTAGATGGACCCCCGCTTCGAAAAAGGCGCTTGCAGTTAAGATTATAGTTTTAGTCTGTTTGTGTCTGCGCCGGTGTCTGGCGGTGTGTTGTCTTTGAGTTCTTTTTTATTATTATTATTATTATTATTATTATTATTTTATTTGTATTTCAATTTAAAACGAATTCAATTTGAAAATAAAAATCAACAAACCAAACAAGGAGATGGATTTTCAGCTCGACTGAATGTCATTGACTTTTGATACCGAGGGGGGATGGTGGTAGGAATAAGCTGTAGATATTTATGAAGGAAGCATAAATGTTTATACCTAAATACGGTATTAATATTTGTTAGTAACTCAGCAGAATTAATAAACGAGAAGCGTATTCAAGAAAAATAAAAAGAAAAGCACATTTTCTTTTATTACTTCTTCCACTTTAAAGCCTAGTGCCGCTGAAAAATTTGCTAAAACATCATCTTAAAAGCAAATAACATTCTATGAGCCGTAACAGTAAAATAGAGAAACAGAAACGGCAACAGTCAACAGTGCGAAACGTTTCACTACCGGAAATGCCTAAGCAGCCATATTGAATTTTTTCGCTAAACAAGGCGTTACTTAGAGAAGCATCAGCGAAGCGTTATGCTGGCGATGTAATTGCATGGAATGTGCGTGCTCCCAGTTAGACTTCCGCTCGGCGGCGACACTTTTGCGGTTTTTGTCACTTATTTAATTCGTGGTTTTTATTGCGCTCGACGCTTTTGACGCATCGTAAAAACAGAACGCGCGCGCTCTGTTGTTGCCTTAACGCCGTACATAATAAAAAAAAGTCAAAACCGTCAACGATGCGTGTTAATGGCAGCCGTAAAGTATGCTTAAGATAATTTAAAAGTGGATTTTCATTTGCGTTGTTTCCCGCGTACGACAGTTATTTTGATTATGATGATTACCGTCTGTGTTGTTGTCGTTGGGCTGCTGGTTTTTGGCGCATATCAAAACGACATTTTGCTCGCCTTGTTGATTTTAAACGACGGCATACTTTTAGGCGTCTCTAGTAGTAAATTTCCATTTTCGCATTTAGAGTATTTGCAATTAAAATACGTTTTAAATTTCTAATCATTGACATTTTTACTCAACCAACTTTTCTCAGCATAATTTCCGACCAATTCAATTTTTCAATTCCTCTCTAATTTTTTCGTTTTCTTCTTCATCTGCATTGCAATAAAATTTTTTTTAAACATTTTAGTTGTTGGTCTTTCGTTTTCTCATTTTTTCTCTTTCCTTTGTAATTAGTAAGTCTCTGCTGAGCTTGATCTATTTTCAACATGCGATTGCCTGTATTTTAATTTGGTCTACGGTTTTTCTTTTTTCCTTTCTCATTTGCTCCTCTTCTCCTAAGCTAAGTGAAAAAGTAAATAGAAATGCATTAGCTGGGCAATCATTGCCCCAATGTACTTGCCAGAATTCCCCGCTGTCGGATTGTCGTCTGCCTGCCAATGTGGAATTTATAAATTGATGTCAATAGCAATTGTTCCGCTTTCGTTTTTTTGTGTGTGCTCGTGTTATCGGCTTTGCAAAGCTTTTTATCGCTGGTGCTCCGACAGATGAGGACAGTGGAAAGAATATCTCATAGAATAACAATTTAAGACTTTAGAAATATTTACTTCATGTATAAAGGGAAGTTACTTAATGGCAAATTCAGAGTTACCTTAAGGAAAGTGTTGAATAAGAAATTTTGTTAAAAACAATTTGGATTTCAGTCTATAGTGTGCCAACTGCAAAAACGGTTAAAATAAATTTGTTCCGGTTTATTAAAGAATCTTTGAGTTTTAACATTAAAATAGAGGGAGAGCAAAAAAAAAATTAAAAGCAACGCTTGGTTTTCAATTTAAAAGACATCCTATTCTAATGCGGAGATTATCATTGGCGAAGCTGGCAAATGCAATAATTAAAGAAGTAGCAGAAGGAAGCAAAAAATTATTTAATCACTTCCGCTAAAGTGCACCAAAAAAGAAAAATGCAATTGAAAAAATCGTAGAAAGAAAAACAACTTTTGAGAAACGTACAGTTTGAGGATTAAATTTATTTGAAATTTCGCTAAAGTTGTTTATTAAATTTAAATCTACTGCTGCTGCATAAAATAGCTGACATTAAGCTTAACATCGAATGTTTGAACTAATCGATGTCGATCTTGTAGCCCAAATCGATTGAGGCGCGTATGTGCGCTTTAAGATTAATATAACCGTTTCGTAGCGATTCCTGCGTCATGAACTCCTTCAACTTATCGTCAGACTCACAAAAGACTAAATTGTCCGTGATATCGATGATCTTTTGCAGATCACGCGGCATATGAAACAGTATTAGGAGGGCACTGCTGGTCGCATCCGCCGCACACAAGTCACCCGATAACTTTGAAATACCCTGCGCAGCGGTATAATCTAGTCCCGTTATTTTGTGGCAATCAATGACAACGGGTATTTTGAATTCCGCCTGCACACACGCTTTTAACACCTTTTCGCGCAAATGATTGATGGCCGGAAAATAGATACCATTGCCCGGCGTCACACACACAAACTGCATTTCGTCAATCTGCAAATTTAAAGGCATGCAATATTGATTTATCGAATCCGAATCGATATAGCAACAAACAGACCTCTTCTATTTTAACTGTTATATCCGGACGCGCCCATAAGAACAGTAAATGCAGCACGGTTACAATAATGCTCACAAAGAGGCCCACCTCAACGCCGCAGAGAACACAAACAACGAAACAGAGCACCCAAATGCAGAAATCACGTTTCGATTCACGCCACAAACGGAGCGGCAACTGAAAATCGAACAGTGTGAATATCGAGCATATTAGAATGGCAGCCAGCGTTGCTTCTGGTATGTAGCTGAAGTAGGGACTCAAGTAGCTGAGCGCCAGCAGCACAATTATGCCTATATAAAGAGTGAAACAGTTTCAAGTTACTTAAACGCTACAAGCTCAAAGTTGTAATGAATAGTAAGTAAATACCCGAATACAAATTAGCCATCGGCGTTTTAAGGCCACAAGCAGTGCTGATGGCATAACGCGAGAAGGCGCCCGAGACAGGCATCGACTGCACGCAGGATCCGAATACATTGCACAGACCATTGGTGAGTAGTTCCTGATTTGTATTCACAAGACCTTTTGGCGCTGTAAATAACATTTTAAATTAATAGCAATTAATACAGAAATTTGCTTGGCTCCTTTTTGATCTCGCGATTGTGTAGCACGGAAAATCAATCGAGTTCCACACAATCAAAACTTGCACTTACTTAACTTGCCGATGGAGATATTGGTGAGAATGCCAATAATTGGAATCACGATAATGCCCACATTTAACTCAGCCAAAATTTGCCAAAAGGTGTAGCTCCTTTCAGGCGTCTCGATAAACATTTCGGGCAGTGTGAAGTTCGGTAGACCAGACAAATCATTTTTGCTTAGGGCGTATGGGACGGCAGGTGCAGAATCCAACCAAATGTATGATATAGTCGCTGTGATAAGCACAATGAGAGTATTGCGAGAAAATGACAAATAGCGAAAACAGATGCGCGCCACTTTGGGGAGTCTCGAATAATGTGATAATCTCTCAAGTTGCTAAAATAAGATTAAGAGTTTAATCAGTTCTGTAGTAGTTTTAATTCAAGTACTCACATCAAAAGCAATGAGGAAAGTAATAGCACAAACGCCCATTATCAAATCACCCATATTGGCATTCTGTATAGATTTGGACATTTCTCCGACGGAGTTGACAAAGCCCACCACTAAGTATTTTATACCGAGCAGTACTTTCAGCTGAGATTCGATGACCAAGACTGCAGTGGCCGATGAGAAAGCCTTGATCACTGGCATCGAGATGAATTCGAAAATAAAGCCTGTTAAATGAAAAGATTGAAATTAGTTAAGATAAATCAATATTCGCTTTCGCTTATTGTTGATACGCAGATTAGTTTGTTGTATATCAGCTGATAATAGACAGGTAGACAGACAAACAGACAGACAAACAAACGGACAGACATACAGCAGAACAATAGGTTACATGAATAAATTTGTCCAAGCAATTCGCAACGTCAGCCGATAATATTACATGGCAACTTTAATTAACACTTCACGATGTAAGTACAAAAGACTAAGATGACACATGACGTAAGTATACATGTACATACATACCCGTATGTACATACATATGCATGAATCAAAAAAGTTGACTTTCTGTACGTTACAGCTGAAAATAATTGAATTGACAATACAAATAATTTAAAGCTCTTTTCTTGGGTTGAATCATATAAGATCTTCAGACTTAACACGAAACATTGAAAGAGAACAGAGTAAGATTATTCAATGGACAAGAAAACAATTTAGGACTGATTTTTATGTTACTATATTTTTTTAGTTTAGTTTTGTGACGTTGTCCATGAAGAGACTCACCCATGCGTAAGCTTGACATAATCAACTGCACAATTCCACTGAGAAACGTAAGCAGGAAGGCAAACTCAATTGGTTTACCGGCAGTAAACTGTACACTAACGAGCGCCACCAGTGAAGTTGGCCCAATGATGACCTTGTCAATCGATCCAAAGAACAAATAAATAAAGGAGCCCACAAACGCCGAACAGAGGCCATAATTTGCCGGCAAGCCCGCAAGCAATGCACACGCAATGCTCTCCGGAATGATGGTGAGGCCGAGTGTTATGCCGGCGATTAGATCATTGATGCCCCACTCAGTGTTATAGCCACCGATCCAATTGAGTATTTGCAAACGATCGCGTAGTAATTTTTTCGTTCTGGACGCGTACGTCCGCGATGAACTCTGACGTAGGGTAACGATTTTCGCACGTTCAGCCGCAGGTTGCAGATCGTCGTCGGGAGTGATGTGGTTAAATACAACACCGAGCATTTGCTCTTTCTGCGCTTTGTCCTCACAGTCATCTCCGAGAGACATTGCAAATACTCGTATTTATTTTTTAAGTATTTTTTTAGAAAATTAAAATAAAATCTGATTTTGGTTTTTGTTTCGTCTTCCAGCAGGAAAAGATTTCGCATGCGCGTTTTTTATCGGACAATCTCAACTGTTTCGCTGCCGCGCTAAGAATGCGATTGAGATGTCGAAATTGTCGCCGAATAGCTTTAATATAATTTTTTTCCGCCTTACTTTAGATATTTATACTAAAAATTTGTGACTTTTGTCGCACAATTTGCACAAGATCGTTTCACAGCAGATCAGCGCCCGCACGTCTCTGCTACACATGTGAGTGTAAATTGTATCTTGTAGATACATAAAAATGAATATGCGCAAACGAACGGCAAACGCTATAGAAACGTGTGTGTGGATCGTGGTTTTGGATTAGCTTTTGCGTTTATCTAATGTCGCTAGACTATTACTTAGGATGATACTTACAGATATCAAAATAATTAGAAATAAATAAGTAAGAAGAACTGCGAATAAATTGCCAAGTGAAAAGGAAAACTAAAAATAAATAAAAATAATATTGCAACAGTTTGAACTTTTGATTTGCTTTAAAAGTGGGTGAATTATTTAGGCATCTCATATTTAAATAAATTTGGATATTTTGTATTATGGAAGTTGATAATTTTTTGTTTAATTACAAATTGATGTCGATTTTTTATTGAATAAGTCCTTTTGTTTTTATACATTATTTACAACTGCACAGAGTTCGCACACAAATTGGCCAAAGACTGCCTCTCTCTGCTTGTCATGTTGCGACATATTTACATAATTCCCAACCATACTTTAGCGATAAAAAAGTTTCGCCTACACAATTTACTGCGCTTGCTGGGTTTGTGTGTTAATATGCCATTTTACAATTTTACCATTTTGCCATTTTAGCATTTAACCGGGCCCACACCCGCCTGCAGTCATCGCCGTGATTTATTTCTCAAAGTTTTTTGTTTTTTGTTTGTATTTAATTTTAAATTAATTTACGAAGAAACTTTTCGCATACGTACAACAAAATTTCCCAACACGACGACATGCTCACCCACCCAGTGGCAGCGGCATTTTGTACCTGCCTTTCTGCCTGTCGGCGCTTGTTTCCTTATCCCGGCAATTTGATGGCAAAAAAATTTGACGAAACTTATTTACGCAATTTGTACTCATAAGTGCGTAGATATCAGAAACGTTCACATGTGTAGATGTGTGATTGTGTAAATGTAAATGTAAGAACGCTTTGGAAAAAGCGAAAGTTTTCACTAAGTTTTCCACTTTTGTAGGCGGGAGGCGCAGCGGTGAAAGTGGAATTTTGAATTGCTTAACGCCGCAGGCAGCAAATAAACATCAGCAGCAGCGGTAACCAAGCTAAACGAAGCCAAACCAAGAAGCTTCTGTCAATTTATTAATTTGCCTTTTGTTTTTGCTGCTGGGAGCTTGCTGTGCTGCGACCGAGCCGCGCCCGCGCACCACACCACGACACACATTTTACGCGTAGTTGCGTGCAATTCCAGAAGCAAAACGGCAAATTTTAATTAGTGTCGCAAGATGCTGGCGGCTTAAAGTTCCAAAATTTATGAGATGCTTGTACAAATCGGAGGCATCAGCGGTAAGAGGTGTGGCACGCAAAGAGTCTGTAATTTGTGAAAACTCTTCATTAGGCAAATTTAATTATAGAATGTAAGTTTAAAGTTTTTCTTCAAATTAGGTTAAAAAATATTTTTAATTAAGTTGTATATGTGTTTTACCGCTTTATTTACTAAATTTATAATATGTTTTTTTATCTTTAAAAGTTACAAAATGAAACAGAATTGTTGTTAAATAAATAGACTTAATAACTTTTTGCGTTACACCCTGTAGAGGAGTCTACATATAAACATTTAAATTTATAAAAACAAATACCACCAACACCATTGCAATTAAAAAAATAAACATTGTGTGTCTCTGTGTGTGTGTGTGAACGAGTACGTGCTACAATTGATTTGCATTTGGTGAGTATGTGGTCGCATTTGCAGCACATTAGAGTCGCAGCGCACGCACATCTGCACAGAGTATCACGCACACACTCTCAGTAATGCGCCTAAATGCAGGCAATGGATTTCGTTTTTACAGTTGTCGTTTTGTCGTTGCTGTTGTTACAATTTTTGTTGTTATTGTTGTTGAGATTTTTGCGCCTTCGCACGTTGTTATTGAAATTGTAATTGGAATTGCAGTTGCTGTTTTCACTGTTATTGATTTGGCTTTTGATTTTGGCGCAACTCACAGTGTTGTTGTTGTTATTGTTATTGTTTGCACACATTTTGGCGCTTAAATTATTAAATTTTTTCAGTACTTTCGCCAAATTTTATTTGCAGCAGAGAAGCAATAATTGCCAACTTTGCAGCTTAAATTTAAAATTGTCTCTAAATATTTTTAATCCCTTTTTGTTTCGTTATGCAAAGGATATCATTTAGGTCATATGTTTTATTGAGTAGGTATGCATGTACGAGCATGTTAATGTGTGTGTGTGTGTATGCGTGTTTGTGAATCTGCATGTGTGCATACGTGATAATCACAAAATTGCGTTCGCAATTTGATTTAATTGAATTTATGCAAAAATACGGGCAGTGCTCATTCTCTTTTCTCTTTTCTATTTTCTTTTTTATCATTTTCATTTTCTATTTTTCCATAAAAACAATCGTTTTTCGTAGCATACCCTGCAGCGCATTTGGCTGTTGTTTTTTTTTGCTGCACTGCATTCATTTAAATGAAACAATAGAACTGCTATTTTCAGCGATTGTTTTGCATAAATTTTCGGTTTTTTGTGTGTTTTTCCAGCAAATTGCATTAAATCAGATTCCACTTAATATCGGACAACAATCGAGGGCAGATTTATTTTTAATTGACGTCATGTGATTTGTAAAAATACGCGCGATTTTATCCATACTAGCCCAGGCGACAAAAAATACATATTGGAAAAAATACGTATAAAAGAATTTTTTTAAAGTTTACAGACAAACTGAATGTGAGGGTTATTTATTTGGTGTTTCACGAAAAAACTTTTTTTATTTAATAAAAAATCGTATTAAAATCAGCGCAGCTTATTGCGCCCTTTGTAGACTTTCAATGCCTAATCAGACAGCTAACAAATTTTTTATTAATAACAACTTAATGTAAACATGAACAAGTGTACACTCCAGTCATGTGTGTTTACTTTCGTTCAATGCAAATATCGACGTCGCTTTTCAATAATTGCGCCAACCAACCAACATCCACATATGATGAGCATTTATTGTAATGTAAAATTCATTCAAATCAAATCACATCACAAAACACATCGCAGCATATCAGTCAAAAGAGCGACTCAAATGAGTCATTCACAAATGAAACTAATCACACGAATCAAAAAAAAAATGAGAAAAAAAAACACAAACACAATGTCAAGTGTGCGCCTCGAATTCATTCGCATTTTCAGCAAATTTAAATAAATTATTTGCATTCAATTTGGCATTTTGCGCCAACTCTTGGTTGTATCACTTAAACCATATTTATTAATATTTAATTCATACAAATCTAGACTCGGCGGCTTTTGTGCTATCTTGGCTAAACGTTTGAAATCGCAATATTTCGGGCGTTTGTAGTGATTTTCTTTTATTATGGAAATTTTGTTTGTTGTTAAAATTTATTAACAAAAATAGATCGAAAAGTTAACGTCTTCATACCTCGAGGGAGGTGTTAATATGCTGGCACAATTTTCAGCGCGGTGTTATGAGTCAATTGTTTGTTTTCTTAGTATGACTAATAGAAAGACGCAGAACGTAAGCAACTAGTATCTAGCTTATCAAATTTAATGAGAACGGACAATTCAAGGGAGGTAGAAATAATTTAAAAAAAAATGTCATTCTTTAAGAAAACCCGAATAAGAAAAGGATCAGGACTGCGGGAAAATTAATTCGGCATGAAGTTTTGAAAAAGGAAAACCGGAATCTAGTAAATATCGAATTCGAATAAATCTTTGGTAAAAGAATAACATCGACAGCTTTCTTCTTTTTGGACTGTATTAGCCATGATAAGAAGGCGGATCTAATGAATAAGTGAAAAAAGCAAAAAATATCTACTAGATTGATTGATAATGCAAACATTGTATGTAAAATAAATAGTAACATTTTAATTGCAAAATATTGACAACACTTGTGGCTGCACTTGAAGTTGAAAAACTGCACAGTACAGCACCACATCACATTCCATACATACATGCATGTGTATTTATTTATATATGTATGTACGAATTAGTATGCAAAGAGCAATCGCTAGAAATAGGCGCATGCATACACAAGCACTTGACGCACGCACACACATTAAAATCAAAGCAATTTGTAGCCAAATCCACTAAGAAATTGCGTAAATTTTAACGACGCAGCTGGATCGTTAAACTTCGCAAACACAAAATCCTTTTATTTTACACGGCAATTACCTGAGCAAGCGAACACGCTCCCACAATCGCACACACACACACACACATACTAACTAACGCATGCATACAAGTGCGTTCTCGACATTTTACGCACACCAACACGTTCAAAGCGTATTAAAAAAACTGGAAAATTTTAGGGTGATTCTTATTTTCTCTAATTTATTTGAAAGTAATAATTTAAAATATTTTGAGGGACCAAAAATTGAAAAAGCTGAACATAATAAAAATATAAAAAAATATAAAGATCAGATCATAAATGAGAAAACAAATGTTTAAAGATTTTTTTTGCCTTTAATTTTTTTTTAATATTGTATATATTAATAGGTTTTTTTTTTGTTAAGATTATTTACCAAAATTAAAATGTCAAAAAACTAGAATATAAAAGTGAACTTTCGAGTTACTGAAATACCCTGAAACATTCACCCTGTGAAGGCCCGCCCAAAATACAACCGAAAATTCTTTTGACACTTTTGTAGGGCGGCCGTTAAAAGTGTATGCCTCAAAAAACAACAACAACAAAAACAACTAAAAAATACTAAGCCTGAATTTGGAAGTATTTTGAAGCACGCTTTTAGGCGCACTCGAGCACCTACGTGTGTATGTGTGTGAGATTTTGTGTTTGCCGCGTTACGCGTCCCGGCATCATTAAAAATCCAAATCACGTTTGCAGCGCAACATTTTGTGCCGCGCCGCGAAAATAAACTCAATTTTCAATATTATTATTATTATTTTCTATAAGGTATGAGTGCATGAATGTGTACGTGTCAGTGTGTGTGTTCACTTTAAACACACTTCCGGTGTGTATGTGTGAGCGTCTTGTTCAGCGGAAATAATATTTTGTTTGTTCAAATAGAAATGGAATCCAATGGAATTCGAATCCGAATCCAAATCCGAATCTGAGAATTCGAATCAGTGTGACTCGGTCTTTAACTAGAAATCATGCCGCGCGTGTGGAATAATACAAACAAATACAAATACATATACAAATACGAATGCGAATACGAAAACGAACACAAGCAAGCGCGCAAGTACGTTTGCCAATGATATTTTTTTATGGCTTCCACACGAAGACATCAAATCGCACATGACGACAAACACGCACACACACCAACACACACATACACATATTAAAAATTTCGCAATAAAGCTCAATAATAAAGTAAACATTAATTTTTATGTTGCACAAGTGCGAGGCTGTATAAAATCTGCTCAAGTTTTTTTTTCGCTTGCTTGTTTGTTTGTTTCTACATTATGTATGTAGGTGCCTATCGGGAGATGTTCAAGTATATAAATTAAATTAAATGTTAGCTTATAAATCACAAATATATGAAATACATTTTAAAATGTATATTTCAAATGAATATACAATATATACAAAAAGAAAAAAGATTAAAAATCTGTTTGTCAACACAATATCAAATAAAGATTTAATCTGTAAAGTTTCAGGAAGAATCTACTCGTAAGATTTGACTTTAAAATACAAAATTAAATATTTGTAAAATTGAGTTTAAAAGCGGAAATCTCAGCTTATAGAAATAAAAAACATCCATATGGTCGGTCAATGCGTCCGTCCATATAATAAAATATTCGAAATGGTATTTTGTGACGTGATATGGGAAACTCTTCAATCAGAAACTCAACTCGACGAATTTCCTTTTGCAATGCGATCGCAAAACTATTAAAAACTTTGACGATTTCATGACAAACTTTTTTGGCATATTACGACAACGACAACGATATCAATTCAGGTTTTTCCACGTTTTTCACTTTTCATCCCCACAACAACAACAACAAAAACAACAACCTACATTCATGTTTTTTGCCACAGTCAAAAAGTAAAATGTGCAAAATAGAAAAGAAAAGAATTCCAAATAGTTTTCAAATAAAAATCACTCGATATGTTTTTTTTGTTGTTGTTGCCGTTGCATAAAGTCGGATTAGTTTTATTTGCGGTATTGAGATAAAAAGAAATTACAAAAAACGAAACTTTTTTACATTCGAAAACTCACGAGCCATATTATGAGAAGTGGTAGAGGAAGTGTGGAGACGGGTAGGGGGCAGTGACAGTTGCAGTATGTGCGTCTGCCCCGTTCACTTATCTGCCTCTGCAGTTGTCGTTGAACTTTTGCTCTGTGTGTGTTAGTGTGTGTGTGTGCTAGTGGACTTTATTTGTGTGACATGTTCGCTTTTTGTGGCAATGCCATGGGCGGACGCTGGTTGTAACAGTCCGGCTGCGGGGGGTCAATGCGGCATTCGGGGCAGTGGCAGTGGCAGCCCAACATATGTGTGAATAGTTTATTGTGTTGCGGCGACAAGAGTTGCACGTAAACTTGATTTTTTAAGGATTTTTATCGAAAGTGTTTTCCAAAGTACTTTTTTCCGGCTTAAATCGTGAGAAGTGTGTGTGTGTGTGTGTGTGTGCAGAATAAATGCAATTTCTAAAATAAGTTTTGGATGTGGCTTAAAAGTTTGCGTAATTTATTTATTTATTTTGTATACCATTAAAGAGCGAAAGGTGCATAAGCAATAACAATTTTAAATTTTTAAGCACAATATCTTTAAGATACAAAAGCAATAAGAACAATTTTTGAAGTACAAATTATTTGCAGCTAAATCTTGAATTTTCAATTGTTTAATTATAAAATTAAAGATAATTTATAAATCGATTTGGTTCGGCTTCAAAGTTAACAAATCTTACAACAATTTTATTTCTTATTATTTATTTAATTAATTAAAATTTGTTTGTTAACAAGAGAAAAGATATTTTAATAATATAATTTTTCATAGTTTAAGCCTAAAAGTTTCATAATTTAAAAAAGGTTTTCTAACAACTAACAAAAAGAATTGTTGTTAATTATCATAAAATTTGTGATTTAATTGTTAATAAATATTTGTTCTCACAATTGATTGATTCGGGATTACGTCGAATTAAAATTAAATCTTTTGGCGACTTTAAGTAAATATTTATTTTTAAATGCTCTTTGCAAGCAATTGTAGCCCACCCATGCCCTATGGAAATAAGCCAAATAGAGACCCAAAAACTCGACAACTTTCATTTCGATTTCGAAAATATTGAACAGAAAACACAATGAAAAACCTTTTTCGGCAAAGCACTCAAAACGATTAAATCAAAACCCAAAATTCGGCCTAAAAGCACATCACATCTGCATACATACATATGCACATGCATATACGCAAATATGCAACACAGAAACAAAAACAAACAAAAAAATGAAACGGAAACGGAAACTCAAAAATGGTGGTCGACAAAAACTTCTCGAAAAATTCGCATTCAATTGAAATTGCATAAAAGTGCGCCCAAAGCCATTTAAGTTCAATTTAATTGATATTTCCCATTAGTATTGTTGTTGTTCTTGTTGTCGCTGCATTGGACACGTTTCGATTCGTTCGATACAAATTCGAAAGAATTGCCATTTGCAGCAAGTGGACAGTGTGTCAGTAGTGAACAGCAGGAGCAGCAGCAGCAGCAGCAGCAGCGACAGTGCCCCAAAAAAACGTATTTGCCTTGTTGAGCACGAACATTTTGTTTCGTTTTGTTTCGTTTCGACCACTTTGCAGCATTTGCAGCAAGCAACCTTGTGTGCAGCAAAAGATTAAATTCACATATGGACCATCCGCCCGCTCACCTATGGACAGTACGTAATTTTTTTTTTTTTTGAAAAATCTAAATCAATAAATATTTCAAATTATAATATAAAATTTTTATGAATTTAAATTTTTAAATTTTTAACTGATAATAAAATATATTTATATATGCTTGTATATGTACATATGTATACATATATTTTGTAAAAATGAATTTCGTAATAAAAAACTGATTTAATACGATTTTAAAATAAATTTGTGAAAGTGGTTTCGTATTGTTTTTTTTTTAAACCAAAATTGTTTAGAGGGGCTAAACAAATCAAGAAAAATAAATATTTAAAAATATTTTTGTAAATTTCAGTCCATTTTATTTGTGTAATTTTTAACATGCAACGAAATACTGTGTGCACCAGTATGTGAATATTCGTGGATATTGGCAACATCATAAAACTTTAATTTTATTGATGGCCCTGCCCTGCTTTGTGTTCGTCGTGTATGGCGGGCGTTGGCGAACGATGTTTCCACATGCAACATTTGCATGTTGTGACAATTTGTGTTGAGATTCGGCCTGCCAGCAGCAGCAACATCAGCAGCAGCAGCGGTTGTTATGTACTCACCGACAGCATCATCAGTTGTCGTTTTGCCGCCGCCATCGTTCAATATGAAAAATGGAAAATTATTGCTTTTGCTGTTTCGGCAGAGTCAAGCCTTGTTTCGGTTTGTAGAGCAGAGCAAACGATTTGAATGAATGCGTCATGTTGCGTTCTTATTGGTTGCAATTGATTTCTGACAGCAACCCGTTGTCTCTTCTGCTTTAATCAAATTTTTAGCTGTAGAGACAAATATAAATTCTAAATTTTAAATTTCTGCGTTTTTGTCGAGAGCCAATTTCTTCGGTTCTCGCCTTAAATAATTAAAAAAAAATAATAACAATGTTTTTATCGTTTTTGGCACAAGTGACTATAAATTAAATCTGATAGGTGACTAAATTCAAAAACAAGCCAACAACTTCGTAATCATCAAACTTCAAACATGGCAAAAAATCAATTAATTTATTTGATTTTAAAATATTTCGTTGGAAAAGTTATGTCGACATCGCAAAGGTCGCTTTAGTAACGTGTGGAAGCCGTTTGCGTACATGATTGATCGGTAATTAGTTTACTGTACATATATACTGCCCATATGTATAAATAACCAAAAAGTACTTTTGATAAAGAATTTTTGCTTTTATTGAGCCATTATTTTACACTTGAAAATTAAAATAATATTTGTTATTTTTATGGTCCAAAATTTTTAAATACTATTAAAATTCAAATACAACAATTTTCAGAATAACATAAAACACATCCACTGCCCTTAACACGTTTGTGAGAGTTTGGCTGCCGTTAAGCACCGACTGCGGCAATGTCCTTTCGACAGGATGAAACAGCGACGCAGACAATTACAGTCAAGTCAGGTACGATGTGAGCTCAGTCATTATTATAAAGCCACACCGAAGTGTGCTTGGAAATAGTAAACAGAAAATGGTCGCCAGTCCCCATTTACTCGTACATATGTACATACATATATATATATGTATGTCTCTATGTATGCTTGATGATTACGAATAAAAAAAACTTAAGAATAAAACACACCATTCAAGGGATGCAGATACAAATGTATCTTGAACTTATTAGCATTTTAAATTATTATCGAAAATATTTTTAAATTTTTGTGTTCTCCCAAGTTGTAAGTTTGTATGTCTTGAAAGAATGTCATGATGAGTTGGCGTCTATTTTGCATTATTACTACGTCATGCATTGCGACCACGCCACATCTTATCGAGGCCAGAACGACGTGCTAGGAATAACTTTCATTTAATTGGAATACTACGAACAAACGAAAACAACCCGTCTTTAATGAACTGGTGGTGCAACCAAGTGCAGCTGATAAATTTTCACATTTTTCGAGTAAACGAAAAACCTTTGGAAGACTTTTAAAAGTGACATGAAAAATTTGCTTGCGAAAATAATGTCCCGTAAATTGGGTCACTGTAATATTTCTCAATTTTGTCGTTTGTCCCACATGATGAAAAATTTTAATTTTTAAGCATATCGTCGCACAGTGGAGATAATGCTCAAAAAACTGCGTTAAATTTCATATTTACAGTACGAAGGTAGTTATTGTTACACAAATAAGCCATTCCTCTCCAGTGAAGCATTTGTACAGCCTCCGTAGGTGAAAATTCTTTAAAAATATTTCGAAAAACAAAAATATATAAGTATTTATTTTCTATTTCAAATATTTTTAAGACAGTTTACCATTTTCACATGTATTTTAGTTTAACAAAATTAACCTTAAAATCAAGCAAAAAAACATGTTGACAATTTTGAAAATTAAAAGTAGAAAACAAAAACCTATTTTTGTAATCAACATTTTTCAATTTGTAATTGTGAAATTTTGACTAGCAATTAAAATTTCTTTAATAAAATTTTAATTTTTCACAGACCGAATCCGTAAGATCTTAAAAAAATCAGTGAGTTATTTATCAGAATCAAGTTTAATTAAATTTTTTCTACTGCTTTTGATAGTTTTTATAAATCGCTTGTTAGTGTGATTTTAGGCCACCGTGCGAACGTTGCTTCCCCGACCAGGAGAAACATGTTGATGTCCAAAAGCCTTAAAATAATGTTTTTGGAAAATCACTTTGTGCTCGCACACGTTTAAAGGGAAGAAGACAAAAGTGAGAGAAACGCCGACACCACACGACGTAATGCGGAAATGTCCTGGCACATCCTTTGAATATTTGCCATGTGTACACCGAGAGAAATAAAGTATTGATATTCAAATAAGAAAACTAAATATATTACTTGAAAGTGAAATGAGGTGATATTTAATTTAAAAAATTTTAACTATATATAAAAATACGAGTATATTAAAACATATGATTTTTTTCTGTGAGTGTATTTGAGCCATTTTTAAATTCGCTCCAGTGCGCTGGCGTAGATTGGCCACATAACCAGAGACGAAACGGTTGAGTTGAGTTGAGTAGAGTAGAGCAGAACATTCGAAAGCGGTATGTATGAAGGCATTTAAAATTAATGTGGCGTGGAGGAGGCATTTGCGCACAATTCCGAATTTACTATGAATGTCCCGAGCAGCAAAATGAGGTGACTGTGAGGTGTGAATTTACTTTGCGTCGATGTGTGTACAACTGTGTGTATGTATGCAGAGATTGTCGAAAGGAGTAACATGCGAAAACATGTTTTTTCAAAGCGAAAGAGTAAACCATGAAGAAATAAAAGATGAAGTGTTGGAATCACAGTGTTAAGCTTCAAGTGACATTTTGTCTTGACAAGCAGAAGATGCGCTTTAAAAGTTACAAGCACATACACACACAAACACCTACTAACACATATACAAAATGAATGTAAAAAATTTAGCACAAATGTGTCAGTCAGGATAAAAAAACAAAAACAAATCTTAACTTTTGAGTGAAATTTTTTTGTTTTTTATTGTTAAGAATGTAAAAGTACTCAAGACTTAGGAAAGCCAGAAGTTAAAAAATTATAGCAACAAATTTAAAATTGCATTTTTGTATTTGTTGTGGAACAATTTGCAGTCTAGCACATTCAATTTAATTAATAGCAATGTTCATATAATAACTTTACATAAAGATTTTAAAATTATGTTTGAAAGTTCTAAAAATGCACTTGAGGGATCTTCTGTAAGATCTTTTGTTTAGAACATTAACGACGCGACATAGGCGGCAGCTACAACGGCATACAAGAACGGTGCGGCTATACCGGCGCCATTAAGATAACAACTGCAAACATGAACATTTAATTAAGTGTGTGGATGAAATCAATATTGCCATTAAAGCCAACTTACGTCGGTGATTGGGTAATAAGTGCCATGGTGCCATTTGTAAAGTCAGCGTAACTCGCCGATGCCAACGACTCATACCCCTTCAAAGCTGTCATATTCGGAGACTGTAATCGCGTCAGAATGAGCCCAAAGAAGCTGTTCACATTGGATGCATTCGAATAGCCACAAATAAACGCATAATTACTATAATCGGTGGCAAGTAACTTAAATACGGTGGGTGTGGTATTGGTAAGACCATTCACATAGGAGATGTTGTAACCGTTTGTATTCGCGCTATTCACGGTCACATTGGCCGTCATTGTCTGATTGACCCACGGATAGTTGGGCGTATTAGAATAGGTTGTCGCTATGTTTATCACATTATTCGGCTGTGCTGTAAAGTTGACTTGAACGCAAAGAAAATCACCCGTGGGCGCCGGATTACGTGCAACTTCATACCAAGTGCCGGTTAGCTGGAAAGTTTAAGATTATGATATATCATTTAAAATTCTTTGTTTTAGATTGCTTACTTGCGAGGAACTGAAATCCATGCTGTTGGTTTCATTGCACAATTGTGGTAGATTTGCATTTTGTGCAACGGTCGTTCGACACAAAAGGCACACAGCCGCAAAGAACAGAAGCACACAGTACTGCAACATGTTGAAGCTACTTGAGAGGTAAGATAAACATTTCAAGAATTTTAATAACATATTTAAAAAAAGGACAGTGCTTACACAAAATAGAGTGTGCCGATCTACTGTTTCCGCTGATGGAAGAAAATGCACTGAATCCATTCAAAGTTTCGAATATTTTCAAAATAAAGCCATTTAAAGGCATTCTTTCTTTTCACCTTCCGAAGATTATTTACTCGTTATGGGGTTCTTAAATAGTCGTTAATGGATTATTAACAAAATTATAATATAATATCAAGAAATTCATCAATTTTCAATGAACGTCATTATTACCCAACACTTGTGTAACCCGAACTATTAAAGCTACCAACCGTACGACAGGCATTTGTGTAAAGTAGACAAAAAAAAGGTCCAACATTTGTTGGTATTCTTCAGCTTACATTGAAAATGCAATTGAAAAATGATAATAAAACTTTTAGTTTTTTTTAACTATTTACGAATTTAAGTTATGTATTCAAAATATTATATAATATGACCATGCTTAAAGACCATCCAAACTTCTTTTTTTTTAATTTTATTGCGAGCTTTTACATAATTTTCTTAATGATTTGATATGATAAAACCAAAAGAACAGCCTTTAAAGAAAACCAAAAAAAAAAAAAAACAAGCAGAAACTTTTGCGTAAATGTTGTCTTATGATAACTGACAACATGAGTGACATGTGACACTCCAAGCCCATAAATCTCTTCAAAACTCAATTATAGCAACAATTAACAGGAGACGCACACACACTCAAATATACTTGTATGTATGTATGATATATAAATATTAGGACAGACATTCAATGCGTCAACACCAGTGCAAAAAGTTAATGAAAATTGTGTTAGCTGATGTTAAAGAAATACAACAAACAAAAGTAAAAATAAGAAATAAAAAATAAAAAATCAGGCGCAGATAGCGTGTTGCTTGCTGTACGCTTCTGGTATGAGACAACTTGAGTTGCACCGCTTATTGAGTTACATTCGTATCCGTATCAGTTGATTCAAATTGAAGAAACAGCAGGCAAACAAAAAAAAGAATTGATAACTGTCAAATGAAATTTTGTGCACATTCGCGCGTAAATTTTTTATAAGCTCGCCTTTTTGACTGTTTTGTAAAGACGTTAAACGCTATCGACGCAAATATTCAAACACAACCAAAAAGAAGCTAATTCGTAGGAAAAATCCAAAAATTTGAGTAAAATTATAAACATTAACTCACAATGATATGCGGAAGCGACCAATAATAATTAAAAGGAATTTCAATTTTTATGGCAATCTGTCAATTGTGCTTGATATGTAAAAATGGCGACACATGTAAAAAAAAAGAAGCGAACAGATAACGACTAAATATCTTGACATATATACACACATATATGAACAATTAATTCTGAAAAGAGTTTAAGCGGAGTTTTAATTTTAGTACGAAGTATCGCGATTTTAATTAATTTGTAAGTTAAATAATTTGCATAATAAAAATCATTTTATAGTTTGTCCTTATGTAACAAGTGTTATTATTAATAATTCTTTATTAATTAGTTTTTTTAAGAAAGATATTAAAAGAAAGGTGTACTAAGTATTTAATATTGTTGGTATTTTTTAATTTGTGTTTTAGTCCGCGGATACCTTAACTACCAAGTGGCTTAACATAAATCATTAAAGGATAACTTAACATCTTATTAACAGTTAATTAAAAATTATTTTGCATTAACACATTAAAAAAAAAATATTTATTATTTGGCAATAATTTTAAGCGATATACTCGTACATATGAATATATATTGAATTGGGAATAATGCAAAATACAATACTTGCAATTAAGTTATTGTATATATATAAAACAGTTCATTTGAGTTAATTCTTAGAACACTCACAAATGTATGCAGCATTTCCTGTACTTAAAGAACTTAAGCTCAGCGATAACAATAATAATTGTTAGCTACATTTAAAGAAACAAAAACAAATCACTGTTTATTTTTAAAATTGCACTACAGAAATTGCTCATTCGTTTTTAATTAGAGCGCTTGTTCTCGTCTATTTGGCGATAACCTTCCAGAACAACGTTGATAGATGCAATCTTTATGACATCAAATACAGACACATTTATAGCATAGTATTTAAATATATCTGCACGTTCCACTTGGTAGCTTTAGATTTCAGTACAAGGTACTTGCGAGTCCGTCCCTAAGTTAAGCAGGTAAAAATCCCCTTTTCTTTTCAACAAGCTAACCAACAAGCTAACCAATAAATTTGTAGCTATGTGCAGACATTTCGATATTGTTAAATTCCAACTTGAAAACAAAAATCTCGGTACTATTACTCATATATGTCATACCTAAACGAAAAGTCAGACAACGAGTACAATTCTTATCACCAACAGGTACACATACGCTGGAAGCCTCCCAACTAAGCCTTTGAAACCCATCTATAAGATAAAAAAAGTAACGGCGAAAAAAGCTGCAGCTACGATATAAATTATTAAACATATGCGCTGAAAAGTTTCAGTTACTTTAAAACGTTCGAACGTAGCAAACGTAGCGTCAAACCAAAAAGTTTGACAGCAGCGCGACCGCCACAAGGATACAAAAACCACAATTAAATTGATTTGATTTAATTTGATTTGATTTGACTTGATTTGAAAAAGTTAAAAGAAATTGCGGAAATATGTCTCGTGGTATTATGTGCATTTCGGCCATTGTGGCAGTGTTGTGTTTGTTCAGCGGAAGTGCAGTGGCACAAAACGCAGTGAACCAGTGCGTAGATGCGACCAGCATCAACTTCAATGCTACTCAAGTGAGTACCGATTACCGAAGGCGATGGTGTCAAGGATAACCAACTTTGTTTAATATAATACTTGAGTTTTAAATTAAGTGTTACTAAAGTAAAATTCATTTTAAAAATTTAAAGAAAAAAAAAACAGATTCGGATATTTATAACCGAATTTATTTCACATTTCAATTAAAGTACAGTTGTGATTTTCTCAATTATATAAATTTGCTATTTGCTTTCAGTTATCCGGCACTTGGTTTGAGGTCGCGCGCAATCCAGCGCCGAATCCTTTCAGTGGATGCATTGAAATCGACATCTCGAGCCCCGATGCCACCACTTTGACCATCAACAACACCTACACAACAATGCCCACAATGTTGTATATGAATCAGACAATGACCGCAAATCTGACGCTTACCGGACAGGCCAATACGAACGGCTTCAATGTCACCTTCAATTCGACCTCAGGTCCGCTGAAGAGCACAGCACCAACAGTTTTCAAATTGTTGGCCACCGATTACACCAGCTACGCCTTCGTTTGCGGTTACACCAACGCCACCGACAATAGCACATCCTTTGGCATTGTTTTGACGCGCCAGCGTATGCTCACGAGTGCCGCTCTCCAGCCGATCGAAACGAACGCCTTCAACAGCTTCCCGTTCAACTTCCTCAACGGTTCGATGCCGACGATTATTCAAAGCAACCAGTAAGTTCAGATATTTATTGTAAATCTTTCCTTGAAAAATTGCAGTCTATAATTCAAGTGTCATTTATAAATCAACGAGAATGTGTTAAAGAATATAAAACTGAATTGATTTATAATATAATTTCATCATTAGATATTTTGAAATTTCTTTCGTTTTTTTAAGAATTCTCATTTAAGTCATATACAATCGCAATCGATGTAAATACTTCAATATTTATTTATTCTTATTTTTTGCAGGTGCTACACAAATGCGGCAATGACAACTGTCCCCATGCTGTCCGCCATTGTTGCAGCCATCTACGCGCTACTAAAATTCGTCAACTAATTTACGAAATATTTTTTTTTTGTTAGTTTAATTTGTTTTTAGTTTTTTAATTATTTTTTTGGTTTTCATTTCATTTGGTTTCACTTTTTTCATTATAAATTTTTAGCCTTTAATTTAATTTTATTTTATTTAAGTGTGCTGTAAATAAAAAACAAAGTTTGAAAATCGATCGTAATAAAGATGAAAACATCAACTTGACACACTTCGAAAATTGCGTATTAATTTTCTGGTAATAATTATCTGTAATTTTTGTGAATTTTTCCTTTTTCGGAAATTGTTCGCTTCGGTAATATTGCGGCATGAATATCGCTTATGTGCGACTGCCAAACATGTTCCGCTGATAAGATACCAATTACAAATACAAAACAATACAAAATTATCACAAAATATTCGATATCATATCGAAAGAGACAACAGAGACAACAAACAACAAGGCTTAAAGCGAACTTTTGCGTCTTCATTTTCAAAAGTAAACAGCTTGGCTCAAAGTGACTCATACGCCGCAGCGTAGCGCCGAAGCACAGAAAACTGATTTTCTCAAAGTCTCTGCCGCAGTCACATTTTAACTGTAACCCGAAATAGTGAAAATATTTTCCATTGGCAGACTTATCAGCGGTAATTACCAAAAAGAAAAAAAACAACAACGATAACAACAACAGATTTATTAAATTTCTAGTGTTTTGTCGGTAGCGAACAAAATTTATGAACTTTTCGAATTTATATCTACTTATTATTGTAATTACCTAAATGGTTGTAGTTGTTGTTGTTTTTTCTCTAGTTGTTCTTATCTCGAATTTCGCAGAGCGCCTAAAAATGCCTTTTGTCCAAAAAGTATCTTATAGATAAGACAATTTGTTTGTTTGCTTTGTGGTACGTGTAATTGAAGTTTTGCTAATTAATTTGTGTTATCTCGTCGTTTGTGTCATTATTCTATAATTAATCCATTTTCGTGTGATTGTTTTTTTCTTTTGTAATTTTTTTATATGCTCGCACCAATAACCGGTAGCTATTGTATCTTTAAATTTATGCATATCTTTGGCTATCTGGCTTAATGTTATGTATAGAATGTGAAAAATCGACCGCTGGTATTTGTCTACTTTGGTTGTATGAGTGTCTACTTGAATGTAAACGCAAAAAAAGTTATAACGAAAAAGAAAAGCCCTTGAAATAGCGGTTTTGTTTGCTGATGGATTTTCCCAATCCGAACTGTTCAAATAGCTATAACAACAATAGCAACAACAACAACAAAAGCTGCAGTAATGTTGAATGTTGACCAACACTGATTTTTGCTGTTTTAACCACTGTTACAGAACACACACACACAAACACACATTCTATTTTCAGATTAATGTGTGCTTACATGTAAAAAAATATTTATACAAAAATTAAAAAAAAAAACAATAGCGGTTGTTTTAGGGTAAGGAATTGATGATATTAACTCTCACACTCGTATACATTAAATTACATTTAAATATATTTATATATATGTATATAATTTAATCGTTGATGGCACAATGTTATTCTCACTGTACGAGTGTGTATGTGCGAGCATGTTGTTCTACATTCTTTTACTTGAGTGTACGAGTATGTGTCGGTATGTTTCGATTTCTTTTGAGATTTATGTTTTACCTTGTTTTTTTTTGTTTGTTTTTTTTTTGTTTTTGTTTGTTTGCTTTTATTTCATTTCACTTCATCTACTTTCTTTGTTGATTTGAGTTCTTGTTTGCATGCAGTTTATTTTTTGTTCTTCTTTCTTTTTTGCTACTCGTGTGCTTACACACACAATCACGCAAATTTCACCAACACTTGCTCAATAGCTATACACATTCGAACACGCACACAAACACTTGCAGACGCACGCACACATAAGTGTTGTTTCTGTTTTACGTGTGTTTGTTTCAATTCGAACATAGGAAATAATTTGTTCACACACACACACACTCTTTAAGATTGAAGCTTAAACTTAAAGCACTAAAGGAAACGGCTATGTAACAAAATGTTTAATGCCGAAAAGCACGACTAAAATTGAGATTGTTTTCATAATTGAACGGACTTTAGGCTTATCCAAATTTATTATAAGTTTTATAAGGCTTGACAATTTCGAAAACATGTTTTAAAGCATTTTACATTTTATTAAACGTGCACAAGCTTTCTAAAGAAAAAATACATTTAAAGCTTTAAATAAACAGAAAATTAACTTTCAAAATTTTTTATATAATATTTAAATATTATGTGGTTAAACAATATTTTGGATGAGGTTCCTTCACAATGAATTGTAAATTTGGGGAAATACTTTTCTTTAAAGAATTTGATTCGCTTTAACCATATTGCATATATTTGGCATAGAAATTGTCCAACACGATTTTGGCTAAACTGCAATGATAAAATTCCCAATGCCTAATCCGGCGCATATTGGCGCAAAATTCACACACATACACAAACACATTTATAAACACAGGCATTCGAACATAAAAACGGAACAGCTTCCGCCATATCCACACAGATCAACACCGGAAAAAGTCGACCGTGGAGCAAACGCATACCACCTGCCTTCAGTGGCATATTCTTGTTGTTGCTTTTGTTGCCACTTTTGTTTGTGTCATCCACCGAATTCATGAGTTTTAGCAGCGATATTATGCGATTTACTGCGTATCCTGTGTTATCCTTGCACGCTCCTACTCAAACATGCACTCACTCACTCGCACCTACGTACGTACTATACGTATGTAAGCGAAGCGATATCAAAACAAAACTTGACGTGGTCGAACCAACCAGTTCAGCACAGCACCACTTCCGGCTCATGTCTGTCTAGCCTGGTGTACCGGTGGTCGTCTCGATAGTTGCTTTGGCTGGTGGCGCGTCAAATGCGTTTTGCATATGAAATTTGCATATTAAAAATAAACGAACCAACGTTCCTGCTCTGATCTGAATATGTGCAAATGAATATTAAAACTTTCCTTCTACTTTTTCTTTGCTCTGCATTGGGGCAAAGTTGAAGCGGACTGTTTTCTTCAATAATATTGATTCGGTTCACACACACACAAAATGATAGAAAATACTTCAATATCCATTCAAGTAAAGCAATAAATTCATATTTAGCAAAATATTGTTTATATATCCAAAATTATATATTTTAATAAAAGAAGAAGATTTCATGTTGAAGAACAAAAATTTGATTTGAAGAAGCCTGCCTGCTACCAACCTCCTCCTTGTTTGGGATATATTGCAACCATAATTGCGTTTTTTTATTACTTCAAATCGTCAAGCTTTAATTTCATATAGGACTTTATTAAGATTCAAGGGGCAACCCAACCGCCCCTTTTATATAAAAAAAAGTTTTAAACTCTTATAGACTGCCCGCATATACACGAACACAAACAACAATTCAAACACACGCTCAGAACACATAACACACGCAAAAGTGCAATATTCGAGTTGAACGCGTTTTGTGGTTTCATATGTGCGATTAAGACTAGTTTAAAATTGAAAAATGTTTATGCTTGTGTGTATGTGTTCAGGGGAATGGTTGTTCATAATTAGCCAATTTGTCAGTTGTCAACTTGAATTTTTTTGTCGTTTTCTTTATTGTTGTTGTAGTCGCCATTGTCGCCAGCAACATTAGCTTGTAAGTGCTCTCAACGCACCCTTCTTGCGACTGTTGCTCTCTGCAACTTTAGTCCCTTTGCTACCGTTAAGCGGAAGTGTCAGCGTACGAAATGTTTCATCATCAAAGTCAATACACCTCTTCAGAATTCCATGTGCGTGTATCTCCGTGTGTGTGTGCTTGGGTGAGTAATGTGACACTAGACACAAAGGTTATTTTCGCTGCGAAAGAGTTAAATGCTTACAACACCGACACTTTAAAAAATGACACTGTCAAGTGACTCCAGCAAATTTACAGTTATAAATTGCCAATAGAACAAAATACCAAACAAAATCAATTTTCTTTCGTTGTCCTTGAGAATATTCGATTATATATAAGCCAAATGGATATAAGTGGGTGATAATATGAAAAACACAATCTAAACATTTTAAAAATTTAAAACAACTTTTCGAAGGATGTTCCTCTCTATTGAATCGAATTCCATTTTGGTTATTATGTCTGTAAATATTACTTCAAAATCCACAAAATTAAATTTCATTGTTATCAACAACAACAACAACAACTTGCAACTTCAGCAAAACAACTTCACAGCGTTGTATCGACACGGCACTCCAGCACAACTCCATCTTCTTGAGCTGCGCTCCAGCACTTACGATTTTGCATAATTGCAATCTGAAGATGAAGATGAAACAAATAATTAATTTCCTCCTACACACTCAAACAAAACAGATTCAGATTCGGATTCAAAGCGCACACAACTTTAATTCAAATTCAAATTCCGTCGGCAACATTTTGGAAATGCCAGCGAGCAGTTAGAGTGGGTTGTGCTCTGACTTCGAAGACATTTTGCTGGGAATGTGTCTGGTCACATTCAACCACAAGCGGCGGCGGCGTTGTATCATCGTCTTCATTTACAGCTCGATTTCCTCCGGAATTACGTTACTTGACTGACGCTCGTACTCAAATATTTTGCCACTTCATTGAAATAGTCTCTTCAATCCTTTGCCTTGCCTTTGCTATGATGATATCCAATAACTCTCGAACAAGCGCCGGTGTGGATAGGAGTGAGGCGGCATGAGACGGTATGACGAAATGTTGAAAATGCCACTCAAATTATTGGCATACTCAACGAGATACACAGGCGGACGAAGGTGGCAAAGGAAGTGCTGGCGATCCGAAAGCTCTCTCGTTGGCATTACAAACAAATTGCAAATAGCAATTATGCAGCGACAGTGCCAGGTGGCAGCTTGTTATTTTGCTTGGAATGTTATGCCATGCCCTCATGTTATGCTTTGCCTAAAAATTACTAAATACAATTCCGAGTAAACTTCACTGGCAGACGCATAATTTTAAGCAAATTACCAAATGGGGAGAAGTCACTTGGAGAGTAACTAATTAATCTCGTCAAAAGTGGTCAACTAACTGCTTATTTGTAAACTGATAAAATCAATAGACAAGTGCACACAAGAACAGTTAAGATAACGTTTCTTAATCCAAAATGAACCAACTTAATTTATTCAAGTTTTAAAGTGATTTAAGTACTTTGTTTACACTGGGCCAACTTCCTTAAATTAAGTGTATAAAGTTACTTTAATACTTTAGTATATGAAATTGTCGCTCGAAATGCTCGGACTGGAAGTGCTGCAAATGTATTTTAAACGACTTAACTTAAAAATAATTTTAAGTCTGGCAAGACGCAGACTTGACTACTTAGCAACGGGATTCTAGTTCCAAGTGACATAGTAAAAATTAAGCCGACAACAATTACGAGATTTATAAATAGTCTAGAATTGTGTTTGTAGGGCAACGAGGCTGCACAATAGATCTTTCAGGTCGCAGTACATCTAAGCCTTTATTAATAATAATAATAAATAATTAAAATAAAAAAATCAATCGTAAAAATGTTATGTTATATATTGAGTAATTTTCATTGGATTCTCCTTAAGTTTGTATTTGAGGCGGTTAAACCGGTATTAACTTATCTCTGTCGGTTTAAGATCGGTTTTTAAAATATTTTATTATATCTGGCAAAAACGTGTTCTACACACCTAATCCTGCGGCCCATATCCCACGGATTTCCATAAAAATTGAGTTAAAAATCGATTAAAAAAGTTAAAATACCTTAATCGTGCTCAAACTCGAACTCAACTAATTCACACATTTTTGAGTAGTTAAGTTGGCAAGTGGAGACGTGGGGACGCTCAAGTGTCTTCCGCGGAAGCTTGTGCCGCCGAGTGGCGTCGTACTTCTACGAGTCTATAAAGATTTTAAAATTCACATGTGCAACGTAACCTAGATTTGCCTTGGCAACATCGAAACAGTAACCAGCAACAACAACAAAAACAACAACGAGTACATACAACAACAGCAACTGCAGCAGGCAGCCGGCAGTCGACAGTCGGCAGCAAGAAGCAAGCAACAAAGTTATGCCGTAATTGAGTTATTTATCTTGTTGGAATTTTCTCAAGTAACTGTTAATTACTTTGAGTACTTTTCGCACATAAAAATAACTGAATTTTCTGTGTGCTGGTGTCTGTTACAACACGCAAGTGTGTGTGTGTGTGTGTGTCTGTAAGAGCGGGTTTTAAGTGCGCCTTAAAAAAGCCAATTTAAATTTAAAATAAGCACATTAACTGCATACACAAACACATACTCTATTTTTGTGCTCACTCCTACTCGTCGACACACGCATACACTCACTCGAAGACATACACACACATATACACTCAAGTATATATGCCCACATGCAAGCGGTAAACAGCTCCTGCAGAAGCTTAACTAAAAGCAGCTCAGCTCATGCTGAGTATTATACAAAACAAAAGTTTCTTGGAAAGGAGAGACAAAATCCGATGCCAGGATATTAAATGCAAAAATTATTTTTATTGAGATTTTCTAATCTTTTTACAAATAAAAAATAAAAATTTAAGTAAAGTTTTTTTTTTGTTGCTTTAAAATTCAGAAAATCAGTTTTTGTTGAAAGGACTCGATTAATAATTTTTTAAAATCTAAACTAAAATTAAACAAAAATAATAATTATTACCGCAACATTTTCAAATTCGATGTTTTGTCTCTTGGGATAATGAGCTGCCTCTGAAGAACTCTTTCCGTAGGCGAAATAGCAAAATGTTAAAAGAGAGTAAAAAAAATAAAAACTTGGCAGTTAAGTCAGCTGCTTGTGCATTTCTCGCTGCGCGGATTAAAACAACAAAATGAAGAATAAGAAAAGCATAAAAACAATGCGAAAATGATGACACACATACGCACACACTGACAGACAGGCAGACAGACAGACAGTCACAAAAGCATGCCAAGGATTTGCATCAGCACACTCGCATACAATCGTACATACATACATGCATTCATACATACACGTGCGAAGCAGGATAAGTCCCAGCGTAAATAATTCCCAGAAATCGTTCAGCATGAGGCGGGCGAAAACTGCAAAAAACCTGCGTGCAGCTAAAGATGCTGTCAATAAAGGCGCTCGATGTGATGCGGAGCGGTACGGTGCGAGCTTGTTTATTTTTGAATTAAATGCAAATATTTAAAAAAGTGAGAATGCGCTCGAAAACAAAAGAAAGAAAGAAAGAAAGAAAGAAAGAAAGAAAGAAAGAAAGTTAGAAAGAAAACACGATTTTTTATTTTTATTTTTATATGTTTTTATTTGTATGTTTTTGTTTTTGTTTTTGTTTTTTTTTTAATAAAATGCACTTTATTTCTCTAGATTAGTTCACATTTGCTCATGTGGTAGTTATGCAGTTTAAATCATTTTGTTGTTGTTTTTTTATCGTTTTTCTTTTTAGGTTTATCAGTTTATCAGTTTATCAATGGCTCCTAGTTTAGTAGATTGCTTACACTGTTTTCTTTGCTACATGCTAAAAATTTTCGATAATCTTATTTGTTTTTGTTTTTGCTTCTGTTGTTTTTGTTGTTGTTTTTGTAATTTTATTTGAAAAAACTTAATGGAAAAAAACTACTTAATAATTAGAAGTATTATTAACATTATAAATTCGATTTAATCGTTTTTGCTGCTCTTCATTCAAAATTTTCTTCTGTTTTTTTTTATATTTTGTTTTTGGTTACAAAATAAACTTAAAAATTTTAAATGTTGATATGAGTAAATTTGTTTGTTTGTTTGTCTTTTGTCATAAAAATTGTTGTTATTTAATAAATGAGCCTAAATTAGTGGAAGAAAATGGAAGAGTACGCTATTCTGTTTTGTTTTCTTCTTTACTTTTACAGTATGTACGAATTAATTGTAGTCAATAGTTTTACTTTACATAAAGAAAGTTTGTTTAATTTGTAAATTGTTGAAGAATTTTGTTAGTTTAAGTATTTACAAGGAGAGTTTGTGTTTTGCTTTTGCTTTTGTTTTTGTTGTTGGCTTTCTTGAAGTTTCGGTTTAGTCAACGCAAAAGTTTGCGACATGTTTGGAAATTCAACAAAAATACTTGTCAGAATTGTTTTGTACCGCTATCGTAATTAAATCAGGTGTTCTGTCAGCTGATATGTCATTTTATTTATCTGTTAAAATAAAAAGAAAAACCTTTTTTCTCCGAATGTGTTTTAAGTTATTAAATTTCAGCGCAAAGATATGACGACGCATTTCAGGAGCGTTCTTTATTTGTTTCTTGTTTTTTTTTTTGTTTTTTGGAAATAATCTGAAATCTTTAATTTTTCGCAACATGTCGACAAACTTCTGGACTGCACTGTAGCGTCGTTGGAGAAACGCAATCGTTGCGCTTTTCTTTTTGTTGTTGTTGTCTGATGGAACAGTTTAATTAAAATTTATTTCTGTTTCTGTTTTTGTTTTTATTCATATTCGTATTTTTATTCATATTTATAAGTTAAGTATGCTAAATTTGGTTTTCGACATTTTATGATTGTTCTGCTGCATCGGACATTATTTTCGTGTGAATATTTGCCACTGGGTTTTAAAGAACGTTGTTTGTTTTTTTTGTTTAGCTGTTTTTTTTTTTTCATTTTAAACTGAAACTTCGTTTGCTAATTTGTATTTGAAAAATAACAGAATACATGAAATCACAACGATTTGAACATTTTAAGCAATTGCTGCGTTTACTAGTTAATTTATTTGTTTTGTTTTGTTTTTGTTATGCTATTTTCTTTATATGTATGAGTATGTGTGTATATCATGTATTTGTAATTATTTATGTATAGGATACATTGCATGTGTGCTCATTGTTGTAGCTAAGGAATTTTCATTTTTTACATATGGAAACAGGAGGGCGGGAATTGTGGGTTGGGTTGGTTTGGGTTGGTTTTTGAAACGCTTTCATGCTATATTTACAAAGTGTTTTTGTTGGTTACAACCTACGCAGTGATTCAGGATACAAGTTCACTCGATTCACCTAGTGTGGGTGCTGCAGGAGACGACTCTGATTTGTACAACTACAATTTCTTGTTTTTTTCTTTTATTTTCTTTTGTTTTTCTGTTTTGTTTTGGACTTAGATGCTATAGCAAATATAAAAATAGTTTCTATTTTCGGATTCAGTTTAGTTTGTCTAACAATGAGTTTATTTATGTGCGATTAAAGTGTTGTTGCTTTAACTTAGTTGTATGTTAAAAATACCACGAAACAGTCTTAATGAAGCCTTTTATAAAATTCATTTGCTTAAATGTTTATGTTCGAATTAAAAACAAAACAAAAATAATCTAAATAATTGAAAATAGACTTGAAAAGGAAATTTGATATGTCATCAAAGCGAGATCTGCTGTACGATATGAAATGTTAGTAAGTGTTTAGTTGGAGTTTTACTCGTACTCGGGCTATAAGCAATACGAAATAAAAATTTTTATTGAATCAGAGTAACGAATGTAATTAAAATATTACTTTTATTAAAATTGGTTTATTTAATGTAATTGAGATATTGTTTAATTAATTAATTTGCTCGCTTTTGCTCAATATTCTATTTATTGCCTAAAACTATGCAAACATATTTACAATAGTTTGAAATCATGATAGCAAAGACTCAAACCACCGAATCTCCTTTTTTCACATCATTCTATTGGTAGCGTTGCCAGACTGATCTTCTATCATTTATCACCAAATTTTGTTGAAATTTTTTTTTTAAAATTTGAAAAGCCACAAAATTTTGTGAATGTGAAAAATTCACAAAAATTTCGATATTCGAAAAAATTTGGTGAAAGGCAGAAAAATGGCAAGTAGCACTTGTGCAACTTTGACACTTTTTACGGCATACTTTTAGGCTCTTTATTTCTGGTTTACTGTTTGCACAAAATATTGTATATTTCAGATTACTCTAATGTACTTAAAAAACATGAATTTTTTCTTCAAAACGATTTGAAATACATATCGAAACCATAGATCGAGTAGGTTGCCATCGACGGCCCATTCACTTATGAAAGGAGTTATATACTATTTATATAGTTAACAAAAGAATTAATAAAAGCTTTTTGAAATAATAAAAACACAAAATGAATAATTTTTTTTATATTTGAATTTGAAAATAAATTCACATTTATTGTAGTTGATATTCTTAATGTTAAAACTGCAGTTTCAAACAAAACTTAAACACTAAAACAACAAAGATCAGTAAACTAAATCGAAATTACAAAATATACAGACTCATCATTAATTAATGTTATAATAAATTAGAATAGTTCGGAAGAATTTATATATACATAGAGACAAATACGTACGAATATAACAATCACAATGTGGAATTCCGGATAAACTCCAACTTTAAACGGTACTTATTTACAGTTAAAAAAACAAGAGCAAAAAGATGTCGAGTTCGACTGAAGAAGATAATTATTTACTAGAGGCTAACTTGGAGGACGTACTAAACTGTTATATTGCTTTCGAGTGTGACAATTACACGTTTCGGAGATTACTCTTGACAATGTACAGGCTAAAGTAACATACATATTTACAGACTCAGGGTTGCATTCGTGAGTTGCATAATGTCAGCAGAGGACACTGCAACAGTTTAAACGGCGCCCTATGCCACTCTACATACTAAATTTAATTATTTACAGTGTTTTTGTTTTTGTTTTTTGTGAGTTGCGCTTAGAATTAATGATAAATTTGACTATGGCCACGCAGCACTCTTTCGTGCGGTAGCACTCACGCTTGTTGCGTCTGCGCATTATTATTTTGTGCCGTCGCAGACGCTGCTGCCGCCGCCGCAGCTGCGGATTCCATGCAACCCGACGCCGATGTACTCGATGCAGACGATGAGTTCTCTAGGCTGGAAGTTACGGTCGAACTGCCGCTGTTGTTATTAGGACTAGTAGCCTCGGCACTACAGCTTAACGCAGACGGACCGCCAATACTGGCAGTTACGGCCAATGTGGTAGGCGCACTGGGCGTTGACTTGCGCCGATTCCAGCCGAAACTTAGTGCTGCGCTGAGTTTACTCGTTGATTTTGGCGTCACTGCCGTCGTTGTGGTCACCGGTGACGCTACATCGTAATCGTGTCGACCTATCGAGGAAGCGGGCGTGTGATGGCTGTAGCCCGAATCCGAGCCAAAACTGGAGTCACCGCCACGTCCATAGAGCAGCGTATTGTTCTGATATGTTCCACCGCCGACAATGTGTGGATTGTGGTGCATTGTCGGCTGCGTGCGGTAGCCGTTTGGCATTACGAAAGCAGTGGAGGGATATACGCCAGCAGGAAAACGTTGTTGCAGTGTTGTGGGTGGCGTCGCAGCGCTGCCACACGTGTCGTAGTGGTAGTTTTCGTGATATATCGGTTCCGTATAGCCGTACGCCGGTTCAATTGGATCAGCGGGCGCCGCAATACGATGACGCCGTTCCATTGAACGCGGATTTGTGCGCGAACGCATTGACGCAGTTGCAGCGATTAGACCACCGACACTATGCTGCGATGCATAGTACGGCTGCGGGTAGCGTCCACTACCCGGATAATGTATGCGCTCGCGGAATATTGTCGCAACAGCTGCGGGCGGAGGAGCATGAGGCGCATGACTTAGCTGTGCATTGATGCGATTGCGACGCTCCACTTCGGTTTCGAGCGTATTGTAGAATTGGGGCGCTGTCGAACGCGTATTATTATTCCCGATTATATTGAAGTTGTGATTATGGTGTTGTTGATGTTGCTGCTGGTGTTGGCTGCCAATGTGGTGCAAGCTGTGGTGGTAGGCTGCAGCAGCGGCATGTGGCGGCAGCATATGTTGCTGCTGCTGCTGTTGTTGGTGCTGTGGCACATACGCCAGCGACATTAGATTACTACGTTGATCGTACAGCTGCTGTATGGGGCGCATATTGCCATCATCAGTCGTTGATGTGGATGTGTTGAAGTCGTCAACACTGGAGGCGGCTGCATTTTTACGTCCATTCGCATGGAACTTGCTGCGTCCCGTCGTATGGCGCAACATGCCTGTTAGTAGACCACTGGGACCGCTACGTGTAGTGATGGGAACGGCTGCCGCTGCTGCCGCTAAATTTGCGCTGTTATTATTATGAGATGAGCTCGAGGAGGCCGCAGTCGCTGTGGATGCATCTTGTGTTGACGAAGATGATGACAGCACACTGTTTCGCTCGAGTGCAGCGCCGTTTGATACATTCGAAGGGAGTGCTGCCGTGGCACAAGTACTACTGCTTGTGGCTGCCGCCGTCACACGCTCGTGATAAATTGTCGATACTGCGGGCAAAGTCGAAGGCGTCTCGGACACATTCGTTTTGTTGAAGGAACGCTCTCCGGGCAATGAGAGCTCATCCTCAGCAAAATCATCGTCCGAATGCAGTGGCGGCTCCGACTCGCCGTCAGAGTCACGGCCTGGACCCAGCTCTTCGTAGACATTGTCATTGGAACGATAGGGATCGGGACCCGGTGATGAGGAGACCAAAAAAGGTGGCGAGCGCGTCATTGGATAACCGCTAGGATAGTGTATACCTTTGCCATGTAGCATCTGTAAATAGAAGAGAAAACACGATGATTTAGTAAATTACTAATGAACCGGTTGCTCTTCGCTAATATAATTTCAAAATATTATTATCCTAACGTCAGCCATTAAGCTGTAAAGTCGAACCTATTAGGGCATAAAGGTGTCGTCTAGCTTTGCATATAAAAGCAAGCAAATAAGTTTTTTTTTTGGTAGCGCTCTAAACAGATTACCGCACCCTCTCTTGAACGAACTGTCGCTTTGCACTTAATAAACCCTTTTCAAAACTGCGCTTTTCAGCCGCAATTAACGGCACTTGTTCTCGTAGCCCATGCTCCCGACCGACTGCTCGAGAGAATGCACGCTTGAAGCCCGTATTTAATGACACTTTAGAAGCAGTTAAGAAAAAATTGAGAGTGCTCCTCGTATGTGACTACACATCGCTGTGTGGATGTGCTACGACAGCACATATCCCATTTTTCGCATTTTCTGTTTGCACAGGCACAGGGGTGCCGACGGACGCGTCGTCTGACAGCGAGATGAATGCCGCTTTCATGGCGGTTTTTTGTGCGAACGCGTCGCCTGAAAGGCAAGTAAGTCCGGGCCGAAATCTACTATTATTTTTTTTAAGGTTTTTTTGTTTGTTTTTGTTTCTACAGTGCTATGCAAATGCATTCAAATGTGGCTGCGACATTGGCAGTGGCTACATATGTTCACTTCTACTTCTTCTTTTTTATTCTTCTATTTTTATTTTTTTTTCATTGAAAGGGGATTTTTGCATTTTCGCACTTGTTTGTTTATTTTTTCCTCTTTTTGTGTTTTTGTGTTTTTTTTTCGGTTGCACATTTATTCTTTGCTTTTTCTTAGTTCAACTTGAAAAAAAATGGTTGAACTTCTGAAGTAAGCTTTGCAAATGCATTTTGTATGCCACGCTATATCCGGCGACAGGATATGGGTGCGCAATTCAAAAGAAGAAACAACAAAAAATGAGTTTGTATGAGTTTGTATGAACAAAAAAAAATAAATGTTGCAAAATTTAAACAACCTCATTGTGGCGGAAAGTGATAAATGTTAAATAGAATTAGCAGCGAAAACGAAAACAGCAGCCAGCGAAGCGAAAGGATACACATGCGCCTTTAAGCCTCAGCGCGGCGGCAAGGCGCTTAAGTCCTTGCTGACTCAGTGGCACTGTGGCACCGCGCTCGGCTCAAGCACAATAAACACAAACATAAAAATGTCAACTCGGTCGGGATTCGTTTTGTTTTTCCTTTTTTGTTTTTGGTTCTTACTTGTGCTTAAGTTGTTGTTGCTGTCGCTCTTTCATTTTTTTAAGGGTCTTAAGCTGCATTTTATTTAATATTTACGCTTTTCTGTTGCCGCTGCACTGTGGTGAAATATCTTTAAACATCATTTAAATTTTAGCTCTTTGGTTCCTAAAATAATGCAACACTTTGCAAATCAGCTTATTTTATACTTATACGAGTATAATTTAAATATAGACAAGTCAATTGTTTTCTTGGTTAATGTTTTGGGAATCTAGTTTGTGGCTTAAATATTTTAATTTTATTTTTACTTTAGACCACTGTGCGCAGCTGTGTGTAAAGTGTTGCGAAAAAGGATATTTTAACCCGTTTTTTGTGCTGTATCGTGGAAAAACAACAAGAGCCAAAGAAGTGTAACGACAACAAGAACAACAACAACTTTAAGATGTGGTATGTCAGCTTCATTTGCATTTTTTCTTTTCGCTGTAGCTCGTTTTTAAGCACAAATACAAACAAACAAAAGTCGAGAAATGAATAATAAATAGCAAAGGACATGAAATTCTTATGCAAAAAAAGGACATGGGACAAGTCATGCCAAAGGGGTGGGCAACAGTCGCCAGAAAGCGAATGAAAAATTGTTTACTCAGTAGGTAAACAAAACAAAAAACAAAGAAAAAAAAACGAAAAATTAAACAAGAAAAAACACAATGGAAAAAGTGAAACAGCTTTTCCGGCGCGTAAGCGGTTTGAATATCAATGCAGTGCCCCCAAAAGCATGCTTCTTTCTGTTTTAATTTTTTTAAATAAATTAAAGATTATGTTAAAAATAAAACAACAATGCAATGGATGTTAACAACTTTCCGACAAAAAAAAAAAACAATAATGAGAGCTCATTAATAACACCGCACACCCAAAAATTGCCCACACTGAGACGCTCTTCTCACACCTTACGAGTGCGCACTACCGCAATTACTCACAGCAGGGACGAGTCGCTTGCACGTCGCTCATTTAGGGCACTTTCAAATGTGCGCTTATCAGTTGTATAATAAAAATATGTATACGAGTATATATATACGAATATATATCCTGCTGCGCAGCAAAGGGTTGAACATTATGCTAAACAACAGCATAAGAAAATAAAACCAAGCAGCCTTTTAGGCGCGTGCCCTAATGCAAACCAGTGCCCCGATTAAATTATGATTAATGGCACAACATTTGCCTTTTTTGCCGCCTTCCAAATTGTTACTTTAAACCAAAAGAACGACATTTGCAACCCTTGCAATAAAACCCCTTTTGAAACTTCTTTAAAGCCCAAATTAAATACCACTTCACTTGTCAACAATTACTGTCGACAGCCGAGTGCACTCACACTCACACTCACACTTACACTCACAATCATATTCACATTCTCATTCCAGTTACACAAGACTACGCTATGCGCTTAAGCAGACGAGTAGACGTTTATTGCCAGCTAACAACTACTAAAAATGTCAAAAATCTCAAGTGTTGTCGAACTTAAAAAGAAATCGTGTTCTCGCCAAGAAATGCAATTTGCACTTTTGCTCTATTATTTTTCTCCGCTTTATCGTTTAGCTGAGGTATACTTGTACAAAGAGTACAAGAAATACAGAAAATACAAAAACAAAAAATGCCAAGGAATTATCGATTGCGAATATTTTTATGCAGCAGCATGCTTTAGCGCTGCTGCCACTGCATTTACTACTACTACTACTACTACTATTTCTACTACTATTATTTTTACTTCTTTTAGCTTAATAGTGCAGAAAAATGAGTTGAAGGTTTTGGGTATCGATGGTGGTACGGAGTAAATAAGATTTTCAGCTTAAATTGAGTGATAAGTGCTGACTGCAACGCTCGACTGCGCTTATCCTTAGCCGAATTCGAGCAAGCACATTTAAGAAATTTACTCAAAAATAAGCACTTGGAATATTTAAACCAACGAAAAATAAACTTAACCAAAAGAAGAGTTCAGTGACACTTGTTATTGAAAGTTTTCAAAAATTAAAAAATTAAAAAACTTATTCAAGAACACAAACAAAAAGTGTACGAATATCTCAAGTGAAAATGTTGGCTTTAAAGTACGTGTTTATCAAGCAGTAAAATAAACAGGCTCTTCAGTTTAATAACCTACTCGGCCAAGAGAAGTGACAGCGCGTCTCAAATGCTTAGTGCCGAACCCCTACACTCGGCCAAGCTCCTCCAAAATGTTCACACAATAAAGCATATCTGCAGGCGCAATAAAACCAAGAAATATTGTAATATGATATGAAACATGTTAAGCATTTCTTTAGCCCCAAGCGTAAGTGTCGTAAAAATGCGACAGCATGAAAAAAGAAAAGGACATCTGAGACCGAGTTGGAGATGGAGACAGCGTCGGCGACGAAGGAGACAGTCAAACAGTCAGACAGACCGACATACAGTTGGTACAAAAGGCAGAAATTAAGATGACAACTTGCCAAAAAATAATATGAAAAAAGGATCATGACACTCTGTGCCACTGCAAAAGGACATTCGGATACGCATTCATGCTGATGTTGATGATGATAATGTTAGAATGATGATGTTGGATGATGTTTGATGATGATGATAATGATGACTGAATACGAACGATGACGATTGCAATAAGGAAAGAACATGAAAACATTCACGCACAAATCTAACAGACAACAAACCAAATAAGCAAACAAATAAACAAACAAACGAACAAACGAACAAAGGCACAAAAGACGGAAATAAAAACGTAATCACAATAAAAAAGGATATAATAATATTATGAATTACACACAAATGTCATTTTTTTGGCTTGGCAGTAATCTTAGGAATTCAAGGTTGGTTCTGCAAGATATTCAATATAGCTTTTGGTTTCGCCTTACAAACAATTGTTCTGAAAATTTGACAAATCAAAGCAGCAGAGTTGTTCGTACACACACTTACATATAAATGGTATATTCCTACCTATGTGAAGGCAAACAGGATATGCCAGTTTGGTGACAGCCAGCCAGCAGCAGCAAAAGATTTAGCAATGACATGCAATGTGCGCGTCGTGTCGCGCTGTTTTGACAGTTATTGTCGTAATATTTTGACGAGCATAACATTTGACATTTGTTTGTGTTATGTTGTGTTGAATTGTGTTGTATTGTATCGTGGATGTGAATTTGACAATGACAATGAAAAGGCTTAAATTACACTTGTTTCACGAAATGGTGGGCTTTATTGTCGGCATGTTTACCTCAGTTTATTATGTAGGTTTGTACATACAACAGGAATATGATCCTATAGGAACATGAGGAGCATAACACGTTTATTCTTAAAAACTCTGCGAAAAGGTCGTCGTTAAAATTATTTTTTAAACGGAAGCATAATAAATCCGGATATCACTTTAATTAAGAAGGCATCGAGGGCGATGTTCGTTTGCGAGGTTGTGAAATGTGATATTAGCATTGAGAAAAGTGCTTTGGATTATACAAGACCATTGAAAATATTTGAAGATCCAATAAAAAGCCAAGCCAAGCCAAAGAAATTGTTTAACATTTAATACTCTATATCGGTGCTTACCTCAACGTTGTGATGATGTCGCATAACAAGCGGCCGATGGTGACCCAAGTGTGCATCTGGATCCTCGTAGGTCACCGAGTGACCACTGCCAATCGGCAGACCGCCATTGATGTGTGGACCGCGTGTCGGTGTCTTACAGGGCAGGAAGTTTTGAACTTTTCGCTTATTTCTAAAAAAAAAATAGATAACAAAAAGTTAATATTTTCTTAACTTCGAATATGTATAGCCATTTCTGACGTCATAACATAGTTTGAAGAAACAAAAATGTTAAAAATGTTTATAAATTTTAATGACGCGACGACATTGATTAAATTAGGCACGGCCGAAAGATGAAAAGGATTTTTGGGCACTAAATATTTTCCGAAGAGAGGACGTAGTCCTGTGCGCCAACTTAAATGAAATCGCGCGTTTTTGTTTGTTTTTTGTTTGCTTTGAAATTGTTCGAAATCAAGCTTCGCTTTAATTGCATTACTACAACGTTAATTTTTCGTTCCTGTTGGTGATGGTGCGCTGTCGCTAGCAGCATCAATACAGGCAACCAAGTCATCATAATCATCATCATCAACTTCATCATTCTCTTTCGTTCGTTGTCATACGGATTTTATGAAATTATGCGCCCTTTGTGAAATTCATCATCAAAACATTTTGTACTGTTCTATGGTATAAAATATTATAAATTGAATTATCGCCTCGATGATGTTGTTACACGCCAACGACGACAACGATAACAGCAACAACAGGCACAACTACTTTGCCACAAATGCACGGTACTTTGTTGCATGTACCAATTATATAAATTTAAAATATTTATTACTTTTCTTAAGTTGGTTCAATGTTCTGTAGTAGCTTTAAGTACTGTGCACTCAAGTCAGTGCTCAGCATTTCCAGCGACATGGCAACGGCGATTAGTCATATTGTCGGTGGTGCTTGGTGTGCTTGTGGCGTGCTGTTGAGTCCATTGCTAAAGTCTATTAAAAGGACTTCATTTACTTTAAGGAGCAGCAGTTTAGTTCTACATCTTCCTGCTGTAATTGCGCTCACCAGATACGGGACACGGGGCGGGGAAGCGAGAGAGAGAGAGAGAGCGTGTCTTGATAGTCGAAAATGAAGCTAAAGCAAAAGTGAAGTCATGAAGATAAATCGATTTCTAATGGCAGCAATGTTGGCAAAAGTCCTTAAAATTACACCAACAAGCACTATTGTTCTTCGTCCAACTTTCTAGTGTATCCTTAGTATCCTGCAACTGATGATTTATGTTTCTTACGGCGGCAGGAGTCAAGCAGTAGCAAAAGGAGGAGGATAATAGAAAAATACCAATGAAAATTGTTTTGTTTAATAAATATTTAATAATCATTGCGCCAAAAAGTAGACTTGAAAATTTACAATGTTATCATAAATCATCATATCCTGTTAGGCACGCAGAAGGAAGTTAAAAGAAGCAGCGCACACAGAGCGAAGAGGCAGGAAAATATGTTATGTACGCTCATTTAATTTTCAATTAAATTGTTGCTGCGTGTGTGTGTGTTGTTACACAGCGGAAGGTGGCGGTAGGAAGGTAGTGCGCAATTTAAAAAGTCGCATAACGTTGCATACTCATAAGGGCTCGCGCGCGCTCGTAAAATAAACTTTTAATAAATAATGAATGTAATTAAGAATGCGTGTGTGTGTTGTGTTCTCAATATTAACCCCTATTCACAGGAGACATGCCTTAAAGTATGCCATACAAGATGTGTGCATATTTCAGTGCGCCGTAAATAAAATAAAAATTAAATCTGTTTTTTTTTTTTTAATTTGACAACAATTGTGCTCCTGTCGTATTCCAGAACATTTCTGCACTTCTTTCCTTCCACTAAATTTAATCACTCGTGCCTGCAATGCCACAAGAGCTTATAAAAAATTAACTGACAACAGTGCAGCATACTCGTACATATGTCTGCCGTCATGCGTCTGTATTTCACTAACTCAAGCGAGACGCCGCCTTGCCTTGCCTTGCTTTGTATTCGCGCGAGAGTTTCTTCTTCAAACTGACACATCATTTAACATTAAAATTTGCACAGCCTGTGCTCATGCTACGTTTTCGCTTTCTTTGCTTTGGCAGCAAAATATTAAGTTCTTAACATGATGCGATGTGTTGCTGCCTTTTGGAATGGCGGCACACACGCCGACAGATCCACTCACACACAGATGCACACAGACACTACCACAGACAAAAGCTCATATTAAAATTGAAGCTTATTTTCTTATTTTGTGTTGTTACAACAGACAACATATCCGTTTATTATTATTTTTAAGGGTATGACGCGAAGTGCGCAACGGAGGATGCTGCTCAAAAATGTACAAAATGAAAAATTATGACAACCCACACACACACACACTTGTATGTACACACATATTCGAAAATAAACATGCACGGTTCGCGGCGGCGGCGTCGGCGGCAAGTGTTGCCTTTTATTTAAAAATAAATAAATTAAATACGAATATGCCATTATGTGGCATACCACAAGGCGCACTTGCGCGCTCAAGCATGCTTTTCGACATCAACGAGATTTTTGCGCTAGCTAACTGACAGACACGCTCGTTCGCTTGCAAATGAAGCTGCAAAGTCAGCAAGCGAGCTGAGGTTTTGACGAGCGAACTTGAAACCCATGAAGCATCACTTTAAGCATACGCCAAGACGCAAGCAATAATGCGGCAAAAAAGTGCTTTGAAGAGTTAGCGAAATTTTGCAGCAGACTATGTCGGAACCTTCTTACTTGTAGTTTTTGATTTTTAATTACAGAATATGACTATGAAAAAAATTATTCTTATTAAAATCTATCAAAAAAGTCTTAAATTTTTGTAGTTTATGATTTTTTTGTTGCAGTTTATTATAAATTATATAAGTTGCAATTTGCCAATAGATTTTGTTGCCTTGCGAAACTTTTAATACGATTCCAGGGAGAACATCAAAATCAATTGATTTGACTTAAATTTTCTTACCACATGCAATCAGCCGACCAAACAGACATACAGACAGATAATTGCAAGTGCCTTGAATATGTTACAAAAAAAAACAGACAAAGCACTTCTGCCAGTGTTCCATTTATATTATTTCGAATTTTCCTCGTTGCAGCTTTCAATTTAATCCTTTTTTCTGCGTGAAATGCCTTTGGGAATGAATGTGCTTAACGGAAATGTGTGCTGCTTTGCTTCCAAGGAATTATACCGCATACGAAATAAAGAATGTAAGTGTATCTTTTATTTATGTTTATTTACATTTTCTTTTGTACATTTTTTCTTTTGCAACAACATGAGAAATAAGCTACATAAGATGAAGGAAGCGTAGATAGGGAAGCGTAGTATGAAAAACTGTTAATGCTACTACAAAAGAAAATGGTAAGTGTGCAAGTGATATTCCCTGGAGGCACTGCTCTTGCCCTTACAGCGCTTGGGGTTAGTTGTATAAAAAAAAAACAAACAAAAAAAGAAAGAATTACGATTTGTTTAACTGAAATGGGCGGAAAAATCAAGCATCAAAGCAACTTATTTGCTTATTTAGGATTTTTTGGCTTTCTCAATATTTGTTTAAGGATTAAAGTTATTTTTAAGTCGACTTTGAAGTGTAAATCGTATCGAGAAGCTTAAAAAAACTCGTACGTTAAAAAAAATTTGTTTTGCACTAATAAATATTTTTTATTTGCAGATTAAATATTAAACAGAAAGACAAGCGTTAAACTTCCAAACCCAATCGTTTTTTTAACAATTATTTTATCAAACACTTCCCACCACTACTTTCTAAACATTATCTCATTTCCAAACATTTCCACCTATCTAAACATTTCCTTCTTTCCAAACATTCTGCCATCGCAACAATTTTTCTTTTATTAAAAATGAATTTTGTGCAACAAAAGTTTTCGTTAACACTACCCAACACTGTTTCGAATTCCCACTCAACGCAAGACAACACTACACTACAAATCTTTTGTAATTTTAACACCAATCAATCACAGGTAATTTCATATAATTTTACAACATTGTTAACGCCAAACAATAATTTCCCATTTGAATAATAATTGAAACGAATGACCGCAAGCATCGCGTTAGCGCGCGACTTGTGGTTTGTAGCAAATATGCGCCGCTGCGGCTAACTTGGCCCGACACAAGTCAATAATACTGTTTGCCATGTCGCGATGTGGTGCGTGGTTAAAATGTGAGAAGCACATAAACACACAAAGCGCACGGAATTCGATTTCTGTCAATGTGTGCTGCTAGGTTGCTTGAAGCACTTTCAACTCGAAGCGGTGGTATCGTTCGGCGTCATCGGCTCAAATTACCATACAAACATTTTTCTCTTTGTGTCGAGTTGTGTAAGACAATAACGTGGTTATCACTTTTTTTTATTGGCCACAAAAATGCAATTTATGTTTTTATTATAAAGTCGCAACGTTTTAAACGAAACAAATTTATTAAATAACTACATCAAATCTTACTTTGCATAATTTTAGGCAGATTACATCTATAGGCAGATTAAGCAGTTGCACATATTAAAAAAAATACAACAAATATTTTGTTTTGATGAAACAAAAACAATTTTTTTAAACCATTGAAAATTTTTGTACTTATACATCAATCACCACGACTCGATAAACAAAAACAGAAATGAAATTACTATGGAAAAACTGCCTTTATAACAATTTTTGTTCACTTCATAATTTGTGACAATTAAAACAAGTGTTGAAAGTTGAACGTGCAAAAAAGTAACAAATATTAAAATTGTTTCATTTTTGAAAACGCATAAAAAGGTGAACTTTTAATGCAGTTTATTAAAATAGTAAATTAATAAACCCACCAAAAACACAAACAATTAAAGTAAATGAACTGCTGCGCTGCTCGCACACACCCACACTCATACACAGTTCATCAAGTTATTAAAATAATTAAGGTAATTATGGTAAAAGCGCGACATTTTATACAATTTTTTTGTTTGTTTCAATATTCAAGCATTTTGCTGCGTAATGAGCGCTTTAATTAAATACCATGCGTAATTGCAAGCGACACTGTAAACTAGCAAAACAAAAAATCAAAAATAAAGTAAAAAATAAAATAAAAACTGTTGCATATTTTAAGTCGCTTTTTCTGTTGTTTAATAGCAACGACAAACACAGACGTTGCTGTTAAACATGCTAAATACACAAATGCAAAAAAAATTTAAAGCGCTTAATTTAATAATGTCAATTGTGAGCTTTACACATACACATACACGCACTTGCATATGTGCACAAATCATTGCCAGATTCGCCTAGATGTATGCCACACACGTTTTATTTGCTTGCCAAAAATTACACTTTCGTATAAAATATTAATGAAATTTTGCCGTGTATGCAAATTAATATTTAAAAAGCGCTAAAGGAAATTCGTATTTAATTTATTTACTTCTCGCACACACGCACATATACACAGACATTAAATGCAATTTTGTCAAAGCGCCAAAAAGCACACGCTGGATTTTCATTTCTGTATTTTTTTCTGTCTTCCTTCGTTTGCTCTGTTGAATATAATAAAATTGTATAATAAATAAATGAATGAGTGTGTGTGTGTATGCGTGTGTTTGTGTATATGAGTGGATGATATGAATTTCCCTTGATTACAAACACATTCATACATATTAAATGAAATTGTTTTGCCGCAAACGCACACGAGTATTTACATGAAATGAGTACAAGAAGTACAAGAAGAAAAAAAAAAGAAAGAGGACTCAAAGTGTGCTCTTGAATAAATAAAATCAATTTTTTCATGTGTGTATATGAGTGCGTGTGTTTATGTGTTTGTGTAAGCACATTTGCACGCGAGAAATAAAAGCTTTATTAAAAACAAACACACTCGACTCCTGAGTATTTTCATATTTTCTTGCCAGTCAGCCTCAAAGTATGCCATAACAATGATTTTTAGTAGCTATGGAAATTTACGAAAAATACCATACACACACATTCTTATTTAATTTGCATGCTCATAATTTCACTTTTTTTTATTAAATATTATTTGTGAAAAATAATTTTCGCGACGTGCTCAAAATTGCGTTCAAATGTAAAGCTCCTTCGGCTAATTAATTTATGCGCTCAAGTGTAGGCAACAATTTAATTAGAAAATTGCTTGTGTTTAAGTTTGAAAGCAGCATACTTTTAGGTGTCGTATATTTAAATTTTAAATTTTTTGACACACATTAACGAAAGGCGCCAAAAACAAAAGAAGTTACAACACCAACAAAAAGGAAAACGAAAAATTACATTAAAATTCAAGCAGAAACTTTTGCTTGTCAGCGTGTAAGTTGGGACTCTAAAAAAAAGTTGTATCTTCTCTAGGAAGAAAAGCTAAAGCAACATTCCAACACAGTGATAAGTCACAACACGACTGTGCGCCGAATGTTTTATAGAAGCACATAATCACTCGCGCTCACCAGGGAAACTGAAAAATGTGCAAGATACCCTAATACGAGTACAGTACTGGCTGAAAGCGTAAGGCGTTACGAATTAATTTGTTTTCTTAAACTTTTAAATAAGAAATAAAAACCAACATCTTATTTCAGTCCAGTTAGTTTTAATATAAAATTAAAAAAAAGAATATTATAAGAACGGAAAATTTGTTTGCCAGTACTGCACTTAAATGCATAGTCAGTATGGAAGTAGATAATATCCGAGATAGTAATCTGAAAAATGAAAGAAGTGAATTTGCAAAAAAAATATTATCAAATATTTACAAATAATTTTCTGCTTGAATGACATAAAGGGACCGAAAATAGCATGTGGGTTAAATTTCAATTCAAAAAACTTCACTCTACTGCTAGTCAGTCGGCCAGTCTATAATAAAAATAATCAAAATGTTAGTAACAATAATGGTAATAAAAGCAATAATAAGTAATAACAATAACTTTATCTTGACGTCGTTTTTCACAATAATCACATAAATAAAATTATATGCTAGTTTATATATATTTTGTTGAGTTGTGTTGTGTTGTTACTGCTGCTGTCCGTCCTTCCTGTTGATACTGCTTTTTATATCTAGCGTTAACATTAGTTGTGAGTTTTTTCTGTTTTTTGTTTGTTTGGTTTTTGGCTTTTCTCTTTGGTCCCTTAACCCTCACGCAACATACAAACACATCAAAATATCTAATACAAGTAAAACTTTTCATCATAACCACAAATGCTAAAGCATTCATTTCCGCTTTCTGGCAAAAGAGTATACACTACACGCTTAAAAAAAAGAAATGCTTACATTAAAAATGGATTACTTTAAGCAGAAAACAGAAGCGATTTTTTAAGGTAACTTCACTTTCTTTTTCTTCAATGAAACCCTTCACCTGATTAACAACATTTTTTTTGTATTGACAAGAAAGTCTATGTAGAAATGGTAAGGGTTAGTTTACTCTTTTTCTGTAAGTGTAGGATTGAATGGGTGTTGAAGGGCAAAGGCTGCACGAACATATACACGAACACACACATAAGCATGTCATGTTTAAAGCACAAATTAAGGCCATAACTGTCGAGATGAAAGAGGCAATAACCTCGAAAGAGATGGACATCGCGCCGTGTTAAAGTGTTTGTATGTCTGTGCATGAGTGTGTGGAAACTTTAATAAATACACATGTCTGTCTGTATGTATGTATACGAAATTGCGTGTATGTTAGTTAGTAAAAACGAGCTTACAATCGATTTTTTTTGGCGCGAAAACACTGAACATAGCAAAAAGATGCAACAGCAGAGATTAGAAAAAATAATAATAAAATGTACATATATACAAAATGTGGAAAAACTTCTCGCCACACAATTGTGTGGTCAAGTATATGAAGAAAAAATGTATATGATGAGTTAGTAGAAAAAAGCATACACAACGCATTTTTGCTGCGGCAGAAAACAAGCATTTCCGCCTGCCTTTTTCATATTGCAAAACATTTCTGTGGTTTTATAAGCAGGTTACTGGTGGTCGGTTGGTCGGTCGCTTCGGGAGAACTGACCTAAATATGGCGGAGAGAGAAAACTTCTAACATTTTAATTTAAAGCGCATTGCGCTTTTAAAAGTGTTTTTTTTAATTTCAGAGCGAAGTTTAATATGTGCTGCTTTCATTAAAATGTTTGAAAATACTCTAACTTACACGTTAGGAGCTATGTGAATAATTGCACTTTATCTCGTTTATTTATCATATTTACAAGAAGTAGCTTTCAATTTAGATCTTTTATTTAAATTCCTTCTATACCTTCTCTCTACTTTAGATTTCCTTCCGACACAACACACAAGACGCGATAAGGGACTAACTGCATTACGATAACAATAATCCTTGTGGCACTTACACATGTGAGCGACCGTTTTCATTTACAGTTTTCCAAACGCTTACATGTCTGTCTGTTTCTCTGTCTGTCTATCATTCATTCTGCAGCGGCTTTTATTTTATTTTATATTCTTTAATTTTTTTATCTTATCTTATATTTGCTTTGTGTTTTGTTTTTACTTTTTTTATGTGCTCCACAATTTCTTTTAGTTCTTCGCATAAGCATAAAATTCATATTCATATGCACAATACTTTTTGTTCTGTTGCATATTTTTTAGCGTTTCATCGTTATGCCGAGTTTAACCCAGAAAACAACAACAACGACAAGCATACATATTTAAGTGTGTGTATGTGTGTGTTTGTTTCTGTGTATTTGTGAATGTCCTTCTTCTGGGCTAACATGCGTTTATATGATGCCATGAAAATTGTTTTTTAATGCAGGCACACAGAAAATTCAGCGCAGAAAGTCACAGAAGAAAAACAAAAACACTACAAAAACAAACCAAAAAAAAAACAACAAAAACAAAGGACAACAACAACGAAAAATATTAAATTGTGCGCTGCGGTTTGTTTTGCAGATTTTTTGGCGCAGAAGCGCATAAAAGTAAACACTTTTCGCTTTTACTATGTGTATGTGTGTGTGTGTTGGTTTGTGTGTTTAACCAAAAACTTTTAAATTTCAATTTAATTTGCGAAATCTACGAAGCAGGAGGGAGGTAGGAGGAGGACAAAATGTAGGTCAATTTTATTTTTGAGTGAGTTACATTTTATTTGCTTGTGCTTGTGCCTGCGATTGTGTGTGAGCGGGTGCATATGCGGATGCGCGCACCTAAAAGTATGCAAAATAATTTAATTTTAGTCGTTTTCGCCGTTTTCGCCGTCAGCTTGTTTACCCATTTTACGGATTTTCATATTTTCACAATTTTATCACCATTGGGGCTTGTTTGTGTGTGTGTGTGCCAGTTTTTGTGTCATTTCTCTTGTTTGCACGCTGGTGAGTGAGGACGTTTAAAGCTCTAAAAAAATGTCTTTTTTATATAGTCAAACGTTGAGGGTCGTCAAAGCAAATACAATAAAGTGTTATTGTGTTATGCAAATTATTCGATGGAGCTTATCGCTTTTCATCGTTTGTAGTTTCCTGTTCGGCATATTGGCTCATTCCGTTTGTTGTTAAACAAAAAAACAAAACTTTACCAATTTTAAGTGATACTAGAGCACAAAAATATTGTAAAATGACTTTAAAAACTTCAAAATCAAGCTTTTATGAGCTTAAAGCTTTGTTGAGCTTTGAAATTTACTTCCATATCGCTTTTAGATGTTGGGCTTATTTTGAATCAATACATTTATAAACTTTTGCTTGAAATTGTACGTATTTGCATAAGATATGCGAATAGCTGCCACGGCATCATTTCTGCACAAATCTCAATTATCATTAACTGGTTCGAGTTTACATACAATTCTTGTACCTAAAACAACTAATTTTGCATTATTTATTAAGCTTCCCACCTGCATCAAGCTGACAGCTCGCAATCTACAGGCGAGTAGAAGACCCACAACGTAACGCAATAAATCAACGAGTGAGCTGCCAACACGCCGCCGTGGAAAATACAGAAAAATAAACACTTATGAAAACATTTTCATGCAGCAAGAGCAACAATTTTACAGGCACAAAACACGCCTATTTTGTATAAAATCAGCAAAACTAAAAACAACACACAGCACATACATACATATATACATACAAACATACAAATACAAACGTATGCAACATGGCAGCACAGAAACGCCCCCTGTAGGCAAACAAAAAACTGCAGCTAAAAAATAAGTAAACCAAAAAGTCCGCATGGCAAAAACCACACACGTTTAAAATTTTTATAAAAGTTCATCAAAGCGAAAAAGGGGAAAAAACAAAAGCGAGAAACCAACAAGCCAGGAAAAAGAACTAAAGAGAAACAAAGCAATTTTTATGATCAACAGGCACACGACGATGACGACGTAGACGTCGACGATGACGACGAAGCGACGACGAGATAAAAAGTCCAACTGCTGTGCAGCAATTGCAGTTAGTGCGGCACATGCTGCATGCAGTGAATGCTTTAATTGAGTCATTTCCACGTTAAAAACATCGCTTTAGCGCTTGTCCGGTTCACCTTCTTGCCTTTATGCATGAATGCAACAAGTTTGTTGCTGATCGTTTCTGTTGATGATAATGACCAAGATGACGAAGATGACGATTACGACAATAATGATGATTACAAGCGTGGAGAGTAATTTATCGCTTTTGTTTTGGCACAGTCTGAATTGCCAACATGAGTAATTGTTCGAAAACGTGAAGATTTCCTTTGAATTACAAGGCAACCAATTTTGTATTTTGTCACAAGAGGCGTCATAAAATTTGTCAAAAAAAGAACCCAAGAGCGTACATTTTGCGAGTTTTAATAATATTAAATTGAACGTTATTTTCTTTTTTGTTTTGTTTGCAATAAATTCCTAAATAAATAGTTTATATACACATACATATAAGTAATAATGTACTTACTTCCATACGAAAAGTGATGATATTAAAACGACTAGAACGAGTAGCAGGGAAAAGACCGCAATCATCGCCGACGTCTGCAGCGATTGACTGCTATACAGGCTGGCATCGAGTATCTGCAAAGAAAAACGCATTCATTAAAAATTTAAATTTATACTTGAAAAAAGTGTATAAACTTCTGTAAACTTCCACCAAAGATTGAGTTGTATATTTTTCGTATTATTAGCATACTATTAGGCTTTTAAGCTGCCGAACAACAACTACCGAAAATACACGCCCAACTCAAACAAGCTTAAACAAGCTTGTTGAAAAATTTCAAGCAAGCAAAAAAAAAAAGTTCGGCTGTTAACTTTACTCTTCGTAAAAATTACATAAATTTTTTAATTTAAACAAACGCGCAAACAAGTTGCTCTAGCAGAAAAAATCCATGCGGTGCAAAGCGATGCGATGCGATGCTGACCCTTTTAATTTGGCCATGCATGAAATATGCGGGCAACTTTTTCCGTCGCCGCTGTCGGTTGGTGTGTTCGTTAAACTTTTTCAAAGAAAGAAAAAACTTGCGGAAAAAAAAATAAAAATAAAATAAAATAAAGACGAAACGAAACGAAAATCAGTCGGAGAGTATGCAAAGTGATTGCGGCACAAAAGAATTGCTATTTTGTAATGCTCAAGTGGAAAATAAAACGATAAAAAGGAGAAATTAGGTAGAAGTCTTTTTCGTTTTTGGTTGCGGAAAAGTATCTTGAAAATATGATGTAACCCAAAGGGATTTGCGAAGACAGCTACTTGGAAGCGTCCCGAGCGCAACATATACAAGTGGTGTTATATTTTATAACATGAAGTAAAACTTTGAAAATTGTAAGAAAAAAAGTTACGGATTTGAAAGAGAACAAATTTATGTTAAAATAAAATTGACACAAAAATTCGCAATCTCGATGAAATGATTTTTTTTTTATTTTGCGTTTTAGAGCTCGTCAAGTTTTTAAACTTTTTTTTTATTAAGTAAACAACTTTAACAGCTTCTTTTTTTAAACTTATGGATTTTTAACGCTTTAAGCTTCAACCAGTTCAAAGGTGATTCATTTGTTTTCTAGTTGTTGAGCTGAGTTTTATGAAAATCTGTTATTTACTTTGATAAATTGCATCGCAATCAAAAAGCTTTCACAACATTTCATCAAATTTCCATAAACACAAAAGCAACAAAGGCACTATTTTTCGAACATACGAGTATATACATACATACATATATACAAACAAACAAATAAGAAAACTACGCGCTGCGTTTTTCAACTACGCCAGTTGAACAAATATTTTCGTGATCCACTTTGCATAATTTATTGAAAAAATGAAATTCATCCATTTAAAATGAGCTTAGTATTAATTTCTTAATACTTGTTCGAACTGAATAAAATTGATTTATTGAATCGCGCGCTGCTGTAAATATCGGTGACACAATTTCAGCAGCTACTGTTGTCGTTTCGTTTTATTCGGTTTTATTGTTGCCGCTGCTGCATACGCTTATCAATAATTAAACACACTCGCTGCGTCGCCGATAATATTCCACGTGCATTTCCGCACTGTGCCGCTGCCGCTGCTACTGCCGCTGCCGAATCGCCGCCGTCGAGTGTAATTAATCATTTTAAGCAAGCCCAGCAAAGCCAAAGCCAAATCAAGCCAAAGCCAGCAAGAGGCATATAAATATTTAACCATTTTTCTACACGAACAATGCGATAAGTTATGAAAATATTGACGGGTGCGCGTCCGTCTGTCCGTTCGTAATTTTCAAAGGGTTCAACGCAGCAGTTCCCTGTGGGGACATTTGGCCTACCGTTGTGTGCGATGCGAGCAACTGATTTGATTTGTTTAACAGCGAAAAATCAAATAAACATGCTCCAATTTTTGTTTATGACTTTTCGTTAAGGTCTTACAAACCGAATATCGGTTAACCGAATAAGCAGATAATGGCTGTATGCTTAAACAACGGTTATAATTGAAAATATTACAAAATTTTAATAATTCTGCTGAAACTTCTATTAACCGGTTACCTTTAAGTTATAAATAACTTGTTTTCAAGAGTTGATTTAAATTGTTGATTACTGAAAATTTTTAATCATAAGTATTGCCTGAGTACCGGTTATTTAAATGCCCAAATTATAAAGAACCCTATTTTACGACCGACGCCGATTGTGGCGCGTAAAATGGATGACAGACGTTCGAGTTTATCTCTTACGAAAAAAATGGAAAATGTTAATAGAAAAAAGGGGCGAGCTGCGTTTTTGAATGAAAGCGACAGATTAAATAAATTATATTTTTAAAGAAATAAATAACAAGTAATTGAAGCGCATTCCGCAAGAGTCACAAAAAGTCAAGAGAGTCATGAACAAGTCGAGTAACCACGCAACAATTGTGTTTTTTTTTTTTAATCTTCTATGATTAATGCTCGAAAGTGAAATGCTGCTTGGTGCGGAAAACGAATTTACGTAACACGAAATTGAAACAAGTAATCGATAAATCTATTAACGCATTGTTTATACAAGATATGGTATTTTAAAGATAAACAAAGGCAAACAGCGAACGCTTGTGTGAACGTTACTGTTGATAGACAGCTGGGCGCATTTGCTGTTGGGATTAAATGGGACAAAAAATAATATTGGAGAAAAGAGTTCCAATGCAGCACCGGAATGAAAGTGTAGCAGTTGCAGTTGTGATAGGCGGAATAAAATAGTCATAAGTAAATAAGAAAGGAAAAAGGTGAAACCGATATTGCCGGTAGGTTGTTAGCGGTGCTATAAGCAAACACAACAATATCAAGCGAAAAGTAAACAAACGCAAAATTGTGACTACCGGCAAGCTACTTTATTTTATTACAGTTTATTGGTCTGGTAGATAAAATCAAAAATAAAATTCATGTTGCAACGCGGCTAATAAATCCATAAAAATTTAATTACACATACAAAAAATGCACTAATGGGTAATTTATGACTCCAACTAGTGGTAAAAAGTTAGACACATATTGTAAAAAATAAATATACAAAAGATTTAACTAAAGCTTGTTTTTTTAATATTATAACGACTTTCATCTACTTATCCCATCTGGGCAACAAACTTTTCAAATTATACCAGAAGATCAATTAGATTATATAGCAATTACCGTTTAAAAATAATAGGAATAAGTAATTTTATACTATATATACAATTAAGTTAAGAGATTAAGCTCTCTTTATAAGTGCTCCATAATGCAATTACCGCACTTGAGCCTAATTTGTAAATACGGCGGCACGGCAATTATCCTTTATGGAAAACTGTGTAATGAAAAAAAATGAGATTGCTTAAAAATGTGCTGAACTCAGTCGAGAAAAGAAAAGACTTCCATGGTACTAAGCCAAAAAAGCGTTGCGAAAAGGAAACTTATTATTTTAACGATTATTTCAAAAGTAAGCGTATTTCAAGCGAATTATATCAACTTCCCCCTTTTGCCATTTTTATGATTCTCTTTCTTTTTTTTAATAAAGCGAATTTTCCAGTTTTCAAGTTGAAAATAGCAATTTTCCTCAAGGGTAAGTGGATGGCAAAAAGTAGGTAACTACGCCAGAAAAACAAGAGAAGAACTTTTGCTCAAGCTGAAATTCGGTTGAACGCTTTGAAACAAATGCAGCTAGCTCGGTGCAAAATTAAAGAAACAAAAAGATTGCGGTTGTACGCTTTTCTGACCCACTTACCAGAATTGCAGACGGGGTGAGAAATACAAAATGCAGAAAATTGCGCACTGCATTTTCATTTAAATAACACAAGGAAATTTCAATGTAATGGACAAATTGAAGGAGTATTTTCAACAGGAATTCACTAGTAATAAAATATCTCTTTGAAGGTAAATTATTTAATTCAGGATTTTAAATTATATAAAACTGGAACCACTGGATTATGTGCCTAGTCAATTGGAGCGCAATATCCCTTTTTGCCCAATTGTAAATTTTTGCAACTATTTTGTTTCTATTCTGCAATTTTGTGATTATTTAGAAATTTCTTAAAGAATAAAGAATAAAAAAAAAAAAAACATGAAAAAATGGTTGTTTTTGTTTTTGTTTTAGAAGGATATCATTTCGTAAAAGCGGCGAATAAACTTTCTCCCCACAATGTCGATTTTTCGTTCGCCCCTCAGTTACAGTTCTCGCATAGAGTTTTCATAGCACGTGCTTACGTGTTTTTTCCGTCTGCTTCTCAATCAGTACCCGAGAAATTCTTTTGTAACCACTTTTTGGTGAAATTGTTTGGAAACATGCATGGTTGAGGTTTTTCCACTTTTTTCTTTTTTCTCTCACAAAAAAAAATGCTTGAATTGGTATTTGTTTTGTTTTATTGTGTCTGTGTGTGTATGCTGAAATCTATATAAAAGTTTTTCGGTTTGGGGCGTGGGTGATATCTCCGTGACTATGAGGGTGGGTGGGCTACAGCGGCGGCATAACTTCAAAGTGTATAAAGTTTATTTATTTAGTTTTTATTAGACTGGGGGATAAGCCGCACGTTAAATTGAGCAGCATCGCGATTTGTTGATATTTTGATGGTGCGCTGTGACAGTGCATATGTACATACATATAAACACATGTGTGTGTGTGTGTGCATTGCTGAGCGAAAACACTTTGGAAGAATTCTTCACCATTCGTGCCGAGTTTAAACGTTTCAGTTTTCATGCACTTCAACTAAAAGACTTAAATCCTCAATAAAATTAGTATTTTCTTCATTTTCCAAGCAGTCTTCAACTTCTTGGCATATTTTCGAAATTTACTATGACGAGCTGCGTTTTTCGCATTTATAAAAGTATCTGATATATTCAATTTGCTATTGTCACGTCGTTCTCTTCCTCTTCTATTTAGAGTTTTCCTTTTTTTGCCTTTTCTTCTATCAAATGTCTCGAAATATTTCTTACTTCCTACACGTCATAAGATTTACAGACACAGAAGTCTGTACACTGAAATAACAGGATGTGGACCACATATTTATAAACCAATTTGGAAGATTTGTGAATAATATTTTTATGGAGCATTTCGCGAATTGAAGATTAATACGTTTTCCAAAATACAATGACAACTTGACGAATGAAATTACAAATATTTTGTATATCTAGAATATATTCTCATAGTTGTGTCCAATTTTGTTCGGTGTATGTGGGTTTAACTATAAGTATGCGTGTGTTTATAAAATGATGTGCGAGCGTGTGTGTAAAAATGTTGTCGTGTGGAAAACATCATCGTTCGTCGCCATCTTCATCTTGAACGCAGTAGTCTTCATCTTCGTCATCATGAACAACATGAGTAACAGCATCAACATTATTTTGGTAGCAATTTCAAGAATTTTTTACTTTCTCTCTTCTTCTTCTTCATTCTTTTTCTTTGCAGCTTGATATCAATGTCAATGTATTATTTTTCCCTTTTTTCGCCTCCTTGGCAGAAGCATGTGAGTGTTTTTTTTTTTTTTTTTAGTTTCCAACTGTCACATGCGTCTTCGTTTTTGCACACTGTAAATCCTTTCTTATACATACACATCGCCATACGCAAGTATTCTTTAAAATTTAACTAAGGATTATTTTGTGCAAAGTTTTTTTCGGTACGAAAACATACGAAAAAGGACTTTGAGCGAAAGCTCTGTTGTGGAGCTGTCTTTCTGACTGACTACTGCTGCAGTTCTTCTTTTACTATACGAGTATATGTCTGTCTTTGTCAGATGTCTGTCTAGCTGTCTCTTTTTTACTTTTCCCCGACAAGAATGGCGTTTAAGTATTTTTATCTTGCACTCGTCTTAAATTTTGTATGTTGCGTATTTCAAGTGATTTTTCGAATTTTTTCGCATTCCTCCGTGATCTGCTCCTCGTGAATTTAAAGACTTTTGCCAGCAAGTCTGGTAAATTTTTTCATGTTTTCCTTTGTTGTTGTTGTTGTGATTTCTCACTCGTATGTGCTGCTTCTTCGAAATTGGCACAATTCGATAAGATATCTTCAGGCAGCATACGCGTTCGTACATGCCAAAAAAATTTATACTAATCCATTAAATTGATTTTGATGGAAATTGAATTTTGAGATTGCCTTCTGCAGTGCGGTGCGGTGCGGAGCGGAGCGGTATGTTATGTGCGTATTTATTAGAGCGTGATTTAAATCGAATCGCAGCTCGCAGGTGAAATAAAATTTGTCGTTTAGTTGAGCTTTTCAAATTGGCGAAATTGATTTCTTATCGCAATGAATTTTTATTTAAAATCTTTAGATTTGTATTAAGTTTAAAACGAAAACGTACTCACTTGATTTTTGTACACAATCCAAATATTTGAAATACTTTTTCACTTTAGTATGATCAACATTTTAATTTCTTTTTAAACTCAATTTCATTTAAATTATAACGAACAAGATTTTCTTTAAGAATTCATTATTATTCGCTAACTACCTGAAAAAAACACCAACCTCCAACAACTCACATTTTGCTGTCTTACAAGTTCATCAAATACTTTGCATGTGCTTATCTCCATTTTGCGCCTTCGTAGGCTCCCCTAAACTCCCTCGAAAGGTACTACTATATTATCCTCAATACACACACAAAACACTCGGAATAACTTTTTCCTTAGCCAAGACAAGAATTGAATTTGCACAACAATAAATTTTCTCCCTGCTTGGTAGGAGACTTGAAAGACTTAACTGAGTCAAACGTACCTCGCTTGTTTGACTATTAAAAAAAAATCTAACCATTTTATTCAAATTTTGTATGCCTTCTTTTTTTATATTTGTTATAACAGTCATAGCCACAACAACGGTTGCCGTTTTGGGCACATTTGCCTTTTCTGACAAAATTTTTGCCCCAATAGCAACAACACGAACAATACGAACAAAAGTAGCCTTGCTGAAAATGTGTTTGTTATTGCTGTTGTTGTGTTATAGGGTTTGCTGTTATAGCTTGTTAAACAGTCGAGAAGATGTCGGTTTTCTACTCAAAAGGTAAATAACCCCAGAAAATAAAAAAAAGTACAACCCAGCAGCCTGCAGCTTTAAATCGAGACTTTTCCATGTAGCTCCATGCGCTCTATTCTTTTGGCCTACTTGAATGCGATTTGTTCAAGGTTTCTTTGATTTTTGCTTACAAGTATACATATTTATTAAATTGTTCCAAATCCCCTTAAAGCTGATTTTTGTGGTAACATAATTGAAAGCGATTTGTCAGTTTACTGCTTTTAGCCCTGCTTGATTTTTCCCCCAAAAAGGGAAATCGATGTGCGTGTGGTCGGCTCAGCTCTGCTCTGCTTTGCTCTGATGTGCAACTTTAGCTAAATTTCCATATAATTTAATATTGTGTAGCACACTTGAAACATCAACATAAATGTCAAAATTAAGTGGAATTTAGGTTTTTTTAGTGGGCTCTTTTTCGTCTTCGTCAGCACATTTCATGATTTCTGGCATTGATGTCGGAAGCGTGCGATGACTTTTAAATAAATATTGCCCATTGTTTTTATGTTACCTGGCCCAAATAAATATTTACTCTGCTCGACTATATTTCCATAGAATTTTTGCTGATTAAAGTATTTAGTTCATTGGAATTTTCGTGGTCTTATTGCGCACCTCAAGGATTTCTGGTTCCACCAAAGAGCGTCGTTACAATAGATTACGCTCATCAGTCATAATAGTCATTATGGTTGGTGGCTTGTGCTTTTTCTGTTAACTTGTTGTTGTTCTTTTTGTTATTGTTGTAACAGCTTAGCCCAACAGCTGTGACTGGCCGCCCCAGCGACAAGACAACAAGACAACAAGACCCAACGACCAACCGACGTCTCGTCTGCAAAACGTCCAAAATTTGTTATCCAAAAAAGTTTTCTTTACACCAAAGATAGCAATTTTCCATAAAACGTCATTATGTTTTTTTTTCATTATTTTTATTATAAATGCTATTTTTGTTGCTTTTTGCTATTGTTGATACTGTTGTTGTTGTTGGTAACGAGTGTTCGTCCCATTTCCCGCTTTGTCCTTTATTCGACAGTAGTTATGTGCGTCTGAGGGGGTTGGTTGGTTGTTTGGTCCACAATTTGATACGCCATATGTTGCGAACACAGTTCTTCTTTTTACTGAGGCAAAAGCAGGCGCAGTGCAATGTGGGCCTGACTGACTAACTTCGGCCACTGTTGTTGCTAATGTTAAAATTTCATTGTTGTTCTTGGAAGTTCTCGTTCTCGTTCTTGTTCTTGCTCTTGTTGCTGTTGCTGTTGTTTTTGTCCTGTCGTTTTGATTTTTGACTTTAGCATCTGTTGATAATACATTGTTGTTGGTTGCCATTTTTTCTGTTGTTGTTGCTTTAAAGCTTACAAGTGTGTCCTTTTTTCGGTTAAGGTTACTGTCTGGAAAATGTTTCGCACGATTTAAGTAAAAATTGGAAATTTGTGATTTTCAGGAAAAACAAAAATTGTTGCTGGTTCTATTAAATAGTTAAAGTCAGATAATATTTTTAGTGCAGTTATTTGGTTGTTTGTGGTGCCGAGAATTGCCACAAACTTGACAGTCGTTTTTATGTTATTGACAGCTGTCAAAGGTTTGAGAATAACATATTTTATTAGAGCTGATTTTTAAAATTATTTATGTTTAATTTGTTCAATAGTTTTTGACATTTCTAAAAATTGTTCCTAAGTCTGCTTGTAAACAGTTTTCAACTATGCTAACTTTTTACCAAAATAAATCAACAATCACTTTGACAGCTGTCAAGTGCAATTTATGTCATTGTCAACTGTCACACTTCTTAAAATAACATTTTCTTTTTTCCCGCCGAAAATGGTTTCGCAAACGCAAATATTAATATTGCTACCTATAATTCCATTTGACACTTTGGAAATTACATTACAGGCACTCATTGTCAGAAAATCGTGAAAATTCAGACAGATGTGAAAAATGCCGGTTTCGCATGTTTCGCCGGCGGTAATCACTTGCATAATTTCTGGGGTGGGCGCTACGCGAGCGAATGAATGCTAACTAGAAATTGCTTTTAGGGGCAAGAGCAAAAGCCCGAGGGCGTAATTAAAACTATCGCAGGACAACGACACGCTCTCGTCAGTGCCCTGCCGTAAAGCAACAATCCACCCCTTTCACTGTAACATCATGTGCATTGTTGTTGTTGTTGTTTATTTTTATAATAAGTTCTTCTTCAACTTACCGGTATTGCCTCGCACATATCACTGTCCCAGGCTAGTTGCGCCTTCAGCGCCATGTCTTCTTCATTGCAATTGCTCGGGTTGTACTCGCCCATCGAAGGCGGTCTGGGCGGTGGCGGTATCATGAATTTTGGCGGCGGACCTAAGGGACTACCGCACTCGTCGCATTCAATCATATCGTCAAACATTTTCCACATTTGCGTATATTTTTATTTGGTTTATTTATAATTATTTTTTTTACTTAATAAATATCCTCTTTTTCGAGAGAATATCACTTTTAATTAAACACAAAATGAAATGAAAACAAAACTAAAAATGCTAATGGTCGCTAATTCAAGCGAGTCTTTTGTCAAATGTGTGACATTTTGTTTGGGGATTGTGTTGTTGTTTTTGTTGTTGAGTTTACTTTTGGTCTAACAATCTCGGCGCATTTAAAAGTTGAAAAATTCTGAAATGAGAAAATGACATAAAATTATTTCAATGCTATGGAAATTTGTATGTGTGTACTCGTATGTTTCAAACAATATCAATGAAAAATTCTTTTGGGTCTTTATAGAAAAATTTATAATTCCATTCTAAACCGAAAAAATTCCTAATTCTCTACACTCAGCTGTCCATTACGAATTTGTTGTCCTTTTGTCTGTCTATATATCTGTCTGTATGTTGGACTGTATGATGGTTGCGGTTGATTTCTGCAACACAATTCGTTGGCTCACATCTGGTTGGAAAGTAGCGACGACCGACAGCATCTTCATACACCATCATCACCATTACCACTAGCGACTATCGTCATGTCATTTAATTCCATCCGCCTTGTCAGATACTCAAAAATGTCTTGTATCGAACAGAACAGAACCGAACCGAACAAAATAAAACAGAACACAAAAGCGCTTGTACCCTGTCTTCTACACTCAACAATTTTCGGATTTGTCGGAATGTGACCTCTGGCTTTGTAGAATAACCAAAGAACAAAAGCGCAACATTGCTACTAATGCTTGTCGCTTGACATTTTTTAATTATCTGCAAATTGTGATTCCTGGCACGTAGCGATTTTTCCTTGTAGAAATAGTATTTCATATTATATTTTTGTGTGCAGGTTCTAGCGCTAATGTCGGTCTCACATATGCACATATGTTAACGGCATATTCCTGCGGCAATATTTTTGAGACAGGCAATTAGCACACTTCCATGCAAAAAAGGACTCGTGCTCTCATATACCCAGATCAGTATTATTTATACATATGAATATAAATAATCCACAATTCGTGTTGATTCAACCGTTTTTTTTTCTACATATACCTAAACGCAAAAAAAAAAATTACTTATCCAACGCATAAATAATGCACATTTCAGCAATTTAACTTTCCTAATGGTACCTCTGCATTGGGCCCACACAAAAAACCGCTTCCGCTAATTCGCTTAATTTTATTTATTTCGTTTTTATTTGCTTTTCAATATTTCGTTTTTCTCTTCATTGCCGTGAGTGTGTGTGTTTGTGTGTAAGCGTCTCCCCTCCCTGCTTTTTATCTTTTTGTTTTGTTTTTGAATGTATTTCCAACCCAATGTTATTGTTACCTAATCGCCCTGGCTAGAAGTCAACTATTTAGTTTTAACCCTCGGTTTTTTTTATTTGTTGTGTGTGTCTCAACGCATACATATGCCTCTGGAACGTTGTAATTCAGTATTTCATTTGGTTTTTTGTTCGATATTGTTTCGATATTGTTTCAATTTGATTATTCACAGCCGAAGAAAAAATTTTAACATACGTTGTAGATGTGTGTGACTGGTAAACACTTGAGTTTCTTTCTTTCTGTGCTTGTGTGGTTGCAAGAATTCAAAATATGACTGATTTCAATAAATGCATCTGTAAGATATTGCGCAGACAGCTAACTAATCCGCTTTGCAGTTGGGCAGGATAAGATGATATATTGGATGATTATCATTTGTTAAAAAAACATATGCTTTTGATTGTTCAGTGGAGAAAATACACTTAAAGAATATAACCAAAAGAATATCTATCAACTGAAAACTTTAAGCAGATAATGCTTCTAAAATATCCATGTCAATCTTTGAGAAATAAAGGCTTATGATGTGTTTACTAAATACAATATTATTCATTTACTTATATGAATCTTAATTTTAAGAAACTAATGAGATCAATAAAAGTTAGAGATGCAAAAGTTAATTTAAGCCTGAAGGAGCTCTTAACATTTATATTCAATAAACTCAATTTGCTATCACAATATCTCTTCTGTGCCTTTGAGTAGCTTCAATATCAGATAACATCTTGCAGAGAGCGCAAATCAAATGTAATCCTCTGTTGACATTTAGATTAAAAGATACTTTTGTAGTGACAATACATAAGATAGTCGATGTCGATGTCTTTGGCTGAGGTTGGAAAAAAAAGTGCAGCTAAAAAACACATAATGACAATGACATATTGGACAGCTACAACAACAACAACAACAACAACGACAAAATATACAAATATCTCGCATATAACAACAAACAAAAACAAAACCAAAACAAAAATCTTACAACTCTAACATTGGGTAGGTCGGCCAGTAGGTAGGTGCCTATATTGAAAAGTTATAAAGGTATCGCATGACATAATGTTGAAATGTTTAATATGTATATACGTTTGTATGTTGCGTGTCAATTTGCTTTTTCGTAGATTTCGTTGTTAGTTATGTTGAAAAGTTCGAAAAAAAGTGGCAGTTAAAATATTATAACGACCGTTAAGATTTTTATTAGGACAGGTACATAAGTCTTTGTCAAGACGGCTAATTGGTATATTTATATTTAATAGTGAGACAATTTGAATTAACACTAATTAACAAGAACATTTTTGATTTAAACAGCCACTCTTAAGTTACATCCTGCTGCTAAACTTTTTATATTGTATAAACATCGCCTCCAGCTTCCTCTTCTTTGTCGACTGTTTTCGTTCTTATTGCTTCAACACTGTTTATTTTATATAAATTTTCTATTCGCTTGCTTTTGTAAGCTTCTTTCTTAGCGATAAAATTAGAAATCGATTGAAATGTCTTTTGTGATTAAGTAGAGTATCTTTGGTTTTCAATCGCACCTTTCAAGATTTGAAATGATCCCTATTAAGTGTATAAAGACGTCGTCTGGCAAGACATGGCGGAGTAAAAAACACAAAAAAAAATATATATCCAGGAGAAGAAGACGTCCCTAAAGCAGCGTAATGAAATAAATCGAGTTGAAAAAAGCTGAAAACGCACCAGAAAAATCAGCATCAAAACAGAAGAAATAAAAAGAGATACGAAAAAAGAAATCGATTTGTTTGGAGATTAAGTCTGGATGATGAGCGTTATGTGACTTAAAGCTCCGGCACAGATACGACGAAAGAAAGAAAAACAAATGATTTAAGAATGTAGGAGACGAACGACACCGAGCAACAAAGCAAAGTACAAAGAGAAAGAAAAAAACACAGAACTTCAACTTGCGCCAGGTAGATATCTTGTTTGGCCTTGATGCCAACAACAATTGCCGAGTTGCCAATAGCTTAAAGACGTGATAGAAGGAAGGAAGCACAGCAGAAAATAATTTTAAAAGAAATGAAACCAATTAAGTAATTGCTGTGGTGCTATTTTAAAGATATGAAACTAAAGTAGCCATTAATTTTCCTTTTTGGCTTTGGGCACTTTTACAGGAAACTGTTGCATAAAAAAATAGATACAGATAGATAAAAATTTAAATTAAAGGAAGCTAAATGATATTTACATATGTAAATGCAGATAATAACAAACTAGAAGATACGAATACATTTTAGATAAAGAATTCATTTCAAGAGCGCACCATTGATAACAAAACTAAAGTTCAAATGTAATATTAATAAAATAAAAATATTTTGAGTTTTGGAGTTTGATTCAAAAGATAAATCGATCGAAATTTTTAATTATTTCCTAAAATTGTTAAGTAAATTATTTTCATACTTTATCTATAGAATTAAGATATACGAGAGTACAGGCCGTTAAAATACAGACACGAGAATTTAATATCAAAATTAAAATGCAACTTTAAAAATAACCCTTCAGCATCCCTCTATAAATTACTCCTCTCAAGCTAATCTTCAAACAAGAATAAGAAATAAAAACTACTTGAGCTCACTTTCTTATTTCGCTTTGTTTCACGAAATGCAACCAACTGACAGCTGTGCTTATCCTATAAAAGAAAGCAATTGACAATTTTTAATTGAATTGTTTTATATACTCGTATTTCTTAGAGCCTGTCATAGAATACCCTTTGAGCTAGGGAACCATACTCATAGCCATAAATAACAATTTAAAATTATTTCGTTTGTACGAATTCAAAAAAAAAAGAGAAATGTAATAAGTGGTTAAAAAATGCTTAGAAACCTTTTGTCTCCTGTAGCTGGCGTGCTTGATTTCTAAATTCTTTGATTGGTTTCGTAGGTACAAAAATCGAATGACAAAAAATAGGTAAGTAAATTCTAAAGCACCCCAAAATTTCGGTCGGAAAACAAGCGCAAGGAAAAACCGTCGATACCGTCCGGTAATGCATTTAAATGACTCAATTCTAATAGGGTACTACGAGTATTCGTTTTAACAATTCTAATCGGGTGCATGATAAATGACTGACATGCCAGACCGAAAGACAATCATCCAGACATGCAAAGGTAATTTAGATATATTTCGGAAATGGGCAATTTTAATTGAGTCTTCAGCAAAGAAATAGGAAAATTGAAATTTTCCTGTGCTACGTTTTAATAACCAAGTATACAAAATTTTGCAGAATTTAAAATTAAAATACTTTCCCGCTTAAAGTTGTCTACCGCAGCTAATTGCACTGAAAAACCACACAAGCGTTTTTTTTTTTTTGACATCTTATGGATGCATCTAAAATGAACTGCAGCAGGCGGCGCTGGAATACTTTCACAGTCTAACACTTGGCTGATTTCTCCCTCAAGACTTCCTGGACTTAATGCATTAATGTCCTTTATGCAGCCACGACGACGACACTATTTTTTTTCGTTCTTGAGCTGCAGCTCGTTATAATAGATGAGCTGCTTGGCAGTGACTAAAAAGCATTACTTGAACGCCGCTCACTGACAAAAAGGACATTCAAAAAAAAAATTATAAAAAATATATAATGAAAAGACGAGGTGTTAGTTGGCGGTTGGAAGAAAAAGAAAAAAAGAAGAGGCAGAAAAAATGCTATGAAAAACCAACTCAAAAATGAAAAACTATATCACTTTACTTGATGGAAAATTAGTTTTCACCACATTGCCGCATTGTCCTTGCCCCGTCATCGTCGCTGTCCTGTACGCGAATTGTCGTCGTTTTCTGCGACTGTTGCCGGCGAGATAAAAGTCTGCCAGCACCGCCGCCGCCGCCTGTCTGTTAAAGTCCGTTAAAAGTAGTAAACCCCACAACAGGGCGAAAGGAAGCTTTAGTGAAAGTTTAGCGTTTACTATATTTTCTTGCATTTTTTTTTCTCACAGTTTTCTTTTCTTCTCCTCTGCATAGCGTGTTCTCCTGGCAACGTTTTGAATAATTTTCCGGTAAAAGTCGTTTTGCGCTGTTCTTGGCCTACAGATTTCCTTTTTTTTGTAGTGGTATTTGGTACATTTTTTACAGTTTTCCACTTTTTATTGCTTTTTCATGTTTTTAGTTTATAAAGCAGAAACTGCAACATTATTCTTTGAGTTTTTGTGTGGCGTAATGCGCGCTTCATGTGGTTCTTGTTGTAATTTAAGTTAGCACAGCATGTTGGCCCAAAGCTTGTGGTGAAAGTGATGAAACGCGGATTTGTTGCCTTTGACTTTAGCACTTTTTTATACTAGTTCTGCCTCTATTGCTTGTTCCTTCGGTGTGGTAGCCAGGGGACGTAATAGTACATTGTTTGAAAGCTTTGCAAAGTTTAATGTTACCAAGAGAGAAGTGCTTGAAATTACATTGAGCCGATACCGAAATATATAAGTAAACAGGTAAAAGATTCTAAAAAGTTGCTTTAAGGAAAAATATTGTACAATATCTACGATAAACCTTTTTTAAGAGCTGATGCAGGATTCAAGCAAACTTCAAATTCAATTCGACTGAAATACATTTGAGTTTGCTTGCCTTAAATTCATTCCACTTCTTTATTGCGCTCATGAAAAAAAGTCAGCTTATTAAAATGAACAGAGTTTTCTTATGTAAATACTTGATTTAAAATGTTTGTCAAAACCAACGAATTTAAATTCAACGCACAAAATGTATTTAGAGTCAGTCGGTAAAGCGGCTATTATGAAAGACAGTGACGCATTTTTTGTACACAGTACTTTTTTCCTTACTTTTATCAGGAAATTCGTAGGGGAAGAATTTTAAGCTGCAAAAACTTTATCAACAGCTCTTGGGCTAATGCTGAGTGACATTGATGTGATGCCATGGGAAAAATAACAAGTGATGTGAAAAATTTGCGATTCTGAAGGAAGGAGCGACACAAAAAAAAAACATTTATTTCTTTTTTTCCGCGCAGACGAGGACAGTGACAAGAATGGGCTGGAGAAATCTGTGTTTACGCAAACAAATGAAATGTAAAGTAGGACAAAATGAACTTATAGTTGAAAAAGTACATTAAACGAAGCGAAAGGAAATTGTAAAGAAAAGCAAGGCAGAAATTAGTTAAAAATTTAAAAAAAGCTAAGTTTTTTGCACACAAACCCACTTTGACAACTTTTTTCAAGTGTTCTGAATATGCCCAACTTTTATAATTTACTGTAACACTTAACTCTTTTTTTCGCAGTTTCTTGCTTCAACGACTGCTTTTAGCGGCAGCACTTGAATATGTTAGAAAATTAAAAAAAAAAAAAAAGAATGAGAAATTAAAAAATTCGTAGTATAGTAAATCCTTTTATTTCAATTTGCGCTCTAACAACTGCCACAATTTCTATTCGTACCAAGCTTTATCCTTTCGAGCGTACGTTACCTACTTGGACGTTGGCCAAAAAGTTCGGATTTTTCTCTGTTTTGTTCTCAAGCAAGACAATGACGAAATTTTCAGCATTGAACTAGTGCCATACCAGCACATGTGAAAGGCATGAATGCATTTAGTTGGGCGCTTTGGCAGCAAAAAGTTTTGCTTGAGTTTAAAACAAAAGCCGGGAAAACAGTCGAAGGTATAAATGTACGAGTATGTATGTATGTATGTATTCGTATGTATGCAGTAACAATTGAAGTAGGCAACGCAGAAATAATTTTGTTGAAACTGAAGTGAATGTGTGAATGATATAGTGAAACTGTTATCATTAGTGTGAAGTAAAGCAAGGATTTTAGACTTACTCAACTTTAAACATGTTAAACTGAAACATAAAATTTACTAACAAAAGTAAAGTACTTAATTATTTAAGTACCATGACAATAATGTTGAAATTTAAGTGATAAGAGAATTGTTGTATTTGGTATACAATCAAACAATAAAAAGTACAATGAAAAGATTTGTGATAAAAATTAATTTTTGTTAAGAAATTTTTACAGACTTAAAATCGTTGTTTATCAATTAGAAAACTCAGACACATACTCGAAATCTTTCAACACGTAGTAAATTCCCATCATAAACATTTGTATAAATTTATTTAAATAAAGCAATTAAAATTTTCATTTATGATTTACGCACTGAAAGCTACAAGGTTAGAATTTTAATTAACCCTGGTAAACATGAAAGTATCTATTACCATTTGAAAACGAACAAAAAGGAAACAAACATACAAAAACACGCACTCTTGAAACTGCTGGACATGGACATGAGCATGAGCATGGAAAATCCCAGCCCATGTATACACACACTCACACACATATTGTACATCACATGGTCGGAACTTGCTGCGACTGGTGTTGCTGCTGCTGCTATCGTAAGCGTTGAAATCTTTGTCAAGGCTTGCAGAGGTCGCGCCAGCATAAAGTCCAAACCGTCTGCCCACTAACGCACACGTACGCATTAGAAAACGGACATCCTGTGTGTGAGTATGTGCATAAGTTTGTGTTCATGTTCTAACACACACAAAGAACAATATTAATTATAAGCAAACAAACGAGCTATGTTTAAACCATTGCGTCTATGTCCAACAAGAGCTAGTAGTACGGATAATACAGATAAAATGTGCATGTCCGAGAGTAAAAAGAAAAACTGAATAACTCGAGTTAATGGAATGGAACATTTAAATTATTTAAAAATTAATATAAGGAAGTTTGATATTTTTCTAGTTGAAGACATATTAAAAAAAAACTTTTTTTATACATATGTTATTTTTTCTAGTGTATATTTTTTGTATGAAATGTGGTTGTTACAAAGGATGTGCTGTCTGGATGCTGTTTCCAATTAATTGTAAATAAAACATTTCACAACCTTACTTTTCCACACACACACACACATACGTAGAGAAAAACAATAAATTATTTAATTAAGCGCGTGCAATTCAACAATAACAACAACATCAACACAAAAACAAGTGTCAACTCCAAATATACAAGTCTGGGCTTATTTCGAGTTGGAATTAAAAAAACATGTTAATTCTATTTAAAAAATTTGTACGCATTTTTTTATTCATGCACAACAAATGTTTCGAATATTGTTGAAAAGAAAAAAAAAAACTGCACGCCTGTTGGCAACATTGTCACATGCTGACAGCTTTAAAAATGTTTTCCCGAACGCGTTTGTTTTGCCGCTTTTACTACTCGCTAAAAAAGTGTATAAAAATAATAAATGTTGCGCTTAACATTTTTTTCTTTATGCACAGGCAAAAGTTACAAATCCTTTTATTAGATTACGACGCAAGGATTTGACAAATACAAATTTGTAACAAGGATTTTGTTAGATTTAAATGTTGTTGTTGGGATTTGTGCCGAAGCGGAGCTTTCACGCATGTGTGTGTTCTCAAAAGCGCCTTTTACAGGAGTAATGTAATTTCCTGTGTAAATGTGTGTTTGGGTGTATGTGTGCTTTTGGCTTAAATGTGCGTTTTTGTGGCAGCACATTTCATACTTCAGCGCGTTCTACCTTCAATAAACCTTTTGAGTATAACATTCATACACGAGTAGGAAAGAGGCAAAAAACGATACAAAATAAATATAAATATTCTCACATACTCGCACAACTTCAACACCTCAATCATGTCGCTTAAACGCTCTTCCTGCTTCATATATCATACGCAATCGATTTTTGAGATATATTTCCAAACAAAACACTCTTACATAAATTTAACAACGGCGCATGCTGCGTTCGTTCTAGGCATTATGAAATTTATTGCGTTAACATACACTTGTACACACACACACAGAAATACACAAATACACTACAGATAAATTGGCACCTCACACTCGAGGCGATGTATTTACACAGTAAGAAAAACACAATAAGTTTTTCATGAATTCCTCTTTTCCTTTAAGAGTTAAGGACATTAATCCTTAACATTTAAGAACAATTTTCAATTTCTTTTAGATTAGAAATCATAGCCAAATACGGTCTAAACCGATTTTAACAATTTAAAGTTAATATTTATCGAGACTTGTGCATATTATTCCGGTTGGTATTTATTAGAGCAAATTTTATTTTATTACTTTTATTCTAGAATTATATTGACACAAACACTTTTCAATATTTACAACATATTTTCGTTGAATTTTTCGTTTCGTTTCGTGTCGTGTAATCGATATTCGTACAAAGTGTCTAAAGCGGCAAATACTAAATCAACGATTCGCGCGAAGCGGCTTTCGTAGCAAACCACAAAAGTATTTTTTGGGCATATAAATTTAGCTTCGATGACTTCGGAAACAGAGACAGAGGCGGTGGCAGTGGCAGAGACGCGTGGTTTTCGTTGGTGTCTTTTGCTGAAAGCCAAAAGTTTCATTTTCATTTGCCTGCGCTTACGCTCGATTGACTTCGAGTAGAAGGCCGTAAGCTAAGACGAAGGAGGCTCCTCAGCCGTTGGCATAAGCTGCGCTTTGCGCATTAAAGAAAGCGATATGTGTACATGTGCGTGTATGTGCGGTGTGTGTTTGTGAGTATATCCAAAAGTATTAAATCGCATAAATCGTTTCATCGACCACGCGCAATTTTTTTCATATTATTATTTTTGCCTGCTTCGAATTTTAGTCTGACTTGAGAATTTTCATAGCTTATGAAGGCTTTGCGCCAGCCTGCCTGCCTGCCCTGCCTGCCCAGCCTGCCTCCTGCTTGCCACAGGCGGCGGCTCGAGCAGTATGTTATCCCCGAGATTGAGTTATTATTTATCTTTATATCGCTTTTATAATGTTGTTATTTGGTGTGTGTGTCGTTTTTTTTTTATATTTTATCTTCCGTAAGACAAAAAACGACACACAAAAAGTTTAACAACTCATTTAAAACGTCTTTTTCCTTATAAATTTCTTCTGCGTGAATTTATGTGATGGCGTGGTTCAGCGTCGTTTTAACAATATTTTAAAGGCCCAAAAAATCAAAATTCGAAAATATCAAAACAAAAATTTTTATATTAGGTTCGCCCTTAACGTTGGACAGTGTTGCTTTTGATTGTAATTTTGTAATTGTTGCAATAAAAAATTACTAATTGACAAAAAATATTTTAAAACTTTGGCTTTATCAAATTAATTTGAAATATTTTTAAAATTAAAGTTCTTAAGGACAATCTCTTTTACAAAATATTTCGTTCCTTATAAAATTAATTTTTCATTTATAAATGTTCTATAATTCAGTTTTCTTGTCTTCCTGTTTGAATTATATCGTCTGAATGCGACCCTGACTTAGATACAGTACATTGTACGCGATACGAGCGAGGAGCACTTGTAGCTGAATTTTTTGTTGTTGTTGCTTTTGTTTTTTTTTTTGCCGTAGCAGCTTGTCGATGCTGGCTGCGCTTTACTTGGAGTTATTATTTACACAAGGATTAACGCAGTTATTAAGCGGCGCAACAAAATAATGAACTCCTCTTGTGCAAATACTCGATGCTGGCTGGATGTGGCTTCGGAGGTGCCTGGTGTCGACTGCACTTGTTGCTCCGAACAAAAAATCAAATTCACAAAATTCCTCAAGTAACACACTTTTAACATATTAAAAATAAAAACATAAGTAAATAAATAAATGTGTATGCTTGGTAATAATTTAAGCAAATTTACATAAGAGAACAAAAAAAGGTTCTGTCGAAAGAAATAACCGACGAAAGATTTTTTTCAACGACACACAGTCACATAAACAAACAAATAAAATAATGAACAAAATGACTGCATCATCATCGTCGGGCGGTCAGGCGGGCGGGCGGTTGGTTGGTCGCATCCATTGACAAATGCGCAAACAAAAGAAGGCTTTTCAAAACAAAAAAAAAAGCAAAAACAATATTATGCGCAAATAAAGGTGTTGAGATTTGTGTTTAAAAGTTTGTTTAATGATTTAAGCCACTTTGCTGGGTTAAGTAAATTTGCGCCCGAGTGTTTTTCTTTAGTGATGAAATTTTTAATTAAAATTTGCTTTTAAGTGGTTTGTTTGCAAAGCAGATCAGTTGGAAATTACGCTCGTGAGGCGGCGGTGCAAGTGCTCCTAATTTTGCCATAAACTGTGCTTTTATGTCAAATATTTTAAATACCAGTCGCTATTGTAAAATGAAATAAAAGCAGCAACGCAATCGGCGTTAAAATTGTGTATAAAATCTAAATTAAGTTAATAACCGTAAAAACGTTAAGCAGATAAGAATATTTACTGAAATAATTCAAAAAACTGTATTTGAAAGTGCAAATTGAATTTAATTAAAAAGTATGAAAAATAATGACAGTAATAAAAAAGCGATGAATCCGTGCAACAACAATTGAAACCATAAATTGAGCATATTGATAAAGCATTTTTAACAAAAGTGTTCCTTGGTAGGAACAAAGAGATTTGATGACAAGAATGATAGGAAGTAAGTTGAGCACAAAAAAGAGTAGAAGAAAACCTGTGGCAAACTTCTATTAATAAATATATATATATATACATATATGTAAATATGTATATCTATTTGAAACTTTTATCACATTAAATCTACCGGTATAATCTCAATGCTTAGTCTTTAAGTTTTTTATTTTATTTTTTTTTAATTTCAGCAACTAAGGCCAGTCTACGCAGAACATCTACCATCAATTTGCTTCAATTAGTAACGCAGCTCGAAAATATAAAAGTTAAGTCTTCAACGCTGCCAAGTGGAAAATTAAAAAAGTCAAGGAAAAAAGCCGAACTCCGCCAAAGATGCTGGTTGTTGTGTGTTGCATCGACATGACCCACCCACGCACACCTTCGTTCTGCGTTGCCCAGCCACACAAAACACAAAATAAAAAGTTCAATTTCGAAAATGAAAATGGAGCCCGAGACAACGCTACCAAACATTAAAACATTGAAAAAGTTTCGGTTTCGGAAACTCACCGCCTTTAAAATGTTGCTCTGCTTTTGCTTTTGTTGGCTTTGCAATTTCGAAATCCAATTCCGGGTTTTTGTTTGTATTTTGTGTGTTTCGTTTAGTTTTGTTATCGTTATCTGTATTAATCCAATTTTTGTTTTTGTAGCTTATACACTAGCGCGCGACACTTGAACTGCGGCTGCACTTTTGCCAATTTCTTCACAAAAAAATCATAAGATTTTGTATACATATATGTATAAATAATTTTTTTTATTTTTTGGTGTGTGTGTGTGTAATTTTTATTCAAAATAAACTGATAAGCATGGAATGTAGACCAATGTGAGGCGTTTGAACTGAACTAAAAATGCCAACCAAAAAACAGAATGAATTGCTTTCATTTGCAGCTTCTTATCACTATTTGCAATAACTTTTTTTTTATTTATTTCTCAAATTTCAACAATATTTTCTTTAAATTTTATGTAATCCAATTCCAATTCACAGATGTATGCACTTGTATTACGTTGTTTTTTTTTTTTTGATAGATTTTTAATATTCACGTTAAGTTGGGAAAATTGTGTGATTTGTATTGAAAATCGCTTGGGTAAGTTTTTCACGTTTTTCTTCGCATTCGAAACGCAGACCGATGCGCACACACGTCCTATTACGGCGACTTGCAGTCAGAAACTGTTTGTTGTGTTCGCCAAGCGGTGACGAGACTCCAAGCGCGACGAGAACAACATTTTGTTATTTCTGATTCGTGCATTTGCCATGCGAGTCGGCTGAAGTTCATTTTCAAAATTCATTCGGGAGAGCAGAGCGAATGTATAAAAACATGAAAACACAAAAACGCAGCCGGGTGCTTTATTTTTACTTTGGCTGTTTGTGATAAACTCTGGCTCAGGTTCTTCGAGCTAGGTAAGCAGGTAGGTAAAATGACGAAGCGCGCGTTCATCGCCACGAAAGAATACGTAGAGAGCGAAGAGCAAAGAGCGGAGAGCGCTTAAAGGACGAATTCTTACGAGCACAAAAATGTGAATATTTTTGAAAGAGCGCAACGACCAAAACTGAGCGTGTATTCATTTTGCGGTGCTATATAGTGCGGAAGAAGGTACATTTCAAAGTGGCTGCCAGGTTTTCGTGCCTGCGAAAAGGTGTTGGCAACATTTTATATTTGTGTTTGGCTTTTGTTGATTTTTTCTCGTTGCTAAAAGGAACGATTAAAATTTATAAATTATATTAAAATTAATAAAAAAAAAATGTTTAAAAAAGTCAAAATTTTGATTTTGAGAAACTGTTACTTACGGTTTATACACATTTGTTGCACTTTCTTTTTAATTGTTGAACTATTTTTACATATGATTTCAGCCTTTTAAATTCACCATACACTAAATTTCTTTATAATAATCTACCCAAGAATTACAAATTTTTAAGTGTTTAATTTTTTTAAAATAATTTTGATTTGATACAATGGTACATATCATTAATGTATCTAAATATTTTATTTTCAAGAAGTAAATTTTTTCATTATGAAAGTAACTATCAACAAATTGTGATTAGACAAACGCATTATGTTGCAGCCTCAACGTAACCAACCAGCAGCAACAGCAACAACAATAAACCAACCGTTGTCGTGTCATCGTCATCATGATCAAGGTCAATGTCTCAACTGAATGCAAAAGCCGACCGCAAAAATGAATGGATGAAAACTCGGAAAATTAGTCGATGAAAATTGAAGACAATCAGCAAAGAGAAATAAACTTGTGGATGGCAACAAATGTTGCACTGGAGCGGCCACAGCATTTCCTGTAGCAACAGAGAGGAGAGCAAGTAACTGCAAATATTGAGTGAGAGCACAAATTAAATTTCATATCTCAACAAATGAAAATGTCGCTGCAACATTGAAGAGGAGTTAACAAACAATGTTGCACTGAAAATGCTGTAGAAAATCACGAAAATCATTGAAAAAGGCTTTTCAACTCTCTCCTCATTCAGTTTTTATTTTAAAATATTTAGATGGATAAGTTCATTTAATTATTTCATTATATTAAAATTATTTTTATTTTTTATATGAAATTTTTTTTTTTAAATTCGAGTGCCTGTAAAATTCGTTCACACCTCAGGCGCTTGATATATATAAAAAATTCCTTATTTTACCTTTTCTTGTTTGTAATTAGAAGGAAAAAAGAAAACAATTTGGAATCGTCTTAACACACAAACAAACATTAAAAATTGTGTTGAACATTTAACAGATTCCGAATTTCGATTCTCCGATTCCAATGCAAGTCAAAAACAACAACTTTTGTTTATTTACGAAACCATCGACGACGACGGCGGCAGGCAAGTGTAAAATGTTCACTTGCTGAAAAGTTGGAATTGAAAGTGTCTGGCGAGCCGCAGAAAACTCATTAGGCAGAGCTGTGAACTGAAATTTTCAATTGGAGAAATTTTCGAAGTTGGATGCCGAGCATGGCAAACGGCGCGTTGAGCCAAAAGCAGACCACATTGCTGCGGCAGGCTGGCAGCCGTATTACAAGCCTCATCTTCAAACATGTCAACACCAGCCGCGAACGTTGGAACACACATTTAGGCCATCATTAATTAAATATTTCGAATTTCGAATGTTTCGAGTGTAAGAAATTTTAATTGTTTGCTAATGAAGGAACCATTTAAAAATCGTATTTTACAATTAAAAGTTCTACGATCTTAGACGAGATTTGATATGTACGAAACTAATGACAGAATTGGTTATTAGGAGGGAAATAAACATTCCATGTTTATCTCAAAAACGTTGTTTGATTTTTTAAATGTTTTGCTTTAAAATAATAAGAAACATTTTACCAAAATAAAACAACTAAACATTTTTTTTATTTTTCCAATTGTTGTTGAAATTTCCCAAAACCTTTTGTACTCACACTTTCACCTTTGATGCCATCATAATTGCAATTACTTTTGCTCAAGTATCCTTGTAAAAATTAAATTAACCCTCCTACAAAGAACTGCACAAAAACAGACACAAACACAAAGAAAGAATACCTTTTGGCTTACACGTGTCGGTGTATGCATATCCTGCTTAAAGGAAATGTAATCCCGCAACCAAATTGTCACTCAAAAAATTAACATACCTTTATTTAGCCTAGAAATGCCTGCTGTAGTTACTTGGCATTATTCGTAATTGGGTGTGTGTATGTGTGTGTTGTGTATGTGTTTTCGATTTGCTTTCGTTTTTTGGCAACTACTACTTTTTCTACTGTTCCTGCTGCTGCTTTTGTTGAAATTTGTATACAAGGATAATAATTAATAATTCCAAGGATAATCCACATGTTTGTCAAATGTGATTCTGCGACACACCTCACCACCGCACCACAGATAAAAGTACGTACACTCGCCCACAAACACACCAAAGGTAGGGCACAGCGATCGAAGTGCATGTGTATGTATAACATACACAAACACATACACATGCATGATGCATGTTTTCTAATTGCGCAGCCAGCGAAAAATAAATGTCAACTTTTAAATTAGAAATAAGTTCTTCTTTTGTTTCAGAACTTTTATTTAAATAATTTTCTTAATATTAAGATTTTTAATTTCACAATATTAGGTATCGTTTTACAAATATGCGAAGTTGAGTTCTAGATTCTCAAAAATTTGTTTGATTTCATCGATCTTATTAAATGAAAGAAATATTTGAATAAAAATCCTTTGTGTAAATTTTATACAGATTAAAGAAGTTATAAACAATGATATCTGAAAATTATAAATTTTTTTCCGGTTGCCCTTTTTGTGGGCGTGCACTGCTGAAGTGAAATTATTGAAATTAAAGTTTGATACAATTTAAAACAATTTTTCACATGTTGTTTTTGCAATGTTTCTGTCACTTTACTTTTAAGCCCATTTTTCTCACACATTCACAAATTCAAGTGAGTTTTTGTGTGTGTGTGTGTGTGTGCGATGTTTTTTTTGTTGTTGCTATATCTGGGTCAGTGCAAGTGCAGGACGGACAATTTGCATATGCATGAGCGATGCTTGCAACCTTTTCTAATAAATTTCATTTTGCCCTGAACGCCTACAAATGCCGCAACTATCTTATACGCACACAAACACACATGCATAAATTAGACTGGCTGAAAATTCAAACATAAAATTTATTGTTAGTCTATTTTTATAATTGTCTACCATGGTTTTCAAGTGGTAGCCTTCAGATTGACTCCGTTGATTCTCTTAACATTTGATATTTCAATACTTGAAATTATTCCAATTATCAAATGTTTAGATTTTTATATACTTTAACCGTTGATCTAAATCTTGAAATTTCTTTTAAAAATATCAATAATTTTATATTTTAAGAATTATGACTGAAAAAATATATTTACATATACCATATAAATGAGTTTATTGTGTATAGAAATTCGAAGCCAGTCTAACATTGGGACATTTTTTTTACACACAAACACGCACATACACACACACACATATGCACGAGTGCATGAATATGCAAAGCACCCATAAATCTCGCCTGCCATTGTCCTGCATTTGTGCGATATTTGCTTTTGTTCTGTTTTTACTTTTTCCTCCGGTGTTTGATTGTTTTGTATTATTCTTTTTGTTGCTGTTTCTGTTGCTGTGAGTTTTGTTTTTATATTTTACCATGATGCACACTAATATTATTTTTGTTATCCTTTTTATTGTTATCCTTGTGAAACAAATATTTGCATATTATAGTATGGCACAAGCACACTTACAGCCATAGATAAGTACTTGCACTAGTATCTGTGTGTGAAATGTAAAAATGTTGCCAAGCATCAGGAGCAGCAATGGTTTTTGTTTTTCGTTTTAATTGCTGAGCAGGTAAATCTGTGAGGTTCACCCTAAAAGGAGCACCACAAAATGACTCGTCCACAAAAGATTATAACCAGCAATTTAAGGTGTTAATATTGTGATAATTATTGCGGTGGGCCGTTTTCGTTTTATTGCCGCTTCGAAATGTTGCCGACATTTGAATTTACAGTCATTTCTTATCGTATGAATGACCAAATTATTTTTTTGTTTCATTACAACAAACACAATAGTTATTTATACAACCATTGAAAAAGAGCTTAAATACAGTAATAGTTTATTTTTGTCCTAAGCCTTTTGAAAATATTTTGCAAAATTTTTATTAAATTTACCAAGTTTACATGCAGCAAAGTGGAAAATGCTGGCAGCACACCAATTTGGCAGAACCAATAAATTTCGGTTTATGCGTTATTCCCAAACAAAAAAAACGAAAACGGAATGAAACAGTCGCAAAAAGTATTATCAAATTTTAAAACATCAACAACAAGAACAACAATGACGATGACGACGATAGAAATAAAATTAACAACAAAACTGCATTTACCACTTGAGAAATTTCCGTAAAAGCGGCAAACAAACGACAAAAGCAGTTCCAGCAACAGCAAAAGCAGCAGCAGCAGCAGCAGAAGAAGCACTCAGCAGTAGCAATAGCAACAGCAGCAACACTCCACGACACTGTCTGCTATGGTGCGAATATTTCCATTTCCATTTCCGCTTCCGCAAATGCAGTTATGCCAAAAAAATATGTCTGCGAAACTTTTGCATTTGCCATTTTGCCCAAAGAAGGGCAAAAATGCAAAAAAAAAAATTTAACAGCAAAAGAAAAGATTTGGAATTGTATTCACACACATACACAGACACAAATCAATTTTTAAGTGCGCAGGGGGTCGGGGTGAGTATTGAATTGTGGGTGCACAAAGTAAGCCCAAGTAATAAACAAATGCAGACATACGCTCTGGCAAACAAAAACAAATATTTAGCAACCATGTCGAAAAAAGAAATGTTTGCTTATATATATTTTTTGTAGTTAATTTAATTTTTTTTACATGATATGAAATAAAAAAAGGAGTTATTTCATCGCACACTTTGTTGTGTGAATGTTGTGTATAAGAAATGTGCACAAATACAAAAGACGCATAAGTTTATTTGATAAAGTATCGCAAAGGCAGAAGAGAACTGCCACCAGTGGGTACTTTGGCCAATGATGCTCTATTAACGTTGTTGCCAAATTGCAATTATTAAATTAGAAAAGTAGCAGCGACTGAGTGCGGCGACGGACGCATGCAAAGTGGCATGCGGCGTCTGCTGCCGGAAAAGTGGCAGCTGCCACTTCAGCTGTCAGAGATGATGCTGCTACTGCTGCTGTCGAGCAACAGACTACAGCAACAGACAACAACAACAACAGAAAACAAGGCAGTCCTGCTGTCACAACAAAACAAACATTTTTTCGGGGGCTTTTTAATTAAATTTTTGCAATTCTTCAGCAGTGTCAGCAGCGGAGTAGCTCATATTTTCTCTGGTCAAAAAATCGTCAGAGATATCATCATGTTTCGAATATGTCAAAAGTGTACAGTTTGACAGTGTTGCTGCCGTTAAAGCGGTTTCTTGTTTCAACTCACTGAAAACATTCACTTTGTTTAAATAGGCACTTCAAATTTGTTTGTGGTTAAACATTTTATATTACTATTTAAACTATGCCGGATTTTGAGAACATAGCCTGAGAAGATGATGTCATGATTTTAAATATCGATTAAATACAATTTTTTCTACGACAAAACTGTAACTAATTTTAGTTAGAGTCTCGGTAATCAGTTGGCCGGTTACATATAAATGAAATAATTACAATGGAACAATTCTTTTCTCGACTTTTTATTTTCTGGACAAGATTTATGCACCAATCAGCAGTAAAAAAGTTTTCTCATACAAATTTGCACTTTATGGCCTCAAATTACATATTCCGGGTTAAAAGTAACCCCATTAAAAATACACCCAGAAACCCATTACTCGCACCCATGTAAACTGTTTACAGAAATAACAACCCCCCTCTCGACTAAGAGCCGAACTACGATTTAGTCTTCTCAAACCACCCACAAAATCACACAAAAAAGAGGAAGAAATTAAGTAGCAAAGAAAACAGCTGTCATCTGCGTGTGCTGTTGCTGATGCTTTTGCGACGCAACGCCAACACGAGAATAAATGGCCAAACTACAAAATTCAATCACCCCCACCACTGCCACCACTGCCACCACTGCCACCACTGCGATACCCTGCTAGCCTGCCCAGGCGTCAGACGTTAATGCACATTTGTCAGTTTTGTTGCATAGCGCAAGAACTTCCAAGAACAAGAAGAAACTCTCATTGAAAAATCAATCGAAAGCATGAAAAAGAAAATTGTTGGCTGATGATGTTTGCAAGTGGAACACCCTAGCTGAACTTTGGCCTATGCTGTGTCCAAAGAAACGAACACTTTGCTTTGTTTTTTTGGTAATATATAGTCTTGTATATGGGATGCATGTTGAAGTTGGGGTTAAAATATGCAGCCCTTCTTTGGCCAGTGATGTTGCTTTGGACACCTTTTAAATTACGCAATATCCCCCTTTTTTATTTCGAAACACTTAATCATGTTGCTCTATTTTAAAAGGGGAAGCTGGAATATTGCTTGTCTAGATTTTAAATTAACCTTCAATTAAAACGGCTTTGAACATTAATTCATTTAAAAACGTTTTTGGAGGCAGTGAGATTGTATTTACAAGAGAGATATCCTGGGCGAACTTGGTTAAAGAAATACCAAATTAAAAAGTCTCCAGATTTAACTAGAATTTTTTATATATTTCTATACAAAGTCATTCTGAATTTTGTATGCAGCTGTTATTTTAACCAAACTGAAAATCTTAACAATCTCTTTGAGTTATTTTAAAATAACGCGATCTTTTTATTTCTATCAAATATTCTGAACCCACCAAGCCATGTGCTTCCCCAGTAATTTTTTACCAACAAATTTAACATTTACAAGGTGTTATATTTCTTCATTTATTCCTTGGCACCAATCTCGCACTATTGACAACCATCGTTTCCACCAATTAAGCCGCCATTATTGCTGACAACTCAATTCGAATAAATTTTTCGATTGTGTCACTCAGCATGACAAAACAATAATCGAAATTATTTCACTTAATTAGGATGACAAATGGTGCCGTAATGGCCACGGTTAGTCGAGCCAATAATCCTTTAACCTGCTTTTGCTTTCGATTACAGCAGATCGCGGCACTAATCAAAGGAATCACTTTTCAGCTAAAAGAAAAGTGGAGACATTTTTATCGAGGCGAAAAAACAACGCAACAAAGTGTTAAAATTGTGGTGCGCCGACGAATTCATCTACGAAAACCAAACAGAATGAATCTACAAAACAATAGAAGAAGCCGAGAAGTCGCTGCTCCTAGAACGAAAACGTTTTATAGATTAACAAAAAACGCCGCACATAATGGGCGAAGAAGGTGACAATGAAAATGACAAGACAAGAAAATCAAGTCGACAACAATGGCTGCTGGTGGTTCATGTCTGTGCGCGCCCGGGAACAAAGCCAGTCTAATGGCAACCGAAACTATACAATAATATAATTACAACATTTTAGGTGATTTGGGAACACTAAAACAGGTACTGCCCCTAATCTCCGAAATAACGAAAGAAGGTATTTGTATTTATTTGAAGTCGAATGGACGGCGGCCAGACATTGAAGAAGAAAAATCAAAAAAGGCGGCTAATGCTCAGTGTAAACCATTGAAAGCGGCTTCAAACCAAAGGACACTTTTTTTTTATGCAGGGTTTTCGGTGAGCGTTTGACAATTGCCCAAAATAATTCAAACAATTACAATGACACAAAGATGCAACATTGTCGATATTGCGAATTGTTGCGGGGAAGTTATCTCTCAGCTAAATCGAAACTTTTTTATTTCTCATGCGGAAGATATCAATTGAAAATCTTTGATGCTGATTTTTGTGTTTTTTTTTTGTTGTTGTTGTTGTTTTATTTTTGATGACTGCGGTAACTTCAAGACTAAATGACAGGCGATTGTTTTCGTTTAGAGCTGTTTTTTTTTGTTTGGTTCTGTTTGGCCAATGTTGCTGCTTTGTTTTTCAAATATTTTCGATTTGTTTGTTTGTTGTATTTGTATTGCAAACAACTTGCGGTGTCTTTAGGCCGTGTTTTCGAAGCTAACCATTCACAAGGCTTACGCTTCGTTCGATCAAGTTTCCCATTTCGAAAAGTAAACAAATTAAATTTTAACCTTAATGAAATTCGGCACGTTGAAGTTTCACTCACTTTTGGGAATAACCACGCGTAAAGGACTCCCTTTGCTATTTGCACTAACAAGGGCCAACCAGAAAGGAAAACAAAAATTGGTAAAACCACCATTAGCAGCAAAATCGCGCTTTGCGGTTTTAATCGTGCGGTTTTCTAATTCCCTTATGTGTTTCGCGGAGCACACAAGTTATGCGAAAAAATTACAAGGAACATTTTTCAAATAACATTGGACAGTACTTCTGACGTGGTACAAAAATCGATGAAAGTGCAAGAGCTTCAGAAGATAACTTGGGTACGGTTACGTAAATAATTGGTACCTGAAATTCCTTTAAATGGCAACATCGAAAACTATGTTTGAAGAATGATACCAAATTCACTTGTTTTTCTTATGTAAACGTCATGCATCAAAGTACTGTTCTCCACTTCTGCTCCTAGAATTTCGTGCTAGAATTTGATTAAACGGTGTTATGCAAACTCGCTCGAGCGCAAGCTTAAATGCAAACTTCATGTCGGGCACATAGCGGCGGCGCACATCCTTTCAACATACATATTCGTATGTATGTATGTATGTATGTATGTATGTATGTATGTATGTATGTACACATTAGATTATATGAATGTGCCGACGAGACGCTGCCTCTTGATGCTTAACATGCCTTCATGTTGGGATGGAAAATTTGCTGCTAATCTGTTTCGTGGTTTCTTTGGCTGAAGGCTTAAAAATTCCTTCCATTCCGACAAAAGACTGCCAGATGAGAAAGGATGCTGCGCACATGTGCGCCAGTGTTGCCACATAAAATGATCAACACGATAAAGATAGAGGTTAACGTGCATGGCAGCAGCAGCAGCCGCACACTTCCAATAGTTGGATACTAGCGAACATGTTCGACAAAATAATTGAAATTAATGTACACGCAGCAACTGATGGAAGAAATACTTAAGCAAATTCATTAACGCAAAGTTTGTGTGCGTGACAGTTGCGTTCGCTATTAGAGCAACACTTACACAAATATTTTGACAACTTTCGATGATGGATTAGAATCGCTCAAATATGCTGTAAACCACAATAGAAAGTCGAACATGCAAAGTTTCTCATTAAACCACTTTAATGACCTTCCAAAGTATTGCAGCTTAAATATTTTAATAAAGATTAGCACACTCGCGGGATTTTCGAAAAGTCCCTGTCGACGAGAGACAAGAGAAAAACAACATTGTTGCATTCCCAATTTAATATTCCAAAAATTCAACTCTTGTAGTTCAAGTCATTTGTTGCGCGCCCCTTCATGGTGTCGCGAGTAACCATGCGCAGTGTGGCGCCTTCTGGTTATCTCTCGTTGCCGCGCATTCAGTCTAATTTTATTAGTAATAATAATTACCCCCATCAATGGCGAGCTGACAGGCCATAAAGTATGAATAAATAGGAGACGACAACAATGCATTTCACTTCCATATACAAGGAAACTTTTAAAACTCATAAACAGTTATTTACAACACGGCAATAAAGATAAACAGCTCGTTTTAATTAGGGAAATTTCATGTTTCAAAGAAAATAAAAATCTTCATAATTAAATTGTCTGTAGGGATATGTTCTAAACCTTATTTTGAATAAAACGGACGAAATATAAATGAAATAATATTTTCTTTACAGAAGAATCACATTTTTTTGCTTCCATGCAGCCCAACTGCTAAGATCATTCAGTGTCCTATATGCATTCTATACAAAAACGACTCCTTCGTGCAACCGGTGATAATGAATTTATGTTCGGTCAATCCATGGAATTGTCCAGAAAGACTTTCAATAACGAATTTGAGCACAGCTAGCAAATCCAAGGTTCTTCACAACCCATAAAAAATGGAATGGGAATTTACCCTTTGACACATGATAGTGATGATTTTATTATCAAGGACAATCTAGTTCTAAGGTCTGTGCTCATTGCCAAATACTTGAAATTTACGATCTTGTTAGAACACGGTTGTATACCTACTATGGCAACGGGCTGATAGCATTTAGTCGACAACAAATGACATTAAAATCAATTACGATGCATTCATGGGGCGCTGGATTTTATGACGGTGTATCTTCTTCACATTTTCGTGCGTTTTGTTTTGTTTTGTTGCGTTATCGGGGAATTTTCATTCCTCTTTTTGTTTGACATTTTGACAATTTTATGACAGCTCATCATGGCATGACATTCACTTTGGCATGCATTGCTTAGGCGTACATAATTAGTCATTAAAGCGTAAATTCGAATTGTCTAAAAGCGAATGGCAGAACTGTAGCAGAGTCACTTTGAAATTCTACGAAATAATTGTAAAGTTTATTGGAATTCAACGCACACACATTTGTGTAGAAGATGACATTTCAATGACGTTTGTAGTAGACACCTTTTTTTGGAACATTTTGTATATCATGATTGTCAGCACTTTAGAACCGCAACGTAAAGTTACAGTGAATCTTGGCTTGAGGTCAGTTCACTCCGTAGGAGTAGCCTCTGCATTTTGGTGTGATTAAGAAATTTAATCGCAAATTAGTTCCAATACCACTACGCGAGTTGATATGAGGGTAGAACTATTATTTCAAAAATATATCTTAATTTAATTATTTTTAGTTATAGGACACTCAACTTTTATTTAGCTAAATGAGACGATTTGTGTTTAAACGCAAGTACTTATAGTGGAAATTTAAAAAAGTATTCAATGTAAAAAACCTTTGGTCGGATGTTTTAAATAATTCCATGTGACCCTGAGCACATTTCGCCTAATTTGCGTTTTTCGTCCTCATGCTCAAAATAAACACAATAAAAATCCTTCCAGCGCATTAGTGCCCCCTTGTGGTACGCTGAAGTTTGCAGGGCACTTTTTTCTCCGAGCTGCGGTGAGTTCCTCTTCTAGTATTATTATTTATGGACATCCGCATTGGTCGCTTTTGAGTGCGTCCAGTTTTTCAGCAAAACATTTTCAGTAAACTTTTTTTTTTGTCGCGTTGGCAGTCCTGCGGAGTTTTGGTGCACCATACTAAATGCGATTTTTTTTTAGTTTTTGCACGCTCTCAGCACGGTTGTTGCACTTTAATGCGCTGCTAATGGTGTTTGCTGCACAGCGGCGAATTCACCAACGCGATAATGAAGTGTGAATTCGAATATTTGGGTATTTCGGTTTAGTTTGCGGCAAGGATGACATTTGGGAATAATTAAGCAAATTTAAAAAACAACAAAAGTCGGACAAGCTGTGCAGTATGCTGAAAGCCACAAGGTCAAAAGCTACAGAGAGGCAAGAATGAATTTGTTTCAGTTAAAAATTAACAGTGTTCAAGGTTTCAGTTAGGATGTCATGGAGAGAACATTTTAATTTGAATAACTTTAAAAATTCTCAAGGATCTTTTCAAGCTGAAATATTAGTAACAAATATATATCAACTGGTTTTTAGGTAACATTATTCTCTACTGCACACAAATTTCGTTCTAAACTTCATCATATTAATAACCTTAATTGCAACCCAAACAACATTTTAACTGTTTGTCAAACAATAAAAAAAACTGTACGAATTAATTAAATATAAATTATTTCCCATAAATTCTAGTTACCAGACCATCAGTCCAATATATCGGCGAGTGTTCTTCTCTTAATTAAAAGTAAACAGCGTGCTATCTTTATATTGAAAACGCCTTCTTCTGCAGCAGAATTCTCATATTTAATGCTGTGCCATGCCGTGCTGTGCCGTGCTGGCGAGATCCATGCTGACGTTTAAGCGTTGTGCTACACCCTAACAATTTGTCTCATAATCAAATGTCATTTGTTAATGTCAGACAGTCAGCGCGGACGCATGCGCAGCATTTAACCAGAGTGTGAATATGCAACACGCAGCATTCGATGATCGAGTGTTGGGAATCTTTCATAGGATTTCACTCTCGTTTTCATGCGTCTGCAATATTTATCAAATAACCTCGCAAACAAAAGGAAACCTGCCCCTATCTGCATATCAAAATAGATTTTGTATCTATTGTGTTCGTTGAGTGATCGAAATTTGATACAACCGTGCAAGAAGCGGACGATGAAGAAGACGACGATGCTGACGATATTGCTAATGAAAGCGAGGCAATTGATGGATTTCAATAAGGCACGCATATCTCGTTGTACAAATGCAGATTTAATGCCGACAAAGTAAAAATAAAATTCAAAATGAAAAGGTGAATTTAACTTCAAATAAGAGAAAATTTTTCAACTGACGTTGATAATTAATTGAAGTTGTGACCTTTAAAAGCTGTGTGTGAATCTGTTCAATAATTTTTAATTGAAAAATTAAATATTTTCGAAGATAAGTAAAATATTTTATAGATGGCATAATTTTAAAAATGAAAATGGTTATCTTACGTTTTCAAATCAGATACCAAACAGCCGAGAAATATTCCATAATCACTAAAAAAATTTATACTATAATATGATTGCATTCCATGCCACAGTAACAACAACATTCTGCCTTCAACATGATTAGATCCATACAACGCAGATCGCAGCACAGAAATTTCGCATTTAATGTCTCAATTTGACACTCACAATAAACATTCATCAACGCGTTAAATGATCGCAACGAAATGAGACGAAAAGATCAAGCGATCAGAAAACCAAAAACAAAAACAAAATATATACGGGTACACCCCGTTGAATAGCAGCGCTCATAAAACTGCGGCGAAATTCTTACATGTCGCACAATAAACCAGAAAAAAAAAATTTTAACTGAAAAAAAAACGCCCTCCTCGAGGTGGTTGCGGTCGGCATACACATGTGTTGTTGTGGTGGGTTGGCTGCACATTCAACGCGACGACGACGTCAAAAGTGCGATCGCGCGTTGCAATCTTTCTGCGTTGCTGCATATTTCCCTTGCAGCATTTGTGCGCGTGTGATCTTATCGATGAATTTGTCATGCAGCAAACTTTTGCAAATGGTTGCAAATTGAGGCATTTTGCTGTAGATTAACAATCTGCGTGGTGCATCAAATCAGTCCGATCGTTCACTGGCTGTGTTCGCAACAAACTGAATAGCAAAGGAAACAACTCCAGATGATAGTGGCATGCAAGAAAAGCATGAAGCAACCACACGGAATACTCAAAATCCAACGTTTATCCAACCACAATCCACAGAAAAAACTTAAGCCAATTCCCAGAGCATGCTGAAAGCATCCCCCGAAAAATCTAACCTCAATCACATCTGGAAAGCATTAATCGCCGTGCTCCTTCGCGCGTACTCTGAATGTGATTCCGCACGTTCGTTTTGCGGCGGCGACTTGGCGCAACAGCGTATGGTTAAGTGCGGTGCTCCAAACGCATCTCGTTCGAGGGTATTCCCTTTTGTCCTGTTGCTAATACGCTTTCATTGTCAGAGAACTCCCCCGCGCCGGCCGTACAATGTTTTGCGTGATATTTCTCTGACTGCAGTAGATACTCATTCGTTCGTTCGTACGTACGTACGTCTCTGTGAAGTTTGGGTAGATGGATTCGGTCTGATATTTGATTGTGTTCCTCAGCCAGCCGTTGACACTGATGGATGTCAGTCGTTTGTCAAAAATGAAACAGAAACAGAAACGAGTACAGAGCGCGCGCATCGCCGCCGCAAATGAAAGAACTCCAACTTTGGACTTCAAATTGGATGATGTGCGTGCAAGTTGGGGGCGCGCATCATCTCGTCATTTGGGAATGTGTGGATAGATGTGTAGAGAAATTGCTCGCGCGTCTCGACGCCGGGTGTGAAAACGAAGGTTGGAGTAGATTTACGCACTGACATTTAACTTGCATTTATATGTCGTTAGGACTTAGGAGGCATTTTAATTGGATTTAGATGTTGTTGTGATAGCGAAAAATGAGGATGGATGTGTTTTTTCGACTGCTTATGTGGGTGGATAGATGGATGAATGTAAAAATTAAGAACGTTTAAAAAAGATATTTTGTATGTGTTCAAAATCGAATGAAACATACATACATATTTTTGTAAATTCTATTTGTCTCAACATCTGTTACTAGTTCTTGCGTTAAATGAAGCACTAATCATCAAGAAAACAGTATCCCTGCGAAATCAATAAACTACTTAAGAAAGGTTGTTTTCTATTTATTCCCTAGCAAAGTATCGGATTTTTCACAAATTTAAAACAAATTTCTGGATTGTAAACAAAAACAAAATGAAGCGAACCAGAACAAAACTATAAACGCAATACGCACTTGAAATACAAACTCAAGGATATCTGTTTTTAAAAGGATACAAATCATATCAAATGCACACAAAATCCACAGCGTGGAAAATATGTGAACAATGAGAATTACTGTAGAATAGTTTTTGAAATTGAAATTGAAAAACAAAAAACAACATTTGAACGAAATCCGTAATGACTTCTGATAGTAGCTGAGCATGCGCATACCCTCCGCTAACAGATAGAGTCATAAAGATAATAATCTGTTAAATATTTTCGAGCGAACTGGAACAAATGTAATTGTGCTAAGGCAACATATGTTGTGATTGGGAGTGAAACAACAGGACGACAGTTGTGCTGATGTGTTTATATTTGTTGGAATTTCAAAAAAGAAAAATTCAAGTGTGTAGAATTGTCCAGCCCAAATTTGCAATTGAAGAAATGTTTATATTTGTGCATATGTTTTAATTTCGACAAAAATAAGTCTTTAACAAAATAAAGATGCCACGCATATTACTTGCTGTCACACTGCATCCGTTCTGTCCTCTGCAACTTATTATATTTCTATTTACTTTTTGTGGCATGCTTAGTTGAACTTAGTGTGACAAATACAAACAAAACCTAAGAAATTGTCAATTGTCATGATTTCAGCAAACCGAGTAAAAAATACTCGAGCAAATCTTTAATGAAACGTAAACAAAGTTTTCGTAAATCCTAATTGTTAAGAACAAGTCCCGTACTATTTTTTTTTTCACCGATATTAGTACTGGGCACAAAACATTGGTACCTACTCGAAATGTCAATTGAAATGTTACCTCAGAATAGACAACAAAATTCTGAGCAGGTACCTGTGGTTATTTTCTATTTTTAGGATTCGGTGTTAACAGAGGGAAACTAATATTTCATTGGAACCTTTCAACGAAATTATTGAAGATCGATCGACATCAAAAGCAGCAAAGATATAGCAAAAGGAAATATGTTTTCGAAACAGTGGGTGCCGCTTGGGCTATTTTGTAGCTCAGTTGGAAATTTTGGTTGAGGAACATTATCGACTGCGGGAAAATATTGCAGCGTCAATGCTTGACGGTGATCTCCTATAGAGAGACGGTGAAACTGCGGTCCCAAGAGATTAAGAACGACGAAAACTAAGCATGATACTGTGACTTTGGAAACATGCTTTTGGTAATTGCAGGAAACAGCAGCGCATCCTTTCTGCTTAAGGCATGAAATTAATTAGTTGTGGCTTTGCTAAAATTCGAAATTGGTTGTAATTTGCAGTGGGCGAAATTTTTAAACTGTACTTGTGGAATTATTTCTTCACCATTACAATTGCAATATTCATGCACATTTTGCTGGCAATGTTACTTTAACAGTCAGACTCAACTTGTGGGCTAAGTACAATAATACAACTTAAACCACAAAATCAATTAGAAGCGGTTTAAACTGAAAATCCACTAAAACTAAAAATGTGTGTGTATTCAAAAACTCATGTGGTTCTCCAGTTTGATATGGCAGTGTATGTTCCGCGCAAACGTAAACAATGGGGGGTCTTGACGTTGACAGCTCTCGAGAAATGTCAACCGTTCATCAACATGCGTTCGATTGATAGCTGTCATTTTGACATAACAAATGTCAGCGAGTGTTGGGTATGCCATTGAATTCGAATTCACGGCTGAATACGATTTTTCTCTCGACAACTTCGAGAGATTTCGTCAAAGTTTCTTATTTTCTGTTTTATTTATGTATACGACAAGGAAAAGGGTGCCTCCTGTGACGTTGTTAGTTGTTGTGGAGTTTCTCAATGTTTGTTTGTTTGTTTGTTTGTTTGTTTGTTGGCGTTGATTTTAATATGTGGTAATAATTTGACATATGTTTGTTTTTGTGGAATGTCAACAGTTTCTAAGTAGAAAAGTAGCGTAGTTTCAAGTTTCCATAAAACTTCTTTATGAATTTATAATTATGAAATAATGAAATAAAGAACATGTGTGTGAGTGCCTATCTTTATTGATTTTAAATTTGTTTTAATACATAGCTAAATGGGTTTAAATAGATTTAACATATCTGCTTTTCTCTTAAAACTTAATAATATAATATATCATGCATAAATTTTGAATAATTTATTAAAATAAAAAAAATTCAACCATATAAAATTTTACATTTTGGTTATGTGTGTCAACAGCATTTCTTATTCTTGGAATCAAACCAACATTATTTTAATAAAAAAGATACTGTGGTTTATTGAAAAAAATAAAATAAAAACAGAAAATAATATCCTGCGGCAAGAACGCTTCATATTTAATTCGTAATAATTCTCGTTTTTGTTTTCAAAAGAAGCAGACACCCTGGGGCAGACGCTGACGATCGGAATTAATTTCGAAACACTTCAAACGGACACAGTGGCGTCCCATAAACTAGCTACAAGTAACAAACGATACAGAAAGCCGAAAAAAAGGAAACACAACAACAAAATACAATATAACCAAATAAATTAATTACGAATGCTGTGCGCATGCGCAGAGCTACAACACTCGAAATGCCGAGGCCGGCCATTGTTTGTGTCAATTTTTAAATTTAGATGTTAAACCAAAAATTGGTTTTCAGAGTAAAACGTACACAAAACTTTGTAAAAAAGAAGAAGACGCCTAACCGACAGACAGACGGACAGACGGACAGACGGACGAACGTCTGGCATAATTACAGGGTAGCAATTTCATTTCAAAAGCAGCACAAAGAAAAACCAACTTAGACGTTAGATGAATTTTGTAGTGCGCGCTCACAAGGGTTGCACATCGCACGAATGCAGGTAGACGCTACAGCAACCCAATTTTAATTCAACTGATAAACCTGTTATTATCAAAACGAAAACGAGTCGAAAATAAAAACGAGTCGCTTTGCTGACATGAAATTGAGACATTTAAGACACAACCTGAGGTTTGCATTTCGGTTATTGGCTTGTTTCTTTCTACTTGTTTTTTTTTGCCGTTTTGCTTTTTGCAACAAGAATAAAGTGATGATCAGCTGCCTGACGCGCGGAGCCCGTGCACGGCATGATGTCCAAAAAGGCAGCCACAGAAGTGCCGAAAAAATTCAACGGAATTCATCATCAGGTGTTATCAAGATTTGTTGCCGTCAGTCGTTGATTTTTGATGTTGATGTGATGATGAAGCTGATCAGGACAGGACAGGACAGAACAGGACAGGACAGGACAACACAGGCCTGGGCATGGGCCGTTTCGCCAGTTGCCCTTGTGATATGTGATCTTGTTCAATTTGTTGTGATCATGTTTTGCGAAATCAAGAGCACACCATAAACTGAAGTAACTCTAGTTCGCCAACGAAAGTGAAGTTAATTTATGTGGCAGCGTTTTGGGGTGTTGCCACAGCCGCAGTATTAATGACTTATTTTCGTAAAGATGTTTAAAACAAAACAAAAGGGAACAAGTTTTTTTTTGTTTTTTGATGTGTGCTCTAAAACATCTGCTGCCGATAAAGAAGAATTCTCCAATATTTACTAAATCCAAATTTAACGAAATTCAAATATAAATTTTAAATGTTAAAAAAAAATTCCTGATTTTGATCTAATTTTGTAGCAGAATTGGTAGAAAATTGCCGAATCCCTTTTTGTATTGATCGGCATACTCCACTATCGGAAATACTAAATTAGAGTCGAAAAGAACAGACCTTCGCTGGCAGGATCCAAGCCTCTTAAAAGCATTCAAATTTGTTTGTCAGCAGGGGCTGCTCTACTCAGCTTATCTGATTTTGCTAAAGAACGCCTAATGAAGTCATTATCGATTTCTGTTTCTGGTTTTCTGTTTTGGCCTGAAGCTGTTAAATTCAGCATAGAATTGTGCATTTCAAACATATGCTTCTCTTTTTTTTTGTTCTCTAAAGGAATCCTCTATCTGTTTACCAGAAGGGCGTTGAAATTTGTTTTAAGTGTTGGCGGCATTTGAAAGGATCTTCTACAGATACTCTGAATTTTGTTAAGTACCTTTTTTAAATTTTATTTTCAGTTCGTTTTAAATAATTGCAACAGTTACACAAATCATACAAATTCTCAAGTGCTGGATTTTGGGAAAGCATTAAAAAACTATTACGACAAATTAGTGAAATATTTTCGAAAGGCATAATAAATGTTTTGTTTTGTCGCTACTTCCAAATATGTGAAAAATCGATTAGAAACGGCAGTTTAAAATTGTTTTAAATAATAATAGATTCATAATCCTAGAATCTGACGATGGTTTATATATTGAAAAAATGAATGCTTTTGATTTCTCAGAAATCTTAAAAACCCGAATAAACTTCGAAATTTTGAAATTTTGCATACGAAATTAAGCACCGGAAATGTACATTTTACAACCCAAAAATATTTTAACAGAACTCTTTGATTAATGTCAAAACCGAAATTTCATAACTGAAAAGTTTTCACATAAAAGGATCAACGGAAGAAGAAACACTCAGAAAAGTATGACATAAAATTTCAAAAGGAAAAAAAACCTCAAAGATATCGTAATAAAAATTCAAGATATAAATGCAATATTTGTTCATGTTGATGGATCTTTTTTGTTTGTTTGGTGTTGTTGTCGAAGCAAAAATTTTAATAACAACAGCAAATTCACACCTACAGCCGCAAACAGAGACGAACACAACAATAAAGAAATGCAGTTTTTATGACATCTGAGCAAGACTTTTTACGATTTTCCCTTTTTCGTCTTTCTTTTTATTAATATAAGAAGAATCAACAGAATTTCGATAATTAAAATTGTTCCTTAGGAGTGCTCTGCGTTATTTTTAAATACAAAAAAAAAAAAGAGAAGGCAACCCTAAAGAAGGCGATACACAGTGCCTTTTATATTTATGGGGAACAAAGATTTGTAAGCGCTTTACAATATTTTTTTATAAAATACCTGTATGGAAAAGAAAAACTTTTTACATGACTAAATAAAAAAAAAATTAATAATATGTGCAGTTACCGGTGTGAAACACACTGTACTATATGTGAATGCCAAGAGCAACATGTGCTCTGTAGAATATTTGAGTTTTCTTTGATTTCCGCAGCATGGTGTTGAAGACATGTGTTTGATGTGTTCTTGATGGGTCGGAATATTGCGTTGAAACATTTCTTTTAAATTTCTCGCATCCGCTGCGCAATGCTGCCGCTCATTGTTGTTTCGTTTTGTTAACAACTGCTGGCGCATAAAACGCTCGAAGGCCGTCGCTTCAAATGAGACTAGGTTAAAGTGTTAAATGGCAAACCTTTGGCGCCACATCAAGTGTGATTTTCACACAATTCTCACACATACGAGTATTCGGCTCTTTTATTAAATCAATGAGAAATTAAAACTGGAAGTGTTAATTTCCCAATTTATGATGAAATGTTCACAAATTGAACCGTTCACACATCGCTCCAGCAAGGCAACATATGGCAGCGTTTTCGAAAAAACACGCCCACTGAAACAAGAAATATATGTATGAGATATAAGCGAACAAAATGCGTCTTTAAGATGCACTTTGCCTGTGTGTTGCGTTGCCGAGCAAAATAAAGACGCCTGTGACAAAAATGAAGAATTGCGCGCCTGTTGCAAATATTTCGCCTCTTTTTTGTTTGTGTTTGTGTTTGTGCGCGTTTGACAGCTTCCTTTAAAATGGCAATTTTTAGTTGTCATTAGCATTATTGTGCGTATTAAAATAATTATTCCTTTTTGCGTTGCGTCGTACTTACTTGCAACAGTTGCCGTTGTGCCTAATTTAGTTTTGCTGCCAAGAAATTTTTGAGCTGCAGTGCCACAAAGTCTGCAGTGCGCTGAATTATAAGTCAGACGGTGTACAAATGAGTATGTGTGTGTGTGTGTTTGTGCATTTAAGTTACGCGCAAAGATGAAGCATATGGCGTGCAAGATTTTAAATTGCTTCAAGGAATCCTGACAATGTGATTTGTGCCAGCAAATTGCTTTATTAGCGTTTGGAGAGCGCTACTCAACATTTACGATAGTGTTTTATTGTTCATAACTTTTTCTTAAAAATGTGCTCTACAAATTATTTTATTTTTGATTTGATTTTTTATACTAATATATTAATAAAGTTCTTAATAATATTCAAGCTTCACAAGTTCTCGTATAAACTTAAACATTATAAAAATTCGAATAGTTGAATTGGTCAAATCAGCCTAACACCCACAGAGCTTTGTATTGAGTAAAAAAAAGTATTAATATTAATGCAAATTATGAGTGGCGGGTATTCGCATTTCTTTTATAATTTATCTAAGCGTTATAGCAATTTTTTGCCTTATTGTTGTGCTGCTTCCTTTTAGCACCGACCATTTATTTCTCGTTCATTAGTTATGCTTGTCATACAGTTTGTCATTTTCATTTTTCACATTTTATGTTTTTGAACTTTTAAATTTTTAGTTCATTTTAACAGTGGCTTCTACTGTCCGACTTTTCCCCGAGTTGAACTTCATAAGTGGGCGTGTGCTTTGCTTAAACTTACCCGCATCTCCTGTTAATTTCGAATTATTCCGTTTTTGGTCTTTGGAGACTTCATGTTCAAATTGGAATATAATATTTATTTGCGATGGAACTTATCATTTTGTAGATGCCATATTTAATATGCATGACAGAATATTGGGAACAAATATTTTGTATTTCGTTTATTTCGTGTGGTTTCTGTTGGAAAATTGTATAATTCCCTTAATCCCAATATTAATACTCGCAAAAAAAAGCCATAAATTGAGTGTGTGTGTTTGTGTTTGTGTGTTCGCTGAATAAGAATCGTTTCGGTTAATTTGATTTTTTGTGAAGGTAACCGTAGGGATTTCAGTGACTTTTGGCAGCATATAAAATGTTTTTTTCACCAATTTTTTTAAGATATTCAAGCAAATAATTTCGACTACTGCATCTAGAGCAGCTGGATTTATTTGATGTATATTATGCTCTAAATCTTTTTATTTATAAAACTTTCAAAAAAGGTATAAAAATAAATTCAAGATATATATCGTGCTGTAACCAGATAAAAGATTGTTATTATAAAAATAAATTTACTCATGGCATGTGTAAACAAACATGTCAACAACCGAAACTGACAGCACAACAAAATATCATTGAAATCTTCTGACCACCTTAAATACCCGAGGCAATTTAGAAAACGATGCAACCGAAGCCAGATCACCTGTTAAACGCCACAAACTTGGACGTCTATAGAAAAATTAAAACATTTTCAATTTCCTTGGAAACAAAAGATACGCTATCGGCCAAAAGCAATCAACAAATTTCAAACAAACTGTCAACGCTGCATTTTTATGCTATTGAGTCAAAAGACGAAAGCAAACGCAAACGAAAGGCAGTCAAAATGTCAAGCTGACTAAACAAAGACATTTATTGATATGCTTCCCCCAGATCGTGGAACAGTTTGCGAGTGATAAAGGTTTCTTGTCGATACGATCGTGTGCAGCGCATCCTCCTCATTTATTACGATCGTTCAAAGGAACGAAAAAAAAAATTATAAACGAAAAAAATGCTGAAGTTACTCGAGGAACACGCGATCTGTTTGTGAACAAAATTTATTTGGAGTAGTCAGAAGTAGTCTTGTCTTGGAAGATGTTTATTAGCAATTACGTAGACCAACAGGGTTGTGCTGACAGTTGTGCAGCCGCGTACGACAAGAGAAGACTTGCTTGGTCGTAAATTTAGTTTGGAATGATTCCACTTGTTCAAAACAAAGACAAGCAAAGACATTTTCTCACTGACGAATTTTGAAGTCCACATCGTAGAATCGTTCAACAAATTTCCATACAATATGTTCAATTTCTTGATATACCAGTTTTCTTTATATACCTATTTGTATACCAAAATCCATATAATCGAGAAATATGTAAATTAATAAATATCTCTTGAAAACTTAAACAATTTAGATGTAGTTTAAAAAATATTGACACTTTTAAGATACCAGATTAGTGATTTTATAATTTAACATACCACGAACAGTTACAAAACTAAACTCACTGCCACATGTTGCTCCACATACATTGTACATACAAACACACAATTTGGGTGGCTAAATGTCAAACGGAAGCTTCCGAAAAAATGTCAGGATTACGCCTGGTTAACGTGACAGTTTGACATGAATTCGATTTTGTGTCTGTGGCATTTTTGTGTAGACTTTGGATTTTTTCGAAAATTTCCGTGTTGCCTTTTCGTGTGCGCGAGGCGGGCATTCGCGTTAATCGGAAGCCGTACTTTGGGAACACTTCGTCGCGCTCGTGTTTATGTGTGCACTACGAAGACGCGTAACAAATGGGATCCGCAGCACAAATGCGCGATGGCATTTGTTGTGCCTCAAACAGTGCTGTTCCTGCTCTAAGCAGGATTAAAGTCTCGAAAAACAAAATCTTTGTTTTATTTCTTCCACCAAGAGAAAGTAAACGAAAAATGTTCACATGCGCTGCGTAAGACAGACAAAATCCCCACAAAATCAAATTCAAAATGGCATTTTAATAATATTATTAAGCGTTAAGCGTCTGTGAGGGCGCGTTGCCGCTCATGGGTCTCTTGTAAGTACGAGTGTACTTTTCTAAGGTTCAAAGCTCCCCGGCGATGCAACAGTTTTCCACGACACTTTAAGGCCGCTTTGAGAGCCAGCCAGCTCGGTTGTTTCGTTTCGTTTCGTTTTATTTTATTCTTTTCGGGATAAGTGTCAATTTTGTCAATTTGATTTTGATGTTGGCGGCGATGCGATGGCGATGTCGATGGCGGTCCTCGTTGGAGTCGATGGCGTTGCCGACACATGCGGGTGGGAATAATAAAATAACATTTCTTGCTGCGTCTTCGTTGTCGTTTTTGACGCAATGTGACATGCTCGCTTAACGTCAATTTATGATTATGTCAATAATATTACGAGCGTAACGATTTGCTGTTTAGATTTCTTGTGGCTGTTGCTATTGTTGTTGTAGTAATTCTATAAGCGCATAAATGTCTTGACACAGTGTACATACAATATTTGCTGTCAGTTTGTCAATATTGGAAATTAACTACAAGCGGTGCCCACTTAAATGTCATTCGAGCTACTTAGGGCAGTCGTTTGTAATAAAATCCGCTTTGTTTTGTTGCATGCACCAAATGTATTGAAATTTACTTATTAATGCGATTAAGTACATTTCTAATCCAATTAAATTTCATTCTCCTAATATATGTATGTATGTACATTCTTTGTGGACTTAACAATAAAAAAAACCATCAAGAATTAAATAATTTAATTTTTGTCAATACATACATAAGTTAATACTTATAGACTGGCTTTTATACAATTAAAGTCGAAAAACTTTTGGGCGGTGGAAGTTGAACCACTTCTGTGATAAGAATCCTTATCCCAACTGAAAAATATAAAATAAAATTTTTAACATATTTTCTAAATACGAAAGCAATAAAGACCGATCGCACAATCTCTTCCCACATTCAAAAGCACTTGGACAAACACATTAACACAGGCGATTAAAAAATCCTAAAAAAAATCCTTTTTAGAACAACGGACGCCAGCCAGCGAAATCAAGGGCCATGTTGGCGCTCCACTCGAAACTAATTAAAATCCTTTACAATTTTATTGCTCCTGCGCTATCAGCGATTTGCAGATAATCAAAAATTGCTCCTCAAGAAGTGCCGACGAGAAGCGACGCGCGCGCCCGCTGCCTTTGTGTTCCAACGAATGAACGTTCCGACGACAATTTCGATGCGATACTGTTCGTTCGAAAACGAACCAAGAAAGGGAACGTATTTAAAGAGGCAATTGTTGTAATTTAAAGCGAAGTGCAGAGTACACGCAAGCTCAACAAGCAGCCAAGCAGTGGCTAAGCGCATGCGCAGACAGCACTCGAGCGTACGCGCAGGGACAATGCGCATGCGTGCTTATCGCGACGCACTTATCTTAATTCAACAACGAGCAAATGAAGGAACCAACGATTGAGCCTGCTCGCCTTAGTTATGTGTGTGTGTTGTATCTTAATCTTTGCTGCGGAATTCAAAGGAAGTTTCTTAATGTTTTTTTTAAACACTTTGGAAGCATACAAAGTGAGATACGCTTGTGCAGACTGGGATACAAACGGACGCCTGAGTTACGAGTTGATGGCGCTGAAAGTGACACAAGTCATAAATTCCTTTTGGTTCGTTCTGTCTCTCAGTTAACGCCGCAGAGTACTTCTTGTCGTGGTTTAGACAAAACAAAAAAGAAGAGAGTTGTGCATTAATTTTTCGGCTGATAAAATATTTAAAAAATTTTAAAATTTTTTTTGATTTTTCACAAATTGCATCGTTCTTTAAATTTCAAAAAATTGTATAAATATTTTTTTTAATTGTACATAAAACATTTTGAATTTTGTTTATTTTAAAGTACTGTGCGCTGATCTGCCATTTGTGTAATGATCTTCATGTGTTGTCCCGCTTTATTCAATGTCCTAAATATCGTTGCTTAAATATTTCGTGAATGAAGTTGTTGCTTATCGCTTGGTACCGATCGCATTGTTGTATTTATTTGAAGGAATATTCATTCTGAAGGGTAATTTCTAATTTCAATTCGGTTTTGTTAATCTCACATATAACATGGATACAGCAAGTTCAAAGAGAGAATTGAGTATGAGACATTTTGATATCTGTGGCGCCTGTGTTGAATAATTCCCGGAAGTCAGCCATCGTTCATAATAGCGTGTTGGTCTTTTGTCTTGGTGTAAAGGAATTTCACGTATCGCACAAATCTGTTTAGACTATTTTTTACTACTTCTAATAATAAAATTATTGCAAAATTAAAAAACTTCACATATAGTAATTCTAATTAAATGCAGCAGAGCTAAAACTTTACACAATTAATTTATAATTGGTATTCGAATTTGTTTTTAATGTGGCTTGCAGAGTACCCAAAGCAGCTTTGGTCGCTGTTTGGCTGTTCCTTGTTTTGCTAACAATCGTTGACAAACTTAGAACTATTTTAGAAATTAATTATAATAACTTTTTGTAAAAGTGTTGAATTCAATATTATGTTGTTGGTGTTGTATGCATATTTAATCAGATTTTGAATTTGATAAGCTTAGAGCGCTTATTTGCATATGATTAAATTAATTTGGAAAACAACCGCTTCAAAATCGTGTACGGTTGTCCACACGCTCGCGCTGAATTCCCGAGAACTTGCCGGCTGCCAAAATTAAAATATGCTAACAACTTTTTCGTCCTAACGAAGCGCAATTCGGCGTGTTTATCCCATAAATCATCATCAAAATGAAATTAAAATCAAATATGTTGTTATGTACGTACGTGATGTTGTTGTTATTGTTTTTGTTGTTGTTGTTGTTTTCGTTAGTTAATATTTAATCCAATTAGTTTGTTAAATAAATTAATTTTAAATTAAGTGAATGTTTTGTGTTTTATTCAATTTGAGTGTGTGTGCATGTGTGTGTGTACTTGCGTGATTGTGTGTGCGTATGTGTCGTCTGCGGCCAAAACGCAAATGCTGCATTTCAAATGAAACTTGTGCCATTTCGCAATTTGAAATATTCCACACTACAAATACACTTTTTGCATATATTTTGTAAACCTTTTTTAAATCCTTTTTTAATTCAAAATGCGCGCTTCCGTTTTTTCTATTTTATTAAATATTTTTGTTGTTATTGTTGTTATTTTTTGTATTTTCTTTTGCACAACCAAAATTTAATTAAATTTATTTCGTTAGAGCACAAAAACACAAAAAACACACACAAGCGAAAAATCAGCGCTGCCGAGCGGATCGCTCTTTAGCGTGCAACATATTAAAATTTTCAATTTGTCTAACAAAAAAGTTCGCGTTATTAGAAAAACATCTAAACACATTTTTAGGGAATTAAATAAGTGCACAGATTCCACTGCACCACGCGCCACGCCTCGCCAAATGAGAAAGTAATTAATTTAGAGTGGGCTGTGGACTTTTTTTTCGGTTTCAGTTTCAGTTTTAAATTATTTAATTCCATTAGATTTGAGCATTTTTGTGGTTTACCCTGGCCCCCTCCGAAGTACTTACCTACGCAGTCCGCTTGTAATGCGCAGATTTTTCAAATGAATTTTGCAAATTTTAGTTGTTGTTGTTGTTATTGTTGTTGGTAGATATTTATTATGCCTAATTTGTGTTATTACAACTGCGTATGTTGCGTGTGTTGAGTGTATTTCGGTGGAATTGTTTTATTCTGTGATTTAGTTTAATTGAAAATTTATCAACTGGAATTATGCTGACAGATTATTAAAATTGCACGAAACTAATGCGATGATTTATGCATAATTTATTCGAAGCTGCACAAGGATTACTTTGGTGATAGATCGACGCTCTGGCTGGCGTTCAAGTAAATTCATTGGAAAATATTTCGAGGCGAATGAATTCATTTTGAATTATTCAAATTTCGAAATTCTTGCGATTCAATTGAAAATATCTGAAAAATGCTTAAATAATATGATATAACTTATGACATATACAAGTGATTCTAAATCTATTTATTAGCAACTAAATTTTGAAGAAGAAAACTGGCTTATACAGATTGTTTGAAAGTTAAAGTACAAAGTACCCAACGGTACAAAAGAGCCATCATTCGAAAGTAATTAAAGTAGGCTTAAAAGTGAGTAATTCATTTTAAAGTCCACTGGAAACAATAATAAAAACGTCAATCAACTTTATTTGCAATAAAGCGTTTATCTTTGGAAACTTAAAGATTATCTAAACAACAATCTCAAAAAAATCGCTGATCGGAAAAAGTGATATTAACAACTTTTAACAAAATCTCCTTAGCGCTTTTAAAAAGTTTTCCACATATTTAATGCAATTTTTTTGCAACCTTTGCCATGGGGCTGGGTGCGATGCGGCACACGAAGTGTTTAAATAAAAAGTTTTAAATAAAAAGTGGAACTGCTGTTTCATGAATTTTTAAGCAGCAAGGTACATATACATACATATTTTTTTTCAACACGCATAAGCTCCTTTTTTATGCTACTTACGTAGTTATAAAAACAGTAATGCAACAATTTTAATTTAACTTTATGCAAACACACACTCACTCATTCACACACACACATACACTCACTCTGCTCTGATCTCTTTGGCAAGTGTCTTCGTCTTTTTGTTTTTTTTTATATATGGCTACTGTTTTTTGTGTTGAGTGTGGCCAGAGTTGTTGCAAGCAAATATTCATACATACTAATATGTATATACATGTGTGCCAGTGTACAGTGACGAGAAAAACCATGAAACATACTCGTAAAAAAAAATATCACAACAAATATTAGCAAAACAAAGATAAAAATTTAACATTACTTAATGAAGGTAAAAAAAGTTGTACCAAAAATCCGTAAATTTATCAGATCTGTTTTTGAAAAAAAAGAAAAATTAGAATTTTTACAATCTTAACATTTTTATTAATGAAATTTTTAATATATAAGAAACAATTTTCAACTTTCAAAAGTTTTTTTAATTGAAAGTTTATCTATATTTAATTAAAAAATATGTCCCCTTGAAGGAAACATTTTTTTGTTTTGTCCATAATTTCTCGCAACACTGTACTTATGGCCAACGTATTTATTTTCATAGAGTGCTCACAGCGGCGTGTACGGAAGCCCTAGAAATACCACTAACAAAAAAATGCATTACACTAATTAATTCTTGATGTATGGACAGCAGCAGGAGCGGAAGCACACACATAGCGAATGTTTTAAAGCGGCAAAAGTATGGCGCTGAAAAACGTAGTGAATCTACTACTATTTATTTGTTTTTTTTTTGTAATGTGTGCAATTTAAATTTACCAGCCGTTTCTATTTTATAGTTTTATTTATTTTTATTTTTGAATGGCAACACTTTTGCGGTATTATTTTAAATTTATCTGTTCTTGCGGTTGCGTTGCCTGACAACAAAAGAAAACGTTGCATACTTTTCATAAGCTTAACAAGGCATTCTCTGGGTATTTCTAGGTATATGTATGTGCGTGTGAGTGCGTGTGTGTGTGTGTGTAAGTGCGCGTGTATTTCAATCTCTTTAAATGTAGCGAGCGCTCCTTTCGATTTTCTTGGCGCCTTTCTCAGAGACAACGTCGCGCTGCTGCTGCAACATTATCAAAGCACAACGGGTGGCAACGCTGGCTGCCTTACGAAAAACCACAAACTGTGGCGGCACAGGCGCAATGTGGGTTGCCAATGCAGCTTACATAAATAATGTCGGTACTAAACGCGAAGCCAAGACACAGATGCATTTTGCACTAACAAACACAAGCATGGAAAGCATTTGGAGGAGATAAAAATAATAAATGAAAAAAATACTGAAAAATATAAATATACAAGCATAAAAATGTGCATTTTAATATATGCGCGCGTATTTCGCGTTGTACCCGACCCGATCTACATTTCGCAGCGCAAATGCTGCACGTTAGACGCTGCACCGCGGGCAATGCAGATTTTGCTCGCTACAAAGCGAAATTTTGACTAACTTTTTATTTTGTGGGTTGGCAAACAACTTCCGGCAGTAAAGGCTTTTCGCATTCTGGAATTTGTGTAGCTACATACATATATACATACATGTATATATTATTCATGTGTTTGTGTGTGTAAAACTGATTTATGTACAACACCAGCAAACGAGCAGCAGTTAACAACATCCACAAATGCCAAAAGTAATGCGCGCTTAAACGGAAACGCAATATAAAATGAATGAAAATGTATGAAAATGTATGGAAATGTATGAAATTTTGTGAATACGAAACATAAATAGAGAAGCATACTTTTTGGCTATGATGTCGGCCGCTGTTGGCTGAAATGTTGGCTTCACCAGTGCCGCACATCAATTTGTGGTTACCTGAGCTGCACTCGTAAAAGTGTCTTCGGATTGGACAGCGTTACCACTTAATTATAGTTTGAATCTTTTGTAATAAAAATAGTAAATTAATTTTTTTAATTATTTGCATATCAATGTAATATGAATCTTCTTTAGTTAAGGAGTTAGCGCGAGAAACCAATAACTCTATAAAATGTAAAAACTTCTGCTTAACAAACGCAAACGTCAACTGTCAACAACAATCGACGACGAACAACACTGGCGGCAGGTGTGAATGATGTAACGACATGCGCCAGAGACAGGCGCCATATTGCCTGAGTGTGCTGACAACAACTGCACCAACAACAACAACGGCAACAATAGCGTGCATGAATGGCAATTAAGCTGCAATAAACACAAACCAGGCAAGGGCAACAAAAAGAAAAGAGAAACGACAAAAACAAAAACAAAGGTAGAGAAAAAGAAACACAATAAAGAATTTGCATGCAACAATTGCAGCCAACCAAAAGTTTGTGTTGGCAACATTGGCGGCATTGGCAGCGCACTGACAGTGGCGGTGGTTGCGGCGACGGTGTTGGTGGTTGCAATAAGTCAATTGCCGCTTTAGGCCACCTTTTGTAAAGAATTGCGGGCCAACTGCGTTTCACCTGCGTGCTCGGTCGTTGTCGACAGGCGGCGTGGGCAGCAATTGCTGTTGTTATTGTTGTTGTAGTTGCTGTTGCTGCTGCTGCTGCTCCTTAACAACGCCATATTGACAGCCAACAAAATGGAGTGCATGTTGGCACGCAATTTGCTGCAGCAATTGTTTTAGTTGTTGTTATTGCTGTTCTTGTTTCTTCGTGTTTTTGCTGCTGTAATTTAATGTTGTTGTTTTTATTGTTGCTGTAGTGTTTTTTTTTTGTTTGCAATAATTTGCTGCAGTTTTAGCGGATTTTGTGGATGCTTCTTCTTCTTCTTTGTTGGTTGTCAGCTGCGGAAAGGGTGATCTAACGAGCGCTCAAACTGCCGCTACGCTTGCCACATTCTTTTGCACCGTAGCGTATTCTCGTATTTTTGCATTGGTAAGCAAACATGTTGCTTGGTTTGTTGGTTTGTTTGTGTGTGTGTATATGTGGCAACACCCACTTCCTGTTTATGTTAATTTTAAGCCACAGTAAAATGTTTTTTTTCTGTTTTTGGTTTATGTTTTTCCCTTCAACTGTTGTTGTTGTTGATGTTTCTCACCAACACAAAAAAATCATGTATATAAATACAAATAAAACAACAACAAAAATTGCGCATAGGGCGGAAAAAGAAGATGGCAACTTTTGGCAAAAAGATAAACATTTTTGTAGGCGTTGCTGTTGTTTTATGCGAACAGCAGAGCAGAGCAGAGCACCGCTTCGCATGTGCAGCTTTTGTTCTTGCTGTGTAAATTTACACTTTAATTGTTAATTGCTGTTTCACTACACTCTGCCGGAGCTAGCTGTCAGCGCTGTAATTTGTTTGCAACTAAATTGAATTGTTTTGATAAAGTTTTTTGTTTAGATTTAAGAAAAAAATATTTATTTTTGTTTTTGTTCAACGAACTTAAAAAATGTGTGAGCGAAACTTAAATTTATTAAATTGCTTAGGCAAAGGATTTGTATTGCGAGAAGATTTAGTTGGCCAAAGAGCGCGATTAAAGTTAGTGTCAAAGACATATTTTTCAAAATAATAAATTAAAAATTAAATATATTATAAGCAAAAACAAAATTGTACATCAGCTACGCCGACCGGACAGAACTGTTTAAGTTTACGCCGCTATTCCATCATCAGCGATCTTTGCTTGGTTAAACTTTGTTTTTTAATACTCGTCTCTAAGTATGATTTACAATTGTTAAACTATGAGAGCGATTTACTTTAAATTGAATTTGTATGGTTCTAAAAATATGCGCATGCCGAAATAAATGCAGTTATTTGGTTGAAATAGACAGCTTAAAAGGGCTTTCAAATTGTATTTAACTTCAAGGCTTTAAAGAAAGTAATTTAGTTCTAAACCAAAATTATTTGTTCCACAACAGAAACCACAGGAGCGCTCCTTCGACTAGTCGGAATCGATTTGAATTTATGAACAATTCTTTTTATACTTTTCCTAAAATAGCGCGACCAATTTCAATTAATCTCCTGGGTCTTGAGTCGTTTGCTTTCGAGGTGCCTGTCACACTTTTCTATTTTTCCTAAAAAGAAATCAAAACGCTTTGGCATTCAACGAAAACAATGGCAATTTCATACATAGCACAGACGACGTCAATGTCAGTGCGCCAGGCTGCTGCTAAGCGTGAATTATGGCGACAAGTTCAAAAAGCGCGCGCGTGCATTATGTCAAATCAAATAAGAAAAAGAAACGCGTGCGTTGCTCGCGACAGCGCCCAGCGGTTGATATTTAGGAAATTCGACTACCTATGTAAAAACGGAGATAGAGATGGTTTATATATAATGAAACATAAATAAATTCAAACAAAGGTATATAATTTAGAGGGACTTAATTGAAAGTGGCACAAGTCAGCGCTAAATTCCGAGTCCAAGGCAAAAATACCGCACGTCACATTATCGCAAAGCAGCGAAAATTAACGTACCGCAAAAAGCAATAAAATGCAATTTAACGAGAGGCGTTTAGCGGCGTCTGTGCAGTGTGCTCGCTGCATTTGACTCTGCTGCAGCTGACCTAAGACAATGCAATTTCGCCAAAGAAGCCCCATTTCGCTTCGTACCCGTAATTAAATGCAATTTTATTATTTTGGTTTTGGGTTTCGTTTGGTTTTTTTTAGCGTTGAGCTGGCATGAAGGCAGGCGGCAGGCAGGCAGAAACATGTGAAGAGGCACACTAAACAATACGCGTCGTTTAACTTGATTAATGCGCTGCGTTAACAATGAATGAGTAATTAATTTTGCAGCGCAAACAATTTATCAACAACAACAACAATGAAGTTGTTGATAGCTCCATGAAAGTCGGTGAAAAGTAGGCGTCTGTGAGGAGCTGTCGACGCTCACAATCTTATAAAAAACATTATTCTGCAAAAAAAAATAAAAATTATAAAAAGAAGTGTTAAATTTAAAGTTTTTGCCTTAACTTTTTAAAAAAGTATCAACACGAAAGACGAATTCAAACTTTTTGTTAAAAAAGATATGGAAAACTATCAACGCTTCATTTTCATAAGTGCGTATTTTCTTAAGTTTAACTGCACAAGTATGTAACCAACGATACCATCAACCGTCAACGCTTATTAAATTCTTATAATTGAGTTGTCAACGCTCAGGCGTTGCTTTTTATTTGAAACGATCTCATGTCATCGCTTGCGAAGTTTCCGCCCGAGATCCAATTGCAATGCAATAGCGAAAATGTCAAAGGCTGTCAGTGTGTATGAGTATGTATGTAGCTTGAAATCTCGCTAAGAAACATTGCCTAAAAATGTTTATGACATTTTGCATGAAATTAGTCACTCACTGAAATTAAGACGCGTCTTTGAAGTCGCACAAAACGTTTCGTAATTAAAAACTGAAGTTTTGTGAAAAAGCAATTGCAGCTAAAACGCCGACCGACGGACGGAAGGACGGACGGACCGACCGACAACAAAGACGACATGTTGACAGTTGAGCGTTGCACATATGCCGCGAATGCGGATTGCAGGGGCCACTAAATCACAGCCCGCTCACTCGCTTGATCTCAGACGTTCCGCCATAATTAATGCGAATTTCGACATCATAATTAAGCAAATGTCGGGAATGCAAAACAAAAACAACAAAACAAAAACAACCACAACCCGCATGCAGGGGGGACATTATGCATTTTCAGCTGACATTTGCATATTTTCACATGTCAGTCGTTCTTTTAGGCGCGTTCCAGCGTTTTAATTTTCCCTTTTTGTACCTCACATAATTAGCCGCAACCATTGTGCGACATTGCAATTTTTCTTAGCATTTTCCATTTTTCATTTTTTTTAAATTTTATTTCCTTGGTATGAAGAAATCTTCCGCTTTTGAGGTTTCTTTCTGCGCTAGAACTGCTGCAGCGTGTGTTTGCTTTAATTTATGAATCCTATCTGTCAGTCCGTTGGCATGCATTGTCAATAACTCTTTTTTCCGCTGAGTGCTTTGAGCGAACATTTTGCCAGTGGTTTAATTAATTTATTGCACCTTTTTTTAAGTTTTCTTTTATCGCCACGTTCGGCCTCAGAGTTTATTGCAGCAATTAACCGCAGCTAATGTTTTGTTGTTCGGATTATTGCTCATTAATTAAATATTAGGCTTGCTAGATGTTGGCACAACTGCAAAAGCTGCATTAATTCAATGCAGCTAAATAACTTTAAAACAAAAACGCACTTCTAACATCATAATTATCGCTCCAGATTATTAGCCCAGGAAAACATTAGTTGAGATATAACTTAAAAATAACTCATAAAACTGAAGAACGCGTCAGATTGGTTTGCCCTTGACGAGCAGAATTAATGTGCGTTTACCAAAGGCATTGTAAATAATATATTAAAAATTTCCCGAAATCGAAATCGCTTTAAAAAGTTTGTTTAAATTGAGTTGTTACCCACCAAAAACGCTTTTAATTAAATGCGCTGTCATTTTTTTATTTGCAATGCAATTCACTGTATGAGTTTAACTTCAAGTCACTTCTATTTATATATATTTTCGTAAATCTTTCGGATATCAAAACTGCAGACTATTTGCACAATTTAACTGCACAGCAGCCGTCAAAGTAAAATCAACTTTTGCTTGCATTTACATACCCGGAAACCAGATAGCAGATACCAGAGTACGAGTACGAGTACGTTACGTTGCTTAACAGACGTTTGGCATTTAGCTATCAAAAGTAAGTCTGGAGTAAAGGTTATGCAATGATTTTGTAAACATTTATGCATGATTCATATGCGCGCAGACAAGCTAACAACGAGACGGAATCACTGACACAACCACCTGAAACAGTGGTTTACTTCAGCGACTCCAAATAACTGCGGCGCGTATCAATGCGATTCATGGTCGGGGGCTTTCAATGCATTCTTTAATGCGTTGCTGGTTTTCGTTTGTGTGTGTGTTTGTGTGTGAATGTTTTGTGACTCGAGTTGAGCGCATTAACAACGGCTTATGTGTGTCTAAAGACAAGAAGACTTTTTCAGAATGTTTCCACTTCAAAAGTGGATCATTGATGGCATGATGTATGATGCCAATCTGCATTTCAATTGTCAAAGTCATCGCAGACGATGTGGTCATAACTGAAAGATTGCGCGCAAAGTACAATACTTGGAAATTATTCGGGTCTTGAAGACAACATCAAGACAACAATCAGAATTGAAGGATATTTTGTACCTATTTCAAACGAGTGAACGTTGTGTTTGTTCGCGTTTATAATGAGACATCGGTTGCGATTTCGAGAATAATTTCTAAAGCACATCATTTAAAACTAAATGAAATCAAATTAAGCTTTTTAATAAACGTTATATTATAGTTTGAAATAGTTTAATGATTAAGCTCGTTGATGTTGATGTGAACCAACTTGTCATTAATAAAATAAAATAACTCCACGCAGCTGCCTGTAAAACTCAAAACAATTCGCAGACGCAACGTCAGCAAAAATGTGCCGAAACTCACGACATACTAAATCTAGCGAAACATTGTCACTTGCCAACATAAACTAAAAATAATCAAATTACTACTGAAAACCACTTCGTCAATACAACACAGACACACGCGCGGTTGCACAGACATGGAACAGACGGAAAATTCCCGGAAATTTTAATTACTAGGCGAGTCAGAGTCGAATTCAAGACATGGTAATACGGTAAAATGCAACTCTTGAAATAAAATCAAAATCGAAGGCGCGGCATCCTAATACCGAGACAAGAAGTTGCTGGCGACTATCAGACCGACGCATACGCCACGCTAGAAACTAATTAAATACGCGTCCACCTACAATGATGGCGCGTTGTTTCACGCAGACACCTTCAATTCAGAAATACCAACAACAACGGCACGAACTAATATCAAATATTTGAAGTCATCTAGCAGACATCAATCATAAAGCAAAACAGATTCAGTCGACTGAATTGATCCCCAACCGCACAAGCGTGTCGAATTCGTGCGAAACTGGAATCGGATTCTAAATTTATATTTGAAATACTTTGACGCATTGCGAGGACAATCGCCTGCAGCCGATAATTAGCGCTTGGAGGTACACATTTTAATTGATAATTTTTTATTTGTAATTATCTAATTTTAGACACGTTCATTTGGCTTGCAACTCTTCATTTCTGAATTTGTCCTTTATTCACTCGAATCGTCTTAAAGTGAAAATAAGCCGCAGCGCTCACAGTCTGACACTAATAATGCGCACTTAATGGACGATTTAAAAATCACTCATTGTGAATTATGCGCCACGTTGACATTTGGGATGCAAATTTGCCTGCTTTCAGCCGCTTCTGACAGTACAAAGTCACGGCGTAGCTAAGGCAGACAGACGGGAGCTGAATGTGTTTGGTTGTTGTTGCTGAATTTGTGTTGGAAAAATGTCTGACAAAGTGAGGCGTGAGTGCCTCAAGGGAGTTTTATTTTCTTCATTTCGGTGTTGGCTGTTAAATGTCTATTTTTATTCACTTTTAATATTATGGCAACAGTTGAAGTTGAGGAATTTTTATAAATAGCAACTGGCAGATAGTAGGTTAGGATAGCGGCTTATTTGCAAGCGAATTTTTGCGCAATTATGTTATTTGATTTAAATTTGTCCTTTTTTTATAAATCTTATCAGAAACTAGCGACCTTACCAACATAATAGAAGACATACAATGTTAATCTGATTCTTGGAAACGTATGGATAAAAGAGACTTTTAAGAAAGAAGAGTTAATTAAAGATGAGGCATGTGTTTTGTTATTATACTCCTGGAATCTCAATAAATTATTGTCGTTCTACTCCAATGACCCAACCATCACCTAATATAAATATTTTAGTGTTAATTTTAATTGTTTAAATAAGTGTAGGAAATCTTACGACTGGTTCTACCATCAATCAACATTTTGGAGGTGCGGGTTAAATTAGATGAATAATTTATAAAGGTCAGTAACTTAAAATGCTTTATAATAATTCAGAAATTAGTTACCCTACTTGTATGTCCCAGTTGATTTCTAAAAAAACTTTAAAATAATCCTGTCGTTTCTGTTCATTTCATTCTGAATTTCCACAACTGACCATATACTATTATATTATATGCTTATTTATGGACCACATAAACTCCTGACATATTTTAACCAACATTTAGTACAACGTTTGTCGTATTAATTTTCTGCGTCTGCATTCAAGTCTTCTAATGACTTTAATGAAATTTTAATTCAGTTTGAAGTTAATTTATTGTTTTTGCTCAGCGCATGGTGTGTGGCATATACTTATGCCAAACAGCAAATGTGCCAACAAGCAAATGCAGCAAGTGCTTCTGCAGTTGCTGTTCAAATAAACGTTTTATTCGAAAAAACATACCATCATGCAAATCTCTTGAATCTTTCGCATCTTTTGAATTTTGCTCTGCGTATTCATACTCGAAACTCGCTGAAGCACTTCCACATGCACTTCGCTTGCTGTTGCTGTTGCTGCTTCCTCTTTGGCTCGATGATTAATCATGCGCGTGATTTGCTTAAAATACCTTTTAGCATGCTAGCTAGTTGCTGCTAGTTATTTCGGCGTTTGATTAATGCACTGCATGCGACATTTCAATGCAGATTTGAATTCTTGTCTCTTGACTTACGTTAATTTTGTGAATGAATTTGTTTTAATGCAGTTCAAGTACTTGTTAAGGTCTACACACAGTCTATCTAACTATCCAATACTAATTTCTCAGCTACAGTTTTATAATTTTCGTATTTACAAACACGGAGTAACCGATAATTTCAGCTTGTGATAACCATTTAAATATTAATTAGTGTAGTAAATTAGGTGGTATATCACTTTACGTACTAGTTAAAATGCAATCACTCATAAAAGAATACAAATTAATGCATTTTTAATATAAGAATTAATTTTCGAAACTATTACAGTCGAATTTAGAGCAAAGTCAGTCGCTAATAATGACTCAATTAGTTTGGCTTTTGAACGAAATGCTGCAGTTGAGAGCTATGATGGTTTGAAGGAAAGTTCCACCAGGCATTATTGCGTAATCACATCCGTTTTCGTTGTTTTGTGAGTAAACACTTTCATGATCACGCGTCAGATAAACAACAACACCATCGTAACAAATACCAAATTAAGTATCTTTAAATAATAAGAAAAAATCCGACAAATAAAGAATCACCGAAAAAAATTAACCACATTTCGGTGTTGCCGTCGAAAGTACTTCGGCTCAATTAGCCCGGCTACTTGTGCTTCCACAGTGCCCACGAATAAGGTGTCCCCTATAATACGTTCCAATAATAAAAACCAAAAACGAAAAAAGGTCATCGATGACTTGCACTTGTAATTGTGTAATTGTGTTAATTACATAGGAGCAACCACCACTCGCAGTGCTAATGACGACGTCTGATAGTCACTTCCGACTTCGACAAAGCCCAGTTCGGCGTCAATCTAACAAATTCTTTTTATTCAGTTGTTTTTAAGGTAGATATCCAAATAAAATAACAACTTTGCTGTACATTAGCTTCCAATTTTCTTTTCTGATGTAAGCCGCGTTGCTCTTTAAGTAGTTATGCGCTCCGAAATTGTCATTTTTCTTGTGGAGATCTTCATTAGGTGCGCATATAACCCGTTTGCTTTTTGTTTCAAGAGATTATGTTGGCGGTTGTAGAGAATTGATGATTGTGGGCTCTCTTAGTCATGTTGTGAGTCGTAACCTTTTTTGTGTTCGGTGTTGTTGGATTATGACTAATCACAGTGTGCAGCGAGTGTGCCTCAGGTATCCCAGCCAGTGACGGTTTACTGCTTTGATCTTCAACATTTTGGGAGCGCTTTCACGCCGTGGTAATGACCACTACGGAAATTGGAATTCTTGATAGCGTTTGGTAGTTAAGTTAGTTAACAGCTTTATTGGCCGCATTTATCTTATTAATTCAGAGCGTACGACGCATAAAAAAGGGATTAGCTAATTGATGTGATCTATTATGGGTTTGGAAGTTACTTTAGATGGGATTTTTAAGATTTGTTTTTGTGTTGTAGAAATGTTTTTAACCCAATTTTCACTATATTAAATTATCGGAAAATTTTATATGAAGTTAATCATTTGCAAAATGTTCTTATTTCTATAAGCAGTTATATTACATCAGCAATTTATTTAAGAAATACAATAGAATCATTTCAAAATTTAACGGTTTTAAATTTAAATTAATTCTTCAAAAAAAAGGAACAATAAAATCCGCACAATTTTAAAAATGTCACACAATAAAGCCAGACGCACACAAATCACTCAATTAACTTCGTGATACTTTTTCTGATTTCTAAACATCACACGCATCCTTGAAATTCTATTAGAATTTTCAAAACAAAAATATAAATACTCGAACGCTACACACTAAAACTATCGAAATGAAAACGACCGCAGCGACATCTCACTGGGTAGCAATCAATTCATCAACGACTCCAACGATGGCAAATAAAAAATTCCGAAAATAGACGAACTTAAAAATATTTCGCTGAACTATTCAAACAAGCGATTTTCAAAAACGAAGAAGAACTTAAAAGTTAACGAAGTGAAAATACTTGAAGACAAATTTGAAGTGACAGTAAACAAGAACTTGGCAAGATCAGTGGAATGCGCGGGTAATCATCATCATCGTCATCATCATCATCGTCATCATCGTCATTATCATCTCGGCATCGCCATTATCGACTCGCGGCAGATCACTTTAACGACACAAGAGATATATTGTCATCTTATCACGCCCCTTTTTTGTGGGATGCGTTACGTTGACTACACAATTTATTGCCCCCAACAACCAATAAAAACATTTTCTAAATATTTTCTTCAGCAGAATAAACCAAAAATATGATAAAAATGCGTTGCTAACTCTTCCATGCCTCCGTAAAATACGCCCATTTTTCTCAGATTTGTATCGTTTGCGAGTGTGTGTAAAAGTGAGTTTGTTGTGTTTTCGGCAATGATAATTTTTTTTTAATTGTAAGTAGCATATGTTTTTCAAATAGTGCTGAAAATGTTAACGGCAACACGAACAAAGTGGGCGTTTCTATTTGAGCGTCTCGTTCAATGCGCTCGTAAATTACAAGATCGTTGACAGTGTCTGCGTGTTTGTTGTTTTTTCGGGAGCAAATACAGCACACAACTTTTGTATATATCGGTATGTTTTTATTTTCAAGCTAAAATTTTATAAACCATATCTATTTAAATTTATTGGTTGTTGTGCGGTATATGCCCCCGAACAAGTAGAAGACTTTTTAATGAGATTTCTCACGTTTAAATTGCCTTGTGAAAATGCTAAATGTTTTCGTAAAATATTTAATTATATTCAGATATGTATGTAAGCAATTGAATATATAATAAATTCTCCCAATCTAAGAGAAAACCATAAGAAGTTTAACAAAATGCATTTCAATTTAGCATTTAGTTTAAGGACCAACTTTTTTCGACGCTGGGCAAGTCTGCCTTCATAAAATTGGCCTAAAGTGTATCGCTGCCGTTGACACTTTTCACAATTTCAATTTTGACAGCTGCTGTGATAATTTAAAAATAATAAAAAAAAATCAACTCAAATAAACAAAAATTCATAATAAGCATTCGAATGTGATAAAGTTCGTGTGTGTGTGTTATGATAAAAAGTGGGTGGTTTCGTATGTTGTGAGGAAAATGAACAGGAGTTGGAGTCGGAGTCGGACTGAGTTGGAAAGATTTATTAGCATGTTTCTGGCATTGAGTGGATGTCAATGATAGCCGGCGTGATAATTGTATTTGAGTGCGTGTTAACATGATTGTATTTGTGTGTATTCGCGTGTGTACGAGTATATGTTAAGATTAAATTAGGGGCGTACAAGCAAACTTGCATGTGTAAAAACGAGCACTGCTTCACTAAAAAAACAACAATTATAAGTTAATTGGATTTTTTTCGTTTATTGTGAAAATTAATTTTTTTATTGAAAATTAAGAATAAACCAAAAAACTTAATTATTTTAGATATAGCATTTTGAACACACCAATTGGGATGGTACTTCTTTACCCAGACAAATGAACTTACGCTACACTTTTGCATTTAATTCTGGAAGACGCAATCAAAGATATCAGCGGCACAATATGTTTCCCCTTAGATTGTCTAACTAGACTGTCAACTGCGTCGCACATAAATATTTATTTTCGCTGAGTTTTTATTTTGTAGTGCTGCAAGAAGTTCTTCTTTATTATTTTTTTATCAAGTTTGCCGCATGTGGTCGCTCGGCGTACGTTGTGCGCTTTATTTGAATCGCATTTTAATTCACACTTGAAGGATTTTATGCTTTCTCCGGCCCGAAAAAAATGAAACTACTGACTTTCACAGTTCGTTTGAAAAAAGGACGAAGGGGAGAGCTATCGCCAAGCATAAATATGCGACAACAATGGGCAACGTGCGCGCAACAAATGCAGCATTCGAGGTTATCTCACGATTCTCTTGCAAACACTTTTTTCATCAACGAATGGTCTTTTTTTTAAGCTGAACCAAAGTTGCACTACAAGAATCGTGTTAAAAACTGGCAAATAAAAAAATTTGTCAACGCATAACAAGATTGTAGAAAAATTTTCTCTAGCATATGTGAAAGGCTTTTATTTCAAAACCAGATAAATCCATATGTCGGCTTGCTTTTGTTTATACAACCATATACAAATAATAAGCTATGTATAGTAACTATATCACTTACTAAATGTAAAACTGTATGAACCCAAGCCAAATTTAAAAAAAAACCTTAATTAAACCTTAAACTAAATAGTTTTCTACATGACACAAGATTACACTTTTTTTTCGAAAATGGACTTATCTCTTTTAATTTCAAGCTACAAATGTATAATAAAATATAAAGTGATTGAACAATGACCTAAGTCCAACTTAAACGTGTCAAAAAGCAAACGTTTTAAATGTCACAAGATCACACACACACGCGCACACTTCTTCGCTGCATTACAGAAATACATTAAAGTGTTGCCTCTTCCTTCCTTCCTCCAGTTTGCGGTAGCGTTTGCATCCTGTCGCTGTTATATATTCTTGCTTTTTTTATATACGATTCTTTTCTTATAAGTGTCGCCATACAATTCCCCCTCTTTGTGAGGCAACTCCACCCCACCGCAGTTCATATGCCAAATTCAACGTTTTTGGTTTCCCATTATTCAATTGTTGTTGTTAATGCACATATTATCCTGTGCGATAAGGATATGCGCTGGACGCGCTGACTGCCACGCTACGCCATCAGCGAAGTGCATACGTCCGTCGGCTGTGGCCGCTGCATTCGTACCGCTCAGCCGGCGAAGCACTCAAGTGTAAAGTGTCAGATACATGCGTCAGTTGTCCTTGTCGTCAACGTTCTCGTCGTTCTCGTTGTTGTCGTTGCCGCGCAGGGATGCATGTATGGATGTTAATCGCTGGATGAACATTTCAGTTTTTTTTTCCGATTTTCTTTTTTTTTTCATTTGGTTTATTTGTGTGCGAAATTTGATTACTTACATTTATTTAAGTGGGAATAACACTTATGCTGCGATTTCTGCTTTTGCTGCATGCATCATTTTTCCCATTTTCCCATGGAGTGGCTGTCGCTGGCGCTGATGCGAAGAGGACAGGACAGAATGTTGTTGATGCCTTGAGCTGGGTGCAATCACGCAAAATGTTTTTATTGCATTTCGAGGGGGCGATAAGAGTGCGCAGCATTATGGATGTCAAAAATTGATTTGAGTAGTGGCAAAGTTCGTGTGTGTGTTTCTTTTTAAGGTGAAGTACAATTTTTGTACGTGCCATTTTTTGAAGAAAAAGTTATCTGATCAGATCTGAAATCGTAAAATTATAATTTCTGAAAAATTAAAACATTTTGTTTTTTATGTATTTATATATTTTGTGTATATAGCAAAAAAATTTTTGTACTAAATTGTATATTTAAAAAAAACAACAAAATGCATTTAACATAATTTACGATATCTCGAATTTGTCTAATTAACAAACAAAACGTTTTCGTAATTGCCTTTAAATGCCAAAGTTGCCACATTTATAGGTATAAATTAAACATTTAAAATCACGCTAGTCGAAAACAGTTAGTCAACATTAATGCTGGCCATAATTTCCCAACGTTGCAAGTCAGCCGCTTAGCGCAGCAAAGTACGGCACAATGCAGCAAAGCAAGCCTCGACATTGCTTCGTATACTGCAATATCCTTTAAAATTCTTGTCATTGTCATTTACTTAAGAGTTTCCTTAATTGTGTACAACACAACAACAACAATGACAACAACGACAACATGTGAAAGCAGCAGGAGTAGTTGCAGTTGCAGGCGCCAGCTGAAGTATAAAATTGAATAAGTACAGCGGCAGCCAGCATAAATAAATAAATGCATATTTAAAATGACATTTAGAAGAGAAAGATGTCCTTTCTGGCTCAAGTACGGCACATAGCAACAGTTAAGCTAAAACCACTACACACGCAATAACACAAACACTCTTACTAACATACACGCACATAAATGAAACCAAGCCATTGATGCAAAAAGTTACAAAGGCGAGAAAATGATTTTGTAACATATCTCGCTTTATTCGCTCATTCATTTGCATCTCGCTCTATTGGGAAGTGTCATCTGACTATGAGACATTAAATTTAACCTTATTCCATTTACTTTAATGCAATTAATTTAATAAAATATTAAAATATATTTTCTAAAAATTTCTTATATGGCAATCATTGTTAAATAACACATATAGGGACATAATTTTTAGCGCTTGCTGAAGCTCGTGTTTATTAAGCTTTTGATTTAATTTCGAAGTCGCCAGCCAGGAAATGTGTAAATTGGAACAACACAGCGCAGTGTAAAAGTGTAGCGTAATCAGCGACTTGGAGCGACGACAACGCAATAATGCGGAACGTTCTTAAGCGCCAAGAGAATGGCCCACATACATGCATACGCACATGTACACAAAACCACTACAAAAACAACTAAAGGATTTGACGCCCATTGCGACCTAGTAAAGTTTTCTGCAGTGGAATTATGATTTGTGCAGGAGATGTTGGAAATTGTCGTTGTTAACAAAATAAACAAAATTTTTCTATTACTACAATCAAGTATTATAAAATTAAATTACGTAATGGAACACTTTTTAGATAAGTAAATTTATTAAAAGCTTAGGGGCTTTCGAAGAAGCTATCAAATAAGGTTATGGTATTACATACAAAATCTAGAATTTATCTAACAGGTCCAAAAGATGCAGTGTAATAAATAAGAAAAAAAATACGCTGATGATGCATAAAGGGTGCTCGGCGTAATATTATTAAAAACAAAATAAAACATTTCAACATCCTGCAAAATCTCAAGCGCTATTTAAAAGTACCCAACAACATAGTTTATGATAAAAAATTAATTTTGATCCCTCAAATACTTAATAAAAAAACAACTTTCTATGTATAATATAAAATATTTAAATTCTGCGCCCTATACAGTCCGTTCAAACCTGTCCATAAGGACTAACTTAAATTAATTAAATTTAATTTTGTAAATACGCTTGAGGGCAGAAAAACGTGGGAACTCAACAGAACCTACAGTTAACTTAAACAGCGTAAAACAGAAAAAAGCATCAACAACCAAAACAACAACAGGCAACCATAATATCCCTGAATGCGGTTGTGGCACACATTCTGCTACTCCTGGTGCTTTTGCATTTATGAGCACCTATGTACATCCTGCAGGAAATGCACCGATGCGCAAATGTGTAATATAGTAAATGTAATTTTTATTATGTGCCATACTTTTTCCTTATTTTTTTCAATTCTCCCTGCCACCCGCTTGGATTGCAGCTGATGGACGCAAGTCGGGGTGTGCCAGGCGAAAGGATGCTGAATGCGCTGCATTAGTGCTACAGCCGCAAAGAAGCTAACCGCATGTAGCTAAACGTTAAGAACAGACCGACAGACAGACATAAAAACAGACAAACCAGATGGACCAGATTGGACTGAGACGGCGCGGCACTGCTGCACTGCAATTGCAATTGGGTCAGCATGTAGAGTCGTCGAGCAGAGAAAGGAAAAGCTCTTGATAGCATTAAGTTTGATGAAAATGAAATTAAGTCAGTTTAATTAGAGGCATGTGTAGCGAAGCACCGAAGTACCCGGCGGATAACTATGGGCGAGTGTTTTAATTAGGTGAAACTTAACAGATGTAGAAAAGTGGGAAAAGTTTTATTTCATTTAAACTAATTCAGTAGTTCATCAACTGCTGCTAAAAGCCAATTCAGTAAAACATGTTCAAAGTATATTGCAGCTTAGGCTGATTTAAATTAAACAAGTTGTGGATATTTTCAAACATGTAAAATATATATTAAGATCTTATCTGTACGTATCAATAAAATAGGTTTATGTTTACCTGCTGCCATTCAACGTATGCAGGAAAGGCATCGATTGGAACGCTTGTTATCCGAACTCTAAACTGACAGTGTCAACATTTAAGCTAAATCTTAATTTTTGTATATTAAAATATTTTCTTAAATCAATAAACTTTGCTATAACCGTGGCACTTAAAATCAGTCGTAAAAATAAGTGGGTTGTCTTAAAATTATCACTTTATATTCGAAAAGATATTATTGAAAAATAGTAAAAAGAATATAAGCAAGTGGTAGAAGGTTTCTTGTAGTAGACAGTAGAAGGTGCGCGATGTCGGTGATAGGACTTCTAATTAAATTTATAGAGCAGAACTGTTGATTGGTTGCTCTTGAAGTAGGTGCTATTATTTAGAGTATGTGACCCATCGCCTTTTAATATTGAGTGATACGCAGCTGTGCATCATAATCAAAAGAATACACACGCATAAATCTACCCACACAAATTAACCAGAATATTTCCATGGCCAATGGGAGGAGTACCAATGAAAAATCTGTTAATTACAAGCACGATTGAATTTCAATAAAAACGCTCTCACTCAATACTCAACGTTGACAAATTGAAAATTGGAAGAAAAAAACCAAACAAAAAGCAAGACCGGCTTTAAAAACACAAATAAAATAATAATAAGGAAGCGCACGCTTCACTTGACGCTCTCGAATGGTTGCCATATTTGTTTGCGATTTACAAATTGAAAAGATTCGGTTTTCGATTTTTGCAATTTCAAAACAATTGTTTACTCAGAAACACAAAAATTTTTTTTTTAAATTTGTTTAAAGTGTGTGTGTGTGTGTGAGTTTTTCGTGCGTGCAAGGATAATCCCGAATGTCAGAATGTCATGACATTTGCGGCGTTATTTGTGCTTTTGTTGACATACTCTGCTTGGAGGAATTTTTTTATTATACTCGTACTCGTACCTGGTGGATTTTGAATTATGGATTTGTTCAGTACGCACGGTTAAATCAAGGCGGACTGCTCAAAGGAGCTGCTCGTACGCATTCAAGGTTGTTCAGATTTCGGTTTATGTGAACTGAAAAATCCTGCGTCGATAATTGTGACAAGAATTTTTTATATTTTTAATAAACGCATTTTTCGTCACATTATTCATGTTAAAATTTTAAATATTTTTGTTTGATTTAAACTAAATTGGCAAATAATTAATTATTATCCACCAATGTATTTTTCTTAATTTCATTTTAAAAAAATATTAAAAAAAAACATTAAAAAAGAGTTCAAATACTTATTTTCCTCTCACGTAACACCAAACAACAAAGGTTCAATTCGGAAAAGAAAAATAAGAAGGAACAACAACGATTTTCTCATTAATACGCGCGCTGCCAGATTAAACACATCGTCCATCCTTTTGTTTATGTATTTTTTTTCGATCTTTTATTTGCGCAACATGCATCCCTACACGTTCGCGGTAAGCACAAACGCATGCGCAGTGAGCCTTCGCCTTCACCATTGCCTTGAATGAGGATGTTTGGGTCTTAATTTTGTGTTTACATTTTTGTTTAATGTTTTTTTTTTAGTTAGAATTGCCATTAAATGGAAAAATAAACTCTTGTGTTTGCGCGTGAATTTACCAGAACACAGAAAATACTGCGTTGAGTTGAGCTGCGCATGCGCAAACGCGCCATGTTGCCCCGTGTACATCACATCGCTGTTGTTTGCCTCGCTCTGTGTTTTATGCATTTGTAATCAAAGTGCTCAAATAAAACTGCTTCTCGCGCTCGGTGTTCAGATGCTGTGGTAAACAAAGATTTTTTAACGATATTTTTCACACTTTATTTGAGCGTGCGCAGCGTCTTTGATGTTATTGTGGATGGCTGGCTGGCTCATTTTGCCCCCCGTGCTCGACCGTATGTCGTCGCTATTGGCCAATTGACTGCAGTGGCAGAATTGCTTCAGCTTTGTGAAAACTCAACTTGTTGTGTTTTTCTTTGTTGATTCTCGAGGCGGTAATGGCATTTTATTTAACTCGAAAGCGAAATAGTTAAACTCATTTCTTCTAACATACTTTAAACGCTTGAAGTGTTGTTTTCTTCGATAAAGCTGATGTTTTTTTAAGGTAAATTGATGCCTGTGAAAACTCATTTCTAATTTCTATACACATCTTAATATTTTCACAACAAAAGCAAAGCGTGCAATACACAAACAAGAACAGTAATAGCAACAAATTCAGCAACATTATTGCAGCACATAATTCCACTGTGTTAATAATGAGAGCGAGGGTGGCAATCCCAACACGCATACTGCGGCGGGCTGTCATCATGCGATTAAAACGCCTATTCCACACATACACTGAAATAAAAAGTACATCTTTCCTTATTTACTAGATATGGGATGCTTTATAAAAATACGTTGAATTTTTACAGAAGACTTTCAGAAAGCGAAGGCGAAATAAATTGATAGTTCAGTAGTGTTTCTACGGGTAATATATCCGATATATTTGCAAGAAATAGCAGGGACGATTTCAATAGAACAATTATTTTTAAGTGAGGTAAATATGAATAGAATTATTTAAAAAGATATTATTTCTTTATTGTACTAATTTTTTTAATATTTTTGAGTGTACACACTATGCAGCACATTTCTAAGGACAGTCCCTGTCGTCCTTATTGTTGCTATTGCTGTTGTTGTGTTTGTTGTCATTAGGCATTATTGCACATATTATTGCACAATATTCGATTCGATTTTGAATTTTGATTAGAGATTAAATTGTCTCAGCGATTATGTCAGTGTGTGCAAATAAGCGTATGTGTGCGAACGTTTGCACTAATACACACGCACCCTAACAGACAAATACTAATATGCTATGTTCGACCGACCGACCACCACCCGGCCAGGCTGCCTGTGCATGAGGCGTTGTACAAATATTATCCTTGATGATTAAGTTTTTGGGCATTAATAATTTGGCAATTTTGATTTTTGCCTGCGAAGGAACGCACTGAATTTCCCTCACATTCAATGCAGTTCCGTTCGGTTCGGTTCAGTTCGGTTCGATTTGGTTTTCGTCCGCACCAAAGGATTAAGTATATAATCCTTAAATTATTGCAGTGCGCCAATGAAAGCATACAAATTCATATTTGCCAAAATAAGAGAGCGACACACTGACAGACAAACTGACAAATAGACAGACGAATGGACGAACGAGGGCTGGCATGTCATTTGGCTCGCTGGTTTGGGTTGCCAGCAATTATCACAATTATTGCATCGCATTTGGCACTTATGTCCGTGATTAGCGTTTTGCAAATATCGCACGCCATACCACGCTTTCGCCGCTTTGAACTAATATTTTTGTTTGAGCACCTAATTGATGTGGTGACGACGTAAAGTGCTTGGACGGCATTGACCAACGTTGGACACAGCTGCACAAGGGAATGTGCATTATTGGTGCGATCTAAAAGTGTTGACAAATTGTACACAAAATTTCTTAATGTAATGGAAATCAAAATCTCACATTATTTAACTTTGATCAAACTGAGCGAATTGTTCGATCTTTAAAATGTTAGTCTACAGACTCAATGCAAACCAATAATAAATACAATAAACAATAAAATCAATTCGAAATTGTGTATTTTTAGTTACCTTAGGTAATATTAAATTGTTAAGAGAACCTTTGTTGAATTTTCCAAAAAAAAAAAAATCGCAAAAATCCTTGGCTGTCAATCAACATTATTTGCAGTGCGAAACAAAGAATTACAATGTCAGGAAAAAGTGACGCTTATGTATATCGATAAAAAACACAAAGAATATTCAACAGACTTTAACCCTTATTACAAAATATTTGACAGTTGATTGACATTTCGATGATGACATGCAACGCGTACAATTTGGCAATTGCCGGTATATGTTAAGCATCGGCTTAGATGATACAAGTGCCTGAATTATGAATGTTAGCAAATGTAAAATATTATAAATACAAATTACAGATTTACTTATTATTTAAATTAACATTTTAATACTAAACTATGAACCATTTGAACTAATCTCACCAAAACATGCAAATCAATTTTGGTTTTTTTATCAATTCAAAAAAACAAAAATAATGAAAATATCAAACCGAAAATAACAAAATGGAAAAAATTCAAAATGTAAATTACTTAATTTACACCAGTGACGAAATCTCGTCTCGGAATTACCATCGGCCTTAAAGTAGCAAACAAAACAACTTTGAATTGAACTATCTTCGAATGCATTTCTTCCACACAATCATAAGATGCATAATTTAGATATCGCACCCTGCGCTCGAAAATAAATCAATTGACATTTATCGTCTGTGACCACAATCAGTGGTAACCCTACCTCGGTGAAATAACTTGCATAAGTGAGCGGTCAACCAGTCAGTTAGTCGCGCAATCAAGATTTCTTGTCTCGATATCGATGGCAATAATGACATCTTTTTCTGGTTTTTCCCAAATTTTACCTTTAGCGTAGAATTGTACTAATTTAAGCTTAATTCGAATTACCATTTCCATTGTAGATTCCAATTTAGCTGAAGATTTTAAATCATAGCACCTCATTTAGAAACTCAGACGGATTTTCACACCACGAGTCTATATTTTCTCATCAGCAGCGGACAAGACAAACGCTTGAAGACGTCCCACTGGGGTGTTGAAAGATATTCTCTCCAATGCTTTACTCAATGCATTCCTCAAATGCTTTCTAATTAAGACATAAAATTTAAAAGAAACGAAAAAATTATTCCATCGAATCCAACTGACGTGGGTGTTAATCTGTACTGTTGCTGCTGTCATCTGGTAGTGACAGCAGGTGTCATTGTCTGTTGTTACGATTATCGATCGACCACTGTGCAATGCGTTAGCGTTACTATTTGATATTTTCAAATGATGTGAGAAGCAGGAAAGGCTCATTTAGAATGCATGAAATTTCCGACAAAAAAATTCTAAATAATATCCAATTTTAAAAAAGCTGCTTAAATAGAACTTATTAAATCGAATTAATACCTCATATTAGTGGGTTGGGAACATTTAAGAATTATACTTGTATGTCCAACATTGTAATCTTTGACCAAAAAAAGGCGAATTGCCAAAGCATATAAACAGAAATATTATTTGAATTACATTTCAACTTCAAATAGGGAAGTTCTCACGATATAGCATAAAGTATATAAAGCACTTAAGAATTTTCAATGATATTTATAAATTTCCATTTTCCTTTTACATACAATTTAAAAGATAATATTAAAATTAGTTTCGAGGCCAACCGTAATCTCATCTTATTTAACCAAAAGTAGTTCATAATTAGAGACCAAAGTCCGGCAAAATTATTTGAAATCCTAAAAAGAAACAAAAGATTTTTTTTTTGCAGCTTGCATATTGGTTTATTACTACATTAAGAATCTTAAAGTACCAAAACGAAATGCCGATTTAATCTCTCAACAAACGCCCTACTTAGAATCTTAATTGCAAAACTAAAGCCTTCTTCGCCTCAGGGTTAACCTACTTAAAGACCAGCTAAGACGAAGCAAGGCGATTAAAAATCCTGCACCTGAAATGCAGCACAGCCGCCCGCCACAGGCGGTTTCGAGTTAATTACAATATCTGGCAAACCGCAACGCCTTTTGTGTTTGTGTGCCTAGGTCTGAACAATAAAAACAACTGCAGGAACAACAAAACACCAGACGAGATTCTTCGAAGGAATACGCGGTGGATGCTGCAGTTTAAAAGATAGAGATAGAGTCATATGAATAGTTACAACAACAACAAAAACCTTATTTCTTTTCATATAACTTGTTTGCAGCGTAGTTCAATTTATTTGAGTCCAATGTAATTAGGTGTCAGTTATCAATATATATTTATATATAGATATATTTCGGTTAAGCCTTTAAGACATTTAATTAATGAAACTAAACATAATAAACAATTAAGAGCTGTTAATTCAAATTAAGTTTAAAATCGAATTTTAATTTCTTTTTATGACAAATTGAAAATTTAGAATTGAAAAAATCGCATCTTTGCATTATTTGCCCAAATGGAATATTTCAAATCTTGACGCACAACTCGGCATTTCCAAGAAAATTCCTTTGCTTGGCTTCCGTCTCACGTGCTCCGAAAAAAAAATTCATTCTTTGCGCTTTTCCTGCCACTTCATTTGTGGTTTACCGCAAAAATTAAGACGACAAAATCGCTTCCAGCTTCCAAGCAGCTCGGCTCTATTACGCGCTATTCATATTCACTTAAGGATTACCTTATCGCAGCCGACGCGTAGAGTGTAAACCGATATTCTTGTGCTGTGATTGTGTCCTCAAAATTTAGAAGCTCTGCAACACCGCCTGCCTCAAGTGCGTCTCCTTCTTCTTCTTCTCCTTCTTCTTCTTCTGCGATGCTTGTCAATTTTAATAAGACTCACTGCTGTGTTGCAAAGGACAGACAAGCAGTGATGAAGACTACGATGAAGTCGTGGATGCCATATTTTAATAAGACTGAATTCATTCTATTCTATTTTTATAGACTTCTTCTAGCTTCGCTTCGGGTAGTGCAGAGCAGTGGAAATTATATTAAAAAATATCATAAGAATTGCATCTTTTCGCCAGGATTTGAAATTAAAAATTCAATTTGCAGCCTTATGAATATGAGTTTCCGTTGGATGCGGCAACGGATAATTATACTTTATTGGATTTTATATTTTACGAATATTTCAAATTTGTATGAAAATCGCTTCCAGATGTACCTCATCAATTGGAAAATCAACAAATGCATTGACAACAATTGAAGGGAACATAGGTAAAAGAAGACAAGTCATCCTATAATTCAAATCATAACTGTCAACAAATAAGCAACATTTGTGACTATTGTACACAAAAACCAGAGAATTCAAAGGACTACTGCAGAGTTTCCAAACCACGTGATAGAGATGATGAATCTATTAACATTTGCCAAGCATATGCTGTAGAGAATCCCAATCGAAACAACTGGCGGCGCAGGACAACTCAATAACAAAAGCGTCAACAGGATATGCATGAACAAGGATAACATTTCACACCTACAATGGAACCACAAAACAACAAAAGGCCTACGAGGAACGAGGCAGAGAGAAATCAAAGAAAAGAAAGCAACATGACGACAGAATATCAGCTGCCTTCAAAGGCGGCTCACTGACTTTGTTCATAAGAAAATGTTGTAAAGAAATATAAAAGAGTTGGTGTTGTCTTCAATCAGATCGAACGTGAAATATCCCACACATGATTTAAAAGTTAAAACATAATCTTGAAAATTTAACTTTTATTAGAAATTTATTTAAGTCGCTCGTGCATTAAACATTATAAAAAGTTAGAAGCTGGAATACTAAAATAGAATGGTTATTTACATTTATTCGTGCATAACAAACGAAAGACCAAAATGACAATTTCCATCGGAACGTTGGTGCGGGGTATGTAAAATCCTAAAGGATACTCAAGACATGAGGGAAGAAGAGTTGCAACCGTGCTATGGCTGGACATTAAAACCACAAAGCCACAAAAGACACACAAAAATACGTCAGCATGATTGATAGTGCCAAGCACGTATGAAAGGATGCAATGATGAGCATGATGCTCAATTCTTTAGAATATAAATAAAAAAAATTTAAGTCAAAAATACAATAAATACAATTGATGCGTTTCGGGGAACGTAAAAACTCCTTATTAACTCCCACCAACACCTCCGTATGGTATACAGCAGCTGATCCATTGAAATGTTCAGGAGGTGTCAACATTCAAAAGTCAACAAGTCAGCACAGATTTTAATCACCAATGTGATGAAAAAAAATGAAGAATTTAGAACAAGGTCTTAAAACTTTTTGAAATATTGTATTTGGCAATTTGTTATTTAATCCAAAGTACTAAAATAGATTGTCCATTAAACGAAGAGAAATCAAAAATGTCAAGCTTCGGTAACAACTTATCTATAATAATCTACTTGATATCGTTATTGTTTTCGATGGCAAACGCAAAACAAAGTGCTACGAGAAGATTTCTTGCGTTTGGTTTTAATTTTTTTGGCATCAGAAGTAGGGCTCTTTGAAAGGAGACACACATATAAATCATTCAAAACAAAGCCTCGTCCAGCATACCCGCAAAAGTTATACGAAGCGGCGACCGTTCTTTGAATTATTATTTATACGTTAAAGAACGGAAGGAAGGCAGGCAGGCATAAAGGAAGCTCAGGCACAGGATAATGTCATATTAAATGTCACATGCACAAATCCCGACATGAAAAATCTATTGGAAAAACGTTAAATCCTTAAGATTTCTTGCTTCTTTTGTTGTTGCCAAAAAGTTACACACTCTTACCTTGTGCCCTGATGCCGTACCGTGCCATGCCATGCCATGCCATGCCTTACCGTGAGGGCAAAGCAGGGTTGTATTACGTGTTGCGGCGACAGCACTCTTTTGGCAATGTTTCACACACGAAAGGACATTCTCGCAGGACTTCGTCGCAAGACTATTACAATACTAATTTTTAATTCAGCTCACATCACATGTGATGTGGCAGCAGCAGCAGTAGCAGCAACAACAACAAAAAAACAGAAAAAAATCAAGAAGAATATCATAATAAAGGTTTTCCATTTCGCCGGTAGAGCAAACGAGCCACTCCGATGCTTTGTTCGTTTCGTTTGCGTTTTGTCGCTGAGGCACACTGAATTGATTTATACATTGCCCAAAAGTTGCCGCCTTGAGTTACTCGTGCTACTCGGCTGCTGCGTCCCCCATTTGAGATTTGTGGCCAAATGTGGTAATTGTGTTTTTGATTCCGTTGCGATGCTCTGATGCCGACCGGTGATGCCTACCCAAAACGCCGAGCATATCATGTGTTGCGCTGCGCGCTCTAATGTAGGCTTGTACGTTTGCGGATAGTATCTTTTCTTTTTGTCATTTATATTTCATGTCCTCCTGCATTGTCTTATATCATTTTGGGCTTTTCTTTTTTGTTTGTTTCTTATTCCATTAGGTTTTCTTTTTCCGAGACTGCTCTATTCTGGTCTGGTAACATATGGCCAGTGGCCATTGCGCCCACAGAAATACCATAGCGGTAGTTTTTTCTACATGTTTGGCATACTTGATCTGGGCATGTTTTTTTTCAATGCTCAACCTCCTGGAATTGTAATTAATTTTATATAGGCGATGCTTTAGTAGCAGACTGAAGAATTGTTTGTAGTCAAAAATAATTAATTTTTTATTCTTTATTTGCGTTGTTATTGTGTTGCAATGTTTGCTGAAAAGACTTCTCAATTTAATTAAATTTACGGCTGATTAAACATAAGAAGAATGTAGTTGACAATAGCCAGCATTAGTCTATTAAGAATTACTTAAAATCTTATTAAACAACCAAATAATTTACGAACTAACGATATGAACCTCACAGGGAACTTCAAAACTTTTTCTTGACATTAAAATATATATTAAAATCTAATTTTAATATAATTGAAAAAGTTATTGAAATAGATACATTTTTAAGATTTATTAATTAGTTCCACATACAACCATGAAGGCTAAATACATTTTTTGTATTCCAACTAAAAAAAACTAAAACTTCTATTAAATTAATGTAAACTAATAATTTTTGTGAAACTATTCATCAAATATATCTTATAGGTTGCATTACAAAATCCATTAAAAAATAAGTGTATCCTTGTTATGGGATTTAGTTGCACTCATTAGTGTCCTTGCATCCTGTCTTCAATGTCAGTTGTTGTTGACATGTAAATAAAAACATACGGTATCGAATTTCAAGTTGCAACATGTGCATCACTGCAGCAGACACATGTAGAGGATCTGGTGTTGAAATGGGGCAGCACTTGTGCCAGTTGACACTCTTGTCTGTGGACAAGCATAAAAATTTAAATTTCACTCATACTCATAGACGCCAGCCTACAATTCCAGCAGACAGTTTTCCACCGAAATGCAACTGCAATCGTTTTTGAGAGGTGTTAAATTGCTTATTAGGAAGGCGCGAGCATAAAAATAATATTGAAAATCGTAGACAGTGTCCAGTGGGAGTTGACATACATCTAACATACTTAACTTTTGAAAATAAACATATTTATATAGGATTAGTGTCTTTTGCATTACTTTAAAAAAAGTTACTTCCAAAAGTATTAAGTGAATTTTAAAAAAATTAAATAAGCATGTGTTATGACAAAAATATATTACACAAACGTTTTACATTGCGTGTTAAAATATTCGGAGACACTTCGTAGCCTATGGCGTGATTAAAGGAAACTTCTTGCAGCTGCTGAATCTAAACCGGATTTGCCACACAAACCGTAAAAATTCATACTTGAGATTTTGGCTATTAGCAGAAATTGAAATGAAAGACGATTTTGTTTGCTTTAACAAAAAAGAACCAATATCCCTGCTTAAGGACACAATTAAATTCGCTGCACCCTCAGCTTCCACGCATCGATTTGTCAATTTAAGACATACCGACATAAAATCAGGACAGCGTAACTAACGCTGAAGAATTTCACAAAAGACAAAATAACAGAAGACAAAATTAAGATATGCTGTTCAAGAAAATAATGCAATCATGCAATACGCACACAAGTATTCAACATACGGATTCCAGGTACTGGCAAGGAAGGCAATTGCAATTTACAGGAACGGAACAACATCGATTAGGATACAAACCTCAAAAGACAATTTATGAAGCTGAATCTTTTTGATTATTCATGGATGCTTGATATTGTAAATGCAAAGACAAAATTAGGCAGCTATTGGGAAATATAACTTTTGGCTAACAATGAATTTTAGAGTAAGTTTGGCTAAAGATTCTTAATATAAAGAATTCAACTTTTGTAAACTTGCATCAGATTTGGTCAATTCTTGTTTTTCTCGTAACACACACCAAAAATACGATTTAAGAAACTTATTTCACAAGTGATGCACTTCATATATTTTTATTGTTTGCGTACCGCTGGTGTACAATAACTGCCAGCACCCACATCCAAGACTTCCAAGACACTTGTAAAATATTATTTTACATTTGCCTTACTGAGCCACTTTTTAAAAATTTATTAACTTTTCTCGGCAGGCAGCACATGTGTGTGTGTGTGTTTATGCAGTATCCTTTTTGTATCCTGGCATTGACTTAATATTTATACCCGACCACATGTACACAAATCATAACGCCATTTCGCAAACGCCAAAACGAAAATAAAACTGCAAAAATGTTTAAAAAAATAGCAAGAGATACCGCTTGCAGTTTTTAAATAACTTCATAAAAACACGAGGAAATGTATCGTGCACATGTAAAATAATAACCAACCCACACAAACAGTTATCCAACAAATGCAACAAAAGCAAACAACGAATGTTGTAGAATTCTAGGGTATATTCGTTTCGTGAGGCAATTTCTATATTAAAATATATATCAACGTTTATTAAGCGTCTGTCTTTAAGTCTAACTATTCAAACATACGTGTGCATATCCTTAAAGTGTATAGGAATTAATATGTGTAGAATCGAGATCATATAGAAGGACTATCGGAACAGGTCATAAGAATAAAAACAAAACTTATTCCATTAAATTAGAAAAATTCTTTAGAAAACTTAAAAATCACCTTATCATAATCATTATTAAATTAAAGTTGATTAGAGAAATTTCAGACATTAACTAATTCGATCAAACTCGTGAATGTAGGGTGTAGCACTGCCCTTGTTAATAATAAATTTATTCTCTAAAAAAATAACACTAACGAAAAAAGTGTAGAAAACTATTACCCCAAGGATGCGCACGTACGACAACAACAAAAACAAAAGCAATTCATGGAAATATAGCCATACATTTTAAACTCTTCAGGGGGCAAATACTGAGGGATCTCCATATATGTAAGCATAAACGTAAGGGAAGGCAACACTATTTTAAATAATGGACCAGCGGGCAGATTTACATAATTTAATAGAATCGCTGCTTTCTTTTATTTTTTGCAAAACGAAACACAATACAAAAAAAAAATGGTTTTACTCGCTTCCGTAACAGCGAGTAGTTCCTTTTTTAAAAAATGCCGTAGAGCACTTTGCTCGAAAAGGAAGCGTTTTCGAAAGAAAAAAATAAAAAAATTGTTCACTGTGTAGTTTCGCATTTCGCAAGCTATTATTTTCAGATATAGTAGTGACACTGCCAGTGTTGCACTTGAATTTCCTCCCAGCAAATAGAAAAATATAAAAAATTGGAATATAAACAAAGTGCATTTTTCTAGCGCATTTCCGGTTTCTGTTTCTATATCCGTTGAACAACCACACAAACACAAGCACACACACATAAAGCATACATCCACACGAGTAAACAATATAAAACGTGTGCACTAAATTTCCCCGAAATACGCAAGGGAATATTATACGCCCGGGTACAAATACAACAGAACAACCGTGCGGCCGCCATTTATTTTCGCGTGTTTCCATGCACTGCGCTCGCAATTTCCGTGTTTGTTTATTTCAGCATTTCAGTATTTCGGTATTTGTTTTTCGTTTTTCTGTTTAGTTTCGAATTTGTAGTTTGTTTTATGATTTATTCTGTTCTTATTTTAATTAATCTTTATTCATTGCAAACGAACAAACGAACGAACGTACGAAACATGAACTGCACACAAGTAACCACCCACCCACCCACATTCGTTGTGTGGTGGCTAAAATGTGCCACGCCAGTGTTGCTTGACATGCGATATTTTCCATAGCCAAAGTGAAAAATATTTCCAAAATTGATTAGAAAACTGATGGGAACATTTTCAAATCAAAATACTCCCAACAAAATTTCATATTGATGATTTACAAATTTTACTTTTCACTCAACTAATAACAACAACTACTCGTTACTTGTTAGAGATAAAAAATTTTAATTCAAAATTGACAAACTAAATTTTTAAAAGAAATTTATACACCCCGGTAGAGTAAAAATGTGACCTCCTCACGAATTTCGACTATCGTTGACTAATATTTTCCACTGATTTGCTTTACAAAATTCAGTGCATAATGAAGACAATAGGTGCCGCTCCTTGTTTTTGGTTAGTTCACTTTTATGTTGACTGAAATTCAATTTTAAATATTCATTTGAATTGATTAAGTCTATGAATGCGAAACAGTTGCGGAAACGGACATCGAATTCAAATGTTTCATTTATTTCATAAATGGGAAAAAAATGAAAAATATTTACATCATTGTGTTCCACACAAAGGAAAAACTCTACTTTAAATTCCAAAATTGCAAATGTACCGCGGAAATTGTTTTCCAACAATTCGCCTTGGAAAACTTTTTAATTTATCAAAAATTAGCACGAAATCAACTTAAAAGACAAGCGTAAAATAGTAAAAAAAAAAGAAAAAAACATTTCCATTAGTGTCAATTCTAGCAAACAATTTGTTGGAAATGTTTCACTGTTAAGACCACAAAACATATGAACACATGAAACACATGACATTTGAGTGGAGCGTGTGAGGAAGAAGAGAACGCGCACACATTTGGCTGTCACAAGTGAAACAACAACCAAAAAAAAAAGAAGGTCTTGCTTGCATTAACCAAACCGACAACAGCAACCGAAATGTTCTCTCGAACTCACTTGGGATGAATTTTGCAAATGGTTAGACATGTTTTTCTTTTTTTCTTTTTCGCTTTTATTGTATCCCACAAGAAACTTAAAACTTCTACCAAAGAACTATTAGCCGAGTGGCATGTGAGATGATGTGTTGTACTGCACCACTAGCGAAGAAGCTGCAACCCAAATGTCACTTTGACAGCTCACGCAAGCATTTCTAAAAACAAACAAGCAAAGTAAATTGCCCAACATGCGAAAAGCATTTGACGTGCAAAAACAAAAAAACGAAAAAAGAGAAGTTCTCTTCCGGTGCCATTCTCAATTTTATTTTCTTCCGTTTGCGGAAATGCGAAAATTGTCAGGTTAAAAAAATGATGCAATAAATAGCCAGCAAGTATTTCACAACAATATAATACAGTTAATACTGTAAAAATATTTAAAAAAAATTATAGCCCAAAAAGAAGTTCTTATAGGAAATCTTTTTTTGTTTATACGAGTAAAACTGATGAGTTATGTCACATACTCGTATGAGCACAGTTCAAAATATTTGTTCTTTAGACGTTTGATGAATTCTCGACGACGGCAACTGTAAGCTATAAAAAACGCACAAAAACGCTAATTAAAAACATAAAACTTCCGGTCTGCATGTCTGAGAACTATTTGCCAATGTCAGTATTTACCAAAGGAATAACAGACGAGGGCGAGGGTTAATGGTAAACAGTGCTAGTCAAGAAGCGAGTAAGAGAGAGGAGTACCTTTTGAAAAATCTCGCACACTACGAGTAAACACTTACTAATGTAAACTCTCTCCTTTGACGAAATACTTTCTTGGTACCGGAAAATCTGTTGACAGTTCTATCGAGAGTCCTTGAAGTGCTGCGACAATATTAAAAATTCAGTACTTGCCTACCTACCTAGCTGCAATGCTTGGTGAAATCACTTCCCTTCTTTTGTTATTATTTACACGCGCGTCCTGTTTTTTGTTTGCAAATCGACGCGGCTTGGTCGCGTGCGTCGTGCTGCTGCCTACTTTGCAGCAATCCATCAGCTGCGCACATCACCAAAAAGTTAATCCTTTTGTGTTTGATCGTTTCGTAAGCAAATCAATCCAAACAGAATCACAACTAAATATGCACAAATCTTGTCAAGTGTTTGCGTTGCACTGTGGTTGACGGTGGCACAATTGCTGATAAAAATGTGAAGCACAACAAGTAAAATGTTTTATGAAAATATTGCATACATATATATCTTTTTTTTCATCTTTTAAATATTAAAAATCGCATTAAGGATCTCCTTTTATAAATACACGATATCCACATTGAGGCTTTACTTATATAAAAACTAAACTTCTTTATTATTCAACCCCAGATATATACATATACCTATATACATACACAAACAAACATATGTTAAATATATTCAAATTGAAAAGAAACTTTTGTATGGAAAACATGTAAAAGTGCCCATAGTGCGTAGTCTGCGCGTCTTGTCGTATTAAGCTCATCATCGCTATCGTTCTCAAGTGCGGCGCACATCAAAACACCGCACCATCACTTTTGCTCGTCGTATCCTTGTCGTGCTGCTATCATCTGTAGATTAAACCCTGTCGCCGTCAACTTGGTCCTATGTTGTTATTTTTGCGTGCGCGTCTCTCACCGCTGCTGCCGCAACACACTCCAGCTCTGCCAAACTATGCAAACTTTGTGTGTTATTTTTATTTTAGTTTAGTTCTTTTCTTCGGCGTCAAGGGATCTTGAGGACCTTTCGTCGCTTTGGCAGACAGGATTAGATTCACGTTAAGAGTTACCAAAGCAAGGGTTACCATGCACGCATTTATGTGGGTAAACATTAGATGCAAAGTTCAAAAAGGCGCTTGGAAAGTATGTTCGGCAGCAACAGGGGGGGTTGTGTGAAAGGGTGAAGATTTTGTGTGTTCTCTTAATATTATTGGCGACTTGTCTGCATTTCAATATACAAATTATTTCAATAATGAACTTAAGCATTTCGTTTACATATTGAGATTTTTATTTTCATCCCGTCAGGCAGGTATAAACAACCATTTTTCAAATCTAACTAAAGAAAAAACATTTTATTAACAAAATATTTAAAACATCTGCAAAAGTGCGAAATTAAATTATAACAGCGAAACTGAATAGATGTAAATATTATATACAAACGTTAATAAGGTTTCTCAGGAATCCATATATCCAAAGTAAATATATACATAAATATTCGTTAAAACTACATGGGCTAAGGCACACCTGCCGAAATCGCTACCAGCCGCGTTCCTTACTGCCCAACAACATATTTAGTGCATATTGCGTTTTTAAGTCACGCCCACATCTGCAGTCAATGTTCGGTTCTCATTAAATTTGATGTCTCAATTTGTTGTAAATATTTTCGGGGGTAATTATAAAACAAATGTATTATTTTGATTCGGTTTTAGAATTGAACCAGTCAGAAGAAAGGATTATAAAACCGAATAATTAAATTTTTAACAATCTACTGGCATAATCGTTTTTTTTTTCTTTAGTACAACAAATACAAATATTAAAAATTTGTATATATTATTTTTTTTAAACTTTTCATTATCACAACCCATATAAATAATTAATATTTATTTAATTGTAAACTAACTAAACAACGATTTATAAAAACATTTCCTTTTAAAAAAACCGTTTAAAGATTCGATTTTTTTAAATGGATTTAAAAATGTATTTAAAATCCTTTGTGAGAATTATATCACAATAAAATTCTGAATAACCGATGAAAAGTAACATCACTATAACTCGTTCGCGCAGTCCGTCGCGTTGCTGTGCTGTGCTGTGCTGCTGTACCCTGTAATTAAGCGGCATGCATTGCTGCCGCGTGCGGCTGCGCAGTCATTTTCTGTCTGAGGAGGCCCAAATTAAATTGTTTCAAATGAATTCCGCTACGAGCGACTAACTCGACTCAATGATTGCATTTCAGCGTAGGACCCTGCCGAACCAACCGACTCTTTAAAAATGGAAGCAGACAAGAAGCAGGAACAAAACAAAACCATGAGTAAAATAAAATAAAGACATCATCACGCGATTTGATTATATGTGCGCGGCGCGCTCCGGTCTGCCAATTATTATTTTACCATATGCGGTCGGACGGGCGGACGGTGGCGAGAAGCTTCCGTATTCAGCAACGACTGCAACTGCTGCTCCGTTTTGTTTTTATGCTGATTTTTGAACTCTTTAGCTTCGTTGTTTTGTTGTGACGGGGGACTTGTTGTTTCTGCAGTGGATCCGCGAAAGATCGACTGCCAAAAGTAATAATTTGACAGTGGAAAATGAGATTTTAAAATTCGAAAACTATCGCTGGAAGGAGCACAAACAACATCGCATGAAGCAATGCGAGCATAAATGTTCTGCTGACAAAGTAAGGTAGCCGAGTAAAAAAAAATTAGAAAGAACTGCTTTGGGCCAATTTATTTTGCATTGTTGCCAATGGGTCAAATAAAATTTGTTTTAAATTCGCAAATATTTAGACAATTTTGAGCTTAAATCCAAAGGTAATTCACACGATCAGTTTTTCAACTCGAAAAACATAATTGTATAAAAATGTTGTAGCAAATGTTCAAAGCTCTGTAAAATTCTAAACCTGGCAACACTGTAAGTGCATTTCAGTCAAATTTGACAGATGCGTCCATCGCTGAAACTCGTTCGAAATCATCGTCGCTAACTGTTTTGGGCATAATTCCCGAAAATGCATTGAACAACTTTTGCAAATTTCGGAATGCGCTAAGGACAACCGGAATAAATTTGCCACAAGAGCGAAAGGCAAAAACGAGCAGCCAAACGTCAAACAACGTACAACAAAAACTTGACAGAATTGAAAAGTATGCACAACATTTTGGCATTTTAATGATAACTCTCGCCGGAGTGCGTGCGAGCGTATTTCGTGTTGTATTTGCATTTGGATCGCTGCTGCTGCTTTTGTGGCTGCAACCACTCTGCAGCAAAAAAGTCGCAAAAACCAACGAAATGACTTTTCCACTACAAAAACCAACAATAACATTCAATTAGCAACAGCAACAACAACAAAAAGCAAATGATGCAATCAAGCGATCATAATTAATTTGCGTTTTTAGTCGCCAACCACGCCCCCCAAAGGCAACCAATTGTCGCAATGAAATCAAAAATTGCATTTGTGATTTGCGCGTTTTGGTTTGCATTTGTTTGGGTATTGTGCGACTGTTGCATAGAGTTGCCAACTATCCAAATAAATGTTGTTATAAGTTTCATATTTCTATCGGCTATTTTTTAGTTTAGATAAAAACTTTTCAAAAATGTTTTCGAAATGTAACTGTTTATGTTTTTAGATAAACAACAAATTAAATAAATTTTAAGTAAATTAAGATATTAAACAAAAGTATTATTGAATCTCTGAGCCAAAATTGGTTTAAGGTAGCATTTGCTATTTTGGTTTTTTCCTTTCTCTTTTTTGTAGTAGGCAACCCTAGTTCGGCGTGCTGCGCCCTAACAAAATCCTTTTCAAATAGCATGTTGTTAATTTATTAACAATTTCGTGCTGATTGCGCATAATTGTTCGACGACAGACACTCGTTTCGCTGCAAATTGCGCACATTTGTTTGTATGTACACACACACACACACACACACACACACACACACACATGCAGCATGCTGCATTTGCCGCCGTGGGCATTTCAACTATGCATTTGTTGGTTTTGTTGTTCATGGCTTCTTGCCTTTTGGGAATAGCTTTGCCGCAAAAAGTTCTAAACCGTTAATGAATGTGCGTGTGCGTGTGTGTGTGTGAGTGTGTTGGTGTGGACAAACATTTGTAAATTGTCAACAGGCATTGAAAATATTTATTTAAAATTTAACTTTTCATTTAAATTGCTATTTACTTTTTTTTGCATATGTACGCTCAAACAAAATTTATTTAAGCAGAAATTGCGGCTTGAGGAAGCCTCAACAACTTCAATAGATTTTCAATCAATTTCTTTCAATCCGCAAATGCAGCCAGCCAGCACCCACATTCTATTTGTGGCACTTACCGCGCACACACACACACACACACACAGACAAAACACATACACACACACAGACAGAACACATACATTGGCGCTATACATAAAGCCCCTTTTAAGGCATCATAAAGAGTGCATAAGCCCAGGAAAGTAGGCAACTCCTTATTGGAAATTATGAAGGCACTTTGGTGCCAGCCACTAAATCCGTTCTCGCTCTTCTGTATGCATTCACGTTGCAGCTGAAGCGAAATGTGCATATTCCATACGTGCAGGCATAAGTTTTCATATACGAGTACCAAAAAAAAAAACAAGAAAAAGAAGAAGAAAAAATGGTTTCATGGAAATCCTTTCAGAATTGTGCAAAATTGAATAAGAACTTTATTTCAATTTGTATACACCAAGCATAAATAGTAAATATGTAAATGATGGAAATGATGAAAATGGATGAAACCAAAAAGTGAACATTACGGTTTGAGGGATTATGCTACTTTATAAAAAAATCAAATAAGTTAGGGACTTAAATGAAAGAACTTATGGCGCCCTTAATAACAGCCTATTCAAACTTATTGCAGTTTTATAGCAATTCTTTTACAAATTTTAAATAGTTCAATTATTAAATTGGTTTTTAAATTAGAAAATGGTTATTCTGAATTTTAGTGAAAAAAGACTTTATGAGACAAACTGTTGAAGTAGAAAAAAATAAGTAAATAAATATATCAAACATAAAAACACAAAAAATTTTACACACTGAAAAATAAACTCTTTCACTTTCAGCTCATTAGACCGATAAAAGTCATACATAAAAAAACAACAACAACATCAACCACAAAACCAACAACAAAAATTCACTTTCACTACTTGCAATAAGAATGCTAAAAGAGGTCCATTCCAACCGAACCAAAGTTAGAAATAAAGCTCATTTGAAATATCTTGTATGTAAATTTTATTATTATGATATCCCCAAAGCAGATATTTATTTATGAAAAATAGCATAAAACAAAAAGGGACCACAGATATTTCATAGAAGTAGAAGAGAAATCGCACGAAAACCAAAAAAATGAAAAAAAGGACACTTCTTTTGGCTAGTTTACTCACACACATAAACGCATGCTCTACTGGAATATAAATATAAAGAAACACTTAAAAGTTTGAATATTACGGCATATCATGAAGCTGTAGCTGTGTGTAATGTTTGTCCGTGTGTGTGTGGATGTGTGTAAGAAAAAAGTAACAAGTTATTTTACTTTTTTTGGAATTTTTATGAGCGTCATTCGGAGGCACTTTCATATACTGACGATGCCAAAGCTTTCAAGCAAATGAACTGCTGGTTGTTTCAGTGTATGTGTGTATGTGTTTGTCACGCAGTGAATTAAAGAACATTCACCGAGTATGCTTATGTGTAAGTACAAAAGAATTGGTCTAGTATCTAATTAAAAATGTGCTTTTGATTTAGATGAGAGACGCCACAAGAAGCATTTCACTTCAATAGTTTTTTATAATAATGCGTTTTCTTATACTTCAAGGACATTTCTATATGCTTCACCAATTCTTTTGAGCTTTGGTTTTTATAAATAGTTGTAAATGTGAATTTACAAGCAACAGCAGCAGCCGGCCAAAGGAAGCTATTCTGGTTTATTTATGCTAAATGAGTGTCCTGTGTGAGGACCTCTACTCTTGTTATTGTTGTTTGTTTTTTGAGCATGAAAAGAAAGCAGCTCATAAATGAAATATGTCCGTCACATATTTCTTTGTTTGGGTTAGTTTTTTTTCAGTTCAGTTTTTCAGTTGCTGTTGTTGTTTTTGTTGTTGTGAATGTGAATTAAGGGTTTTTATTTGCATATTCAGCTCAGTTACCTCAAGGGGGCGATCAAAAAAGGCGCCTTAAGAATGTTACGGAAATGCCGACCATATGAATATAATTCCTCTTGTTTTTTGTTTTGTAATTTGGAAGGGGTGTACTCGTAAGTTGGCCCAAACCGCCAAACCAATTATTATAATAACAACAACAACAATAGCCACAAAACAAAACAAAAAAAGAATAATCCATTAAAAGGACATGAGCGAGCGATGTGTCCCTTGACCACGTTCCACGCTTAAACTTAATTCATTTTTTTCTGCTCAATAAATTCGGGTTGGCGTTTATCTTTTTCAAGAGTCTTGCGTTCGTTCTTCCCTTTTATCTCGCCTGTATTCGTCTTTGTATACATTTAATTTGCCGAATTAAGAGGCATTAACCGTTTTTACCCCCGGCATATGGTAAACGAGATAACTTCGGCGAACGCATACGAGTATATGGAAATCCTTTGAATTGAAACACCCTTCGTCGGTCGGATCAGGTCGAGTCGGTGCTGGATGGTTGGTTGGTTGGTTGGCTGGCTGGCTGGCTGGCTTGTGTGGTCCTGGTGTTCGTCGTTGCAGCTTAAATGTGAATAAGTTGTCATCGACATGATCAACGTCATGTTGCGTTATCCTTTGCCCGTTTTACATTCGTGGCGTGCATATTTTTGTTTGTATGTCAGTTCTGACATGAAATATGCATTTCTCGCGGTTATCCTTGACCAAACAAAGTTTAAGTGTTTAAAAGTAAATTTGAAAGGAAAGCAAAATTAAGTGAAAGTGCAAAGTGAATGCAAATTTAAAAATTAGCAATTGTTTTTAAACGAGATTTTACCGTTTTGACTGTACATACTTTTTTTGTCGATAGCTTTTGATTAAGCTCTATTCGTCCTGCCCGTTAGTCTGTGACTGTCTGTCGCTTATTTATGCATTAAACCGCGAAATAGGATTAAGCGCTTATGAAAAGAGGGTTCAATCAAAGCGAGCCAACATTGTCATAGTGCACAAAAACAACAACAACAAGGAGAATGTTGCCACATATGCGCTTTTTCCCGCATATACCGCAATTGCGGCTAAATCCGCTTTTGAGATCGCTTCACCTTTTGTTTTATTTTGTTGAGGCGAAGTTGGTAAATCTGCAATTTGTTGATTGTGGCACTTATTTGTTCAGCTCTGCTCTGTTCTGCTCTTCTTTGTTACTTTTATAATTTCAAAAAGTTCTTTTCATAAGTTGGAAACATGTGCAAATGAATCTAGTTCAAGCTCAGCGTTTGGACAACGTAAAAAATTTCACGGTTTGAAGCAACTTTACAAAATTTCCATATTAAAGTTTTATTAAAATTTCATGTAAGTATTTTTTTTTAAAGTAAACTTTTAGTAATATTATTAAGTCACTTTATACACTAGGCAATTTTTTTTAATAGTGATCTATATTTATATTTTATTTACTTTATTTTACTTTTCACAAACAGAATAGTGAGCCAAAACTGAATTGCCACATTGTCCCATTCCCTCCTTCCCTCTCAAACCGATTAGTTATATGAAAATGAATTTATGAAATTTAATTATTCAAAAAAAACAACATATGAATGTTTTTTTGTCGATTTAAAAACAATATTTCTTGCTACTAGGACAAACATTTTTCTTGTTGTGTAATGGAAAATATATTAAATTGCTTGGATTACGGAAATATAAAAACGAGCGCGAAATGCAACTTTCCTTTTTACTTTTACTTTGTTAAATATATTTTTAAAAAACTCATCTTTATTACTTTTGCTTTACTTTTCACTCACACTTTCCTCTTTTAATCCTTGATTACTTTTGCGTTTTATTTGCATATTGTCTTATCATTCTTTGGCCCTTCAATAAATCCGGCAAATGTGTTCCGCTATAAAAAGAGAGAATCGAAATAAAATTCCAGAAAAAAACGAAATAAATTTAGTTTTGATTGCACTCTTACAGCAGGAGTTCAATAAAGCTGCTTCGAATCCTAACGTTCGAACTCATGTTCGCGCATATGAATGAAATAAATGGAAAAACGATGCGAAAAAGGATAATCACCGCGTCAAGGTCCATCGCCAATTTGAACAAAGTTAAATGACCAGAACCGAATTTCCTCTACTTCAAAAAAAAACAATTAATAAACCAGACTTAAATGAAACTTTGTTAAGATATTTAGACGCGAAAACCAACGATTGGCAACATTTTTGAACTTTGTAATTTTTAATGTTCTTCATTTAAAAAAAAAACAATCTCGTTTGAAAAGGGAAAAAGAAAAAACGACTTTACGCAGAAATGCGAATTTATGAAACGTAAAATTTCTTTCTTGATGATGTCCTTAAATCACAAAAAAAAATTAACCAAATTTTCGAAAGGACACTCCGCCGCGTCATGTGGGCGTGCGCAGTTTTATGCGTTCTGTTGGATTTATGACTGCAATGAAACAACATGAAAATTTAAATTGTACGTAATCATTTTTTATTCGCAAGGATTTTAATGTAATTTCATTTTTATTTGCGCAAAAGGAATATTTATGAATATTTTTGTAATGCGCTAAAATCGCCTACAGAAGTCTACATAAAATCGGAGCAAAATACTTTGTGAGCTGGAGGAAGTCAAAGCATTAAATAAATTTTGTAAATCCAAAATTGGATTGCTACATAAAAATGTCCTTCGAAAAATTTAACTATTGACTTTTCGTTATACATTTTTCAACTCAATGTAAACGATCGGAAAACGCGTCAGTGGGTGTTGACCTTAAATTATACATATAATTTTCGTATTTTTAGCTCAAATTTTTATAGACTATTGAGCTTTTAACTTTTTTTGTTGTAAATCGAATTTTAACTAATTTTATTTTCATCATATTAAAACAATTTTGTTCTCACCATATTTTCGATTGAATTCGCCTCTAATGCAATAGCAATGCTGGCAATGAGATAAATTAAGTGGCAACTCTGTACAGCGGCCATTATTGTAATTGCAAAAATAATAACAACGACAACAACAACTACTACAATATCACAATAAAATAAACAAAAGCCGTTAAATCCGCAACGCCACACACGCATCCCGTGTGCAGTGCAGAGCAGTGCAGTGTGTGTGTGTGTGCGTTTTAAGTGCATAGGCGCGTAAGTGAATGGGAGCGTGTGTGTGTTCACCAACATATGCTCATCCATGTCCCTGTCCATGTTCATGTCCGTTTCCAGATATTGTGCGAGTGGGCCCAGATGTGCGCGCGCTGCGTTTAATTACTTTAAGAAGCCCACAATTGTCCACGTATGCCAGCGAAATGCAATTGTGTGCATGTGTACGTGAGCGTGCTGAGGCTGTGTGTGTGTATGTGGCAGCGAGCGAGCGTGAATTTTATACAAAATGTCAATAAATACACGCAAAGCCATTAGCGACGATTTTTGAGTGACGCGGCTGCGGTGAGACAATTCGGTTTCATTTCAAAATTTATATCTCCAACTGGGCATTTTATTTTACTTCGATTACACATTGTTATTGTAATTATGATTTACCGTAATTGCGAATACTCAATTATTATGATCCTCAATCGTTTTGAGGGCACTTTGTTACTTGCTTTAAAATTTGTTTTTTAGGTGCTGACAATAACTCGACAAATTATTCAATACTAAATTTTTAAAACTGTTTATTTGTTGTAATGAACAATGGCGCATATCGCAGTCAATAAATCCATCAATTTCATTTGAATTTTATTTCATGTATCTGTTTTGTTGTAACTTCATCCGCTTAGCGAAACGCGTAATTGTAATTAATTTCCGGATCCACTCGGCCATCCCTTAAACTACCCTGCAGCCGTGCTACCACCTTACGCTATCAAACGGCGGCAGAAGCGTTTAGCGTTATTGTTCAAATAATCGCCAATCGATAAATTTACGATAACTGTCAATGATTTTGTGATTTTTTTTATTTTTGCTTTTTTTTAATTGCGGTGCTGTCGTATTTTTCTGCTCATTTAATGCGATTAGATTTAATGGAAGTCGCTATGGTGCCACAGCTGAGCTTGTCCTTGTTGTTGTACTTATTGCAGAAATTGTTGCTACTCCGTTTGTTGTTGTTATCATTCACAGCACCATCAGCAGGACATCGGCGACATAAATGACGTCGCGGCACTACTAAAAACGAAACAAGCGAGCAAAATGCGGGAGGTCAATTTTATGAGCGTGAATAGTGCAATTTACTAAAGCGACAGTGTTTGTGTGTATGTGTAGGTCTGTGTATGTATGTGATGGGTTCGGTGCACCCAATTTTCGCATTGAGGTAAGTTGTCATTTCAAGCGCAGCTTGTTCAAGCGGAAATTGGTGTTTGTTGGCCATCAGCAATTATACAACAAATAATTACGAATCAGAAAAATTGCAGTGATTCGTTCATATGATATACATTAAAACAACAAAGAGCTAACATATTTTTTACTAATGGAAAAACACTTTTTGAAAACACTCTTAAACTATTAAGAGTGACTTTTATATAATAAAAAGAACTTAACATGCACAAATATCTTCTAGATTTTTTATTTTGTATTTTTTTTTTGCAATTCCTTTGCTGCAGCATTCCCTTCACTAATTTAATAAAAAACATCCACACCGAACACATCCACAGATGGATGCTTAAAATTCCAAATGACCAATGAAATGTTTATTCCAACAGCATGTAAAGGAGAAAACAAAAACAACAAAGGAGCACAAAATACTAGTCCAAAATAGTTTTTAATTTTATTACCAGAAGAATACAACTGCCATACCAAATGAGCATAAATACACAACCCCTCTTTAACCGCAATCCCACTTACATACATTTTAGACTAGTTTTGATTGTATTCCTCAGCTATGCTTTATATTTACTGTATTAGAAGGTTTCCTATTCTAATACAATATTTTAGAGTTTTAATTTTGTTAATGAAATAAATTCATACAATATATGCAACACAGGCGACTCGTAGACTCCGTTTGAATGTTTATTAACATAAATACAATATATAAAAAAACACTTTTTACAACCAGTCTAAAACATATACCAAACATAGTTCGCTTGTATCTCCCCAGCAAACAGCACTGATACCGGCAATGACCAATTGTGCTCCGTTGCCAGCAACAAATAAACCACAAAAGGACATTAATGTCCTGCATTTGTGGAGAGCACGTGTCTGTCCTTATGTCCGTCTATATGTGTATGTGTGTACTCGATTGCTCGCCCTGTAAATATGTTCGAAAACGTTTTGTGCTTTTTTTGTTTTTTTTTTTTCGCTTTTGTTGTTGTCGGTTTGTGACCGACCAGTGTTGCCTCTTTGTTGTTGCTGCTGCTGCTCCATTTTGTGTCCCCATTTTCCTTTGGTTTGGTTTTTGTGTGGAATTTTAATTTTGTTTAATTTTTTGAACGCATTTGTTGCAGGTTTTCGTTGACATTGTTGTTGCTGCCGCTACTTGCAACATTTTTAATTGCGCATTCTGCTCTTGTTCTTGTTATTGTGCAATCGTTTCATTTATATTTCATTAAAAATGTTTGTAAAACTTTTTTTCTCGTCGATGTGAAATACTGGAAATGTCCCGTTGATTTTTAATTCTTTATTACAAATATTCAATTATTTGTTATTATCGAGAATTATTAACAGAAAAGTACTTGAGGGTTTTTATAAAATTTCAATAGAGCTTTGTTATATTTACATTTAATATTTTTTTTATAATAATATCACTAGTCCACATAATTTTTTATTTTATTTCCAAAATTTTAACAAATCCGACGGCTACAGAATTACATTGTTTTGTTTATTCTAAATAATTACTACATATATGTATATGTGTGTGTATACATCTGAGCACATTAGAAAAGGTGTTCTTCCTTGAACACGTGCAAAGGTATAAGCAACGACGCATTTTTTTCGGGATAATTCAAAGGGTGGTTATGACGTCAGTGACAGGGGAGGAATAAAAAATAGGAAACTGGTCGAAGTTTGCCCAAAAGATTCATTCGCTCGTTCATCTGCCTAAATACCATACTACAGCAATAAAGCGAGTGTCAGTTGCACAAAGTAGAAATGCAGCAAAGGCAGCAAAGGCAAAAGTGGAAGTGACAGCCGCAACACCACAACTGACTGTCCTGTCGTCCGCGACTAGTGACGCAAAGCAAAACTATGTACGAGTATATGTACAAAAAAATATTTTTAAAAATTTTAAATTATTTAAAACTTATTGAATATAGCTTTGGAACATTTTGTTAGCTATTCTGGCATTTAGGACTGGTCCACTTAACAAACAAATTACTTTGCTTACTTTTAAGTTTTTTTAATTCATAGTTTTTTTATTAAAATTTAAATTTATAAAATATACCGTTTTAAAGATTTGTTTGCTAAAGATTTACAACTTATTAAACGCTTTAGTCACAATATTGTAAATGGGAAATCCATTTAAACAATTTTATATTACAAAAAAAAAAACGATTTTTTACTAATAAACGACCCTTAAGTCACTAAACTTTATCTTGCAAATATGTTCCAGCGTTGTGTATCTTGAAAGTACTGTGCGCATTTGTATGTGTGTGTGCGTGTGTGTAGTGCATTCCAAATATATCCTTTATTGCAAAATATACAAAACGGACTGCAAACTGACAGAGGCAACCGAGACTATAAAGGCCAAGTCCAAGGCTGGACAGTGCGGTTTGTAAAACGTTTAATTGCGAATTTCGTGCTGACGGTGTCCGCTTTGGTTGGGATGGGGTTAGGTTGGGGTTGGGGGTGGTGTTGGTGTTGGTGATGTTGATTTTCATGTACCTCACGTTTAGATGTTTTGCTTTGTGCCTGCTGCAGGGGTTGTTGTTGTTTTCGTTGGTTGTTTGGTTTGGTTTTTCTAGTCAAATTATTGCCTGGTCATGGAATTCACTGAAGTGATTCCTCCGTCTGAAATTAAGGAATTTAATTTTGAAATGTTAAACGTTTCAACGCGATGCGGAGTGGCGCGACGTGTGTCAAATGCAATTTCAAAACTGAAAATGCGTGCAAAAGCGGAAACGGATATTAAAGGTTTTGAGCTTTCTCTGACTCAAATCAAAGGGTGCGAAAGTTTCGTTTCCGAAGGGGTTGGTTGACTAACTGGTTGGTTGATTGCTCCGGCAGACTGTGAAACAAACTGATTACATATGTTTCACTGAAAACGTAATTAAAATTGACAAAGTGTTTACTTTCGAGCGTTCGCTAAGGCGAGTCACTTGCTGCTCCGGGAAGGAGTTGCATAACGTAGAACCGTGTCTCATTAACGTGTCATTCGTTATTGCGGCAATAATTGTATTTGTCATTACATTTGACACGCATTTATTCCTGTATTGTATATTTGGTTTGTTGTTTTTTATTAAATCTCTCGAGAATCATTAATAAAAAATGGTTAATTAAATAATTTACAAACTAAATTATTTACAAATTATCAATATGGTTCTGGTAATTAAATGAATTTATTATATTCATGATTGAATATTTCTGTAATGAGTTTTTCACAGATTTCAAAAATCTCGATGCAAATAAATAAATAAATAAATACCGATTCATAAATTGTCGACTTAATGCGACGCTGAAGGTAATGAGGCGCACCGATGATACATTTTTTTCTGATAGAATGACACCATTAAGGCCATTACGAATTTAAGAGAAATGTGAATTGCAATTTATTTACATTTTGTTTTCATTCCAAATTTAATTCAAAAAAGGTTTATTCAAGTTTTTCAACCACAATGCGCAATGCATCAAAAAGCGATATAATAATATAATCAACGCTTAGCACCCGACACTTGCTAACTTTTGTCAGCGCTGACTTTTGGAAAACTTGATAGTTGCAACGCCAACAATGTCGTCTAAAACAAACACAGTAACAACGAGCATGTTGTATGTTGCCCCTTCAGTCTCTTTGCCAAAAATTCAACTGTACGCAACATACTCGTAAAATGGTAAAATAGTTGGCAAAAGCGCTCGCTTGTCTGTCGTTCTGCCTGTCTGTCTGTCTGCCGCGGCAAAACCGCCAAAAAGGTGACCATAAAGTTCAACAGCAGAGAGCGGTATTTTGTTTGCATAAATTTTACGTGAAGCAACATGAACTGCTGCTGCTGGTGCTGGTGCAAATACAAAATGCAGCAGACACTTTTGCACACATGTTTTTCCAGAAGCTGACATTGGCCTTTTTAGCCAAGCATGGTTGCGTGTGCTCGCAACCCAAACACAAATTCATACAAAACACTAAACTTAAACTAGTTCACTTTGTTTTATTCTTGCACCAGTGCACAGTACACAATTAACTGGAATTTGCTAGCAAAAAACTTTATCAGATTTATATAATTTTAATATTTTTATAACATTAAAGTAAATTTAAGATAAAGTAAAAAAAATTAAATTAGCAAAATTTTTAATAAGTTGTTAAAAATATAAATGTAAATTATTTATATTTTTGTGAACAAGACCTTGAGTATAAATATAAATAAATAGAACTTATTTTTTGTCTTTGGTTAAAGCACTTTTTTCATTTAAGCCTTCATTTGTTTGGGAGTCTCAAAGTTCTGTTTGACAACAGGAAGACGTGTTTAACTACGCGTTTTGTTTGTTTGTCTGTCTGCATCAGCAGGATATAATAAACACAAGGACCAACCTAGACTTACACATACAACCATACACATGCTTGCACACGCATACTTTAAGCTTAACACAATTTTGTACTAAACATAAGCGGCGTTTCTAATTCCTTTTGAAGGGTCTCATTTATTTAATGTCGAATGCGCTTTTAATCGGGTGAAAATAGAAAAAGTTGTAATTTTATTGAATTTATATTATAGTTTTTATTATATTAAGCCACTCCACTGACTACAATTTATGTTTGTGTACTCCCTTTGATACAAGTTCTTTATTGGGCTTCACTCGAAATTAGTATGACCTCATATTAAACCACCTTTAGGCCCGGCTCCGCATCCTGGCACAGTCTTCTTTAAAAGGTGTTTCGTGTTGCAAGTGCGAAATAATTCCAAACGGAAAAAAAAACATAACATTCAGGCACATTCAGGCTGCATCAGCGCCACTGCTGCCACAACCTCTGGAACTGTTCCAAACCACATCATACCACACAGTACAATACAACTCTGGGCCTAACCATCATGGGCTGCTGCCGCTGTCATGTCCCTGTTTGCTTTTTGGGGGAGCAGCAAACTGCCCCTTTGTACGGAAACATAACCACTTGACAGTGTACGACTTGTTTGGATGTCTGCTTATTGTTGTTGTTGTTTTTGTTGTTATAGAATTTTCATTAGTAGACTCATGTTTGGGTATAAATAACAAGCGAAATTAAATTGCAATAAATTGAGAGACCTTTGACGATCTTAAGACAAACGTTCAAAATTTCAGGAAAATTTTAAAAATTTTCTTTACATAAAAAAATTACAAACATTTTCGAAATATTTAACAAAATTTGAATTTATTTTAAAAGATCCGTTTTAAAAAAAAAATACGAATAAAAATGATTTCAATTTATATGTCTATACCATTGAAAATTATTTAATATATCTCTTTTTATTTTTAAATTTTTTTGTATTTCCTTTGTGCGTTTTATTTTAAAGATTAAAAAAAAACTTAACGATTAATGTTATTGGAAATATTTATATATAAATAAAAATTACTTTAAAATAATATTTTGTTTATTCACTTTTGTTTCACTGTGTTAAAACTTTAAAATTTTAAAACTTTAATGCGTTAAGAAAAGAATAAAAATAAATTAAAAATAAATGTAAATTCAGCTTGTATCTCCAGATTGCAATATCATTTACATAATAACAACAACAACAACAACACGTTCCACTCTCCTATTATAAAATTTAAAAATACCATATCAAATAACAATTAATTAGGCACATTGTAAGTAGTTTGTATGTATCCTTTAGATATGGAATTGCTCGTCTATGAAACGAAATTTCTTTGCAATGCAAACGGAAGTTGGGCATTAATTCCGACCCACCTACACCCACATCCATACAGCTGTCCAAAAACAATGTCCACCAGAGGCGGAAGTGGAAGTCAATTAAGGTTGCGCATACATCCCCGACGATGCGCTATCCAACCATTCATCCGTCCTAACAATATGCGCTTTGAATAATCGCCCGAGATATTTGATTTATGAATTTGATTTGCTTTTATTAATCAAAGGCTAAAAAACAAGAGGGCGGCAAATGATGATTATTATTGTTGAAGTCCTTCAGCAGATTTGCTCTGCTGTCAAATAAAATGTCCATTGTTATTTAATTAATTAATTAATTGAATTAATAAATAAGACAAAACGAATTCATTTGCCGCTTCTAACCTACCAAGAGCGGAATGGGGCTGTTGACGGAAGGGAGTGGTGCGTGGATTTCCTGTGCACAGATGCGCGAAAGTGCGCGTGTTTTGTTGCGATAATTTATGAACATTTTCTGCTCGAATTATCAATCATTTTAATTTTCTTGGCTAATATTAAAATACAACGAAACTTGAACTAAACGTTCGCCTCGAAGTTTTATCCAGCTCCAAAAAGCAAAAGCGAAAGCGACAGCTTTAATTCGCTGCTGTTTTGTTGCAGATAACAATTATAAAATCGCGAGCGTCGTCTTAAGCTCACATTTCGGTTAATACTTTAACGCTCCCCAGTCACCTTAAATAAAATACTAGAGAAACAAAGAAAAACTGCAGCATTGTTGCCGGTTTCTTCAAATCAACCGACAACACACGAAAATGCTCAAATGCAATTTCGGCTGAAAGAAATAAAATGCGTTTCATAAATATAAAATTAAGCTCTTAAATAATAAGTTTAAAAAAAAATATTTTAATTGAACAGAATATTTGACATCAAACAAATAGTTTGATAAAAAATGCATAAATCTTTCAAATATTAAAGAGTGGAGTTATTTTAACGAAACACACTTTAACGCTTCGCCGAAATTGCACTGTTTGGAAATGCCAGACACGTGCGCATATCGATGAAACTGGAAAATTGAAAAAATCGCAAGACCAAAGGATTCGTTAGCGTTTATAACAAACGGAAACGGAAGTGGAACTGGAACTGGATATTGCAAAAGCTTTGTTGATACTCGAGCATTGAGTATACTTAAGCACTGACGTTGCACGTGATGACACAAAGTGCAATATGATGAAATCGTTTTTTTTTTTTTATCTAGAATATATTATTATACATTTTGAATAAACAAACCGATAAAATGTAAATTGGCCTTAATCAGCGCAGCAGTTTGTCAGCTAAAAAGGGAAAAATTACAAAATTCAATTGGCTACATTAAACAACGTAACGTAACGAAGCGAAGAGAAGCGAAGAGAAGAGAAGCCCTTAAGGAATTTTGTTCTTTTGAACTTTTCAATGTGCTCTTTTTTTAATAAGTACCGCACCAACAAATAAACAAACAAAAATTACAAATGTCGAAACATCCTTTTGCGGCATATGATGCCATAGACCCATTCAACTTAAGCCTGATTATGTTTTTCACGCTTTTTTATTGGTACGCTCGCAAGTAGCAGCGTTTTTTCTTTCTTTCTTTTCCAGCTAAGCAGTCAGCTGTGCGCACTTTTGTCATAATTAATATGTTTTTTTTTTTCCTTTTTCTGTTCGCGTGTCCGCTCATTTATTCATTCATTTGAAACAATTTTTCAAACTGTCCTTTACATTTGTCGCGTTTTTTAATATTGTATATACATATATATTGTTGTTGTTCACAAAATTCCTTCAGTGCATTAGGCACCTTCTTTGGTCGTGCGGAAAAAAAGGATTGTCAACCGCTTGTCGTGTTTGCTTTTTCCTCTTTCAGTCCTAATAAAAATGACAGCTGCTTTTAGTCACACAAATTAGTAGCAACATTTCGATAATAAAAAAAAACAACAACAACAACAACGTACAACACTACATGAAATATTTAAGCCATGTTCGCGCGTTTTAACCCTTTCACGCGATATTGTTCTGCTCTGTGTTTTATTTCGGTCTGTCTTTTTGTCCTGGGTTAATGCATCACAATTTCATGCATTATTCAAGGCATTCAAGAGTGAAGATGTCTGTGTCTGAATGTGTGAGTGAGTGAGCGTGTATTCAGAGCAGAATATTTCGTCCTTTACAGGTTTACAGGGTGTGTGCGTGTAAAATTACATATTAAACGCAAGTTATTCGTTGCGATAAATAAATGACAGCTTCATTAGATTTCGTGTGTTTCGTCAGTCACGCGTCAGTCTCTCTGGTGAGTTTTTTGACATGACATTGATAATGAGCTACGAAGAGATTAAACCCTTTTAAGTCAATTAGAATTGATGATAGTTTCGGAGTTTACTTTCGTCAATAAACAAAAAACAATTATAAGAAATTAGAGTTTCACTTTAGGGACTAAATTACTTGTTTTTGTATTATAATGTAGTGCAAATAATTTTAGTTATGGAACTTATTTATCTATTTTAACGGAAGAAATATTATAAGTTCCGGTATTAAACCTCTTAAGTTCAAAATATCACACTTATACTTTGTTGAATATCACTTCAAACAAAAACTGCCCAGAGCGCAATTTCTTAGGGAAACTTTGGAAAAAGGACCGCATTTAATTGCAAAACCGCTGCAAATGTTGCAAAGTTGCACTCTGCAAGTAAACTTAATAATTGCAAATACAATTACCGCGCAGCGCACTTCAAAGACCTCATTCATATTTTCGGAAAAGTACCATTACTCAACGGCGAAAATGGGAAAACGCTCAACTATGCAAATTAAAAGCGACTTCCTCGACAAATACCCCAAAATCCATTAATATCCATCAAACAACGCAGAGGCGACAGCAGCGGCAGCGGCATCTGCATACTCATCAGCAACATCAACTGAAATAGCAACAGCAACAACAACAACAAAAAGAAAAACATCAGCAATAACTACTCAAAACAAGAACAGCGACGGCGGCCACATCCGTGAAAGCCAGCAAAGCAGCCGCATCATCCTCATCAGCAGCAGCAGCAGCAGCAGTAGAAGCAGCATCAACACAGAAAAGCATTTCCAACGCCGCTGCCCAATATTTCGTAGGCATCATGTTAACAACCAAAAAAGGATTACTTCGGAGCCGTTTTTTTTTTTTCGTTTTTCGTTTTGTTTTTGTTTGAGCTTCGGCAGTGCAAAGAAACCCCAAACTGCACTTGCACTGGGAGGGCGCACAAACACTTGAATGCACTAAAATCCCATTAAATCTACGCAGCCGCAAAAACAACAACAACTGCAATAAAAACAAAAACAACTACAATAAACCGCTACAACAACGATATTAGGCGCAAATCTCTTTTTGGCGCGCGCACAAAATGCAAACCAAAAATGGCTGCCGCCGCAACCAGCCAGTGTTGCCATGTCGCACACTCGAAGCGTGTAGAGACAAGTACAAAGTTTCGCAAGTTTGCACCAGCGCCAAAGTTAATGTATGTACAAATGTCAAGCAGTAGTTATTGTTTTTGTGAATGTACTCGAATTTTTTATAAATGCATTCTAATGTTTCACTTCGTGTCAACACACAAAGACCAACAACAAAAGGATTATTCTCTACACTTTGCGCCTATTTTAAAAACTTAAATAATCAGTCAAGAGTTTATTTACCGCACGCACTTAAAAGACTGTAAATCTGACAACAAACTGTCTTAAGTATGCACACAAAATGTCAAAATGACTTCCAGTCAAAATCTCAGAGCTACTCAAACTCTCTGCAAAGATTCGCACAGTGGAATTAAATTGGAATAAATACTGATTATCATATATTTTTTTTATAATTAAGACATAAGTAAAATATATTTTTATAATCTTTTAAATTGAAGATATCACAAAATTAATGTGAGGAAATATTTTTGTGATATCCCCAAACTATTTTTTTATATGATTGATTTATCCTTAAAATATACAAAGTTTTCATTAAAATAAAAAATCAAAATAAAACTCATGTTTGAACTTAAAAACAATAAATTCTGAGTCAGTATCTTAATAACTTAAAAATCAGTCTTTATTGCACATCTTCCAGGCATTGTTCTCTTTTTGAGAAAGGTGTGTAAATCACACGAATCCAGTTTAATAATAAATTTATGCTTTCGTAGGTTAAATTTCATATTTCTAAGTTGATTTCACTCCAAATTATTTTCTAAAATTCGTTCACTGTGCGCACTTTCCCGGAGTTGAAGATGGATGTGCGTCAACTTCCGCATCCGCTTACTATTTTGCTGTCTACTGAGTCTGGGAGTCAGGAGAATGAATTTTGTATTGTAGAAAGGATTTTCGATGCATTTCGAGGTTATTGCGGTCTCATCAAAAGGGGCGTACAAACAGTCATAAGCTGGTTGGGGTTGAGCTGTTAGGAAGTAAATTGTAACATCATCATCGTCGTCGTCGTCGTCTCATCGTATATGCCTGGAAGAGCTTACGCTTACGAAAACAACTTTTCGGACGCTGCTGCATTTGCTGAGTGTATGCAAATTTATTTCAAGAGCTAATGAATGCCGACTTATAAACGTCTCTGGGGGATTCATTATGAAGTTCAGTGGAAATGTTAAATGGATTCCTGAAAATTTCATTACACTCAAGAGCAATTCAAAAGCCATCTACGAGTATGTATGTGAATGTGTGCCGGCGTACATAAGTCTAATGCGGAAGTGTTTAGCCTGACTACTGATATGTGCTAGTGTGTGTGAGTTCGAGTTTGGAAAAATGTTATTTTAACTGCTTAAAGAAGAAAAATCAATTTTAATAAAAACAAAATTATGTTCTTAATCTGCTCGAAAAATATTTAAAATAGTCTTCTTACCATACTTAAATGGAATACCGTCCGGAATTTTCATCTACAGCCGAATTTCGTGTATTTTCACATAAAATGTTTGGCATACTTCTCGCATATCCTAACAGACTTAATTAAGTGCCACACTATGCGACAACGACAACGACATCAAAGACATGCGAAATATGACCAAAAAGAAAAAAATTAATTAAACGTAAGCTTTGCCTGTCGTTAAATACGAAAATGTAGCAAAACCAACAAAAACAACAGCAACAGAAAAAGTGCTCCGAAATTTCACACCTGCCAGCTATATGATAATTCCACATATTTTCTTTTTTCTCTTTGTTTTTTGCTCTGTCACAGCACTTAAGTGGCATTTTGGTATTTTATACAAGCGGCAATGTGCTTTTAGTGTCATTTTTATATGGCGCCAAAAAAAACAAAACAAAACAAACAAAAAACACGTGAATAAAATTTGTCCGAAATAAAGTGTAACTAATCTCGGTAAGCTTATTTGGGCAGTTTTATGAAGTGTCACTGAACTCTACACTGTAACATACTCTACACAGAAACAAAAGAAGGAAACAACTTTCAAATGTAATTAGAAATCGTGTGGCGTTGTTAATCAGAATACATTTTGTTTTTTCTAAATAATTACTCTTCTATTAAACAACAAATCTAACATACAAATTTATGAGACACTTCAAAATATTAAAAACAATATTTTTTTTCAATGCTGTTAGTATTTTAATTGTATATAACAACTTCTATATGTGAGTATGTACTAATATGCCAACTCATTGTTAAGAACTCAAGTAACTCTTTCAATGACAGGTCAAAAATTCACCAAGAAGTCAAATGTGAAATACGCTGCTTGTCTGCTGGATAACTTCTTCATGCCGCCGCCTTCGCAACCACATGACTTCCTCAGAGTCCAATATCGAAAATAAAAAAAACATTCTACTAGCAATTAAGTAACGTTGCTCTGTCAATATGATGTCCATTTGAGCAAACAAGCAAATATTACAACGTCGTCGTCGTCGTCTTCGTTGTAGTCGTCCAGAACCACTCCCAAGACAAACAGCGCCAAAAAGGAACTCAAACAGCAAGCTGCATTTACGAGTGTGTACGAGTGTATGTAAAATTCTTTAAGTGAATTAGCAAAAATATACACATACATACATATATACACACGGTCGAATTTCAAACTTTCATGCCACAAGGTTAAAGACTTTTAATGTCTGAAACAAAAGAGTACTAACTAACAAGAACGATCATTCAGAAGCGCTGAAGTACTGCAGTGACTAAAATAAATTGAGTTAGATGCTCAAAGAGTTCTTGGAGAACCACTTGCAAAACTAAAACTACCAAAATAGCTCAAGTCATGTGCAGCTACTGCACACACATTGGCAGACTTAAGTGACTACTTCCGAAGAAGTCGTTGTGTTTACTAAACGAGAACTTGAATATGTTGATTTGTGTTGTTTGAAAGAAATTATCCTTTCGCAAATTATTTGATAGGTATTAACACAAATCAGCCAAAAAGCTGTGGTTCGATTAGGAAATACGAGAAGTTAGGCACAATGTTGTGTCATGCCAAAAGGTGTTTATATTAACTTGCTCCTATTTTTCTCACTCAATTGATTACTGTATCAATGTGTCCCTTGGCTATTGCCATCTCAAACAATTGCAATTGGGTGGCTTTCACTGTCATTGTTGACTGTTTCTTCCAATACAGTCAACAACAAATCACAATATACTTTCAACTTGAGCAACTCCACTCAAGACACAAAGCAGACCCAACAACTTTGTTAAACAAGAGATGCTCGTAGACAATGCACTACTATCATCTTCGTCATCATCATCATAATCATCATCATGTCTTCAAAAACAACATCTTGGGCTTCAGTTTGGACAGTTGTAGTTGTCATTGTTTCGACAATATCTTAGCATACCACAACAAGAACAAAAACAACAAATGCAACATTATAATTTTCATTCAACACTCATGTTTTGTGAATTATTGAACTTGGGTATTCCCTACGGCCTTAGCCTGCAAACATTTTATTCGACGTACTAACTAAGTAACAATAACGAATTTAGTTCACTTGAGAAACCGAAATCAAACCCTATTTAGACATTGTCTGGAAACCGGATCCTGGCTACCACATGGCGGCGGCAATGTAAATTCTAAATTAGCAACTTTGTTCGAAAATCTGAAGTCACTTCAGAGTTCAAATACAATATTTAAATTATTAAATACTAAATTTTGTTTAGTATTTAGACAATAGAATATTTAAATTTCTTGATTTCACTGCAACATTTTGTTAACAACAAGAAAAAATTCACATCATTCCACAGTGTTGCCACAACAATGTTTTACGTAGAATCCGTATGCGTACATTTGTGTTAGTGTAAGTGTATGAGTGTGTTTGTGTTTGTGTTCATGATGGTCAGTTGATTGGTTCTGGTAGCATGGTTTGATTTTTACTTCTCTTCTGACAACATATCCAACAAGAGGAACAAAAGAACAAGTAGAAAAATAAACAGACACACTCCACTTCTGCATAAGACAACTGGCTTCCACAACATACAGCCCAGCATTCGACAGCTTACCAAACCGTACCACATCACATCACCACCTTCTCCCTAGAGAAATAAGAAATATGCAAATTGCGTTCGCCACTCGTTTCTCTGACCGACCATATTTGGCCACTTGCTTGATGTCTGCTCATATGGAAAATATATTGGGAAGCAAACTTTTTTGCTTCGTTTCGTGCGCTCGCTCCTCTGGTGTGTTAGCCAATTTTTAAACCTATAGTAACTTGATTTACAACACAAACCCGCAACTCCATTTGGCCTGTCAATATGTCGATTTTCTGCTGTCGCTGCTCCTCCACGCGTTGCGTTCCACATGCACAAATCCATACGCCCCGTCCCGTCCCATACCGTACCGTTCCATCATGTCCAGTTTGTTTGCGTTGTTGTGGCGTGGTGTGGTCAACAATGTTTCCTTGTATCAATAATAGACTTCCGTACGAATTTTGCTTTTTTGTTTGCTTCTTTTTTTCGACTGTTTTATTGCTAGGAGCGGAGTCTTTGCTTCGGGAGAGATTTTGCTAGTTTGCTGCATTTGTATCCGAAGGATTTGCGTTAGTGACTTTTGTTGTTGGAGCATGAATTGATGCGGTATGGAGCAACCTAACAGATATGTTGGAAAGATCTTAAATAGGTTTTGGGAAATCTTTACAAATATAGAAAAATAATTTATGAATAAGATTCAAACTGTTAATAAAATTTTATTTTGTTTAGTGAAATGACATTTTGCCAAAAAAAACTTTTTGTAATCAAAATTTATAGTACACTAAATTCAAAGTTGTCCTAAATCTAACCCAGTAAACAATCAAAAGAATTAAAAATCCACGAAAATTAAAAATGTATTTTCAGACGATTTAAACATTTTCCACGTAGGATTTTTCTCCACAGGGTCGCTTTAGGTGGGTGGTTTCAGGGGTGGTCGTAGTGAAGCTTGTTTAACTTTCATAGTGGACATGTGCGATCGACAAATGTTTTCGGTCCATTTCGATTCGTTTAAGTGTATGGGTATGTGTGTTACTGTTAGTGTTAGTGTGAGTATAACGGAAGTCAAGTTGTTACTTGGCGCTTGGGACATTGAAAATTTGAATAATAATTTTGTTTATCTGTATTTGTTTGTCTTTGTGCTTATTTGCCCTGAATGTTTCTATGTGTGTGTGTGTGTTAGACCATGTGGCAAATTTGTGTAGTATGTGTGTTGCTGTTGTTGCTGCTGCTGGTTATGCAAACCAACAACCGAATTCCATTTGACTTTTGCCGCCAAAACCGAGAAGAGGCAGTCTGCAATCGTTTTTGCATTCAAATACGTTGATTGAGTCCCTTCGGTCGTTTTGGACGCATTTGTGCCTTCGGTTACAAATGTCTGCATACTTGTGTATGTATGCTTCGTGTGTGTGTGTGTTTGTTTGGATGTGTGTTTATGTGAGAGAGTCCGTAGGTGTTTTCCCTTGTCTTGTTAACAGTTAACATTAGTGATGTTTGTTTGTTGCTTAATTGAAGGATGACTTGAATTGATTCATCATCAATTCACACAAATAAACACAAACCCACATCACATGAAAACGCCAACGCCAGCACTCACACTCGGACATTCCGAGACAGCTGTTGTCTGCTGTTTGATTCTGTGCTGTTATGTTTTGAAAGTTGTTAGAGCGTAGCTGCAACCGAATTAGATACTGACCGGTGTCGTATTTGCGTGTGGAGATGTGTGTCTCCAGATTGATGTCGACTTAAGTGCACAATCTTGTGTATTTAAATATTATTATATATTTATAAAGTTTATATACACATTTGTATATATCAAGTAGGAATACTAAAACATATTTAAAAAACATTGTATCTTTATTTATATCTTGCATATTAACATCTAAAAATTTCAATTCAAAAATAAAGGAAATCTTAGAATATTTCAGGATCATTGAATTAATTTTTATTGATTTTTCTGATATTTGTTACATGACATTAAACTGAAACTGGTGTCAATAGTAAGCAAACACCAAAACTTTAATTGAAATGGCATACTTACCGAACATCTCCATCCATTTCCGCTTCCGTTGAACAATCATCAAACTTAAGCTGGTCCCTTTGGTCCGATGAAATTCCGACAATTCGCTTGACTACTTGAAACAAACGACGTTTGTCCTTTCATTCTCTCGTCTATTCACTAGTCCAGCTGTTTGAACATGTTTCCATACCATATCTTGCTGTGGTTGTTTGTTGATGCAATTGTTATTTAAATATTGAATGAAATTTTGCTAATTGCTGAATTTAGCCATGGCAGCAGAACTCTTGCCAAACTCCAGCATAAGTAAAAACAAATCTTAATGATTTTCGATGGCAAAAGTTCCAAAGACCATCTCTATTAATGAATACATTCGTTCTTATTTGAAACGAACATGCAATCTGTAAACATTCATTGGCAGCATGGAAGTAAGTATTTCAATATTGATAAATGAATGTTCAGTGAATGTTCAGTTTTTGGCTTCATCTTTGAGTTGATTTAATTTGATTTGATTTAATGCAAATTTTCAAATATTTATCAACAAAATGGCAAAAATCACTTCAGACTCAATGTTGGTATTTATGTATGCTTAAGTTTCTTGAATATCCCGAATAAACTGGGTCGAAAAGTGAGTACACAAAAAAAGTTTGTTGTTTTAAGAATCTTTATTTTTTTCATCATATTATTGTCCAATAGATGAAATTTATTTATGTTCGAATTTTAGTTGAATTAAAATTTATCATTCGATCGGTTATGCTCGCAATTTGCCTAATCAAAAAGAATTAAGAATATTTTATTTTGCTGTGTAGCTCTGAAAATATGTGCAAATTGGATATATTTAATAGTTTTTGTTGTGGACGGTTAGCAAATATTACCCAAAGTTTTGTGTACATACGAGTTTGGATATTTTGCTAGTATTAATTACAGTGTTGCCAAAATAATGAAATTTCAGAAAATTTCACTTGAGTGCTTTCGCACAAGCTAATTAGGTGCTTCAGGATTTGTTACAGACATCTCGAGTCTCCACAAGTACCTATCCACACAGCCACTTATATGCTTGCTGCATTGCCGCTTCTGCTTCTGGTGCTTTGAGCGTAGTTCCATCACATTTAATTAAATTTAAAAAAATGCCGCGTTCCTTTGACACTTTTTAAACTACAAGTCACATGACGCCATTTTTGCTTATTTCAACGCCATAACAACCCTGGAAAATAACACCTAAAAAGCGCCAAAACAAAAAATAAAATAAATTGAAATAAAAAATGCTCCTTTTAGTATCTTAAGTTGCATTTTAAGTAAATGTCACTTTGACGTGCAACGTTGTTAAGCTTCATTAGTTGCACAAGGGCTCTGTAAAAGGCAGACTAATTTTTGCATGTGCGCTGCACAGTACTATAAACCGATGCAAACCAACGAAAAAAAGAATTCATTAAAACTACATTTAAAAATGGGTTCATTTTATTTCTTATTATATCAACTGAAAACTTTGAGAAACATTTTTAAAAATCAGTTTTTATATCTAAAGTTAAGTGTGAAATCAAATTTGAATAATAATTCGTCGCATGATACTGTGCTTGCAATGTTTCCACCTTGTGTACGCTTCGAGAAAGGTAAGTCTAGTAATTTTATTTACGTATTTTAAGTTCATTATAAAAATGACAGTAGAGTGGTAAATTTCGAACGAAATTGCCAATACTTTTCGAAAACGTTCAAACTTAAAATGACCAAAACGCCAAATTGCAAATGTTTGCAGCATCATGGAAATTACTGCATCCCTCCGAAAATTACATGGAATTTGTGCGTCCACATAATCACTTTTTGGTATGCGAAAGCATCTATTGAAATTTTGTCATCTACTTTGGTCGTGACCAAGTCGCATTTGTCGGCCTAATCAAGTTATTGTGCGCTGTCATTTGGAAACTTTGTGGCCGTGCGTGGTGCCAGCTCCGCTAAAATGGTTCATTTGGAATTTGCTTCTCTTTTTTTTTGTTTGCTTGTTTTGCTTAACGTGCAAAATGTGGCCCTGTTAGTGCTGCCCCGTCGATTGCTGCTGTTGGCCACTTTCAATATTTAAGTTTCACACGCATTTTGGCAAGCGTTTGTCTCTGTCGACAGTGCGAGTTTGTGTATTTTTCTGATGACCGAGCGCGATCTATCCGTTTTTCACTTACTACTACATAAATAACTGTGCGAGTGTGTGTGTGTGCGTAAAATGTTCAAATTTTCGCATCAACTTTAAAGCAATAAAATCAGCTAGACCGAAGTTTCTTTGGAACTGCGGCTGCCACGTACAAAATCGCGTTCCATGATCAAATACGCGTATGCCAGGAGCTCATTTAAAAATTGCACAACTTTCGTGATGCGAATGAAAACAATTTTATCGGCACAGAAACACCTTGACCAACTTTATTCGTTGCGGGATACAACAACAACAAAAACAACAATTTTCATTAAAATAATCTGGAACAAAAATAAGCCACAAAAGTGCTCTGAATATATTTTCAATTAAGTTTTTATGCAAATTTTTCAGCATTTAGCCCAATGAAGAAAAAGGTACATACAAAAAAAAAAGTAGCATTCTGCAACTATGCCACATGCGGATTATAGCGGCACTTAACATTGGGACAGACATTGGGTAGAGGCCGCATGGAAAAAGTCATCATACTTGTTACCATTTAAACATTTTATCAGTGGCATTAAAACGGAGCGAGACGCCATCTTGTGGGCGCTACGCTCAAATTAGATATAGATTAGTGCCGGCTGCTATTGCGCACTAAACGGCTAAACTATTGCCAAGGATTAAAAGTTGTTATCACCGGAAAATTTGGGTCAACTGCTAAAGTTCTTCTTTTTTACATCGTAGACTTTTTTCCGAGTCGAAGGAGTTTTGTGTTTTTGTAAGCTTGTTGCATACAATTAAAACTAAGTGTTTTAGGCAGCTTAACATGTTTCAAACTGGTCTGTATTGAAGGATATTTTGAGAAGGAAAATTTAACTTATTGCTAAATTTTTGTAAACATTTGTTCACCGTTTCTTTGTTTAAATTCGTCGTCATTTTCAAATCACATCCGCTTACCCATGCTCTCTGCAACCACAAATGCCTTTTATCCAACATGTGTATTGGAAGTGCTTTTAAAGCTTTCTACTGCATGTCTTAAACTCACACACAAGCAAATAAAATAAACACGCGAACGCATTTAACGCGCTTTTGTTGTGTCATCAAAAGGATTAGGCAGCGATTTTTGAAAATTTTACATCGTCTTATCTGCATTAGTAGTAAACGCCGTGGGTGGTGTTTCGTGTGTATTAGACTGGTTGTGAGAAAAAAAATGTTTCATTAATTCCCAATGTACCCTAAAATAATGTACACAAAAATTCCCTTAAACCGTCCCATACTTTACTGTTAATTCGTCGAATATTCAGACATGTTTCCACAAATACTTAGACACTTTTTTTTGAACGCAAATTAGAACATACAAAATTATTTAACCAGTCTAATAAATGTACTCAAACACAAAGGCCTACCGCCGAGGGTTACTTTTCTGTATTCCCCATTTACTCCTGTGGAATATCAAACAAGTGGCAATGCTGTCAGTGGCAGCAGTAAACTTATTTTTCTTCTACTTCTTGCTCTGACATTTTATGATATGTCTGCAGGTTGCAATTTCAAATGTTTTTCAGCGGGGGTGGCAGAGGCAGAGGCGGAGGCTGCGTGTAGAATGAAAAAAAGGATGTAGAAAGTGACACCCACCACCGGCAGGAAAAAAGGGGTTAAGTTAAGCGCACATACTCGTATAGAGTCAGTTAATTATATCAGAAGTTGGCAGGCCGTAGGCTATAATTTAATATTCAATGACAGCGAGCAGAGGCATTAAGGCTTATAACAATGTAAACTTTTTATTTTCAACCAAATACGTTTGTACTGACTTTTCGAAACTGTCACTGGCAGTTAGTTGGTTAAGTTAAGAGTAGTCGCAGGGATGTTAAAAATATATTATTTATTCATTTTTATATATTTTATCACTTACCACTTTGACTTCACAGAGAAATCAAAAACCCAAAAAAAAAACTACTCGATTATGAAACGTAATGAAATAATAAAATATTTTAAGATAAAATCTTTTGAACAGCATCCCTGGTTGGGCTTTGATTTCCCCACCACTCAATTTCTAGTTATTTTCTTTGAGCCACAACAAGAAAGCATTATCAGAAATTCAATTAGCCACGAGACACTAAATTAGTTTCGAATGGTTTTATCGCTTAAATTGAAATCCAATCAAGAGCGTTTCTAGCTTAAAACAAAATTCCTATTAATTGTGCGTTTGTGCGGATTTGGCCACAAATGTCGCCCGCCCATTCTGTCAGCACTTCTTGGCAATTCTATTTAACCAAAACTGAACTAGCAATAAAGTTTTTCCTTTCTTTTCTTGTATTTTATATATATTTTTTATTTGTACTTTTCTAGGATAACACAAATCCACAAGTTGAAGTTCATGCTGGGACGAGACTTTTCAAAGCAGTTGGCAGCTCCAGTTGGAGCTAAAGCAAAACCGCCTCAACATGTCGGCACAACAATTGTCACCGGCTGCACAAAAAATGTTGACAACAAATTCAGCTTAGAGCTGTTGTTTTTCCTACGAGGGAAATAAACTTTCTTTCTTTTTTTTTCGTATGCTTTTGATATTGCTTTGCTATGCGCAGCTGTCATGTCAAGTTTGGAGGACATTTCTCGCGCTTCCTGTTTGTTAATTTGATTAAAAGTTTTGCGCCAAAGTTAAGTCGAGACTGCCCCTCGCCGCTCGTTTGGTTAGTTGGTTGGTTTTGATATTGGTTACGGTCGGTGCTATTGGAAATAATAAGACTGACATTTACATTTTAATTCCCAATTGACACAAAGTGGGTTTAACGAACTTTTCGATGTCTTCGAATCGATGTAAGTAAGAATGTCTAAGGCGGTTAATCGAAAAATTTAATTTTGGGCAACAATTGAATTTTCTTTTAATATTACATTTTAATACGATTCGATAATTAGGGAAATCTTTGTGTAGACAAACGTTTAAAACATCTTTTCGCAAAAATTAATTTCATTTGGATAAGCGTAATTTATGTAAATTAAAAAAGAAGAAATCATTTATTTTTAATTTAATTTAAGTAATTTTATTTTTTATTCCAACTTCGTCGTAGAATGCAAAATACTTTACTTTCAAAGAGACACTGTGCTGCGTTTTTTGTATATTACTCTTGCCACTTACGAAGATAATCACAAGGCTTTTGCTTTTTGTGGCAGCAGGAGATGGAATTAAATTTTAACAATCGCCCTGGTCTGCCCAATCTCCTCCGACAGAGTTAATGAAAAGCAGAAATGGAAAAACGTTTTTCCATCATAATTTTCACAGCGCCTTTTTAATTCCGTTTAATGTAACAATGGCGCTTGAAAATGTGCTTAACGCAAACAGAAGCTGATGGCGGTTGGAGTACACACTGTACCGTGGAACAACAAAACTTATTGCTTTTTTAATTTTTTATTTTTTTTATAATATTTTTAATTCTATAAAACAAAGATTTAAGGTTTTTTCCCCTATAGACATGAATTTATCTTTCACTTAATTTTGTAAAAAAAAAGGAGGCAACGTTCTAATATCGCAAAGAATTATATTTTTATTTTACTAAATCAAACCCTGAGCATCTTAAGCATATTGATGAAGAATATCTTCAACTTTACAGTACTGTGCATATGGAGGGGGTCCAAAGAATTGTGTACAAGTTGGATTTTAAATAGGCTTACGCAAGGACTTTGCTGTGATCCTTCATTACGCGAACGCGTAACAACAATAACGATGTTAAATTTATGAAGCGGGATTTCAGGGTTTAACCGCGCGCTGCTCGACCACGATTTCCATAATTTTTTGGGAAGAAGAGTGTAAGGGTTTCCCCGACATACCCCCACCCACCCTAAATTGATACTGCTGGGCTGTGGCATTGCTGTAAACCAGAACAGTCCTAGCCTGTACCGTTCCTCGTCCTGCCAGCCGTTCAACGCTAGTGCCATGCATTCAATCAGGTGCGTTTGTGTTGGCCATTTTGGCCTACTTTGATTCCGACGGGGTGCATTTAAATTGCGTCATTTTCTTGGCGCACGTTCGCCCAAAGTTATTATGCTTAAATTAGCACCTCGGGAACTGGAGAAACCGGATATGATGTGTGCACTAGCAGGCTATGGTGGTAGTGGTGTGATATGGTAGCCCGCACAGATATCATTTTCATAGACAAAACGTGCAAGTATGCACACACACAACACACTTTCGAGGGATGAATTCCTTCGAGTTACGTCCCCGACCGCCGCCTGCCTTCAAGTAAACACACAAACACACAAACACGGCGCATAACGAACGCTTAATGTGGACAAACAGAGCGCAAGGCGCAGAGAGCAGAGAGGCAGGTAAGTGGGGATAAAATAGATTTTATGACGGCAAATCACAAAATCAAATTGTTGCCGTTTTTACACATTTCATTTAATTTTCTCGAGTGCACTTACCCAAAAAATACGTACGGTATTTTGGGGGTGCAGAGTGTGTTTGCACGTATCTAGGTGTGTGTGTGTGTGAGTTCCTCGGGGGGACTTGAGTAGTGTAAATGCGCCTTTTTATGCACCTGGGGGAATTCAGCTTCAAGCTCAAGTTAAATGGAGTTTCGACATTGTTTGCCCAAATTGTAAGTTATATGATTAAATTTTTGTTTACTTGGCCTAATGAAATGTGCTTTCGGGTAATTTGTTTTTGTTTTTTTTTTTATTATATCTTTTTTTTAGTTTACCTTGCGTTAGCAGGTTAGACTGTTGTGTGAGCATAAATGGGCGTAAAAATGCTAGACTAACTGGTTTTAAATGACATCCAAATTTTTAGGGTGTGTTTGAACTTTTGACTAGTGGTTACCTTTATATATGTGTCCATGTTTCATATTCTAGTGCATCTGAAAAAAGTTCTCATTGAAATTTTAAAAATTTAAAAAGTTCGTTATTGAAAAAAAAATTTAAGTCAATCTCGAATTACACAAAAATCGTGTAATGAAATTTGTTCCAGATTTTGTTTTTTTACCTAAATATTCTTTATATAGGCCTAAATTGGTGATTTTCCACATATCTAAAAAATTAATTGAAAACCAATTCGAAAATTAAGATTTACCAAATTATATAAAAGTCAAAACATTGAATTAAAAAAAAAGTAAAAATAATTTTAATATTAAAAGATTTTGAGTTTTATATTGAAACAGGGTTCGAACTTTGCTACGATAGTAGAAAATTTACTAGAATTTTCGAAAAAATATTAACACTACTTGAATTTAAAAAAACATATTTTGAAAACTTTATAGATCAACTAGAAGAATCGAAGCACACTTCACTATGAAAATTTTATTTGACTACAATTCTTTTCTCGTTCGATATGCAAACGGAATCCCTGATCCGAACTAAAACTCAATTATTCTATATCTAAGAATCAATTAAATTTTGTTTAACAATTAGAAAAATTAATTTGGAATATCCTGAGCACTATCTCAAAATAAAACTTTTCCGGACCACCTTCATATACCTCCACTTTTGCCGGTTTTTAATTCGCAATTACTGTTGCTTCTTCTGCATCTCTCAACTGAAGCGCATTTGCAAAATCGGTGTAAGCGACAAATATACTTCAAACGAGACACAGTATTTGTATTACTTTTTTTCTTTTTGTTGATGTTGATGTTGTTGTTGCTGTTGCATTCTTTAACCACTTTCGCATAGCACAAGTGTTTGGTAATTAAAATGTTAATAGCCACAGCAGCAGCAGCCACTAAAGCTGGTCAACCTGTTTTATTGTGTTTTTCGACTGGTTCTTTCGTCGGTGTTGTCAAATAAAAAGTCTCATTAAATTGAATTGATCACAAAAAGTGTTTGCTATCTGCAGGTGTGTCTCCGTGTGAACTGAACTGGACTGTACCGGTATTTTAATTAATTTCCAATATAGCACGTACCGGCGGAATTTTAGAAGACGATTTGAGTGCTGGTATTTTTTAAAAGCAATTCGGAAGGTTGTCTGAAAATGGAATAAAACAAGAAAAATGTGTGGTCAATTAGGAAAATTCAGTTGGTTAATTGCTAAAAGAGGAAATCTGTTTTTGTACAAAACTTATGCTGAAATAAACAATAGAAAGTTGTTTAAGAAAATGTATAGAATGATCTAAGTAACATAACTAGTGTTTTGTTCCATTTTGCACTTCTCAACTGACAATCCGCCTGTGGCTAACTTACATATGTCAAACTTCCTCCCACACAGACGCCATATTTCCTATGTTTCAAGATCTCTATTTAATTTAACGCACATAAAGAAAATAAAATTTACCCGAAATTACAATGTAACCAAGCATGTGCACTCAATTTTACACCATGACTAAAATAAATTACATACAGCGCCATTTTTTGGAAATGTAGCCCCGAGTTTACCCCGCTAAGACAACCGCAAAATATGCTTCAACACACACACGCGCTCAATCGTACGCACCACACACACTCACACACACATACACATGAAAAGTGAGCAGCGCAATAAAAAACAGAGTCACAAGAAACAGAAACAAAAACAACCAACAAAAAACAAAAACAAAGACGCGTGCAACACTTTGTGCTGAATTTTAAAAGACTTTTGTAAGTTGTCACTGCAAAGATGCCGTTTGACGTTATTTTATTGCACCCCCGAGAGGGGTACGAGATACGAGCAGGACGCAGCATACCTTAAGGGGTCCACACAGCCACACACACACACACACACACACAAGAACTCACATCCACACAAGGTGTGCTACGTGCTGCATGCGCCAAACGACAATGTCATATGTTATTCTAGCTCAAAACACAAATAACCAACATGAATTTTCAGCTATGTAGCTTCGAAACCTACGCAAATGGTTGGTGGTTGGTAAATACGCTTACAAAACAGAACAAAACAAAACAAAACAAAAACAACAAAATGTTTAAAATTTGTGTGCAGAATGCGTTTAAAAGTTCATTTTAAATAAATATGTTTTTGACAATGTCTCATTGGCGGAGTGAGGTTGTGCTTCCGTGCGGCAAGTGCTGGCAACAACCCTTTCTTCCTTCAAACGATCAAATTTTAAAGACATTCAAACACACAGTGTAATGATATTTTATGTTGGCAGCTTTGTTTGGAGATTCAGAAAGATATTGCAACATGATATAACAATGTGGCATGACAATTGAAATTTACGATTTTTTCAAATTCAAATCAAAACAATTATTAACAACTAATAATTTTAATTTCTAAAAAATCTGGTAAATAAATTAAGCGCTTAAAAATACAATTGATGAAAAAGGGCAAATTCAAGGCATGTATAAGCAAAAAATATTTATATGAAAAAACGATAACCAAAAAACAAGGAAACTTCGCGTAAGGCAAAAGGAAAATTTCGAAGCGAAAAGCTAAAATTACATCCTTCTAATGGGTTTATAACTATTTGTTAAAGCTTTGTAGAATAAACGATATTACCAAACGAACTAACTAAATGTTATTTACCTTATTTTGTGTTTATATAGAAGGCATATGTATACTAAACATTTATTTTTCCTTTGCATACCAAAATTTAAAATTATCTGAAATATCCCAGCGTTGAGTAAAGAAAAACTGAAAAGTAAACAAAAAATTTCAAATTGTAAGCAGTCATGACAATTGCTCCAAACGACATTAAAAGGGGTTATGTATGCATACCAATACTTAGCGGGGGAGTCCTTTGTCGTAAGTCGCTGTATGCGTAATTAAAGTTTTAATCCGTCTACGGTCTACGGTGCGGTTATGAATGAAATTTTTGGAAAATGCTAAAAATCTCATTTAGACAAATGCAATTAAATGTTACGACAGTTTACGTCGGAAATGAAATGCTGACTGTTGCGTTTGTTGTATTTCGGGCAGGCGATAGCAAGGGTTGTTTTTTGGACGACTACCTCCTCTCTGCCACAGCCTGCACAAAAAAATAAATGACAAAAACTGTTGCCAAGTACCGCAGGACTTGACCCAAAAAACAAAACTGCCACAAAACCGAAAATTCGTCTTTTCACAAGCATAAAGTTTCGTTCTTTTGGTTAACTCGTAATTTTATTTGTTTATTTATTTATTTTTGCTTTGCTTTATTCTGTCTTGCCTTGTCTTGTTTTGTTTGTATAATAAACTTGTTGCTACTTGGCAAAACTTCTCTAAATTTCGGAATTTTTTGGGTATTCGTTGTTTGTTGGCATACCTGCCTTCTTAAAAACGATGATTAATTGCTGCAAGGCTAAACATAAAACGAACAAAATTTCTTGCAAGGATTTGCAAGCGCCGCAGAAGAAACTGCTTGACACTTTGCGGTTAAGCGGCGGCTGCGGTGGCGGCTGTAAAGTTTTCAGTCCCAAATTCAGTCAGCATTTAATTAAAAATTGTTGTTCTATGCGACGCCGAAAAGCGAACAGAAACATTTTCAGTTTTAACGCACAAACCAAATAAAAAATTGTATCGCTTAAATGAAAACGAAAAGGGAAACCTTTGCTTGAGAAAGGGAGAACAGGTGCAAATGAGGAAAATTAAATGATTTATTTGGTATTTTCTTTTATCCCGGTCATCAAAATTTTAAGTCTACAAGAATTTTGTAAATAATTTTAACAACGTCAGAAGTTTCTTGTTCATTTTTAAAAAGATTATAAAAATGTATTTTAAAATTGCATTACTTCGCCATTACTTTTGATTTCGGAAAATAATGCAGTAATTTAAAGACTTATTTTATATGGTAAAATGTATAAAAAAATTTTATAATTCATACACAGAGTTATAAGTGGATATAACAACGCGGTATTCTCCACTTAGCACGCACTAATTAAATCCCACACACTACTTCAATCATCCGCCACAATTCTCCTTGACAAATACAGATACACACATTCACACATTCACATTTTCATTGATTTATTTGTTAAATATAGACACTTACTTGTTTGTTTGTTTGTGTGTTTTTGCATATGAAAGCACTGAATCATAATTTTATCGTAACAGGCCATCTTATCTGCGGAATATATCTCGCACGCACATACTCTTATATCCAGGAACACTACAAATAACAACAACAACAACATACTACTAAACTACACATTCGAATGTCGACTTGAAAAGCAAAGTAACATTTTGTATTTCAACGCTTAAATAAAATAAATAAACAAAAATGAAACACTGTTGCTGCTGCAGTTGCTGCTGCTGCTGCTGCGATAAATCATTTATCAGATATTCTCACCCAAAAAGATCTGTTCGCAGATAAAAGCACAAAAAGTAACATTATTCCATTAAGATATCGCTACATAGCCAGATACACAGATGCCCGGCTGTTGGGTTGGTTAGCTTGTTGGGCGCTCTCGATATCCTTTTGTATGTAAATGTGACGTGAGGTATTTTGATTATGCGTCGGCGCGCCGTTTGTGTCTGTGTGAGTGCTGTCGCGACAGTGTTGCAGTTGTCACCAAAATACAACAGCAAAACAACGAAGCGAGTTTTAAACAAGTCTGTCCAAACTACGGTGGAGGTTTAAACTATATTTATTTATTTCTTTATTAAAGGCCGCCTGAAGAACCTTTCAATTTGTTTATCAACATAAATATTCCTTTTTTAATTCTCTCATCTAATTTTCGTAGTGTATACAAAAGACTTTGTAGCCAAATGTTAACAACTTCAAAAAATATTTTCTTTATACAATATTTGATAATAGTTGAACCGAATGTATACAGAAATTTGTATTAATTTATTGTTTAAAAATATACACAATCGAGTAATTTGCAAATACAAAAATCATTTAATATAAAATAGTGCCCTCTCTTAAAGTACTTTTAAACCGGCCCTGTTGCATATATCAATCGCGTGGATACCTGCAACAAATTTTGTAGGCGTGCAAGGTGAACGTTTGTCGGTGGCGCCTTTTGTTTTCGTTTGTTGTTGCTTTTGTTGCTGTTGTGTCTTGCGTTGCCAGTGGGAGCCCCAAACAACTTAATTTGTTTCTTTCGTTGTTCTCAAACTGCAGGCGTCATACGGTTCTCCTGCGACTCGAAAAAATACTCACTTTGAAAATATTCTTCCTGTGGAATTTTTTAATTAGCCTAATTTATTCTGTGAAGCATATAAGACAATCATAAAAACATTCTGATTTGCAGATAAAATTAGAATAAATTTATAGTAAGCGTAGCTTTTAGTGGTGGCCTCATTTTTGCTCCTTTGTGTCCATAGAAAACAACAAAAGTGCAGAACGATCAACTTATAATAATTCTTTTTCCTATCAAATATTTTCTGATTAACTAAAATTGTCAATTAATGTTTAAACTTCAATATTTATTCACTAACATATTGCACTAAGCAACACGAATGAAAACTGGGTCAATTTCTCTGTTTGGTTCCGTTGTTGCTATACTTACTGAATGTTTTTTCTTTTTAATTTTCTATGGGAATTTTTGGTTCCAATTCGTCTGAACTGCACCTGTCACCCATAAAAACAAATAGAACCCAACTTTTATTCTAACAAGCTTCCAATGACTGCTGCCCACCACTTGTCACCAACTGTCATGCAACTGTCATGAGCCCATTTACCACAAATTCAAACAATAACATTTCTATTTTATAACTTTTCCATGAAAAATGTATTAAATGAAAACTAACAAAAAACAACAACGCACAATAGCACCCAACCAATATGTTAGTAGTAAAAAAAACAACAAAGTCATAAAAATGAGCCCACAATTAGAGCACCAACTCAAAAAGTAGAACAAACAAACAAACAAAAAAACAAACCAACAAACGATCAAACAATACTAATTGAAAGAAACACGCAAATTGAGTTAACCAAGCGTAAACCCAGCTAATAACGGTTTGCCATAAAAATTACACAACTAAGTATTTATCTAAAATAAATATTCCATTCCCCTCCCTCCCCTAATGACAGCATGTATGTACATACATATATACGAGTATGTAGTTTCATAATATTGCTAATATTAATTTACTAATATAGTGACATTTAGTCAAAGATGCTCAACAAATCTGACCTCATCTCTTCCATTAGTCCAAGTGACGAATTATTACGTCACTCCAATCGCTCATTCTAATAATGACATTTGCAGCGCTAAAACTGCAGAATATCTTTTTGATGTTGAACAAATTGGAATTTCTTGGAACGACCGCCTGCCAACCTCCTGCGAGCAAGTTGGTTCACTTGAATAATTGCAAACAGCTTCCATTGGAGATGGCGTTCGCGACGCGCCAACAACGATTTATGAGTCGTCACACATTTGCGATCGTCAGCGCTGCTTGGTTGGTCAAAAGAAGGAGAAGAAGAAATTAATTGCCTTGCCGGTCGCGGTCGAGAACCGGTTTTGGATACCCTTTTCGCAGATTTTGAATTGGCAACACTTTTGCCAACACGAAACACCTTTACCACATTGATCAGGCTAACAAGTCGTTCGAGCCTGGTTTGTCGTACGTCCGTCCGTCCGTCGGACCGCAGACTGCCACAGATAATAAAATCGCACAGCAATACAACGCGGTAGGTCTGGTCCGCAGAACTGGACACATTCTCCACCATGTAGCAATCATTTTCAACTTAATTTGATGACTCAATTAAAGAGTATCTTAAGAGTCCCTCCAGTGACTGATTACAAAAAAAACAAAGAAAAAGCGTAAAAAAAGAAGCGACTGCCATGTTGCTGGAACATCGACGGCTTATTGGTGTTATTGACGGTGCTAAGCGAATTTCGGACTTGTTTCGAGTGATGTTAAAGTGTCGTTAGTGGCATGTGGAGATCAGAGCTTGGTGGAACACTCATATTTGGTGTTTTTATTCAATTCCCAAAAAGACTTTTCGAAAAAAAAAATCATTTTGAAGTAGTAAAATTAACTCTGAAAATATTTTTCAAGAATGATTTTTTACTTCTACCTGCTCGTAAGTCTAAAAGATCATACAACTTATATGCGCCGTAAGGTGACCAGCTATCCACAGTCCTAAAAATATAACTTCATTATATGTATAAGTACTTATATGTAACCATCACACATTTATCAATTAATTATTAAGTGGAATTATTGGATTTTACATGAGAAGCTCTTCAGCTCAGCTCAGCTATTAAATTCAATATTACCCAAGTTAAAGTGCAAAGTTTAGTTTTTTTATTTTTTGCGACAACGATTGAAATTTATCAACTCGTTAGCATCACTGCGTGCTGCTCGCTCATTCATTGGCGCTGACGGCAGAAGGTGTTAACCAAAGATAAACGAAATTATTTCAAGCAAATAATACGAATTTAATGTGACATTCAATGATAATGTTTCCTTTTCCTATGTCGCTATGTCGCAGCACTTCGCACCGAAAGAAGTTTGCACACAAAAGAGAGCAGAGCGAACGCGTGCGTATCTGCGACATCCATCGCACAAATGAAACACATTATTGAACTGTCACACGGTGACGCGAGTGACAAAGGGTTACAATGTCAATGCGTGTTCGGTTCGGTTCGGTTCGTTCCTACACATTTCTGGGGTTACACCAGCGGCAGAACTTGTCATCCGCTGCCTCTGAGGGACGAGCAGTCGAGTCAAGCCCTTTTCCTTTTCCTTTTCTTGTCGTTTCTTATTATGTTTATTTATCCCCTTTTTTTTCCTTTTGCCAGAGGATGGCCATTCAAAACGATCGAACATTTTTCAAAATCGAACGCAACATTCATTAATAATGAACTCAACAATGCCGACCCAAAAATGACCGTGAAGGCAGCCGACGGCGGCGTTGGCGGCGGTGGCGCGAACGAAGGTCCGACAGTGAAAAAAATATTTTGGGTTTGCCTTTTGTGGACAGGCTGGCGCAATGTTGCCTGTTGATAAAGAGAAAAATACATACATACATACAAAAATGTATCCGACACCTACAACACCATTTTCGGCATTTTTAACAACATTTACTTCGACAGTTCCAAACTAAAGCAATACAAATCGAAAGAATTACTTTTTAGTCAACTGTTGCAAGCGTGCATGTCTGTACTCAACTGTTTTTGCTTTTCATTTGGAGTCGACTCCTTAAAAAATGAAAAGCAAAAGCTGGACAAACTGTATGGAATATATGTATTCGAAATTTATCGAGTGCTTCAGCATTTCAACAGCTGAATAAGATTTCTCGAGTTGGAGTGCTTTAGTTCGGAACCATTGATTTGTAGGTCTTGTATGCCACTTCGTCACTGTTATGTTTGATAAGGATTCGAATACCTTCGCCGCTTCAAAAAAAAACTTTTCAAGTTTTTTATTATGAAGTCTCATCTCAGGTAAACTTCGTGTCTTATAAAACATTTAGTCATGCGGAAAAAGATTTCGTTTTCATGAAATCTTCTTCTTCTTCTCTGTTTAAGCCTTTTCTCGATATCGGTTTCCGAATATCGATAAGGCTATTTGTTGTCTACTGCTTGCTGCTTGCTGCTCTCTGGTGTTGATGATTTTGTTATTTTTATCGTGTTTCTTTTTATGAGGTAAAACCATTTTGACAAATGATTCGAAAGTGAGTGGACATTTTAAAGATTTATGATGTGCGTCTGATGTCTCATTGCTTGTACATGCGAGTATGTATGTAGGAATCGGTACGAGAATGTTGTCTGTAAGAATTTTTAATTTAAAAAATTTAAGTATTTTAATGACATGTGATTTTAAAATGGAGCTAGAGTTTTTTGTTTTATTGCCTATCTGTGCCTTAACTTTTTTTCAATTCAAATCGTTTTCCAAAACGAAAGGAAAAAGAGAAAATATAAAATCCCAATTTTTTTAAAATGGGTTTTTATCCTTTGGTGTAATGTCATGGCAATCCCATCCACTGATTGGCTGCTTGAATGCTTGCCCCAAGTGTCAAACCACTTCCTCACGAACTGTCACCCGAAAGACGCTTAGTGTCAGCTTTTCGCTGAGCCTCCATAATTTGCGCGTCTTTTGTCGTGTTTAATTTTTCAACGTAAATTTTTGTTTTGTTTTCTTTTTTGGAGAACTGAACAACGAGTTGAATCCCTCCACGGCTTTTAATTGCCAGCATTTTATCTTAAGACGCAAACCGATTTTTTTTATTTCGTTTCGTTTCGTTATTTGTCATGAATTTGCCTGTGCAAAGGTAGTGGAGGCAGCAGCGCGCGCTCGTTTTCGCGCATTCGAGTATCTGAGTGTCTGTTCCCGCTGCAGCGGATATCTTATTTCGTTTCGTAAATGGTCGCCCACGTAACTGACAGACGTTTTAATTGTCACATGTGCTGTTATTTCCTTACTCCGAGCAGTTTTCCTCTGCATGTATGGGCAAATATGTGTTGTACTATACACAATAATGCAAAAGTCGTGTTGCACTTCAGATGATTTAGTAATTTTAATTTGAAGCATAAACTTGTTGCAAGATATTGTGGATATGTAATTCTGGTTGATTTGTGTTTTGTCACACAAAAAATTTGATACAAATCAAATCCGTCATGCCATCGTAAAACGTCATTAAATATTTAAGCTTGATTCGGATTTTCTTTTAAATTAGAAGAATCACTTAGAACAAACAGTTTCTTAAAATATTTACGTTAGCCTAATTTCCCTCTCGACGATATCTCTAAAATGTTCCATTACTAAAAACGAAATAAGTTTACTAAACTAAACTGCGATTTTTTATTTACAAACTTCGCTTCATAAATTTGTTAGTAAAACAGAAAATGAATTTTCTTTATTTTTTATCATTACCCTTGATAAGTAATTTTCAGTCTTAATATTAATTTAAATTTTTTTCTTGAGCTACGTAAGCTGCGTCATTTCACTTGATCTTTGTTAACATTTATAAACGCTAATTTGTACTGCAAATATGTAAAAAGTGCAAACAATTATTTAGTTAAAGAATTTATTTTATAAACGTTACTTGTCTCAAATATTTAAATTATCAGAATGGAAAAAAGGCGATTTGAAAATTAAGAAATAAAAATATTCTTAATTCAAGAAAAACCTCTCTTGAATCAAGCTGATCCGTTGACGAAAGTCGTGTTATCGCTAACATTCTTAATTCAATTCCGAAAAATTTTTTTTTTAAATTCTTCAAAATATTTACAAATTTTAAAATCTCAACGGTGTAATTTATTTCGATTTGCTGCAACTGAATTCTTAAATTAAAAAAAACTGGTTAAATTTTAACTGTTACGCTTATTTTAAGATTTTGACGCTTCGTAACCTTGGTTCGAGTCAGTATTAAACCAAGCCCGATCGTTCTTAATTCTAGATTGCGGATTTTCTCTTAGTGTAAGACAACAGTTTTCCAGCATTTTCTATTTTACACAAAAAATACTTGTGTATAATTGAACTATTATGTAAATTATACAAATAATTGGTGGAAGTGTTGTTTTGAAAAATAACAACCTTACAAAACACTTTTCATGATGATTTGCAAAATTCGCAAATCGTCACTTTATTAATGTAAATGCTCGCTCTCAGATGATACAAACTGTATTTATAAATGGAAATAAACAGTGGAATTTACTCGAGTATACAAATAAAGTAAGCACACTCGCCTCACTCTTCACTCCTCAATCTCCGCACAACACCGAATCACGTTTTTCGGTTTTTTTCATATTACTCTCAACTTACAAAAGTTTAGATAGTAGATACTCTCTTCTGCTCATGAGAAATGCGACCAATCGATCGTGGTGCGCAGCTTTGGGCATATGACGAATCCAGCGCTAAAGCAACACAACCGAAAAAGAGACTCGCACCGGCCGAAAATGTGTGCTTTCGGAACAACGTGAACCGGTGGCAACGGTTTCATAATATGAAAAAACTAAAAATACATAAAAACAAAAACGATGATAAAGAGAACAGAAGCGTAACGATTGAATTAACGAAATGGAAGAGAGCGTCGCTGAACATTAAAAGAAATACTCTTTTAATTAATGCCAAAGTGCCGAATATACTTTTTGGTTCCTTGTTATTTAGAAATAATATCTGCACGATCGGGTTAGATTGGTAACAAATTGAGTGTGTTATCAGTGACTAACATCAAATAAACAGTCAAGGGCTTTAAGTAATTATAGAGCTAAGGCATTCGATTTTCTGATATCTTATCTCTTTGAGTTTAAGTTTTTTAGTCAATATAAACACCGAAACACAAACAAAAATATTTGCCTTTCACTTTACTCAATTTACCTACATACAAATCTGAGATAGTAATTTAGAGGAATAAATGAAAATATTTCTAATGTTTTTTTAATTAGTTTTGAACAAAGTTTTTTAAAATATATTTACAGTTAAAATTATTAAATTTAAAATAAGTCAATAAAAACTTTATATCTTTTTTAAAAAAAAAAAAAGAAAAGTCTAAATTTGCGGTTGTTTGAAAAACGTTTTCAAATTTTCTCAGGATTTGACTGTGAGAGAGACAGGACAAACCGACAGAGAGCGGGGCAGTGGTTGAAAAAATGCTCAACTAAACTTTTTTTCAGATAACAGTTAAGTTTTATGCTCTCAACAATTTTTTTCAATTAAGTAAATACCAAGTCAGCATGTGTGTACCGTAGAGGCTTCTTGCTGTTAATTTGAACTCGATGCAAATTTACATAAAATATATTCTACAAACAAAAATAAAAAACTTATTTTGGCAATATAAAAAAAATTGTTTATGTAATCACAGAGTAACAAATAAATTATTAAGTTTTGAACTATTTTACTTTTACAGTACATCAGCAAAGCATGAGTAATCTAACCGAAACATGTATGTTAGGGTGGTCGTTAGTTATGTAAAACAGTTTCGAATTCAGTAACATTAAACAAATTGATCGTTTTGGTAGCAAAATTTAAAATTTCTTTTATCTTTTAACAAATAAAAGAAAATAGTAAATTAATATAGATAAATTAATATAGATAAATTAATCTAAATTAAGAAACCGTTTTAAAAACTAAGTACATCATCATTTGAATACAACATAGACCACTCTAGTGAACATGCAACAACTACCGTAATAATTGAACAGCCGCTCATCGCAGATGGCCAGTATGAATTCGAGAATGAATAAATGAAGAGTTTAGATGAGCGCTCCACACTTTCAAGATTTTCAGCATGCAATTAGTTTTAGTTTTTCGTGCTGTGAAAATTCGCTTTTAGAGAAATTGCGACGACGATCGAGCGTGCAGCACGATAGAAGCGAGTGGCAAACCGACAATCGAACAGTCAGTTCAACAGCAGCAGTCGACGGGAAAATTCGTACTTGTCGCAGCGAAAAACAACAACCATTAAACACACATTTGCGATACGAAGCGGCTACGTGTAACACATCAAAGTGAAAAGTCGTCTCTGACATTTGCTAAAAATGACAACAAGTTTTAAAATAAACGGTCTGCCGTATACGGGTAAGTGGAAAGCTCGAAGGTTACCTTTGGTATTTAGAGAAAAAACTGTCAATGCCATATCAATTGAAATCCACTAGTTAATTTGCTAAATCTACCTCCGGATATTACACTTAACACTTTTATACGCGAACATGCCCAATTGACCGCCACCAAATTTATGTGCCTCGAGGGCGGTTGTGGCGCCTGCGTTTGTGTAGTAAAAGGCAAGCGTCCAGATAGTGAGGAGAAACGCACCTGGGCAGTCAACTCGGTTTGTATTTTTTGCACAACAAAATGACGAAAGTGGACACTAATATTATTTGAAATTCGCAGTGTTTGACTTTGCTCAATACCTGCGCAGACTGGGAAATCATTACAGCGGAGGGAATTGGCAACAAACGAAATGGCTACCATCCAATCCAAAAACGTTTGGCCAAAATGAATGGCAGTCAATGTGGTTTCTGCTCACCAGGGTTCGTTATGAACATGTATGGACTGCTGGAGTCGAAGAACGGCAAGCTGACCATGGAAGAGGTCGAGAACTCGTTTGGTGGTAATATTTGCCGCTGTACAGGATATCGTCCCATACTGGACGCCATGAAATCATTCGCAGTGGATAGCAATATTGAAATACCGGCAGAATGTCTCGATATCGAAGACATGGATAAAAAGACCTGTCCAAAAACAGGACAACAGTGCGGCGGTAGCTGTCATAAACCACTGACAACTTTGAAGTATGATGATGGAACACAATGGCACTGGCCACAAACACTAAAGGAGCTCTTTGACGTCTTAGACAAAGTTGACAATGAGCAGTATATGTTGGTTGCTGGAAACACAGCTCATGGTGTTTACAGGCGCTCTCCTGATATTAAAATCTTTATTGACTTGCATGGAATTGTGGAATTAAAGAAACATTTCATTGAAACCGATCGGATAACTCTTGGTGGAAATATGAGCCTTAGCGATGCGATGGAAGTGTTTAAGAAAGTATCTAAGAATCCAGGATTCGAGTACTGTGAGCAATTATGGCATCATTTTGATTTAATTGCCAATGTTCCTGTTCGAAATGTAAGTTTTAATAATAATAAAAATTTTTAAAGGCACACCCTCAAAAGTGATTATGATAAGTTATCATATAAAAATAATAACTACATTCAATTAAATGCTCAAATGTAAGGTTGTTACTATTCCTTGCCCTTTTTTTTAATATTTTCAAACTAAAAAAACAAACAAAAACAATTTATAAGCAAATAATTTACTCTTACAATTAGATACATATGTAAAAGTTAGATTATTGAAAATTTGTTGCTTCACTGCTGCTGTGAGTAATCATTAACTTTATTTATTTTTTAACTATTTCAATCTTTCCAGTACTGCGCAGATATATAATTGTTTAGTTTGGTTGTTACGAAATTTATTTTTTATTTTAGACTGGAACACTGGCTGGCAACATCTCCATAAAGAAGACACATCATGAATTTCCGTCTGATGTTTTTATCACTTTTGAAGCTCTAAACGCCCAAGTCAATGTTAGCGAAAATGCTACTACACAAAAGACAATGTCCCTATCGGAATATATTCAAACGCCCACAAATAAAATGGTGCTCACATCATTTGAGTTAAAGGCGTATCCGCAAGAACAATTTGTTTATAACTCTTATAAAGTAAATATTATAAAGAAGGATGTTATTCTTTACTATTCCTTTAAATTTATTTTTATTATTTTCATTTAGATAATGCCGCGCGCACAAAATGCTCATGCCTATGTAAACGCGGCATTTCTGCTGGATATGGACAAATCATCAAATAAAATAAATACGGCGCGAATTTGTTTTGGTGGAATCAATCCCAAATTCACTCATGCCACATCAATAGAGACTTTACTAAAGGGTAAAGACTTGTTTAACAAAGAAACTGTTGAAAAAGTCTTCAACGATCTACCATCTATAATCGAACCCGATGCCATCTTACCTGATACTTCTCCGGATTATCGAAGAAAATTGGCATGTGGATTGTTATACAAGTTCTTACTTAGTCTAGCACCACAAGACCAAATCAAACCTGAGTTTAAAACAGGCGCGGACATTTTAAAAAGACCACTTTCCTCGGGCCAACAAACATTTGAGACTAATAAAAAAAGCTACCCAGTTTCGAAAGCAGTCGAAAAGGTGGAAGGTTAGTACAAAAGAAATTATATAATACATATAGAATATAATTTAATTCGATTTGTATGTTCCAGCTATGATTCAATGTTCCGGTGAGGCCACTTATATGAACGATACACTAACTCCACACAATGCCGTCTACTGTGCTTTTGTTAGCGCCACTAAAGTTGGTGCTACTATCGAACAGATTGATGCTTCCGAAGCATTAGCAATGCCGGGTGTGATTGCTTTTTACTCGGCAAAAGATATACCCGGAACAAATGAGTCCTCAAAACCTTCATTTGGTTATGAGCCTGAAGAATTATTTTGCGCTGGGCCCGTCAAATTTTATGACCAGCCTTTGGGAATGATTGTGGCTAATAATAGTGATATAGCAAATCACGCATCTACCAAGGTGAAAGTTATATATTCAAAAGGAGATTATACAATCCTTCCAGCCACATCCGATGTATTTAAAGCAAATGAAATGGATCGCGTAACATTGATCACTTCTTCTCCTATTGAAAAAATTCAATTGTTGGAAACGCCAGACATAACTGGAAAGGGTATATTTGAAATTGGACTGCAATACCACTTTACAATGGAACCACAAACAACTATTGCAGTACCATTTGAAGATGGGTTGCAAATTTGGTCTGCTACACAGTGGATGGATCATACGCAATGCGCAATTGCTCAATTGCTGCAGATAAAAATTAACGATGTTCAGTTGAAGGTCCGACGATTAGGAGGCGGGTATGGTAGTAAAATATCGCGCGGCAATCAGGTCGCATGTGGAGCGTCTTTGGCCGCTTACAAACTTAATCGTCCTGCTCGATTTGTGCAGACTATTGAATCGATGATGACCTGCAATGGAAAACGTTGGGCCTGTCGTTCAGACTACGAATTTCACATAAAGTCAAATGGTAAAATTGTTGGCTTAACCAATTCGTTTTACCAGGACGCAGGTTGGTCCTTGAATGAAAATCCTGTTGACGGACATTCTACTGGATGTGCAAAGAACTGTTATCAATTTACTGATAACAACTATAAGTTAGAAGGCCAAGCTGTTCGCACAGATGCTCCCAGCTCAACTTGGTGCAGAGCACCAGGATCCGTTGAAGGTTTGTCATTTTTACAACGAAAGTCTTGACTTATGTAAAGTTCAGAGTTGAGTGTGTGCTGGTAGGGGTTCATTGCACTCAGTCCTCATAAACTATTTTCGGATAGTGTCGGAATAAGAAAGAAGAGATTTCGGAATGAAGTATTTAGGAAACTTATGTAGAATACACATATTATATATATTTTTTTTAATTTTAGGCATAGCTATGATTGAAAATATTTTAGAACATATCGCTTTTGAGGCAAATATAGATCCGGCCGATGCGCGTCTTGCCAACATTATACCTGGAAATAAAATGGCAGACTTGCTTCCTCGTTTTCTGAAGTCCACAGAATATCGTGAGCGACGGAAGGAAATTGAAGAATTTAATGTAAAAAATCGCTGGCTTAAGCGTGGTCTCGGTCTGGCGATTATGGAGTATCCAATAATATATTTTGGGCAATACCCAGCTACAGTGGCCATTTATCACTGCGATGGCACGGTTGTAATATCACATGGTGGCATTGAAATGGGTCAAGGTCAGAAATATTTTTTAAATTTTTTATATAAATCATTTTGTTAAAATTATTTCAAAAACTACATTAGGCATGAATACTAAAATTGCACAAGTCGCCGCATATCATCTGGGCATACCACTCGAGTTGGTCAAAATTGAATCCAGCGACACAATTAATGGCGCCAACTCAATGGTCACTGGCGGAGCTGTTGGTAGTGAAAGCCTCTGCTACGCAGTGCGTAAAGCGTGCCAAACTCTGAATGACCGCCTTAAGCCTGTGAAAGATTCGCTAAAAATCGATGCCACCTGGAAGCAGATAGTTCAGTCCGCATGGGAGCGTTCAATTAATATGATTGCCAGCGATTTCTATAAGGAAGGTGATATGCAGAACTACAAAATATATGGATTGGCTCTGACCGAAGTCGAAGTAGATATACTAACGGGCAATAATCACATCAAACGTGTCGACATTCTCGAAGATACCGGCGAAAGTTTGAGTCCATATGTTGATATCGGTCAAATCGAAGGTGCCTTTGTTATGTGCCTGGGTTACTGGCTGTCTGAGGAATTGGTTTATAATCGACAAACTGGACAATTATTAACAAACCGTACTTGGAATTATAAACCACCAGGCGCAAAAGATATTCCAATTGATTTTCGTATTGAGTTGTTGCAAAACAATCCAAATCCAGCTGGTTTTATGCGTTCCAAAGCTACTGGAGAACCACCCTGTTGTTTGGCAGTCAGCGCAATTTTTGCTATTCAACAAGCGATACAGTCGGCGCGAAAAGACGCTAACTTGAAACGTGAATGGGTACGTTTGGGTGCACCAACAACACCGGAGACAATTGTCCTTAATTCCGGCAGTGATGAAAAGGCATTTTCACTGGAATAGTTATTAGTTTCAATCATTATTAAAATTCAATTAATTTTTGTAATACTGTTACACAAAATACTAAAGAATCAATTGTTAAAATTTTTCATTAATACAAAAAAGAGATTATTAATGAATAACAAATGATTTTATCAGAAATAAAAATTTTATAAACTACATTATTTATATTTAATTATGTATTGATCCTGGTGGTTGGATAATAAAAACTTAAAAAAATGTATTGATTTGACTTTGTTTTTATTTTTTATTTAGCTAAACAATTAATAGCAAGTAAAAAGAAATGAGTTAGAGATAATTTTTGGCTATGCCGAAGCTAACCATTTAATATTTTAATAAATGTGGTGTCTGTAGCATATATGTGGCCCATGTCTAAAATATAAGTAGGTGTTATTCTTATCCGATCACGCCCATTTTTTTGGCAGTAGTTTTTTGTAACTACTTAAACGTTAAACACTTATGAACTGATTACATACACTACAACTATTTTATCCATTTTTCCATACTCGATATCTCTTGAACTACGGGGGTGGCGAATGAAAAAAGCAAATGTTTCTTTGCGACCAGAATTATTTAACAAGTTGATCAGCTAACAATAAATTCAAAATATGAACTTTTAACCTCAAACTGTGGCAAGTTATTAAAAATTTGCAACTTAATTCGATTGTATTTCGGTTCATGAAACATTTTGAAATTCTAAACAAAAAAGTTTCCACCTTTTATAACAATTTTAAATATTTCCATGTTTAAAAATATTTTTGTAGATCTATTAGCAATAAATAACAAAAGCTAAAACTTATATTTTAAAGCGTTAAAGCTAAATCCAATTTATTTAAAATTGCATAAATTATTATATTAAATTGTGCATGGAATTAACGTGAATTTATAGAAACCTGTAATAAGAGAAAACGACATAACACGAGATATATCATAAATAAATAAAAACCACCGAATCTAAATTAGTTTACTACTTATAGAGTTCATATTCTCGATTAATTTCAATGATATCCAACAAATAGTTCTTGAAATTATAAAGTACAATTATTCAAGAGAGATCCCTACAATTTAGAAAGCGAAAAAAGTAATTTTTAAAAGTGCAGAAAATAAAGTTAGCTCGTTTCTCTAACTGAAGCAGAATGCATTTGCGTCACATTAAGCAAATTCACCAATAAACCAACTAACGCATGTTATAAATATCTTTCACAAATATTTGCAACAGTCAGTTTGACCAAAGCTTCACAAGAACCAGTAACAAATAACCAAGAATTATTAGTTGAACTTTTCTCAGTGAAAAGATCTGATCCTGGAAATTGTGAAAAATGACAACAACTTTTAAAATAAATGGCAAGCCGTATACGGGTAAGTTGAGTTTTGAAAAACATCCTTCGGTTCGCTTTTTTCAATAAAGTATTTATTTAAATTTGTACTTTTAGTAAATTTATTAAATTTACCTGCGGATATAACTTTGAACACTTTCATACGCGAACATGCCCAACTGACCGCCACCAAATTCATGTGCCTTGAAGGCGGTTGTGGCGCCTGCATTTGTGTGATCAGAGGCAAACATCCTGATAGCGGTGAACTGAGAACATGGGCGGCGAATTCGGTATGTTTTCAAGAAGTCCGTGAATACTTTACGAAACTTCGGAATTAAATTACGAAATATTTTAGTGCTTAACTCTGCTCAATGTATGCACCGAATGGGAGATAATCACCTTGGAGGGAATTGGCAGTAAGAATAATGGCTATCAGCCCATACAAAAACGATTGGCAAAAATGAATGGTAGTCAATGCGGCTTCTGTTCATCCGGTGTTATAATGAACATGTACGGACTGCTGGAGTCGAAGAACGGAAATGTGACCATGGAAGAAGTAGAAAACTCCTTTGGTGGTAATATTTGTCGCTGTACAGGATATCGTCCCATACTGGACGCCATGAAATCATTCGCAGTGGATAGCAATATTGAAATACCGGCAGAATGTCTCGATATCGAAGACATGGATAAAAAGACCTGTCCAAAAACAGGACAACAGTGCGGCGGTAGCTGTCATAAACCACTGACAACTTTGAAGTATGATGATGGAACACAATGGCACTGGCCAAAAACTCTATCGGAGCTCTTTGAGGTATTGGACAGAGAAGACATTGAGCCTTACATGCTGGTTGCTGGAAATACGGCTCATGGAGTTTATAGGCGATCTGCAGATATCAAAAACTTTATCGATGTGAACAGCATTGCCGAACTAAAGAAGCATACTCTAACTGCAGACACTCTAACGCTGGGTGGCAATATGAGCCTGAGCGAGACAATGGACGTTTTTAAGGAGTCGGCAAAAACTCCCGGTTTCGAATACTGTGAGCAATTATGGCATCATTTTGATTTAATTGCAAATGTTCCTGTGCGTAATGTAAGTACAAATTAAAATGGAAAATTGTTGTTGGTCATTTTATCTCAAAATATGGTCATTGAAGCTATTTGATTCGTTTTATATTTGTCGGAAGGCACAATCTCGATTAACATTGTGAATGTTAAAAAAAACCTGAGCATTATTAATTTTAAACGATTTCATTTCAATTACAGTTCTGCAGTGTTGATGCATTTGTTACACTCAATTTGCGCCTAACAAAGAACTGAGCTATACGAGTATAGCCTAACTAATAAGTAAATAGAAACGTAATGTACTTTCCTATTGTTCTACGCTATTTAAAGTTATGTTCGTGACGCTCAAACTATTACAACAGACGCTTTTTTGAATAGCATAACAAACAAAGTAGCTGCAACTTTAAAATTATTACAAACACTTTCACAAACATGTCGAACACATACATATACACATATCAAACTCACAGATCAATTTAACTTTTAACAATAGCTTAAACGCTCGCTACACCGAAAGCAGCAATATGATACTTTAAATTGTGGAAAACGAAATTGTTTCTAGTGTGCCAACAAACAATTTTTATCTAATTATTTGTCCATGAATATTGAATAAATTAGTGTTCTATTCTATTTAGTCAGGTACACTTGCTGGCAACATTTCCATTAAGAAAGCTCACCGCGAATTTCCTTCTGATGTCTTTGTCACATTTGAGGCCTTAGAAGCTCAAGTTGTCATCAACGAAAATGACACGACACAAAACACAATGTCACTCTTGGAATATCTCAATGCCAGTACAAAAAAAATGGTGATCACGTCTTTTAAATTAAGATCGTACCCAAAGGATAAATTCCTTTACAACTCATACAAAGTAAGTTTCAAGTCTGAAAAAAACAAAAAACAACGGAAAACATTTCGTTCATTTCTGTAGATAATGCCACGAGCTCAAAATGCACACGCTTATGTAAACGCAGCTTTCTTCTTTGATATCGATGTGGCCACCAATAAGGTTAATGCAGCCCGTATTTGCTTCGGGGGCATTAATTCTGATTTTACGCACGCAACATCCACAGAAACCTTACTCACGGGTCTGGACTTATATGACAAAGAAACTGTTGGAAGGATATTCAAAGATTTGTCAACAATAATAGAACCTGATGCCATCTTACCAGATCGTTCTCCGGAGTATCGAAGGAGTTTAGCATGTGGATTACTATACAAATTTTTACTTAACACTGCGCCACAGGATAAAGTTAAAGATGAGTTCAAGACAGGGGGAGATCTTCTAATAAGACCATTATCATCTGGTCAGCAATCGTTTGAGACTATTGAAAAGAACTACCCAATTACAAAGCCTGTTGAAAAACTAGAAGGTTGGTGTTATTGATTCGGTACTTTTGCGAGTTTGAAATATATAAAATTGTTTTTTAGCAATGATGCAATGTTCCGGTGAGGCTACTTATATGAACGACATATTCACTTTCAATAACACTGTCTATTGCGCTTTTGTATGCGCCACCAAAGTCGGCTCTACAATCGAACAAATCGATGCATCCGAAGCTTTGGCAACGTCGGGTGTGATTGCTTTCTTCTCGTCCAAAGATATACCCGGAACAAATGAATTCACTAAAGGATCTTTAGGTTATGATCCTGAGGAAATATTCTGCGATGGCGCTGTGAAATATTTTGATCAGCCTCTGGGTATAATTGTTGCTAATACTAGCGATATAGCAAATCGCGCTTCTACCAAAGTAAAAGTGACCTATTCAAATGGTGGTCATATATCGCTAACAAGCATGTCAGATGTCTTTGAGGCCAATCAACTTGATCGTTTAACCATTTGCAGTCCATCTCCACTCAACCAAATTTTATTATCGGATACACCAGACTTAACGGCAAAAGGAATATTTGAAATTGGTTTGCAATATCACTTCAGCATGGAACCTCAAACAACAATAGCCGTCCCATTTGAAGACGGTTTGCAAGTCTGGTCTGCAACCCAGTGGATGGATCATACGCAATGCGCAATTGCTGAAATGCTGCAGTTAAATACTGCTAAGATTCAGCTTAAAGTTCGTCGATTAGGCGGCGGTTTTGGTAGCAAAATTACACGTGGCAATCAGGTGGCATGTGCGGCATCTTTAGTCGCTTACAAACTTCAACGCCCTGCACGTTTCGTGCAAACCATTGAGTCGATGATGAACTGCAATGGAAAACGTTGGGCTTGTCGCTCAGACTATGAATTTCACGTAAAGTCAAATGGTAAAATAGTTGGATTAACGAATTCATTTTATCAAGACGCAGGTTGCACTTTGAATGAAAACCCTGTACCCGAACATTCCACTGATTGCTCCAGGAATTGCTACCTCCTAACTGATACAAACTTTAAACTAGAAGGTCACGCTGTTCGCACAGATGCACCAAGTTCTTGTTGGTGTCGGGCGCCAGGATCGGTAGAAGGTTGATAGTGCTTCAAATTGTTACCCATTGTTGCCTATAAAATTTGTTTTTCTGATTTTAGGTATCGCCATGATAGAAAACATTATAGAGCACATTGCTTTTGAATTAAATATTGACGCCGCAGATGTTCGCTCTGCTAATATAAGACCAAGAAATAAAATGGCTGGATTACTGCCCCGTTTTCTGAAGACCACTGAATACCGCAAGAGGCGTAACGATATTGAAGAATTTAATGAAAAAAATCGCTGGCGTAAGCGTGGTCTCGGATTAGCTATTATGGAGTATCCGATAGTATATTTTGGTCAATTCTCGGCGACAGTGGCCATTTACCACAGCGATGGCACTGTTGTCATTTCACACGGTGGCATCGAAATGGGACAAGGTTAATCTATCATACACGTTTTCACAATTATAGTTGCACTATAATACAAATTTTAATTTATTACGAAACAGGCATGAATACAAAAATTGCTCAAGTCGCAGCCTTTCATCTCGGCATACCACTAGAATTGATCCAAATAGAATCAAGTGATACCATAAATGGGGCTAACTCGATGGTAACCGGAGCGGCAATTGGAAGTGAAAGTCTATGTTATGCGGTACGTAAAGCGTGCTTAACTCTGAACGAACGTCTAAAGCCTGTTAAACATTCACTTAAAAAAGATGCAACTTGGCAACAAATCGCACAGACCGCTTGGGAACGTTCTGTCAATATGATTGCCAGTGATCACTATAAGAAAGGTGATTTGCTAAATTATAGTGTTTTCGGATTGGGACTCACCGAAGTCGAGGTGGACATACTTACGGGCAGTAATCAAATCAAGCGTGTCGATATTCTTGAAGATTCGGGCGAAAGTTTGAGTCCATATGTTGATATAGGTCAAATCGAGGGAGCTTTCATAATGTGTCTAGGATATTGGCTGACTGAGCAGTTAGTTTACGATCGGCAAACTGGACAACTTTTAACAAACCGAACTTGGAACTACAAACCGCCAGGAGCAAAAGATATTCCAATTGACTTTCGTATTGAGTTATTACAAAAGAGTCCAAATCCTGCAGGATTTATGCGTTCCAAGGCAACCGCAGAGCCGCCCTGTTGTTTAGCAGTCAGCGCAATTTTCGCTATACAACAAGCGATACAATCGGCGCGCAAGGATGCGGGCTTAAAACGCGAATATGTGCGATTAGGTGCACCGACTACTCCAGAAACAATTGTTCTTAATTCAGGCAACGATGTGAAAAGTTATTCGCTAGAATAATTATATTTTATTAATATATTTTTAATATTAAATATTGGTATTCCTGAAGAAAGAACCTAAGAGTGTAATACAATAAAAAATTTAACACTCGTAGCATAAATCATGCTTAAATTGAGCATAACTTATTTATTTATACAGATTACAGAAATTTTCACGATCTCTGCTTTCTTTTAAATAATTTTTCTGAACCTACAAAAGCAGTGATAATTTAAGATGAAATTTAATTGTGTTAACGTATGGAAACAACAACAAATACGATCATCCGTTACTGTAAATCAGTAAAAATTTTAATTTGGTTTTACCTCGCAAATATATATATATTTTGTTTTTTTTTTGGCTATAACTTTGCGATCATGTTTTTAATTTTATCTCTTGAAGAGAAAAAAGAATGAAGCAAGTCAGCTTTTAATTTTTAAGGTTTAAGAAGGACAAAAATAATATGTAAACATATTAAAAGCCAAGTTTATATATTCGTTAATTATCAACCAGTATCATAAAAGCACATACTTAAATAATTTGCAACAAAAACATCATTAATGTGAATGTGACAGTTAATTTTTCGACAGTTAAAACGAACCTTATTTCAAAGTAGCTTATCTTAATGCACGACACATTACTTTAATTAACTGAAATTATTCTACAGAAAACGCAAGTTCTGATGCATTGTTGTTCATATGTGAGAACATGCTAACAACTGGCTCCAGTTTCTTAAAAGCTGTTAACGTGTAAAGTTGAAAGTCTGTAAAAATCGCAATGACTACGAATTTTAAAATAAACGGTGAAATTTTTTCAGGTAAGTTCACTGAGTTGAATATAACTTTTTTCTCTCGAAAAAATTAATTTTTTGAACTATTTTATGATAGTAAACTTGCTGAGCTTACCTGCGGATATTACTTTAAACACTTTCATACGCGAACATGCCCAATTGACCGCCACCAAATTCATGTGCCTCGAAGGCGGTTGTGGCGCCTGCATCTGTGTGATTAAGGGCAAACATCCAACAAGTGGCGAAGTGCGAACTTGGGCTGCCAACTCGGTTTGTACTTCAAATAAAATAACATTTTGACAAAAGTTAATTAATGCATTCAACTCTTCAGTGCTTGATTTTGCTGAACACATGCTCCGATTGGGAAATCATTACATCAGAAGGAATTGGCAACAAACGAAATGGCTACCATCCAATCCAAACACGTTTGGCCAAAATGAATGGCAGTCAATGTGGTTTCTGCTCACCAGGGTTCGTTATGAACATGTATGGACTGCTTGAGTCGAAGAACGGCAAGCTGACAATGGAAGAGGTCGAGAACTCGTTTGGTGGTAATATTTGTCGCTGTACAGGATATCGTCCCATACTGGACGCCATGAAATCCTTCGCAGTGAATAGCAATATTGAAATACCGGCAGAATGTCTCGATATCGAAGACATGGATAAAAAGACCTGTCCAAAAACAGGACAACAGTGCGGTGGTAGCTGTCATAAACCACTGACAACTTTGAAGTATGATGATGGAACACAATGGCACTGGCCACAAACACTAAAGGAGCTCTTTGACGTCTTAGATAAAGTTGACAATGAGCAGTATATGTTGGTTGCTGGAAACACAGCTCATGGTGTTTACAGGCGCTCTCCTGATATTAAAATCTTTATTGACTTGCATAGAATTGCTGAATTACAAAAATTTTCAATTGGAACCGATAAGATAACTTTGGGTGGAAATATGAGCCTTAGTGATGCGATGGAAGTGTTTAAGGAAGCATCTAAGAATCCAGGTTTCGAATATTGTGAGCAACTTTGGCATCACTTTGATTCAATTGCGAACGTGCCTGTTCGCAATGTAAGTCACTACATTATTTGAAATAACACCCAGAACTCAACTCAAAAAAAATGTGTATAATGATGAACTCTATCAATTTGTAGTTTGGTACACTTGCTGGAAATATTTCGATTAAAAAGGCACATCATGAATTTCCTTCTGATGTATTTATCACGTTCGAAGCTCTAGATGTCCAAGTCGTCGTTAGTGAGAATGCCACAACACAAAAGACAATGTCCCTCGCAGAATACATCAAAGCTAATACAAATTCAATGGTACTCACATCATTTGAGTTAAAGGCGTATCCAATTGATAAATTCGTTTTTAACTCATACAAAGTAAGTCAAATTTATTTTATTAACATTTAAGTATGGCATTTAAAACAATAAACAATTTACACGCAGATAACACCGCGAGCCCAAAACGCTCATGCTTTTGTGAATGCAGCTTTTTTATTTGATATCGATGTGGCTTCCAGTATAGTCAACTCCGCTCGTATTTGTTTCGGGGGCATTAATCCTAATTTTACACATGCAACATCAATTGAATCAATGTTAACAGGTGTGTCCCTGTACAACAAAGAAACTGTTGCTAGAATATTTACCGACTTGCCTGCAATAATTGAACCTGAAGACGTATTGCCCGATACTTCACCGGAATATCGAAGACGCTTGGCTTGTGGACTTCTATACAAATTTCTACTTAAAACAGCACCAAAAGATAGTGTAAAAAAAGAGTTCGAAAGTGGTGGACAGACTTTAAAAAGGCCATTGTCATCAGGCATGCAATCATTTGAGACTATAGAGCAAAACTATCCCATAACAAAGCCCGTACAAAAATTGGAAGGTTAGTATTATTTATGATTTAAATCGAACCTGGAATGATGAACATAGATTAATTGAAATAAACAAATAAATTTAAGCAATGATCCAATGTTCCGGTGAGGCGACCTACATGAACGACAAGTTAACTCCAAATAATGCTGTGTATTGTGCCTTTGTCAATGCCACCAAAGTCGGTGCCAGTATCGAGCAGATTGATGCTTCCAAAGCGTTAGCAATGCCTGGTGTGATTGCCTTTTACTCGGTCAAAGATATACCCGGAAGAAATAGTTTCACTGAGCCATTGGTAGACTATGTACCAGAAGAAATATTTTGCGCTGGTCTCGTTAAATATTTTGACCAGCCATTGGGAGTGATTGTTGCATTGAACAGCGACATAGCAAATCAAGCAACTTCTGAGGTCAAAGTCATTTACTCGAGTCAAGATAAAACGCTTTATCCGACAATGGCTGATGTCCTTAATGAAAATAAAACAGATCGTGTGGTAAACTTCTTAAAATCTCCAATTGATGCCATTCAGCTCTCCGAAGCAGCTGATATAACTGCAAAAGGATTTCTCGAAACAGGGCCACAATACCATTTCTCAATGGAACCACAAACTACAATTGCAGTGCCGTTTGAAGATGTATTACAAATCTGGTGTGCCACTCAATGGATGGACCATACACAGAGCGTGATTGCAAAAATGCTTCGTATAAATATCAATAATGTCCAGCTTCAAGTGCGTCGATTGGGCGGTGCTTATGGCTGTAAAATATCGCGATGTAATCAAATTGCATGTGCCGCTGCATTGGTCGCTGTAAAATTAAATAGGCCAGCACGTTTTGTGCAAACAATTGAATCCATGATGAGCAGTCTTGGAAAGCGTTGGTCCTGCTACTCAGATTATGAATTTCACGTTAAGTCTAATGGCAAAATTTTGGGTTTAACCAACACGTTTTATGAGGATGGAGGATGTACCTTAAACGAGAATCCTGTCAAGGATTTTGCTATTCCATGCGCAAAAAGTTGTTATCAGTTTACATATAATAACTACAAATTAGATGGTCAAGCTGTACTTACTGATGCAGCTAGTTCAACATGGTGTCGAGCGCCTGGATCTCTTGAAGGTTCTCTTAATTATTATTAATATTTTCAATACTATAAAAAAACTGTTTCAGGCATTGCGATGATTGAGACTATTTTGGAACACATTGCTTTCGAGGCCAAAATAGATCCGGCTGATGCTCGCCTCGCTAACATTATTACGGGCAATAAAATGGGAAGGTTGCTACCACGTTTCATTAAGTCCACCGAGTACCGTGACCGACGCAAGGAAACTGATAATTTCAATGATAAAAATCGTTGGCGGAAACGAGGTCTTGGTTTAGCAATAATGGAATATCCTATTCACTATATCGGAGACTATACAGCAACAGTGGCAATTTATCACTGTGATGGAACGGTTGTCATCTCACATGGTGGAATCGAAATGGGTCAAGGTATCATATAAAACTATCACCCTTTGACAATTTAACAAAAAAATTAACAATATTATTTTAAAGGTATCAATACAAAAGCTGCACAAGTTGCCGCTTATCAATTAGGCATACCTCTTGAGTTGGTTAAAATTGAGTCCAGTAACACCATCAACGGCGCCAATTCATTTGTTACTGGTGCTTCCGTGACTAGCGAAGGTATTTGTTATGCTGTTCGAAAAGCTTGCATCACTCTTAATGCTCGTCTTCAGCCAGTAAAGAATTCACTACAACGAGATGCCACCTGGCAACAGATTGTGCAAACCGCTTGGGCCCGGGAAATCAACTTGATAGCCAGCGATTTCAATAAAAGAAGTGACATGAATAAATATACTGTCCACGGTTTGGCGCTAACCGAAATCGAGGTTGATATATTAACTGGTGTCCATTTAATCAAACGTGTTGATATCCTTGAGGATACAGGTGAAAGTTTGAGTCCATACGTTGACATTGGTCAAGTCGAGGGTGCATTTGTCATGGGTCTGGGATATTGGCTCACGGAACATTTGGTTTACGATCGGCAGAGTGGAAGACTTGTAACAAATCGTACTTGGAATTATAAACCACCTGGCGCAAAAGACATTCCAATTGACTTTCGCATAGAGTTGCTTCAAAAAAGTCCAAACACTGGTGGGTTCTTGCGCTCCAAGGCTACAGGTGAACCACCCATCTGCTTAGCAGTCAGCGCAATATTTGCATTGCAACATGCGCTACAATCTGCGCGCAAAGATGCTGGCGTCAAACGACAATGGGTGCGTTTAGGAGCACCAACAACTCCAGAGACTATTGTCCTAAGTGCGGAAAGTGATGTAAACAATTTTTCTCTGGAATAAATAATTTTATATTCATACTATTATTATTATTAATTTCACTTGTATCGGCTACAAGTTTTGGTTTTGGTATAAAGTTAATTAATAATATCAAAAATAAAGAAATCTTTTTGTTAAATATACCGAAGGAAATATAGAATATTGGTATTAAACTAAAATTATAAAATAGGGCAGAGAAACACTTATACAAATAAAGAAACTATACAAATTCGAAATACTGCGCATATTGTTCTATCGTAAAAAAAAACAGGCATTACCTTCCATACGATACAAAGCGTAATTTTTTGCATTGTTTTATTTGAATACAAGTTTTAACAGTAACCGTTAAGTAGTATTTACTTTAGCAAAAGCCAAATCAGTTAATTAATGCAGTTAATAAGAACAAGATTTTTTTTTATTTGAATGAGAATATTGAATCAAATATTTTTTGCTGGAGCAATTATACGAGTATTAAACCATTTTTTATATTGTATATATTTGTATTGCAATGTATTAAGTTATTTCACAAAATGTTTTAATGCTTTTAATATCGCTGATTGTTGTCCAAAATTTTAGTTCTTTAGCAGCAGTCAAAGTGTAGAGTATATGAATCGAAATGACGACGAAATTCAAGATAAATGGTGAAACTGTAACTGGTAAGTAAATTTAGTCCCAATATTAAAATCAAGTAAAAAATAACATTTATCTTATTAGTAAACTTATTAAATTTACCTGCGGATATAACTTTGAACACTTTCATACGCGAACATGCCCAATTGACCGCCACCAAATTCATGTGCCTCGAAGGCGGTTGTGGCGCCTGCATTTGTGTGATTAAGGGCAAACATCCAACAAGTGGCGAACTGCGAACTTGGGCTGCCAACTCGGTTTGCACTTCAAATAAAATAACATTTTGACAAAAGGTAATTAATGCATTCAACTCTTCAGTGCTTGATTTTGCTGAACACATGCTCCGATTGGGAAATCATTACAGCGGAGGGAATTGGCAACAAACGAAATGGCTACCATCCAATCCAAAAACGTTTGGCCAAAATGAATGGCAGTCAATGTGGTTTCTGCTCACCAGGGTTCGTTATGAACATGTATGGACTGCTGGAATCGAAGAACGGCAAAGTGACTATGGAAGAGGTCGAGAACTCGTTTGGTGGTAATATTTGTCGCTGTACAGGATATCGTCCTATTCTGGACGCCATGAAATCATTCGCAGTGGATAGCAATATTGAAATACCGGCAGAATGTCTCGATATCGAAGACATGGATAAAAAGACCTGTCCAAAAACAGGACAACAGTGCGGCGGTAGCTGTCATAAACCACTAACAACGTTGAAATATGATGATGGAACACAATGGCACTGGCCACAAACACTAAAGGAGCTCTTTGACGTCTTAGATAAAGTGGACAATGAGCAGTATATGTTGGTTGCTGGAAACACAGCTCATGGTGTTTACAGGCGCTCTCCTGATATTAAAATCTTTATTGACTTGCATAGAATTGCTGAATTACAAAAATTTTCAATTGGAACCGATAAGATAACTTTGGGTGGAAATATGAGCCTTAGCGATGCAATGGGTGTTTTTAAAGAAGCAGCTAGAAATCCAGGATTTGAGTATTGTGATCAGTTGTGGCAACATTTTGATTTGATTGCCAATATTCCTGTTCGAAATGTAAGTAATATTAGTTTATATATAACATGTTAATATATGGATATAATATGAAAAAAAAAATTTAGTCTGGAACACTCGCTGGCAATATTTTGATTAAGAAACTCCATCCTGAGTTTCCATCCGATGTCTTTATCACTCTAGAAACTATTGATGCTCAGGTGATCGTTGGAGAAAATGCTACAACACAGAAAATAATGTCTCTCTCAAAATATCTAGAAACATTCACACAAAAAATGGTAATCATAGCATTTGAGTTAAAAGCGTATCCAAAGGATGAATTTATTTTCAATTCATATAAGGTAAGTTACATCAACTTGTAAATGCAATAATTTGTATTAATTACGCATTTTATTGTGAACAAAAGATAATGCCTCGAGCTCAAAACGCTCATGCCTACGTGAACGCAGCGTTCTTGTTTAAATTAGACAAACAGTTTAATACCATTAAAACGGCGAGAATGTGTTTTGGCGGAATCAACCCGAAATTCACCCATGCTTCAAATATTGAGGCAACGCTTGTGGGACTAGATTTCTCTAAGAAAGAAATTATTTCGAAAATATTCACCGACTTGTACACAATAATTGAACCCGATAGCCTATTACCTGATACTTCACCGGAATATCGAAAGAACCTGGCATGTGGATTATTTTACAAGTTTTTAATTAGCAATGCACCTCAAAATAAGGTCAAAGATGAGTTCAAGACTGGCGGAGAAAATTTAAAAAGATCTCTGTCATCGGGCTTTCAATCCTTCGAGACTATTGAGAAAAACTATCCCATAACAAAACCTATTGAGAAATTAGAAGGTCTGTTCTTCGAGTAGATATTTTCTTAATTTATGCATCTTTGAAATTTTTTTTTCAGCAATGATCCAATGTTCGGGTGAAGCGACCTACATGAATGACATACTGACTGCAAACAATGCCGTCCATTGCGCCTTTGTCAATGCAACTAAAGTTGGTGCTACGATAGAACAAATCGATGCTACCGAAGCGTTAGCTATCTCCGGTGTTATTGCTTTCTACTCGGCCAAGGATATACCAGGGATAAACAATTTTACAGAACCCTTCTTGGATTATGTCGTAGAGGAAATATTTTGTTCTGGTCGTGTCAAATATTTTGATCAGCCATTGGGAGTGATTGTTGCAGTAAATAGCGAAATAGCAAACCGAGCTACGAATAAAGTCCAAATTATTTACTCGAGTAATATTGAGGCAATTTACACCAATATGAATGATGTTCTTAATGACAACCAAACAAATCGTATATTAAAAATTGTAGAATCTCCGCTTAAGAGTGTCCAACTGTCAGAAGCAGCAGACATTACGGCTAAAGGCTATTTTGAAGTTGGGCCACAATATCATTTTACAATGGAACCACATACAACTGTTGTTATTCCATTTGAAGATATCCTGCAAGTTTGGTGTGCCACTCAGTGGATGGATCACACACAGAGCGTCATTGCAAAAATGTTGCAAATGAACATCAGTAGCGTTCAACTCAAAGTTCGGCGCTTGGGCGGGGGATATGGATGTAAAATGTCGCGGTGTAATCAAGTGGCTTGTGCTACAGCATTAGCAGCAGTTAAATTAAATAAACCAGCACGTTTTGTCCAAACTATTGAGTCCATGATGAACTGTAATGGAAAACGTTGGTCTTGTCGCTCAGACTATGAATTTCATATAAAATCAGATGGTAAAATTGTGGGTCTAACAAACACGTTTTATGAGGATGCAGGCTGTACCCTAAATGAAAATCCGATAGCGGATCTTAGTATTCCCTGTGCTAAAAACTGTTATCAATTCACAAGTAACAACTACAAATTAGATGGCCAAGCTGTGCTCACTGATGCCCCTAGCTCAACATGGTGTCGAGCGCCAGGATCTGTTGAAGGTTAGTTGTTGTACATAGCTTTGAAATTGTAATTAATTCTCTGAAAATGTTGTTCTAATAAAATCAAATTTTAGGTATTGCCATGATTGAAAATATTATCGAGCATATTGCTTTCGAGGCCAAAATAGATCCGGCTGATGCTCGCCTCGCTAACATTATTACGGGCAATAAAATGGGAAGGTTGCTACCACGTTTCATAAAGTCCACCGAGTACCGTGCGCGTCGCAAAAATATTGATAATTTTAATAATAAAAATCGTTGGCGAAAACGTGGTCTTGGTTTGGCTATTATGGAGTATCCCATTTTCTTTTTCGGACAATATCCGGCGACAATGGCCATTTACCACTGTGATGGAACGGTTGTCATCTCACATGGAGGAATTGAAATGGGTCAAGGTAGAAATACTTTAAAATACTTCGTATTATTTTTTATTTTTTATATTTTTTGTATTTTAAGGAATAAATACCAAAGTGGCACAAGTTGCCGCTTTCTATTTGAACATTCCCCTAAACTTGATAAAAATCGAATCCAGCAATACCATCAATGGTGCCAACTCTCAAGTTACTGGTGCTTCCGTGACAAGCGATAGTATTTGTTATGCTGTGCGAAAATCATGTATTGCTCTTAATGCTCGTTTGAAATCAGTCAAAGATTCCCTTAAAAAGGATGCCAGTTGGCAAGAAATTGTAAAAACTGCTTGGGATCGCGAAATCAACATGATAGCTAGTGATTACAACAAAAAAAGTGATATGAGAAATTACAGCGTTCATGGTTTGGCGCTGACAGAAATCGAAGTTGATATATTAACTGGTGTCCATTTAATCAAACGTGTTGATATCCTTGAGGACACAGGTGAAAGTTTGAGTCCATACGTTGACATTGGTCAAGTCGAGGGTGCATTTGTCATGGGTCTGGGATATTGGCTCACGGAACATTTGGTTTACGATCGGCAGAGTGGAAGACTTGTAACAAATCGTACTTGGAATTATAAACCACCTGGCGCAAAAGACATTCCAATTGACTTTCGCATAGAGTTGCTTCAAAAAAGTCCAAACACTGGTGGGTTCTTGCGCTCCAAGACTGCCGGTGAGCCACCGTGTTGCTTGGCTGTTAGCGTCATTTTTGCAATACAACATGCGCTACAGTCTGCGCGTAAAGATGCTGGCGTCAAACGACAATGGGTGCGTTTAGGAGCACCGACTACACCTGAAACCATCGTCCTAAATGCAGGAAGCGATGTAACAACTTTTTCTTTATCATAAATAAATAGTTTTATAACTATATACTTATATCGATAGTTAAACTCGTTTAAATCAAAGAAAAAAGTTTTATTTTTTTCTTCTTGAAAGAAAAACAAATATTATCGATTTTATTTGATTATTTCTGTATATGGTAAAATTTACTTAGTAATATATTTGCTCTCAGAGTAAAATGATTTGTGTTACTCTTAATTTGTAGTTTTCTCTTTATTGTTATGTACGCTTTGTTAAACAAATATCAACAAAGTTTTATACTTTGTTAGCGCTAAGAAAATAGAAACCATTTCGAGTAAACGTTGAGTATTGTTGTTGTTTAATTTCTAAACGAAACATTGGTTAGTAAGTATATAACACATGCTCTCTCGACTGGAAGTTTGTTTTGGTTGTTGTACATAATGAATAATTCTCATATAAAATTACAGCAAACACTTTTCGGTTTCTAGTTCCGCGACCTTACTTTTTTTTTTTGACAGCTAAAAGATGTTAGTTCATTAAAATTTGTTGTAAAGTTAAGACGCATAATTTGAAAAAAAAAAACAATTTAGTTTTGTTGCAAGTTAATTTCAAGAGATTCAGATTATTTTTTCTTAACCAGTGTAAGGAATTCAATCGAAGTAAACACATACACACATAAGTGCACCTGAACTATTTTACAAGAACTTGACACCTATAGTGTGTAATCTAATATTGATTGTTTGTTTGTTTGTTTGATTGTTTGTTTAAAAAGAAACACTATAGAAGTCACAACAATAACGATACTTTTTTTTTAGCAAAATTCAACTGATAATTCGAATGACAAGTGTGCGACAAGAGTCAAATTATTGTGCTACACTGTTTCAGTTGCTTGGATTACAATCAAAACACACATTTAGGTTCTCAACGCAAAGTGTGTGTGTTATCTTTCCTACACATGAATTCTAGACTGACAATATATTTTGTTAATTAAAATATTTAAAATTTACCAACTGGCTGGAGCTAATTGCTAATTAATTTTTTTAAGCACGGGAACTGTACGCACAAACCTGTTAATAAATATTTTATTGTAAACGCTCATGTTTCGTATCTGAATGATATTTATATTTAATTCTAAAAAAACTTATTTTGTTAGATTAGTATTGTCAGTCTCTAAGCTCATGAATGCACCTACAGTCAACGCAAATTAAAGCAACGCAGAATTATTAGGTTAAATTGGGTTGTACTATTATTGCTATCTAAAACTTGTTGGCACATTCGAAACAAAATAAATACCGCTCTCACTTGCCCAGAACGAACATTTCACAACAGCGCTTTGTATTGTACGGACGTTTGTGACTCCAGTGTGATTCCAAATATTCCGTGACATTTAATTGGACATTTTAATTGCAAGAAAACAAAAGAGTATACTAAGTGGAAATGACTACGAAGTTCTCTATTAATGACCAGCCGTATTCGGGTATGTAACTAGAAACGCTTTCGTAATTATAGCTTATTAATTTTTGAATTTTCAACTGCGCAGTTAATGTCGCGACATTGCCGGCTGACATCACCTTGAATACTTTTATACGGGAACATGCCGGGCTACCAGCGACCAAATTTATGTGCCAAGAAGGCGGCTGTGGCGTGTGCGTTTGCGTTGTTACTGGAAAGCATCCAGCAAGTGGAGAAATTCGCACCTGGGCGGTGAACTCTGTAATTTTTTTAAGTTTGTGGTTTTTTTGGTTCCAGATGTTTATAACTTAGGATTTTTTATAGTGTCTTACCCTTCTAAATACCTGTGCCGATTGGAAGATTACCACATCGGAGGGAATTGGAAGTAAACGCAATGGCTACCATCCGATTCAAAAGCGTTTGGCCAAAATGAATGGCACCCAGTGTGGATACTGTTCTCCCGGATTCGTTATGAACATGTACGGTTTGCTTGAATCGAAAGGTGGCAAAGTCACCATGGAGGAAGTTGAGAACTCTTTTGGTGGTAATATATGCCGCTGCACTGGTTACCGCCCTATACTCGATGCCATGAAGTCATTTGCTGTCGATAGCAATATTGAAGTCCCTGCTGAGTGTCTTGACATCGAGGATTTGAATTTAAAAAAGTGTCCAAAAACTGGAGACGCCTGTACGGGTTCGTGTAGTGGCGCACTAAAGCGATCGCCTCTTGCCTTTGATGACGGCAGTCAGTGGTTCTGGCCGAAATCATTGGCCGATGTGTTTGACGCATTTAAAGAAATTCAAGATGATAAATACATGCTTGTTGCGGGCAACACAGCGCATGGTGTATACCGTCGTGACACAGACATCAAGAAGTTCATTGATGTGAATGCAGTGCCCGAACTGAGTCGACACAGCATTAGCAATGACTCGATCATTTTGGGTGCCAGCTTGAGCTTAACGGAGGCTATGAATGTTTTCTTAGAGGCTGCCAAGGTTACAGGTTTCGAGTACTGCCAACAATTGTGGAACCACTTTGATTTGATAGCAAATGTTCCTGTTCGAAATGTAAGTGGAACAATCAAAACAATAAGAATTAAAATTGTTAAGAATGCCAGTCAAATCGATTTTAAATGCCTCTAAAATTATCATTTTATTGATAAGATTGTAGCTATCATGAAGTACGCATTTACAAAACCAGTATGCGAAAAAAGAAGAAAAAACAAAACAAATTATGAAATAGAATTTCTAGTGACTTAGCACTTTTTTTTCTCGCATCATGTATAATAAAAAAAATAGCTTAGTCATTCTCAGTATAGATTATTTACTAAGATATTTTACTCTTTTGTAGATGGGCACTTTGGCGGGCAATTTATCCATCAAGCATCAACATAAGGAGTTCCCCTCGGATGTTTTTATTGTTTTCGAGGCTTTGGATGTGCATGTCGTTATTAACACCAGTGCAACAGAGCAAGAAACGATTACTCTCGCCGACTTCTTGAAAACGCCAATGACTGGGAAGATAGTCAACTCTTTTGTATTGAAACCTTATCCGCGTAAAAATTACATTTTTGATTCCTATAAAGTAAGACAGAATTGTTTTGTTTCGGTCGACCAGCAAATTTTATAATAACACTTGTTTTCCAGATTATGCCGCGTGCACAGAATGCCCACGCCTACGTCAATGCAGCCTTTCTTGTTAAAGTTGATTCATGTCGTTTGACGCATAAACCAATCAATAAAGTCGAGGAGGCTCGCATTTGCTTTGGCGGAATTAATCCCGACTTTGTACATGCTAAGGGTATTGAAGAGATTTTGATTGGCAAAAACCTTTATGACCAGCAGATTATAAGCCAAATATTTAGTGGATTACAAACCGAACTACAAGCAGATGCAGTTTTGCCCGATCCATCGCCAGAGTACAGGCAAAAGCTAGCCAAAGGTCTGTTTTATAAATTTCTGCTAGCTCATGCTCCGAAAAGTGCTGTACCCGAAAAGTTTGCGAGCGGTGGTGAAATACTTAAGCGTGAAGTATCGTCGGGAAAACAAACGTTTGATACGTTCCAAAAGAATTATCCGATAACTCAGCCGACCGAAAAGCATGAAGGTCTCATACAGACTGCTGGCGAAGCTACTTATGCAAATGATTTACCAGTACAGCCGAATCAAGTTTGGGCTGCATTTGTAACGGCTAAGAAAGTGGGTGCTACTGTTACCAATGTAGATACATCAGAGGCATTAAAGTTGCCCGGCGTGCTAGCATATCTTACCGCTAAAGATATTCCCGGAGTTAATAGTGTTTCCGGAGATGAAGCTTTCTTCTTTCCCCAACAAGAAGAACTTTTTGCCACAGGTCATATCAAGTTCTACAATCAACCCATCGGTATCATTGTCGCAGAGTCTAATGCACTGGCAAACCAAGCAACCAATCTCGTTAAACTGACTTATTCCGATGAAAGTGTTGAAGTATTGCCCACTATGAAGGATGTTCTGGAAAGTGCCTCGGCCGACAGAATTGATCATTGTATTAAATCACCGGAGGAAGAATTGAAAGTTAATGACAAGTTTGATTATGCTGGATCAGGCAAACTCGATATGGGACTGCAATATCACTTTTACATGGAGCCACAGACAACGATTGTGGTTCCATTCGAAGGCGGTCTTCAAGTTTATTCTTCTACGCAATGGATGGACTTGATACAACGCGTTCTGACTAATTTCTTGGGCATGAAGAACAATGAGGTGCAAGTTAAGGTGCGCCGTTTAGGTGGTGGTTATGGCGGTAAGGCGACCCGTTGTAATCCAGCTGCATGTGCAGCCGCCTTGGCTGCTTATAAACTCAATCGTCCAGCACGTTTTGTGCAATCGCTCGAGTCAATGATGGACACTTTGGGCAAACGCTGGGGATTTTACAACGAGTATGATTTTCTGGCAAAGAAAAATGGCAAGATTGTCGGCATTCGTAGTAAGTTCTATGAAGATGGCGGTTTCCTGCCGAACGAGTCTCCAATAGGGCACACTGTCATGCTGTCCAAGAATTGCTATGAGTTTAGCGATAATTACAAATTGGACGGCAACGTGGTACTGAGTGACTCGCCAAGTAATACACCATGTCGTGCACCAGGCTCGGTCGAGGGTATCGCTATGATGGAGAACGCCATTGAACATGTTGCTTTCTCTGTTGGTCTTGATCCAGTTGATGTTCGTCTAACGAATCTGATACCAGGACACAAAATGGGTCAGATGATGCCACAATTTGTGGAATCCACGAAATACAAACAACGCAGAAAGGATATTACGACTTTCAATGAGAATAATCGTTGGCGCAAAAAGGGTTTAGGCATGGCCATAATGGAATATCACATTGGCTATTTTGGTCAGTATCCAGCAACCGTCGCAATATATCATGGCGACGGTACCGTGGTTATTTCGCATGGCGGCATTGAAATGGGTCAAGGCATGAACACCAAACTAGCACAAGTGGTGGCCTTCCATTTGGATATACCAATGGATATGGTCAAAATTGAAGGAAGTGATACTGTGAACGGTGCCAATTCAATGGTGACTGGTGGCGCTGTTGGCAGTGAGACTTTGTGCTTTGTAAGTACAACTTATTCTCAACAACTCGTACTAGTAGTAATTTGATTTTATAACAATTTTTTCAACAGGCTGTACGCAAGTGCTGCAACACTTTGAACGAACGACTTAAACCAGTCAAAGAGGCTCTTAAGGACGCAACATGGCAACAAGTTATCACTGAAGCATATGATCGCAAAATAAACTTGATTGTCAGCGATGATTGTAAGCAAGGCGAAATGGATCCATACACTGTATGTGGTCTGTGCCTTACTGAAGTTGAGGTGGATATACTTACGGGCAACTATCAAATCAGCCGTGTTGATATACTCGAAGACACGGGTGAGAGTCTGAATCCCAACGTAGATATTGGACAAATCGAGGGTGCCTTTATGATGGGCTTGGGCTATTGGACGACCGAGCAAATTGTAGTGGACAAAGCTACTGGAGAGCTAAAGACAAATCGTACATGGAACTACAAGCCACCAGGCGCAAAGGATATACCAATTGACTTCCGTATAGAATTACTGCCGCAAAGCGCCAATGCTGGTGGTTTTATGCGTTCGAAAGGTGAGTTTAAGTCATGTTAAATAATCAAGGTCAAAACATTAATACATATATGCAATTGTTAAAATGTTTATAGCTACTGGGGAACCGGCAATCTGTCTGGCTATCGCAGTTGTCTTTGCTTTGCAACATGCATTGCAGTCTGCGCGTAACGATGCTGGCCTAAAGAAATCCTGGGTCACACTTACTGCTCCAATGACGCCGGAACATATCGTACTTAATGCTGGTACCGAGATTGACATGTTAAAACTAAAATAATTAGTGATAATAACGAAAACGTTTCTGTTTACTTTAGTGGCTTTAAATGGTATTAAAAGCATATTTAATCAATAAAAATTAATCAATAAATAAAATAAAATTATTTAGAGAAAACAGCTGCTTACTTCGAAAATGCCTCATCTGATTCTATTGCACGAGCACGGATTATCAACGATGCTCACGAAATGTAGCGCACCTAAATCAGCAAAAGCTTAAATAAAGCCACACCTTAGCTTTAAATTCTGCACATTCCATTGAAAACATTTAAAAAAAAGTACCGCCCAAATATAACGCAAACAAATGTAGCAAAATAATTGAGTCAAAAGTAACAGTTAATTGCTTACCACTAGCAGAAACCAAAAATTAAACGAAAACTCTTTGAAAGTATTTTTAAATTGCAGCGCGGAGTTTCTTCTGCTGCATGAAGCATTTTCGGTGTTAACAAGACACCAAATTTGTTTTTGTGTTCCCAGAGGAAGTTGATGGACGGACTTTTCGATGTTTGCATGCATGGAGCATATGAAATATCATGAAAGTGGCCAACGATCACCAACGACAACAACAACAACATTGAATCGCATGTCCAAGGCAAGCAGCAATTTGCCTAACAAGCAGTTGCAGCTTATTTTAAATTAATCCCACGGCAGATGTGAGTGATTTTATTTTTCGTAGAAGAAAAGTATTGAGATTTCAAAGTTAAGAAGTTTTTGTATTGCAGTTCAAAAGAAATGCGTATTTGTCGTTGCCAAAAGAATGTAAGTATAGCTAAAAAAAAAACTTTTTAAGATCTTCGATATACAATTTAATTTAAATATTTTTTTGTTTCAACTTTTGTATAAATAAAAAGAAACGCGTGCCGCATTTTCGGCACAGAAACATCGCGTTATCAATTACGATTAAAGTCATTCCAAAAAATCCTAAATTATACAAAACAAAAATGTTTCATTCATATTGAAAGCAGTTCAAAGCCGCAGGCAATTTGGTCATCCACCTTAATAAAGTGCACCCTTAAGCATTAGGAAGGTAAACCTAAAAACCGTTTTTAGAATGTTAACACCTCAATGCCAACACCGCAACGGAAACGGAGCGCATCTTCATTATTTTCCAAAACAATTCTCGTTTTGAATTTGAATTTGAATAGCGTTACGCGAAGCGTTAATAGACGCGTTTCTCTCCCCACCAAAAATAAATATATACATGTATACGTACAGAAGGGATGCGTCCAGTGTTGCCTTATTTTCGTATGCTTAACAAGCTTAATGCCATTGTGCGAATGCATGAAATAACGTTGTTAACTCAAATAGAACAAAAAAATACCAACGAATGCGTTAGAGGCACGCGACTCCAGTGAACACACACACACACACACACTCACACACACACACACACACACACACACACACACACACACTCATAACCAGCAAAAGGACGACACAGCTTAATTGTGCAATAAATTACTAGTGATAAATAAAATGCGCTGGTGATAGTCCAGTAAATGCGACAACATGACCATTTTATGCTAATTCAGGGGCCACCTACAAAAGCGAACCAAAAGTTGCTTAATTAGAAACGCGCTTGTGAAAGCAAACAAAAAAACTTAATTATGAGATATGCAAGCGGAAATTTCAAATAATTTGAAAATAGAAAAAATTGCTTAACGCAACAGAAATACTTATTAACTCATCTTGTTAAAATGCAAATTGAAACCTCACTGCACAACCCACTGATAAAAAAATGATTGTACCTATTACTGCACAGTACTTTGAGATAGTTATTGATTTAAAAAATTTTTATAAAAAGTTGTCACAATATACTTAGATTTCTTTGGTATGCTAATAATCGCAAGTACGTTTAAGTCATAACCACTAACAATAAAAATGATATTTTATGATTTCGAGATATTGACTTTTGTGATTTTAATTCAACAAATTTTTGAAACATCGAAATGAGAATAAATTGTTTATGTCCTACAAACCGAAATTATGTTTCTTTATGTTCAATGTAAATATGTCAGTACTGTCAGCTCCACGTTACTACTCCGCCAACATAAGTAATAACTCATTTTCGCTTGTTTAGCGCCTCTGGGTAAAGGCACTGCCCAACCCTGCCTACAAGTCGTACCACCGATTGCAGCGAAACAACAGCGAAAATAAATTAAAGATGAATGTGCGCAGGCGTATCTCACATTCGTCACATGCGCATGCGTGACTTTTAACGATTCCCATGCGAGCGCATTCACAAATGGATTTTTAATAGTTTAAAAAGACGCCGGGTTTTTGCTGTTGTTGTTGCTTTTCTGGCGCCCACAAATTGATCATAAATTTTGCAGCAACTATTTGACGCGCTTGCGTTGTGTCGCACTTGGCGTACACAATTTATGCATTTGGTATGAACAAATTCGCATCGAATTGATTTGATTCGATTTACCTGCTTTGCAGGCGCATCTCTCCCTCGTGTGGACTTTGCGCTGGTGATATGCCAAAAGCCAAAAGGACATAACACTTAGTTATTTACTTGTTTGCATTACGTTACGATACCAGTTACAAAGGCGAAACTAAACAATTTCAATTTTTTTAAGGCTTCTTAATTCTTCTAGCAATAAAATATTGGAAAGGAAATTATGACTTCGAATTCCGATACTTTTGGTATTTTTGTTATTTCTTGTTTTTGGTGATAATTGCACCGCTTATGTGTTTGGCATGTCTCTTTTCGTTTTTGCATTAAGAGTCGTCAATTTGCGCCACTCTTCCGCAATAACAACCGCCGCCGCGCCGCTTGGCATGATGTGCGCCTATCGGGTTACATGAATTATTGTGTTTAACATTAGGAGCTGCCAGCAGCATAGTTGCTGTTGTTGTTGTTGTTGCTGTAGCCGGTGCAATTGCATTGTCATGCAAATGCGTGCGTGCTTGCGTTGTAATGCACCGCTGCTCCTTGAAATGGATGCGTTGCAATGCGTTGGCGCTGGCATCGCATGTTGCGCTGCATTTGAAATGCGTTTGACAAGACACATGCGCCAAAGGCCTTGCGATCATGCTGTAATTCTCGGTTGGAATTTAAGTTTTTCTCATTCAAGCCAGCTACAAATCTTTCGGATAGATTCACATACAGTGAACAAAGAAATTATGTGCTCACTTTTATATGTGTACTAAAAGTTAATAAAGATTTCGAAAAGAAAAAATTGATTTTCAATATTTAAAATAAGTCAAATGTAAATTAATACTATTGTACTTATAACTATTTCGGGAACTATAAACGACGAGTCTGACAGTGTCGCATTTGATGTGCAACTTCTCAATTAGCTGCATTGCCAACAACAAACAACGGCAACTGCTGTTTTAACAACATTAAACTGGTTGTAAACTGCCTGCAGGATATTTTGGCAATTATCCTTGCCGCTGCGTTCAGTGTTCAAGTTTATTATTTTTTTTCATTACTTTTAATTTTCACTTTGTTGCAAATGAAACTAAACTTCGGAAACTTTTGTTTTCAGTCGTGTTTAAAGAGTTTAAGAACTTGCAACAAACCGAGACATGAATTTAATTGCGCCGTTTGTTCGCTCGCCGGGAGCCTTCGAATAACCGCAATTAAGTAATTACAGCCATTGGCCAAAATGTACAGCATAGCACACCCACTCTCTATCGCCACTCACAAATTTCTATAAAACGCTGTTGGGACCTTGTGTCCTCCAATTGCACAAGCACAAACGAATTTTTGCCGCCGTCCGCCACTGGCAACGCGCGTCCGTGAAAATGTTCGCTCAACAAATTAAATTAATAAACGCACACAAAACACTCTCACTTGCAGTTTGGCAGCGAGCAAAGCACGGCACAGTGGCTGCAATAGCGGAAACGGAATTTTTGTATAACCTTTAAAATTGCGATTATTACCAATATTATTATTTAGATGAACGTAAAAATATATTTCCTAAAATATTTTAAAGTTTTCTCGTACGTATCAATAATAATGCCCCACTGTGCGTCGCAGTAACGTCGCAGTTTGAGGCTCACAAATGCAATTTTTCGTTTAACCAAATCACAAAAACAACGCGACCGCAACGACGCATTGCTTAAGGGGTCAAAGGGTGTATTCCGCTGAAAAGAGTGAAAGGCTGTCCGCAATTTCGTATTAATTACAGTATAGCTGCGGGCTGGAAAATCGACAAAAATTGACGAAAATGTTGCAGCAGCATTTAAAATTGATTTTGTCCTTGCGTGTCCTTTTTCTCGCCGAAAGGATTTCGTCCAATGCAATGCAATGCAATTCGGAGCAGTGCATTCATTCTTCGTTTCATTGCATTTTAAGCAAACAAATTGAATTAATTACAATTGTCTGGCGTCGAGTATAAAGCCGCTTTTGTTGCTGCCATTGTAACGCGGACTGATCTGAACTGCGCTGAACCGCAGTTCCAATGAAATTGCTTACCTCGTGTACGCATAAATAACTTCATTATTTTAAGGACTTTACTCATTTCATATGACGAATTTTCATTCTGAAATGTTTAACACATACACACACCCACCCGCCATACCTTATCCTTAACGAACACTCACACCAACGCAGACAATAACGAACTCAGAAGCCGAGCTCCCGTTAACTTATAAAAGAAGTGAAAAACATTTAAGTCGGTTATAAAAAAGATATATGTATGTATATTTTAATCAATTATTGTTTTATTCGAAAAATTCAAAAAGTAGAAATTTCTCAACTTCAAAAAAAACTTGATCAAAATTAAAAAGATCAACTTCTACAACTTCTAAAAGTGTAGATTTGGGACTTGCAAAGCTTCACACAACATCACTTAAAGATCTTTAAGATAACTCTCATTCCATTCGAAATAAAAATTATTAGAATATATTACATCAATAACAAATTTTGAAAAGCATCATTCTAGGACCACTCTACAATGACAATCATCCGTCCGTCGACGGGACAACAACAGGACATGTTCGCACTGCACTCGTAACAAAATTAATATTTTAATTTATTTCTTGATTTTCCATTGAAATATTTTTTAATTTTTGTTGTTTTTATTGTTGTTGTCTTACGCAAGCGGCATGGAGCAATTTTCGCTCTCGGGTACTTAATATTCGTGTGAATTGCCGCTGATTGAGAAGCAGAGGAAGCGCAATAAAGAACGACAGCGGCCAAAAAGGATGTTGGGTAAGCAAGTGTCTACTGCGATATATGCGGTTACATACTTTCATACAGACGCATTTTTAAGCGTTTTAATTACGCGCAGCTTAAATCGGACGATAGGCAGCACAAATACATACATTCACAATAAAAATTAAGAGACAATTTTATTTAATTTTATTTGAAGCGTTACATATGCAAGCGTTTACGTTTCTCGAGACAGCAATCAGTCAGAATCTATTTAGAGCGATTCAAAAATAAATAGTAAAGAAAACTAAACTAAACACCGAACCAAATGAAAAGTAAAAATAAAATCAAATCCAAATGTGCTGCCATCATCAATCGACTTGGTGGGTCTCGCGCCATCAACAGCTTCACTTGAATTTCACAGACAGTATTTGTAACATTTTTTTAAAAGATAAACTCGGCAGCGCAACGCAGCGGCCTCACAAATTCGAAACAATTTTGGTATTTTTGTTTTAGTGAAATTTCCGGGAAAAGTGCTGCTCCAGTCTCGAGCTGACAGTGAAGCACCCCGATTGCACTGCCACTCAATCAATCACGTGCGCCACCAAAAATTGAGAAACTGCTTCTGCCAATGCGGCTACTATTTTTTACGGTATTCTGGAAACGCACTGCCTGCCGCACACTCATTCCGGCGGTCGCATATGTTCGCAGCTAAAGTGCTGCAAGGCAATGGCAAGTGGCATTGACAGTGAAACGCAATTGTTGCGCGCACATGAGATGAGTTGTCACTGCAGCTACCAAAATAAACAACAAAAAACTGAATACCGTACGGTTTATTTTTTTTGTTCAGATTAAACTGAAAATACAAGAAAATGATTTTATGAATACTCGTTAATGGTTATTTATTTTAAATATTTTTTTTTGGATTTTGTCTCATATGTTTTAGTGGCGAAAACCAAATGCAACTGTAGAATAAGATTGTGACCTTAACATTAGACCCAATTTATTTAAGAACAATTTATTAGAAGATGCTCGTACACCTCCCATTTGAAGCCAGACGCTTAAATTGCTTCCGAGCAAACAAAACGAAAATAATAAAAAAAATGGAGTTTGCATCTTCATTTAATGACACGAGTGTATGCTAAGCACTTGCACTTGCCGGGCGCGCATTATTCTTTGCCACAAGCATTCGTCGCTATATACATAAGTATGAAGCTGTGTCTCAAAGCACTATTTTGTTCCAAGAATAACGCAAAATTAAACTAATCCCGCAAACGTTGGCAACATACAAAATGTCCTAATGCGGCGGCTGCTGTTGCTGCCAACGACGGACATTGAGATCGACTCACAAACAAACGGACAAACCGACCAAGCGACCAAGCGACAGACTAACAAAAAACGGACGCACTCTGTCTGCATATGCAATTTCAACAATGGCGCTCAAACAATGCAAACGCATTTGAGATGAGTAGAAGAGAAAAAGAAGAACGCAAAGTAAATTATTATTCCCACAGGATATACGCCATTTTAACACAAATGCCTGCTGGGGCAAGTATCTCATGTGTTTGTCCGTCTTTCTGTATATCTGTCTATCTGTCTGCAATTGTAACGCGTTTTTATTATTGCCGAATGGGCATCCTTCTTGCATTTTGAATCATGAATTTCTTCATATTTCTGCAGACCCGGCCTAGCCTTGCCTTGCCTTCTTTTTTGGATCTAAGCAGGTTTGTGCTGCATGTAAAGTGCGCGATTATGTTGCTGATAGAAATAAAAGCAGGAGTTCTCTTTATGTTTTGTTTTGTTTTGCTTTTGCTGCAGCGCATCGTGTGAGCTTTTTAACTGCGTTTCCGGTTTGTTTAATTCCTTTATGCAGGCGCGTTAAATCGCATGAAGAATATAAAAGTACGTGCGAATTGTTGGCGTCAAACAAATGACTGTAAAGGCGCAAATATCGCAGCAATAATTTTATAAAAAGCGTTTTTTCAGGTCTTTCAATTAAAACCGCTTGACACAGTTAGAGCTGCCAAAGTGCAATTTTGTTATTTAGTATTAAAAATTAATATTAAACACTTTATGCAAAGTTTTGTAAAATTAAGAAAAATCGAAGTTTAAGAACCAGGCAGAATCGACTTCAGAAATTTATTACTATTTAGTACATACACTTTGACAGTACTTTGACAGTAAAGTCTGATTGAGTTTTTTGTATTTTTCTGTTTCTTTTTTATGTCAAACTGTCGGATTAATTCATATCACTCTCTTTGTCGCTCGTTCAGTAATTTATGCTGATTTCCATTTTAAATTTGTGCGACAAGCGCAAACAATAATAAAACCAAAAAAAATAAAAAAAAGGACATCAGTTCACATGGCAACCCTACAGGACACTTTATCTCTTTCGACTGACTACAACAACTTCGACAAAAAATGCATTCTTTCGCTATCTGCACATGCATAAAAGTCAAGTTTATCCGAACGCATTTCGCCCTTCGGCCCCACCTCCTTATTTTCCTGCTTCTCGTCCCAGTCTAGACTTGACAATGATAACGATGCGCCAGAACAGAATAACGGAATAACGTGGCTAACGGCACAAAGCAGCTGATGCTGTAAATCACGCAAGGACATCATTGCGCACAGCGGCGTCTGCACCGACACATACACACACACACATGCACATCCACGTATTAGTGTGGTTTTGGAACATGTTTATATTTGAAAAATACAAAATTAAAACAAATGACGTAACGTGGGTTTCGTACACAGATAAATTTTATTTTGAATTTTTGAAATTTTTATAAAATCCATGATTAAATTTTAAATAGAAAAAATTATTAGCTTAATGAAAATTTACTTCAGTTAAAATAAGCACGGCATAATATTGTCTTCCTTTAAGCCAGTCTCATATACTTTCATATCTCCACACAAACACACAAAAAACGCGACGAACAACGATAATGTGCAGCACGGACAAATTTGCTTAGAATTAAAACGACGAAAAAATAGAAAAATAAATGAGAAATAGGAATAAAAAGTCCTTTTTAATGTAGCAAACGAGTGCAGAAAATGAAAATGCAGGACAATCAGGACAATGCCGCCGAGCGACAAGCTGAGCGGAAACTACGAACCGAAACTGCTGAAGTTCAAGTTCATTGCAAATGTCGACAGAATGCGGTCGAGGTCCGTTACAGCTGTGCAAACGGGTTGGAGACATGAAGGCGGTGCCTTAGTGCATGTGTCAGGACATGAGGACATGTGTGTGTATGTGTTTAGCATGCAGTGTGCATATGTACGCTTTCGCTTATGCAAGCAACATAACGACAAATGCCATTTGCGCAAAAATCTGTGTGGGATATGCTGTAAACATGCGCACCATCGCTCTGACCCAAGGAAGTGTGTGAGGACATAACTACTGCTAAAGTTTTTAGCAAACATTTTTTTATCCTCTTGCAGTTTTAAGTATTTGCATTTTTATGCGCAGAGCTTCTATAATTTACATACGACAAAAACATTAATTATGCTAATCTGGTTTTTTATAGAACAATTAATTTGATTGTTATTGTTTTTTATTTTCTGAAACTTTAAAATATAAAAAAAACTTAAATTTACGATCATTGTATTTTATTTTAATTAAATAATACTTACTTTAAGATATAAATGAATGAATATTCAAGTAAAATCTTTTAGTGTTGAATCCATGTGCTAAATATTTGGAGTTCGTGTATAAGAATACTTTTGTCCGAAGTTAACATTTGAGCACCGCATTAAATACAATCTTATGTAAATGCGTAATTCCTTATTACCACATCGTAGGACAGCAGCAAATGAAGCGCAAACAGGCAGGCAGACAGACAGACAAATGGACATACAGACTGACAGATATACTCGCATAGTATATAGGAACAATTAGACTAAAGGACAACGCGAGCGCAACTTGTTTTGCAATGTTAGTCGCTATTAATGTCGCCGCCGCCGCTACTTTTTGTATCAGAATTTATTCATGTGTAAAATTTTAATTGAAATATTTAAATGCCGCACAGGACGCATTTGAAAATTTTAGTGCGCTGTTTATTTTATTATTTTTTCAGTTATTTGCGTAAATCCTTGTAATGTATGCTGTCTCTTCCTTATCCCGGCAGCCCTGCCAGCCCCGTCAGCCACGAGCGGATATGCAAATTCATCGCCGTCGTTGTCATTATTATCGCAGCATGTCGGCAATCGCGCCGAATTTTGGGTGTCGCCCCAAACTGGTCGCTTGATTCTAGGGGCGTAACTTAGTCTGGTTCGTGTTGGTTGCCGTCGCGTCGCGTCGTGTTGCTTTGTTCGCATGTAAATCACAACGTTTCAATTTCAGTAGAAAAACGTAGAGCCTCGACAAGGACACGTCTGTCTGTCTATTTGTCTGCTTGTTTTTAGCCAAAAAACTAAGATAGCCAAAGAAAACTAAATTAAATTTTTACTTCAAGATTACAATTACAAAATCGTGTCTTACTAAATAATTATTTTGTATATAAGACGATAAAGATTAAATTACTTAAAAAAATATATTTAATTAATAATAAAGTATCAAAAATTTAAAAAAGTGATTTTGAAAATTTAAAAAAGATACTCCTTTTAAACTTTAATCAAGTTGAAGTAATAATATTGTACAAGATTGAACAAAATTAAGTTTGCTTATTTCTTAATCTCAGCTAAACTAAACTGCAATAAACTCAAAATAAAAATAAAAAATCTGTTCATCATCTCAGAAGCGTGTGCGTGTCCAACCGCCAACACGACTATCAATCACCAGCACTGATAACCGCAAGTGTCCTTCTGATCCTGTCGCGCGACCACAGTCAAGCAGCGACGGCGGCCGCAGCCTCATTATGCGGCTCAACAGACGTCGCCTGTCAGCGCACTTTCGCATTTAACCCGAATGACATTTGGTGCTGTTGAATCACGGCTTCTCTTTTATTTTGTCGTTGTCGTTGTTGTCTTTGTTGTTGTTGTTGTCATTTGGCCATATCGCTTACCATGCCATTGACATTTAATAACAAACACGCTGAAATATTCAGCAGCGCGACAGCCGTGGAGGCAGAGCGTCTGATGTTGTCAGCACCAGTGCTGAGCGAACGAACAAACGAACGGTCGGATGGTTAGAAGCAACTGTCAATGGTGCTTCTGAGCGTACACAGCGTTTGTTTATGCATTGCCGTACTTGAAATATGACAACACTTATCGGCAAATTAATTTCCATAAAGCACAAACAAAGGTCGGACGCACAAACCGCAAATAGTGAGTGTCCTGACTGGAGCACATCCTTCGGACTGAGTAATTAACAAATACAATCATTTGTGCAGTACAGCGAAGTGCAACTGCCGCTGCTGCTGCTGTTGTCGTCGTGATTATGAATGCAAATGCGGATGCGGATGCAACTGCGACAGGATATCACAAAATTCCATAATCAAAGTTGAATCTTATTCGTGTACAGACTGAGTCGAAATGGCAATACTTTAAGAAATATTATAATATACGATAAATTATTGTATTTATTTAGTTATGTAGGCATTTGATTTCAAACATTATTCATCATCAATAGCTTTTCATTTAGAAATAAATGCCTTTACTTTTAATGCAAAAACTCGATACGCGCACCTCCCCTTCTCTATGGCTCTTTGTCTTCTTGTTTTCCTCCTTCTTCTACTCCCCTTTCATTTTCCAACTACGAGGTAGACACTGAAATGCATTTATTTGCGTTAATTCCGCCACAACACTTCCGATTCGCAATCAATGAGCAGCACTGATCGCTTTACGCACACAAACAGGCAAAAACAATAAATGCAAATGATTGTCAGACGCCCGAAAAAAATACAAGCGCAAGCATCCACACCCACATTCGCATTTACATAACACACACACACACAAACCCATACGAACATTCACTCGAAAAATCCATGCGACGAGAGTAAAATTATCACAATTCACAGATTAATTTCCACAATTTTTAAAAATGCTGCACGTATGAAAACGCAAATGCACTCACTCACACTCGCTCGCACACACACTTACACACAGTAACAAAAAGACAGACAGACAGACAGACAGACAGACAGACAGACAGACAGACAGACAGACATACAGACAGACAGACAGACAAACGCACATTATTCCGGACACTGTTGAGCACAGAACTGAACAGAAAAACGGAAACGGATACAGCAGCAGCGCCGCCATTGCACACGCATCGCTGAATGGCGCAGAAATGCCGTTGACGGGGACAATTGCAAACATTTTCCAAAAAAAAAATATGAAACGAAACGAAAACAAAAAAAATGTAAAATTAAAAAAATCACAGAAATCATAAAATGTAAATAATTATTTTTAATGTTTTCTTTTTTCTCTCTTTGGGCCGAGAACGTTGCACATCTGCATGAGTGCCCCGTACGAACTTGGGCAGTGCGATTCGGATGCGGCCGCTGTGTTTCAATTGAAAATTGAATTTAATATTATTTTTAAAGCTGTTCGAAAAAAATTGAAAAAAATCCATAACGAAGTAAAGTTGCATTGACAAACAGGACACACTGCGGCAGGACATGCTGGCGTGTATTTAATTTCCGATTGTTTGTGTTCGAGTAAAATGTTTGCGTAAATACTTTAAGGAAAATCTCGCTCAGTTGAAAGGCAATTTTAATAATAAAAATAATTACGAATGAAAATGTTTTAAAAATTCTAACTTAAACTGTGAATCAACAAAATTTATGAATTACTGATTGACTACCAAAAAAATTGATTTATATGAGACTAAAATCGAGCGTAGCTATACATTTGATCGCGAGTGTTTGTTGTGCAAGCAAAAGTATACCTAAAAAAGCTGTCGAAGCGCTGTTGATCTTATGGCGAGGCGTGACATTGACAATGATGGAGTTGTCAATTTGCATTTGTCTCGAATAGAAGTGACAGCTCACTTAAAAGTGCAAAGATGACAGCTTGGTGACTTTATTTGCGTCTTCACACTGAGCTGATGTGCTAAATGCAAAGAAAAATTGTCAGCTGGCAAATATAACAAAAGTAGAAAACAACCATAAAACAACAAAAACAACGAACAGCAGACAACCAACGACAAATTGCAATGACAACAACTGCAAGTGTCAAACTCATGAGTTGACATGCGCAGCGCAGCACCTAAGCAACAGAGGCGTCACATCGCGTGGCGTCGCGTCGCTAACCATGAGCGCCTTAATTGTACGCCAAAGGCACGACTCACCCATCGCAACGATCAACGCGTGGAGTATTTGTCAATTCTTGCACTGAAAGCGTGCGTTTGTGCAGTGTTGCCAACTGCCGCGCGCGCATATCACAAATAACGCAAAAAAGTTCATTGCGAGAAGTATGCAAAACAAAAATAACAACAAAACTAAAAAACATTCTGTCACTTGATACCCACCAGCAAGCAGACAATTTAAGACGCGAGCAAAACGCTCTTGTGGTGGGCAATACGTGCCCAAAAAAAACGTTTGACATGACAATCCGTTCGTTTACTTCAAACCCACTTTGCGTTCAAATGGAATCGCGTGACAAAATGTTTTAAAGTTTTCGTACAAATGGTTTTGAAATTCCGTAGGATTCTGTTCTGTTGTAACGAGCCTATTTTCCACTTAATTCTTGTCTTTGTTTCGGCAGAGCACATTGAACCCGAATATTCGAATATCCTTACAATAATTGGAAACCGAAAACCAAATTATAACGAATTTCCCTTGAAGTCTGAAAACAAACCTCCGAATAGCAACCAAGTCGGGCGGGCGGGCCAGGCAAGGCAGGCAGCTCATAGCAACGCAGAAAGTATCTGTTTGAAATGTCAAAAGCTGCTTACCCTTCGCTTAGCCACAGTTCGCCAAGTTCAGCCAAAGCAAATCAAACCAAAGAGGAAACAAAAACAAAAAATCAAGGTATTAGTACAGACTTAAATGTAGTTGACGAAGCGGCAACACTGGCGCGCGCGCCTTAGTATTATAAATAACAGGATAAATGATATGTTGTAATATCAAGCCACTAATGGGCCATGAAATTAGATACTATCGAAGTGCGAGTAGTATGAGTTGTAGTGAAGACTGGCGGGGCAAGAATGCCGGCGAATGTTTTCCTCTAACGTATAAGAAAATGGCAAAAATGGCAACACCCCTTAACAACCCATTATAGACAAAATGCAATATTGAGGAGAAGAGAAGCATTTCTTACAGCTAGGCACATTTTTGGTTGCGCACAGCCACAAGGCAAAATAAATTTAAAAGGTTTGCGAGCCACTCTTGCATTTGCAGTCATTGACCGAATGATTCGGGTAGATTGCAAAAACAAATTGCCCGACAGCTTCAATGCTTCAATGCTACCAATAAAGCGTGTTCAATTCTGGCAAAAATGTTTTTGTTTAGCAATAAGTTTGACGATGTATTCCGGGGATGAATTTTGTTCGAAGAAAATATCAAATTCGCTTTTTTTTTTGGTATCATTTTTAAACTTTAATACAACTGAATATAAAATAGCTTCTAAGATATTATATACAAAATATATATATTCAATATATATATATATACATATATTTTCAGTTTCTTATTTAACTATTTTAAAAGACAATGGAATATTAAAAACGCTCCTCATTTAAACAAGTACGACAGCTTCTTCTTCTAAACGAAGGTGTTTTTGAATATTTAAGATATTTTACTTCCACCGACAACGAAATAAAATTTGATTAAATTGCAAATGAGTCTCGTGGATATGCAGCATCAGCGTCTGGACGTATATTTCGCTTTTTGAAATGCTGCACTCTAATGCCAGCAAAGCTTTTGTAACCCGCAGCCACAACATCGCAAAGTGCCAAAGCGATTCTCTGCCAGTTTAAATGCATTTCGCTGAAAAGTGGTTAAAAGTATTTCGGCTGGAGTAACAGCAAAACTCCCAGCGAGCTTCAGCAAGCACTCATGCGGCATGCTGCAGAATCCAAGCTAAACGCAAGCGTCTTTTCATGTCATCGAAGCGCGCGCATTGTTGGAAAATCAAGAAAATTCGCTATCGCCGTCGCCGTCACTAACGATGCCGCGCACAAAAGGATTCGAACTGCATTTTCGTCGCGTTTGCCCTTTGTCGGCGGCAGCAGCGACAGCGAACAGGAGTCGGTAGCATAAATTGATATGCGCAGCGCAAACGAAAACGCAAACGCAGGACGAAGGTGCCACAGTTAAATTCATCATTACAACTTAAGCTTCCTTTGCTAATGCGACAAAGCACAGTGGTCCACAAAAGCTTTCGTAAATTCGAATTTATAGAAACTAAAAAAATCATTACAAAATTATTCGAAACTATTAATGGCTTCATCAAAATATCAAAGATATAAACATATTTCGAAAAAATATCTTCTCTGCAATTCTTCTAATTTTAGAGAAGCCACAAATCGCAGATTAAAGAGTTCATTATTTAACAACTTATGTTGACTTTTAATATTTTAGTTTTGTACCACTGTGAAGCGTTTTCACCCGTGGTACATGTTCCCAGTGCGATTCTGTGACATTATTTCATACGTCAGGACTTGCGGTGCTATGTTCTGCGGTTGGCTGTCTGTCTGTCTGTCTGTCTGTGTACTTGATCCTTTTGTGACACAAAGGATAATTATTGGTATTATTAGTAGTGCTGATACCTACCACATTTTTCTAACAAATTCCAACTGAGTCATGAAATAAAGTGAATTTCGGTTATTCAACACATTTTGCATTTTACAGTGATTCGTTTTTCTTTTCTTTTTGTCGTTTTTGCTTTGGCAGGTCAAATGCGGTTTGCTGTTGTCATCTTTAATAGTTTCTACCACAATGCGAAAAATGCTTATTTGTGATTTTGGTTTTAGTTTGTGTATTTTAGTCAAAAAAAAAAAGGATTGCGGTCCTATTTGAGTGTCATTTTTTGATCATTTATTTCGATCCATTTTATCGTTGTTATCACTTCTTCTAAAAATGACTGTCACCAATTAACAACTTGTCACCAGCAACTATCACCAGAGGTTGCTTCATTTCAAAATAGTTGCGTTAAGTTCAAATTAAGCTTCAAAGTGTTGTTCTTGTTGTACGGCGTTCTTTGTATTCCTGAGTATTCTAGTGCGCTTACCGATGTTGCTTCTACCTTTCACCGTTTTAATTACGTAACATTATGCGTTACGGCAGCTTAAGTGTGACGCAAATTAAGGTACACGGTAACGTCCTGCGCACCATTACAGCAATCGCACTAACACTTTAGCAGTTTTATGGCAACACCTTAATTAACACATTTTGCAGATGATTTCTACTCGAAATAGTAGGATTAAATTCTTACCGTGAGTCAGTTTTCCAAATTAAATTTTATTTTTATTTTTAATTCCCAGTATAATTTTTATCCAATTATAAAACTTAAACTTTTCTTTTGAAATTTCTTTTTGATTTTATTTTAACCACACATTTTCAATAAAAGAAACTCTGCAGAGCACACTAAAAATTGGTATTGGAGGATCAGTCTTCGGTGGTGCTTCATAAACCTGTTTTGCATAGACTTCATTTTTGTGCGCTTCCTTCCGTGCAACTCCATTGATAATTCGTTATTTGCATTTTGGCTTCCGGTGACCGGAAATCCACCTGAAGTGCGCTGCTGTTGCTGGTTGGTGCTCCTTTGTATCGTACACAATGCAGTAAATATCACTACCACGAATTTTTATGCTTAGCTCTTGTTGCTTTTGGATTTATTTACGCAGCGCAATGCACAGGATATGCTCCCAAAACAGTAGCAATGTCAAACAACAATAACAACAACAACAAGCGCCTGCGTCAAAAGGACATTTTCTTTATTGTGTTTTGTACTGGTATACACTTTCTATGAAATTTTTTTTCCATTCGGAATATTTATAATTTTTCAAAAGTTAAAAGGACAAAAAATATTAAGAAAAGGATTTTTGTTGTTTTTGTAATGCGCTTTTCACGCAACGCCCGAAGATTTGAATCATATAAAGACAGATTTGACTGCTATATAATTAAATTGATTTAACCGAATGTTTTATTTTAGTATTTTAAAATTCTAGTTATGAATTGTTATAATTTTAAACACAGCAAATTAAATTTAAACTCGCAGAATATGAAATAAGTCGGCTCAAAAATGCTTAAACAACAAATAGAATTTTTTAAGTGAAGATAATATTTCCATCTTTCCTTTACATCAAATTGAAAAAGAGTTCCATTAAAATGTTCAACATTAAAAATTAAGGGAATGTTGTTGTTATAAAACAAGAAAATCTGCTCAAGTATCTTTACAAAAGCTGCTCATAATAAACACGCTGCCTGAAAATCTAAATTCTTATTTTATGAGTTATTGCATAGTGACGAAATTGCAACGCGTTGTAAGTAGAATTTACATCACATGTTGTTGTTGTTGTTACTGTTGTTATTATCGTGGAAAATGCTAAAACTGAAAAATGTCATCATGTCAAAAGCGCGACATATAAGAGCAGCATTTTATAAGGAGTGTACGCCATTCTGACATATTTTCTTTCTTTCTTTTATTTACAGTATTTATTTGTTTATTTTTGTTTCACATAACAAGTGACTCAACTCATACATACATACATACATACATACATACATACATACATACATACATACATACATACATACATACATACATACATACATACATACATACATGCATACACAAGGATTTTCACTTGTCTCGCGCAATACACTTGCAGCAGCACTTTCCACTTTGCATGCATCTCGCAACAGCATCGTTTAATCCACGCGTACGTACAACATCCTGATCCGTAATAATGTTGCAAAGAAACAAAAAAACAAGTACAACAACAAAAAAGAGAACTAACGCGAGATTTTATGCAAATATTTGCAATTTGCTGCAATTTTTGTTGCGCGCGCGGCAAACATGAGCGATGAAATGTCGCCAACGACAGCATGTGTAAATAAACGATATGACGCGCAAAATTGATGATGATGCCGAGGTTAGGCGGCGCTGCTTGATGATGGCACGCGCCACCACTAAGCGAAGCGCGCAATTTTATTAACAACAAACAAAAACAAACGACAACAGCAACAGCAACAGCAACAAGACACAAGTATTTCTTAAGCTCTTTCGCAGGCATATTTTACTGCAAGAGTATTCTTTGTCGCATGCCACTTTCAAAAAGAATTTTTTACTTCATATTCCTTTCCTCCACTTAGATTCCCAGCGATCCCTGATAAAACTTTTCACTTCCACATGCGCACATAAATTTAATGTCCTTCTGCTCACCAGCGATAAAAGTCAGTGCTTAGTTACTTTTACCGTATTTTTATTATTTTTCGGGAGACAATTTGGCCCTAAAAGCTCCACCGAAGTTTTGCTAACTGCCGCCCGCCGCACCACGCCCTCATCAGGGTTCATAGAAATTCATTCAACGCACTTTGGCATTACTAAACACACGTCAGCGGCGCTGTCATCTTTAGTTTGCCGGTAGTAGTCCGACCCTTTGTCTGTCCCACATACACGTCGTCCACTAATCCATCATCTTCAGAGCTTTCAGAGCCAGCACTAAAATTATAAACAACAAAAAAAAGTGAAATAAAACAAACTTCAAATTGGCTTTAAAATCTCCGATTTACGGATTTTCTAGCTTTTGGTTCATACGTTCTCCTCCGCCAGTGCAGTTTCACATACGTTGATAGTTATTTTATGTCCATTTTTGGAGGTTTCTTCTCGTTGTACCCTAACTTTGCTCCAACCCAACTAAAGCCATCCAAAATGTTATTAGTTATTTCTGGTCCGTCCTTCATTAGTACGCATCGTACTGCTTCGACTACGTTAAGGCTCGAAATAAATCCTGCTAACAAATTTCTTCTTGCTTTTATGTTTGTTTTGCCATTGTTGTTGTTTTTGTTTTTGCTGCTTTTGAAGAAGTTTTTCTTTGCGATCGCAACTTTTCCACAACCGCGTTGTCGTCGCTTTTTTAGACAAGGTTGTGGCAAAATATTAAGCAAACTTTAAAATAGCTCCCAACTTCAACTTGCATATTGAGCAATTTGCTCTGCAAAAAACTGCTTAAACAACGCGGAGCAGTGGTGAGAAATGCTTCAAAACGAAAATTGTTGTAATAAATTTTTTTGACAAATTATTTAATGTTTATACACTCAAATTTATATTTAATTAATTTTATTCAAAATTGTTTCGCCACTTCTGATCTGAAAAGTGGTAAAAGAAAAAAGACAAAAGCAAACACAAAATATTTAAATTTTAAGTCAGCTTTTTGCAATATTTCCTTCAGTAAATATTTTTCTTCTCTACAATTCTCAGGGACATATAACAGCATTAAAACACAAAGCTGTGTCAATAGCCTCTGATGAAGATCGATTCGCAGACAATCTCTGGTATGCTAACTCAATATATCTAATTATTTTTAATAAATCATAAGATCTCTCAGACAAAAATTATTTAAACAATTTTTTTAACAAAATTTAAATAGAAAATTTAAGAGGTTAGATAAATTTTACACAAAGGAAGTATTTCTTTTTTAATATTTGATTGAATTTTTTTAATATCTTTACTTTCTTTTGAACTCAAAACAAGTATTTTTATAAGGTTTTTGTGAATTTCGAAGAAGTGTTTCTTATGTATTTCTACATTTTTGGTTGAAAATTCATATCTGGATTGATTCGTTTGTAATATTAAATTGGGAAGTCTTTGTCGTCCTTTCACTAAAAGTTAAATAGTTACTCAATTAGATTTCGAATAAAATATTTCTTCAAGTTTTAAATTTTTCACAATTTATTTGTCGATTTTTCCCACTTCGCCGCTTTCAGCTTATAAACAAAATTGTTGTTGTAAACCCACCAACATCAATTTTACACCGAAGAACTTTAAGTAACCATAAGCTAATATAATAAAACAGCAATATTCTCAACACTAACTGCTTAACATGGCTAAAACAACAAAACAACAACAACGGAAGACTAAGTTTATTTTGGCCTTTTTGTATTTTTTTGTTGTTGTCGAAACCGTCTTTTATGTGTTCGGTGCTTGGCCATTTTGAAGAGGGATGATGCTTGTTTGTGTGTGTTTTTGGCAGTTGGTGTTACTTTTGTTGTTTTTGTGATATTGTGAACATGTCCAGCTTTTAACCAGACAAATATGCACAACGGCTCCGCTGCCGAAATTGTTGTCATAAAAATAAAAGTGAGCAAGTCAGGCGGTGCAGCCTCAAACAAACCTCATCAAGAGAGTACGCGTGCGTGTGTGTGAGTGTGTGTGTTTGTGTACGTGTGTGAGTTTCTGCATTTAGTTTTTATTATTTTTGTGCTACCACTGGGCCACGTTAACATGTATTTATGCTAAAAGTGGTATTAGATTTTAGTTTTTAGTTTGAGCCAAATATGCGCCAAGTTTCCCACAAGTCTTTCTGAGTGCTCCAGAACAGTTTTGGGTTTTGGGTTGTTTGAATGTTTCTGCTGTGCTTCGAAGTGCTTAGATTTTATTGCGAACCATAAAGCAAAATGAGGCCAAACGCGCTTTTGCTCTCGGTGAGTGGTGAGTTACTTTTAGGGGTGCACTTGCGGTCATTTGGCTACATTCGTTTTTCCGCTTATGATGATGGCAAGTTTTAAATATTACCAGTTACATTAGGAAACTCATCGCAAACTGCAAACAATTAGTCAAGGCGTTTTTAGACTCCTTAAATTTTTAAGCTCCAATGTAAAAGTTTTAGGCTTTATAAAGTCCGAATAAAGCTTTACTATATGTAGTCAAGTACACAATCGGATTTATGGAATCGAGCAAATACAAGTTATATGGAAAACCTTTATCTAAATTTTCAATACTAACTATTTAACTTTAATACAAAAATTTTAATCGATTACTGGTGATAACTGCTAGACACTCCTAATGTCTTTGTCCAACTGTCAGACGCCTTGTCTTATGCTTCACTTTAAAAGCGACAGACATCAATGACAAAGCGCACAAAAATTTTTTATAATCCTCACTTCGTCGATTGCAATGACAAAAAAAAAGTACAACTTTTGCTTTATTTAATATTTGCACGCTGATTGAAAAGCAATTTTCATTACAGGAATTCGAATTCGAAAAGAAACGATAACCTGAAAGGACTCCGGATAGATAATATGACAGAAAGAGGGACACAGACAGACTTGCAGACTGGCATGACAGTTGTGTCCCGACCTGCAGACAGGGATAAGTGTAAATCACGACTTTGCGGAACAGACAAACACAGCAGCACCATGTGATAAAAAATTAATGCGCTCTAAAAAAGCAGCCAGGGAAACTCATCAAAAGCGATTGGCAGCGTCGATGTGCTGGAAAATCGTTTGGAAACGGTTGAAGTACTTGCCAGTGCAAAACTGTTTGCAAAATAACGAAAACAAAAAATCACAAAGTAAAATTACAAAAAGTGAAAGGATAATAACCGCTGCAAAGTTGAGCAATTCAAGAGTGAGCCAAGTAATATTAATCGATAAGTTTGCCAACAGAGTGTTGGAATCGTAAGTGAGTTTCAGCTTTTCAACATTCAATAGTAAGGAGAGAGCGTTGGAATGCATACATATAAAAAGTTGTCGCTCTAGGAATGTCACTTCGACTCTTCCTAATGAAAACAAATTACCCACAAGCTCAATAACAGTAATTATATAAACTATTTACCTTAAACTTTAGACAATTTCAAAAACATCAAAAGCATTTCGCTGTCAATTAAATGTCACTGCAGCAAACCTAATAAGCTTTGGAATCTTGTATCTTGCATTTCGTATATTGGCTCTAAGCCTCAAAAGGTAGATTAGCACTTCGAGGGATGTTCAATGTTGGTTGTATAGCACTCGTATTGTGGCATATACAAATTATTGCTTTGAACATTATGAAAACGAACTCCACAAGTGAAAGAAATTTATTCCCAGGCCAATTCCCGAGTGTTTTGAAGCAATTGCAGCAGCGAAACCAGTTAATGAGCTTCATTGTGAATTCTCGAAAATATTGTATTATTAAATTATTTGAGCATTCTAAGCCGTAAAATTCCTCAAGGGAAATGAGAGTGGCACATTTAATCAAAATCGTTTCCTTTAATGAAGTGGCAGTGGTGGTGTTGGCGGTGGTGGTGGGTTGTAGGGCTGCGAGCTGATCTGATGTGATGTGGTGTGGAAAAAGATGCAGTGGTGTAAAGTGACAGGTTCTCTCGCATAAAATTAACGAATGCGTGGGAAGTACTTTTTAGTTATTTTATTTTTTTAATTTTAATAAATAAATTTGTCCAATAAATCAAATAAACTACTGGAGTAATCATTCGAAAATCGTTCTTTTTTATTGTTTATCTGAACATTTATCAAGAAATATTTCATCGATAAATAGCTGCTTCAGAGTCAACAATTTAAAATTTTAGTACCTTCATGTCAACTTATTGCGTATTGGCAAACAATGCCAAACACCACCCCAAACAATAGCAAAGCAACAACCCCTTTCCAAGCGGAACACGAAAATCACATTTCCCTTTTTATTATTTTCATAATTTAACTTTTGTTCCGCAACACCAGCTTCCCAAATATACGAGTACACACACAAAAAATGCCAAGGAAGGAAGGAAACGCGCAGTCAAAACAGTTCAAAGAACGCACACCCTAAGCAAAGAAGAAGAAGCGCGCAGGCAATGATCACAATTTAACCGCTTGCGAGCAGCTTCCTCAATCAGGGGTGCCCAAAACTCATTCCAAACAAAACCAATGCGTTCATGCCAAACGCAGGCAGGCAGGCAGGCAGGCAGACAGACAGACAGGCAGGCAAGCACACTTGTACGCACTGTCATGGCGAATCTCCAAGGATTTAACCCAATTTATGAATTTTCTTTTAAAAATGAAAAAAGTTTTTATTCATTTTTCACAAAAAGCGAAAAGCGAAAACGAATTCCCGCGTTCTTATTTCAATAGCGTGAAGCCCACTTTAGTCTAAACGAAGTGCTACTGTGGGTGCTAAAGCAGTTCCCCAAAATAATAAAATAACAACAACAAAAACACAAAGAAAAAGAAGCCAATCTCACTGGGTGAATGAACCAAAAATCGCACCCGCAGATGTCGTCTTCGTCAATGCGCGCCTAATGAAACTGCGACAGGTTCGCGGGCTTGTAACGTCAGATTTTTTTTGCACCATTTTTTGTATGCACAGTGAACAAGGTTAACCGCTAAGCTGGCTTTTGCAGGAACAGTAAACAAAATAGTGAAAGTGAAATTGGCTATGCACTCTTTTCTTCTATATTTTATAAGTTCGGTACACCGTAAAATGTTTCCACTGATGAATATTCCATTATATGGAAAATACGTGTACAAAATAATTATTATTTCTCTTAATCGATTTGTTAAAAATCAAAATACATCATACACCAAAATTTAGAATAAAATAGTTTTATGCAGCTCTTCATTTTTAATGAAAATATGTTTTTAAGTGCAAATTTCTTCCTGTGTATTTGTATAAGGCAAGCAGCTCAATGAAAAGTTCATTAATCATTCTTTAATTTTGCCATACAAAGTGGATCTCTCAAGACAAATCAATCATTTTTCATCATTAGAAAAGGCGCACACTCTGCGGCGACACTGTCGCACTGTGCAATTTAAAGCGGCTTTAAGAGGTTTTTGGTTTTTGGCAAAACATGAGGCACAGTGCCTGCAGGATTTGCCATAATAAACGCAGCGGCTTATGCCCGACTTACTAAAGTTCATTTGTCATTGTTTTCTTCGGCTCTGGCTTTGGATATGTCAAATATACGCGCCACGAATGACATTTGAAGCGCTGTCAAACCGCATCGCAGCGCACCACACAATATGGCACAATCGTAGGCGGTGTATTGTTAAATTCGGTAATTAAGTGTGTACTTCAAATTCTTCAAATTGTGTTACGGATCCTGGATTCTTAGGAATATATGATATTTGCACACACTCGTACATATAATACGAAATGACAGGGGAAATACGGGAGGTTAAAAATTAATTTTTAAGCATTCGGTAATGATTATAAATTTTAGATATCAAGAGAATTTCTATTCCAGAAGCTTTTATATGTACATACCGCCTGTTGTATTAAGTTTATTTTCTAATTATATTTTTATGTCCAAACAAAAAATGCCTAAATTGGCAAATATTGATTGACAGCCATCGGCCATCGTTGTGAAAGGGGTTGGTTGCATGGCCTACGTTCCTACCACATTCGCCAATAATTTATTTAGGGCGTCAGATGACATGCCTTAATGCACTTAATGTTCCGCTCGGCATTGAGACCGAAACGCATTTATATTTTATATTTGTTTTTAAATTTAGTTAAGCGTGAATGCTGGTTAAGAAAGGACTTAGGACAAGTAATCGATTGATTGATTGATTGATTGATTGATTGATTGATTGATTGATTGACAGTTTTCAATTGCGAGTCATAAAAGACAAAGAAACCTTTTTGAAATGAAAGCATCAAATTTTATCTATGATAATTTTTATAAAATACAAGTAACTAAATTATTAAATATGTATATTTAAAACCAATTTGCTGTTAGCAGTTATTCTACAAATGGATTTTTTGTTTTTTAATAATATATTCTTTAGCTTCTGCCGACTTTTACCCTTCTGCACAGACTTTGAGTTATATCTACAAAAAGGTAAAGAATAATATTTGCAATGAATCAATCGAATAAATAAATCTAAAAATCCAACAAAAGCAATCGAAAGCAAACTTCGAAAAAAAAACGACAAATTCTAGAATACTGCCATAATGTCAAACAAAACCTAAACAGTACTGTACAGTAACAACAACAAAAATTTCACGCAACAAATGTTGCGAATTTCATACATATATACACTCAGACATACATTCTCGTCTACGAACACTTTAAAATGTCCAATTTTATTGGGGTGAGTTTTTGTTTTGTTTTTTTTTGGCAATATTGTCTCATATGTGTCGAACGAACGAAAGAACGAACGACCGAACCCAAAAAAAATCAACTTTGGATAAAAAAATAAAAACACGCACACTTTGTAAGCTGTTAAAACAACAAAGACGCGTCGTCGCATGTTATAATTTAAAATAGACACAAATCACGACTAGCACACACACAAACACACACACAAACACACACACATACGCAGACACAGACACCAAAGGATAATAACAACAAATTCATATGTTGAGTTTGCCGCTAGTACCGAACAAATAACAATAACCGACCAAATCTCTGTCTGGGTAAATAAAAATGTTTTGGCCTGATGTTCGATTTTATTTTCCTATTTCGGTTGATATTTTTAGGTGAAAACTGAGTGGCGGCTACATATGCCCCAAGGACATAAAATTTAAATTTGAATTCGTGTGCGCCACATTAGGATATTTTAATATTATTTGTTTGTTGGTTCTGAGTATGTACCTCAATTATAATATATCCGAAAATTAATACAATAAAAATCCATAAATAGTTTTTGATGTTTCGATTATATATATATTTTAGAAGGCACAAAATTTGGTATTTTGACTTTTGGCATTTTGCTATGTCACCCAAAAGCTGCGCTTGTGTGCTGCAAATTTATTATTGATTTTAAAGTTTGGCGCGAGACGCGACGACGCTAAAGAACATAACTTTGATTTGGGTTAGTACGAGACGTGAGTGCACAAAACTTTTAATGGCATATTTTGTGTGACAAAAATTGAAGCTCGACTAAGAGATAAATGAGGACTCTCAGTGTCTCTTTCAATGCGTATTGAAATGATGAAGTTCATTGCCATTTGGGATTTTAAACACAATCACACTTATTATTTTATATTTATATAACATAAAAATTAAAGCAATAATTTAAAGTTAAACACTTTTTAGAGTCAGAGATTTTTTATCTCCAATCCTTGTAACTACTGACAAAACAAAGAACGAGTCAAAAGTTAAAGTTCTTAATTTCATTAAAACTTCACGCGTTCTTCACACTTCATAGTAAACGAAAACGAGATTTGAACAACGCTTATCACTTAGAAAATCTAAATAAAAAATAAATGCTTAGAGTGCAGCTAGCAGTAAATCCTGACACAGCAAGCACATTCACAAAAACAAAAACAAATACAAATACAAACGCAATAATAATAATAAACGTATATAACAAATTCAAATGTCAAATCAACGTCCCTGCAATATGAAACTCTACGCTCGGCAAAAGTTTGTCCTTTCAACTGATAGCGATTTTTTTCTGTTTTTTTTTCTACATTTTAATGCGAATTTTGTTCTTATGCCAAACACGATAACTCAAAGTGTGAAATTGTGAACTGCATTCATGGTGAGCTAAACTAAACTAAACTAAAAACACTACCCAACAAGCAATAACAATAATAACAACAACAACAACAAAAATGGCGTAAATAAATAGAAAAACAAAAACAAAAGCGACAGCAACCAATGCAGTATTTGCTGAAAAGAAAAGTTAACTAACAGGATAAAGTTTGCCGAAAATGATCATGGATGTGCGAGGAGTTACCAACTGTTTGTATTTTTTTAAAATATGCGAAATTCGTACCGTTAAAAGTTATTTTGACACTGCTGGAAGTGCTGGAAAATTTAATGAATATCATTGTTGCTTCGGCTGACATAATTCGCTTCATAAATCCTTTTTTTCTTTGTTTATATTTATGACAAAATTAAGTTTATAAACAGAGTTTATTAAAATTTCGGTACTTTGTCCAACAAATTGTATAAAACAAGATAAGTTAAAATATTAATTTTAATTTTAATTGCAATGGAAATAGTCTAAAGTCATTTTTTGCCGACTTGAACTTTGAATTTAAGCGAAATTCTAATGACAATCAAAGAGAATTTAATTAAATTAACCAACAATAATTGGAATTACATTGGTGCAGGGTTGCGCCAAAACATGACACATACATGAATGACACTCTCCAGATGCTTGGCGGCGTATCCTGCGCTGTGCCGCAACTCAACGCGCACTTTCGCATATTACGCGTGCCGCATCCCACCGTCTGACGTCTGTTACGAATCACCTACGCTGGCGACGACGACGCTCGAGCGTATAAATCAAAAACAATGGCAACTCTGGCACACGACGCGGCCTAATGTTGCGCGCGTACCACTGCAAACGGCAAATATGAATTTAATTAAACAATTCGATTCAAATTTATGACTCCAGTCAGCATAACAACAGGAACGGCAAGGGATGGATAAATGGATAGAGAAGGGGGCTTGCGACTGAATTCTGTTTGCCAATTTAAAGCTGTGGCTAAAGCTGCAGCAGCAAACTTGTGCAACATGGTGCAACATTAACTTAACGGCATTTGAAAAGGCGCGGCGTGTGCAGAAATTAAATAATAACATGCGGCATGGTTTTTACAAAAACAACATCTTGCGGTTGCCATGACTGAAAAAAACAACATCTTGCGGTTGCCATGACTGAAGTTGCGTCTGGTGCGTCGCCTCGTTTGGACAGCATTTTATTTCATGCTTGGCTGCAGCATTTACTGCACTCGCGCTCGTTGTTAGGGCGCAGAATGAGAAGAGTGCGTCTTGAATTGAATTAAATTAAATTGAAGAATTAAGGCATTACATCCAGGTTAGTTGGGTGATTTTTAAAATGACTCATGGTTGTCATGAGCACATGAACGTTGTTGTTTTTACGCCAATTAAATTGACAGATAAAAACATTAAAATAAAATAATGTCGTAATTGAAAGTTAATACTGAAACAAAACTTGATATCCTTAAGCTGGATGAGCAGATAAATGTTATAAAAACCAAACATTGACTTATAAAACGATATTTTATTAAGTATTAATTATTCAATGAAATTTATTAAAATATACAATATACAAAAGATTAATTTAGTTCCTTAACGTTTCAAAAAACCTGTGTACAAGTCCTTGACAAAAGCATTCACCTTTTTAGTGAATGACCACATGTACTTACTATAAGTCATCAATCACACCAAACGATAAATTTGTGACAATTTTCTGGTGTAATCATCACTTCAGATATATAGACAGACAGACAGCCAGACAAACTACACCACCAAAAACCTCACACACATTGTAGTATGTGTAGTATATGTGAACATGATGCTACATCACGAGCAGTAGCCGTAGCGGCAGCTGAAAATCTGATACGGTCTGACATAATAAACGCTTAACCGACAAGTTAATTAAATTTCAATCGGTCGATCGATTTGCGTCTAATGACCAAATACGGTTATTTGCGCCATGAAACCAAACAGACAGATAGACAGACAGACATACAGACGGACGACATGGCAGGACGAAGGACGAACGCACAAAAAAGCGACAAGTAAAATTGATGACAAGCGATTACAAAACTATTATTGACACAAATCTGGGGCGACAAAAAAATTTGTTTCAGAAAAAAGCGAAACAGTAAAAGTGCTTGTGAAACGCAAAAAAGGAAGCAAAAGCTAAAAACAAAAGCTTACACGTGTGGCATGCTGCATGCATGCAGCACAAGCAGATCACTCGTAAAAATCGAAACGAATTGAAAATGCTTTTGTATCGAGGAGCGCGTTGGCTGCCACTCGTAAAATATGAAATGAAAAATCAGCGTGCAACAACATCGAACGTTGATGTCATGCCGGAGAGAAAATGTGCAGCATACTTCGACAAAACATCATCGCAAACGGCAGCAGTTTTGAAGCAGTTGCAGCAACGTGCCAAAGTGTTGTTGGAGGCGATGTCCCACGGATGGTGATGGCAGCAATTGTCTTCTTGCGAAATTGTGTCAAATTGCAATGACGATTTCTCCTGCATTCTTTTTGCCACTTTTGTCAATTGCAATTGTTGCTGCTGCTGCTGCACTACAGACGAAAAAACAACTGCATTGACATACATTGTCAGGGAAAGTGCCGTGCTGTGCTGTGCTGTGCTGCAACTTGTTCGGCGAGGAGCGATGTTTATGTGTTTTTAAACGGATGTCGCCATTGTGCTGTAAAATATTTATTATCGCTCGCAAGTATTGACGGCGGTAGTAGTAAGTAAGCACTTTCGAAGTTTGGCGAAAAGTTGTCGTACGTCGAAAAGTCACGCATTTAAACAATTGACACATTTTAAACGATGAGTGTTGTTGTCATACATCAAGGACATTTCCGCTTGCAACAAATTAGTTCATTTGATATTATAAAAATAAACTTCAACTTATCTGTTGGCAATTCTTATTTTAATGATTTCTAATAAATCATTCAAACATTTTACAAATAAGTATACAAAAATAAGATGTATTCAAATCTCTTCTAGTGTCATTTGACTGCAGTATTGCTGCAAGTCATGCCAAAATTAATGTTTCACTTTTGACAGTAGAAACATAAATAGTGAAAATAAAATGAAATAAAGTTAAATAAAATATAATAAATAGTTAGTACGCAAAGAATTTCGAAAATATTACGCAGATTCAACTTTGGCTGTCCCGGTTCGTTGAATAAGACAAATGCACTTGCTAAGCTATCAGTGATGTTTCATTTTTAACTCTGCTGCTGTTGCTGCTTCTTCTACTGCTGCTGACTGCATGAAACTAGGTTAAGAATTGCTCTGCATTATTTGCAATTATTTATGTGGCATGATGTGATGCCACTTCCGTTTCGCTTTTTTTTTTTTTCATTTTCTCTCACTTTACTTTACTTCACTTTACTTCACTTCACTAAACTTGCCCACATCCACCTTTGCACATTCATATGCAACCGACAACGATTATTAATTCAAAAAGCTGAGCTCTGCACAAATTCCTCGATCATTTTTCACGTTTGCTGCTGCTGCTCCTGCTGCATCGCAACTATCCCTTCAAATCCGTCCCTTCGTCCGGCTGTCCGGCTGTCCGTTTGCCAACACTTAAGCGTCTTTTGCACTCCGGCACTCAGGCAACTCATTTCGCTTTTTTAAGAGCATTTCCAGAGCGCTGCTTAATATGCGCAACACGAATTTTGACTGCGCTAGTATTTTTTTGGGAATGTTGCTGGTAACAACTTTCTTGGTGGCAAGTGTTGGTCAACAGAATCGAGGTAAACACGCGCAGTATCACATTTTTACTTCAGAATTATGACTTTCAAAAATCGGTTGAGAAATCACAAAATCAATAAAAATAAAAAACAGTTCGGATCTCTGCCAAAATTCTAAATCGGAAAAAATTGCAAAGAAACAATTCGTAAAAAATCGCAATAATTATAATTTATAAATATTTATAATTTATATATATAAATAAATAATTTATAAATATTTTATACGTAAATAATTATCTCAACACTGCGGCATCTTTTTGCTTTGGCAGTATTTGAGTAATGATAGCCATGACTAAATTGCACCATACAAGGTGAGTAAGGCATCGGTTGGGTGGGTGGTGGCCGCAAAGTATGCTGCCTCCTTTGCAACATATGTTGCATGCTACATGCTTTTGCTGCTGTTCTACTTTAGCCGCAGAAGGTCAAACTACGCAGGTTGTACGAACTAAAGTTGCATCCAGCTTCTTGTGTGTGTAGGTGTGTGTGGGCGCAACATTAAAAACTTGCCCCCCAAGGAAATTTTACATCGTTTTTGCTGTTTTTTGGAATTGGGCGTGGAATGTGTTGCATACTTCCAAGCGGTATTAAGCATATGCTTCTTCGGATGCAGCTATCCCAACTTTTTCGAGCAAGTCGAACACACGTTTCTTTGTTGTCGTAAAAACGGTTATTTTTTATTTCTGTCTGAGTGGTTATAAAGTGTGCTGGGCTACATTTTATGAACTAAGCTCATGACTGCTGGCTAAATAAAGAGATTTCTGGAAATCAAAAATTGAAATTGCTTTGTCTTTGTATTTAAGCCGGTCTTATCCAAATGACATACACATATACGATATTAGTGATTTGTCATTATAAACTCGTTCTCAAACTTCTTAAAATGGAACTCTTTAAAAATTTCCCAAAATAAGTTTCTATATCAGTTGAATTCAAAATTTTGAGCGCGTTCTTCACAAAGTCCTTTCAAACTCTCTGAGCCACAATTATATTTTAGCATTAGCCACAACAATGCCACGTGATGGTCCTTTGTATTAGCCATATACGAGTACTTAAGGTAAATAACACTTTTAATGCTTCAACTAACCAATTCAAAGCTAATGTGCCTGAAACAGATGCGTTTACAAAAGCAGCAAAAAAATAAGGAGAAGAGAAACTGTTCGGCAGTGTTTACAGCAAATACCCAAAAACAATGTCAATAACAAAGTTAATGATTTCGGTAGTATCTGATTTGTGCTGGAGGCTGTTTCGAGTGTGCTCAAACACCTTCATGGCTCATGACGCGCCTGAGTTGGGCAAGCAAGAAAAGAAAGCAAATTACATTAGGGCTCGAAATGGGCGAAAACAAACCGAAGGATAGGTAATTTTTTTGTTATTATTATTGTTGTTGTTTTTGGTTTTTTTTTTGCCCCTTTGTCGTTGCAAAGCTTTAAGCACAACACCTTCTTAGTTATCCTTGGTTATCCTGAATGCATAAGGGTCAATATGTGTGTTGCTGCTTTTTTACTTTTTTTTTTGTTTTATGTCGGTTATGCTGTTTCGGTCCGAATCAAAAAACCAGCTAAGAAGCCATTGTGATAATTGAGCTTATTCCTCCAAACGCTTAGCCGGATTTTGGTTTGTTTGTTTGTTTGTTGTTGCTTTTCTAATGCCATCACTGAAATGTGAAGATGATGCTGTTATGGATCCAAAGGGTCGCTCGTATCTCTGCATTAGGCTGCTTAATTAAAAACAATAAATTTTCGTCGATTAGGGTGCGATATTGTTTTTGTAGCAAAGTAGTTAATCTATCGGAATGTTATAGGGATGAAACACCTGCATTTTGATTGTATGGAATTCAGTGAAAAGGTACTTTAATCGACATGGACACAAAATGTAATAACAACTCCTTTAACTTATGCATATATATAAGGAGCTTATATATTAAGGCTGAACATAAAAGTAAAGATTATTTAAAACAAAAGAAAAGAAGAAGACTTCCAGCAGGATCTATTTAAGTAAAATTTTCATATTTAATGAGATTGGTAAAAAAAAAGAAGTGCCAATGATGAAAGAAATAATTTAATAAACAATAATTTCGGTCTTAAATTTTCCACGTATTACCGTATTCCTTATTCCGGATAGCTTTTGATTCGGTTTTAACCTTGCTTTAGCCAAATGGAATTTATAGCCTTTTAGTCATAAATTTTCATTTTTCCTGTTTTGTGTCGGAATGCGAAGTGTTTATTGCCACATGCTCGGTAGTTTTTATCGTTTGTATGTAGTCCGAGTTATATATTTCTCCTTTTTTTTTTTTATTTAACATTTTTTTATCGCTCCGGCTTGCGCCATTTTTAATTCTGGCTCAACTCACAAATAACGCACACGGCGACGATGTTGCACTATCCGAATGTGAGTGCCTGCATATGGTGTGTTTCTTAGCAGCTAGCTCCGAAAATTGGTAAGTGTCTGAATGTATGTTCTGCCGGGATGATGGGGTGTACAGGGTGTTCACGGTATGGCATTGCAGGCGATTAGTGTGCTAAAATGTTTTTATATGCAAAAATGGTTTTCTTTCGAGTTTTCGATTATAGGAATTGTTTCATATCTCCAAAATGTTAAAATATTCTAAAAAGTTTAATTATTTTAATTGAAATCATTTTACTTGCATTTCAATTAATTTAATAATTCAAGTTGAAAAGAAATTGTTCAATAAAGCTGATTGATTTTGTTAAAAAAAATCCTTAATTTTTATCGCGATTTTTTCTAATTGGCATTTAATTGAGTCACCCTGTCGAACATTTATTTTCCCAAAAAATTAGCTCTCACACATGCAACATGTCCAACGCACGCATGAAGCAATAATTTCAGTTTTAAACAACAACAACAACAACAGTTTCAGTTGCTGTTGTTTTTGTTTTGGTTGTTTAAAACGAGAAATACGAGAAAAAACTGAAAAAGCACTAAATCAAAAAACACGAAAATTCACTTTAAAAACACAAACTACAAACGTACGAAACAGGAAAAAAAAATAGGTGGCAAAAACATGCAGCGCCAAATAAACGGCAACGGCAACACTGTCCGCAGGATTAGCGCCACAGCCACACAAAAAAAAAGATATAAAATAAACTGAAAGACCCCAAATTCACTTAAGCCAAAGCAGCAGGCAAACTGAACTGAACTGAACCGACTGGAGCCGGAGTCAGCGCCAGCGCCAGAGCCAGAGGAGAGTAGCAACATTTCCAAATGAACTCGCTACAATTTCAGGTCACATGCACTCAATGTCAACGCGAAAATAAATTTTCAATTTTCTGTGCTGAACAAAATTTATGACACACACATTTGCAGTATTTCCAGCAACAACAGCAACAACAACAATAACAAAATTTGCAGGAACAAGCGCGTCCCGGATAAATTTGACATTGCCGACATCAACGAAAAAATGCTGAGAAAAAATAAAATAAATATAGATGAAAATTAATGATGAATTTGATGACATCATAAAAATCATAAAAATCACTTTAATCTAAGTTCGGAATCGTATTTTATTAAGAGGCGGTACTAAACGCTGAAGCGACCCAAAGGACTTTCTGCGCATACTCCCACGTATTGTCAATTTAAACGGCGACAGGGCCAGAGTTGCACAAACACACATAAAAGTCACGAAAGCATCGATTTAAGTGCGCCGTAATACGCACCTTCTATGCCGCACCTGAGACGAAACGCTCGCTCGCTCGCTCGCACGCACGCGGCGCACATAAACATCATTTTCCTCGGTACCGGATTTTTCTTTGTAGACACAAGGACGCGGCAAGGATTTCAGCAAAAATACATTAAATTAAGCCAGCGCTTTTCAGGGGCAGTGGAAAAATGCTTAACTTCAGTTGAAATTCTCCAAAAAGGTTTAACTTTGTTTGGATGCACTGCGAGAAATTAGTTAAAGTAACGCAAAATAATTCGAAACAATTTACATGCGAAGTAGAATAAATGAATAATTTCTATCAATGCGAAAATTCAATTTTACTTCAAATACAATTCATTTTTATAAATTTTTTAAAGTGTAATCCACGCTTGATCAAAATTGAGTTGCGCGCTCTGAAGAAATGCAGAGGACAGAAATGAAGAAAACAACGGACGTCAGACAACATTTGCAATAAATTCAAGAAATGAACCGGACCGAACGATTATTGCTGCACGGACTTCGACTACACGGAGCGAAGCATCCGGTTGCCTACCATCGCTGCATGCGAACGAAGCGACGCACGACAATTATTGCTAAGGACATTCGAAAAGGACATTCGGCTGGGCAGCGCAGGTGTGCGTGTAATAAGCGTTGTTATGAGTGCGTATAAAAATAAGCTATATATAGTACGTACGTACATATATTTCAGTGGCGAGTCGAAAGACACGCCGGCGCTTAAAGTCCCAAAAGCAGGCTAGGCTGACTTAAATGTTTGCTTGATTTATGCCGAGCGCGCCGCTTTACATTTAGGTTGGTTTCTCTCGTTTATCAGCCGCTTCTTGGCAAACAAATTTTATTAACTTTGAAGATACTTGCACAGTCGCTACGGATGCCAGTCGGAGTATCTAGCACAAGTATCTTTGCGCATATTTTATTATTATCCTTATGAAATAAATTTACTTTTGCGCAAATTACAAAAATGACTTTCTGCTGCGACTTCGCCTTCGACTGCGACTGCGACGACTCTCACCTTAAGTATTTTCACAAATAAAGTTTGCTGGCAGCCTCCTCGGCGATACTTCTTCTGCTTCTTTGTACAACTGCTTCCTGTGTGGGCTGCACCGTTTCATACTATTCAGTTTTTTTCTTTTCGATGGCATCGCAAAGTACTTAAAGTTATCAATAAATAATCTTTTTTTTTTCTTCCGCTTATAGAATCGTTAATCTTGATAAACTTATTTAAGGTTTGTGCAGATTTTAGTATTGTAAATTTTCGAAATTTTTAATGTCAAATATCAGCCATAATAATTAAAATTTAAAAATCACTCCATCATCTCTTTTTTCGCATTTCTATACCACATCGGAGTACTTTGCGTCATTCGTGCTCGTTCTTTGGTTAAAGTAGTGTAAAAACTTTGTCCAGATCTAATCAAAAATTCACTTAAAAAGTTTACGTTCACAATAGTTTTCCATTTGTTGCCTTTGCCGTCTGCAGTTGGTTCGTTTCGTTTCGTTCGTTCGTTCTCCGAGTCTGAGTTTAGTTGAGTTGAGTTGAGTTGGCAACACTGTCGCTGACATTTTGTTGCAATTTCATTGCACTTTTACACGGCAGGAGCGCAACTCCAACGCGTAATGAAATGACTTTCTTCGCCCACGTCCATGTCCACATTCAAGTTTTCCTCTGTTTGCCCTTCCGCCCAAAACTCTTTTTCGGTTCTTCCAGCCTTGCCATTTTTAAGTCAAAACGAGAATGCGTCGACACTGAGCACAGTGATCCGATTGATGAGCAAAATCCCAAATAAAATTAAATGAAGGCATGTGCATAAATGTCGTTATTAGAGTTGAGTTCAAATCAGGCCAGAAATGTTCCTAGTCGATGGAAAAATATATCTTACCCAGTTCTAGAATATATACACCATTTCTTTTTATTAAGGCTACTTAATCTACACAATTTAAGTTAGACGAAAGTATTAATCTAAAAGTTTTTATGTTATTTTAATAATGAATCCGAGTTCCAGTAAGAATATGGACAATGATACATAATAGATTCGAAGTCCATGAGAAGGACTTTCGTATTTTGAATGATTACTATTTTGAAAAACTTCTTCTAACAAAAATTTTTCATAACATATTTGAGAATTCCTTTTCTTTTTTTCCATGTTGCACAATCACTGTGTGATACAATGGACAGATGGATAGACAAGTTTGTTGCTCCATTACGGCGAGTTTCGGCGAGCCGGCGTCCATTGCGAAGTGTTTCCCTTCAACTTGAGCTTGAGCAGTGAAGTGTGCTGTGCTGTGCTGTGCCAGTGCAAGTCGGCATCCTTTCAGGCTAGCTGTGCTGCTGCTGCTGCTACCACTACCACTACTACGCTGTCCTAGACCTAAAACAGTTTCGTTAGAAAGTAAATAAACAATTGTTACAAAGTATTTTGTCAGCATTTTGGGAGTAGTTGCTTGAATAGTTTCTCGTGCGCAATTTGATGGAAAAAATTAAGGATGCACCGTAGCGGACGGACAAAGTGTGCACAGCACAAAATTAAATGCTTCCGCAAAAATCTAAAGAAAAAAACACACAAAAAAAACAAGTGAACATGTTAAATTTTTAAATCGCGCCGAATTGTTTTAATTTTTCACACTTTCGAAAGTGGGAGCAAAAGTGTTTTATGCGCTATAAACAAGTCTGGCGGAGCTGCACTTTCGCATTTCATCTTCAACCGTGAATGCCCAATGGTGTCTGCGGCGCGTATACGTAGATACAACTTTTGTTCGAGAGTTGTAGGTGGCGAAGGGGATTGCTTTATTTGGAAAGGACATTCAGATACTCGTTCACATACACACACAAATATCCATTCGCTATTGCATGCACGGCAGCACAACTGAAAAGATAACAAAACTTTGGGGACTTTCTTGCCAGACTAAGAATTCGTATCTTTATAAGTATGTATGAATGTGTGTATGTTTGTACGTATGTATGTTTTCACCTAATGCAAATATTCGCAGTTTTGTTTTCGTTTGCGCTTTTAATGTGGAATTTTATGATTATTTTAAAACGTATTGAAACTTAAAAAATGCTTTAATATGTTATTTAAATTATATATTACAATAATTGTATACTTATTTATTTATATAATATATTATAATTATTTTTATTTATATTTATTTATCTATATAATTATTTAATTTATTTTAAGTTTTTTTTTTAGATTTATTTAATTATTTATTTTTTTATTTTGCTTTCATTTCCTTTTAAAAAATTAATGTGCAACTTGTTATTAGTTCATGACATACGTCACTTGGCCACAACAAAATGCATTCAAGCGTATTGCAACATAGCCAAATGCACACCAGCACATTTGCACTTTGGGGTGCTCTACAATGTTGCAATGTTGCAACGTTGCCGAAGAAACGTGCAACGTGCGCGATTTTTATTGCACTTTGTAAATCTACCCAATTTTACCCTTTTTGGAAGCGCACTTTTGGGAGGAGTTTTATTTCGCAATGAATATTTGTTGTTGTTGCTTGTTGATGTTCTTTAAATGCTGTAACCCATAGATACCACGTTCCCTTGGTTGGTTTTTATGTGTTTTTATTGTGGCATGTTTTTGTGCTCCTCCCACAATCAAATGCTAAATTGCTGTCAATGTATTTCCCTTCTCTTCCTAGGCCGCTTCCGCTTCCTGTCTTTTTGCCACGCATGTTTGTAATTTTGACAAATTTATTGCTTTTGTGATTAATAAAGAGAGGAACTGAATGCACACGTGTCTCGCACTTATTGACAATTGCAATTGGTTTCGGCTTTCGAGGGCAATAACAGCACTCACAATCCACACTCAGATGTATCCAAGCAATTCCTCGTTTGATTCCACGTCTTCTATGCAATTCGTTTGCCACACAAATACAAATTGCAACTACCACAACAACGCAAAATTTGTAAACTTTTAAAAATAAAATTAAAATTTTGCATTTGTATGTATGTATGTATGTATGTATGTATGTATGTAAATAAATCACTCTTTTGCCGAAATATTTTAAAACAATTTTTAATTAAAACTGAAAAATCTGTCAGCAACGCAATATCTTATTTTATTGCGCATCTAGTCAACCTGTGCTACTGTTTCTCCTTCTTCCTTCTTCCTTCTTCCTTCTTCCTTCTTCCTTCTTCCTCCCATCCTCCCTTTGTTCATGCGTTGGAGTGTTGTTGTGTCGTGTAAGGTTCGGTCGGGTGGAGGGTTAATTTTTAAGTTAATATTCAAAGCCATGCTGCCTGTACCCTCATAAATCACAGACGAAAGGACCGTCGGGCGGACGGACAAACAACGCATCAACGGCGACGAAACTCAAGAAAACAGGGTTGCTGCTTCCGGGATGCACGCTTTAATTGAAGGTGAAAATTCGTTTGGGGTTATTTGCTTAGTAAGCCAAAACAGAGAGAAAAAAACGGAAAAGAAAGGAATATTTTGCCAAGTGAAGTCAAGTCACCCGCCGAAGACAATAAGACGCACCCTTGTCCTTTTCGCTGCTTAGATGCTTTTGATGCGCGCCTTGGGAAATAACCGGGCGAAATATTACACCCGCTCTACTTGCAGGCAGGACTACACATTTTAAAGTAAGTGCAAAATAAATGCTAAGCTGCAACCCTTGTTGACTTTTTTTATTTTTATTTTTGAGCTAATGTAAAGCTTTAGCGGTGTAGATGCATTTACGCCTAAGACGCAGCCTCATCACATTTTGACGTCGTCTCTTTCCATTTTGTCTTTTGCTGTGGCATTACAGTTATAATAACTGTTAAAAAGGGAAACACTCGAAAAACAACGAAATATCAAAAATTGCCCTTTTAACAGATGACATTGTCGCTGCTGCCCTCCGCTTGCCGCAGGATACGTTTGTTTCAACAGTGCTTATGAATACGCTCGAGTGCCGGCTACGGAGGGCACTTTTGACATTATAGCATAATAATGATTCGCGCATCCAGAGAGTAAAAAATTTGAAAATGCAGCAGTATGAGAAAGTGGCTAATGAAAATGCAAAACATGTCTGAAACGATGATTTCGTCGGTAATTGAAGCGTTTTTATTTTTGTCAGGGTTTAAAATGCAGAGTTGTGGCTTTTTATCCACTTCGATTTAAATACAGTTTGCAACTGATCTCTTCTAGTTTCACTTGTTCTATTGAAGTGAGACTGTACTGTAAACCCACCTTAAGAGTCATATAAAATTAAAATATCATTAAGTTATTGATTTTTAACAATTTCTGCATTAAACTGTACAATCAAATGTCATTTATTTGTTAAATTTAATTCGAACTTTCAAATGACACCTCATTTATTGAAATAAAGAAAACCATCACTACCAAATAATAATAAAATGATTGCTTTTCATTTTATGGTAACTTTTGCACCGTTTAAAAAGAAAACAAAGTAAACCAAATCTTCCTCATGCCATTTTCCAAAAATACCGACAAGCACGCTTAGTCCTTTAGCTAATCCTTGTGGCTGTGACATATTCTTTACAAATTTTCGCCCCCCTCAAGTTGTGCGCCCACAAAATGAGTACACTCTCATTTTTGTTGTTTAAACTTTCGCTGCACTTGAACTGCGTAAATCATGGCAAGAGCTTAACAGAACGCTTAGCATATGCAGACAAGCAGGGCGGAATAAACACACACACACACACACATACATACACAAACATTTACACGTACAATGGCAGTAAGTGTATGAGTGTGCACGGCTGTATATGAGGAAGGAAAACTCAAAGCTGACTCGAAATCCACTCATTAAGCTGATTATATTGTTATCCTTTTTATGATATGCAATACGTGCGTGTAAGCACACAGATACAGGCACATTTACACATGCACACTTGTGCTTGTAAGATCGGCAGCGAGGCGGGCCAGTAAGTAAAAGCGTTGTTCGTCCTTTTACTGGGTTTATTTCACAATAATTATATGCGAGCCGTGTGTTTGTCTCTTTCTGTTTTTCGTTTTTTTGTTTTTTGTTTTCATTATAATATTACTGCAAGGATATGCGACAGACAAACGAACGAGCAGACAGACAGACAGACAGATATTCTGCAGACATTCGACAGCCGCAGTCAGGCAACTATTTCCATTTCATCGCTGCATATTGTTTACGCGGATAATGGGCGGAATATGTGTAAATAATAATGCCGGATATTATAATGAAGAAAAAAATTTAAATGCACACCGGAAAAAGTAAAAAACAACATTTTTCTCTTAATTTCTATACAATCACAAATAAATCATGATAAAAAAATCCAATCTCTGTCATGAAGCGGATTTGTAGTAGAGTCTGAGATGCGTGCATGCTAGCGGTTCCAGGTCTATGCTCGTCGGGTTATGTCGGGGTTTTTATCTCAACACACTTTTACTACATTCATGAGCAATAAAAAGAAAATCATGCACTAAGTACTCAAAATACCAAAATAGACCAAAATAAAATAAGCGACCTTGTCGCAAAATATACCCTACACTTACTCCATGGTAAGCAAATTAAACAAACAAAAATAAACCCAAAAAGAAATCATGGACCATATGCAGATACGACATCGGACAGACTAATAAAATTGTAATAAAAAAACCAAAAAAATTATGCCCAGGAACACTGGGTGTAGGGTAAACAAAAGAAAAATCATCGAAAAAATAGGTTATTTATTTGTAATGGCAAATAGAAATTGAGTAGCTGTAATTAAAGCGCAAGATGTAAAAAAAACGCCTTCAATTCACTCTCCCTACCCAACCATACTGTGAGAGTAAAATGTTCTCTCCCATGTCCCAACCTATCCCAAACTAACGAGAAACAGTCATATTCGCATAAAACAACAAAAAAATTACTCTTTATTCATGATAACGGTTAACTAATAATATTTGAAGTAAAAGTACATTTTATTAGCTTTTATTAAGAGAAAAAAAAATTTTAACAATACTGTAAATTTCTCTTATTTAATCAGGGTACCAAATTCAAAAAAAAAATCGTTTTAGTATAAAAAAAAAATTTACATCAACAAATGAATGATTACAAGGGTAATGGACTCCATATTTTTGAAGAACCAATCATAATAATTGATTCAATTTAAAAAAAAATTGAGAAAAATAAATGGTGTTATATTTTATATTTTATAACCAATCATATCAAGGAATTTTAATTATTTTTGGATTTTAATGTAAACGTTACTATAAGTTACTATATATTTATTTATGTTCTTTTTTCTTTTTAATACTTCATTTTTATAGCATTTTTATTAACATGGTGTTTGTTTTAAATATTCATATAAAAAAATATATATATATATATAAATTTAAAAACCACTTACATTGTGAGAAGTCCCTCGTTGTTTGCGCAAACAAGTTGGTGTCGTTGTTTTTGTTCTCTAAGTAAATTTTATATATAGTTTAATAGTTCAATAAAAAAAATATAACTAAATATTTAGCAACTTTTATCCATTTTTTTGTTTAACTATTTTTTCTTATATTCTTTTGTAATTAATTCAATATTTTCAATTTCATTTCAATATTTTAACCTCTTTTTTTTCACACACTCGTTTTTTTCAAATTTTTCATATATATTTAAGATTTTTGTTGCAATTTAATTCTTTTAACTATTTACTGCACCTTCTTTTTAATTTAAGTTTAAAAAATTTACTCTTTACATAATTTTAGTCCTCTTCTTTTTTTTTCACTAAAATTTGCCCTTTTACATACTATGTACGTTTGTACAACACATTCCGCCTACACCATGCAAACGCTCTGCCTTCACTGAAGTTTTGCAAAGAATATTTGTTTCGAAATAGCGGCAACCTGTGATCTCAAGAACTCTTTGACGGTTTTGTTGTACAAAAAAAATTGACATCGATGTCAAATGCACGATTGGGGCATGCGACTGTATTTTACCTATTAAATTTTAATATTTAAATATGAGCCGATGTTTAGAAATTATTAAAAAGGTTTCTTACCTCTATTTTTTCTTTTGTTGTTTTAAGGTTTTAAGGTTTATTAAATTTAATTATTTCGCCTAGAACTCGCAACACATGCGGCTGGCTAACCTAACCTTTCCAAGTAAAAAAGTTCAAAAGCTCGAAGATTTTGAAATCTAGAATAAAATATTATATTTTTACATTTAATGATTTAAATGTACCTTTATTTTTATATTTACCAGGTTTAACAATTATTGTGTTGCGAAGATAAATCAAAATTTTAGGTTGCTAATCTGGATAAACCTCTTTACACGTAGATGCCGACAGCGGAAATGAACGAGCTCATATCATAATTTTGACAACCTAAATTTTGGCTTGCACATGTACATATGTCAAATTCTTAACGAATAAGAAATGAGCACATATGTAAGTCAAAATTTTGTTATACTCAATAACTACAGTCGGTTTGAAGCTAAACTAATTTAAACTGTTATACTCTACAATATATACATAAATTGATAAAAATTAAATATCAAATCTGTTACGCGAATTTATCTTAAATGTAGCCATCACAAAACAGGTTTGAAATGAAAAGTAATTATTACCTACGTTACATTTCAAATCTGAAAAGGGATACATCAAAAAAAACATTAATAAGATTGTAAGTCTTTTGCATGGTACGTTCCTAAATGTTTTCCGTCTAAATCTTCTAATACATAATATGAAGTTCCTAATTTCTCTCGAACTTTAGCTTTAAGATAAGTTTTTGCAAGTTTAGCATTATAATTCTTTGATGCATTACTTAAAGAAAAATTTCGCCTCAGCACTAGTTGACCAATTTTGAAGCTTACGGGTCTTGAACGCAAATTGTACAATTTAACATTAGCATCATAAGATTTTTGCAAATTATTTCGAACAGTGTCTCTTACAAGTGATAAGTTATCGTATCTTTGATTTTGTGTTTGAACATTACCTTCTTCAAGCATTTGTACGTTTCGTAATAATTGATAGTTGTCACCATGGTTAATCATATGTTGTCCGAAAACTACAAAGTATGGGCTATGCTGAGTCGACTGATGCACCGAGTTGCGTAAAGCACAGTTAACGCTGCTCAAATGCGTATCCCATTCTCTCTGATCATTTTTAATATACGCACGTAGTGCGGCATTGATTGAGCGATTGACGCGTTCGCAACTATTACTTTGTGGAGAGTAAACTGCGGTACATACATGCCTAATGCCGTATTTTGTCAAAAATGATTCGAATTCACCGGATTTAAATTGACTACCGTTGTCGCTAACTAAAAACTCTGGTACTCCAAAAACATCAAAAACATGTTCTTTTAGAAAATTTATTAAAGGTGATGTAACAAATTTCTTAACAGGACAAAGAAAAGTGAATTTTGACAAATGATCCATAACAATAAAAATACCTATGTGACCATTTTTTGATCGCGGAAAAGGTCCGATTAAATCAACATATAGACGCTGGAAAATTCTTTCAACTGGCACAAATTTTCCCATAGGAGGTCTTTGAACTTTGGTTGAAAATTTGGTAGTTTTACATAGTTCGCAACTTAAAACGTAATCACGCACTGAACGAAAAAGGCCTGGCCAATAAAACCATCTCCGAATTCGCTCAACCGTCTTTGCGATTCCACCGTGTGCACTAGTAGAAACATCGTGTGCATTTCGGATAACTTCAAGCTGCATGGTATTAGGAATAACAAGTTTCCACGCAAAGTCTTGCTGATCTATATCACCTGTATAATGCTCTGTTCTATGGTATATGTAATTATTACGTATGATAAAATCTGGAAATTTTTCTTTATTTTTCTCAATATTTTTACGCTGTTCAACATATTCTGCACTATTAAATTCTAATGAAGTTAAATCAATATCTGGGACATTATCAATCTGTATAGAAAAAATCTCATCAGAACCTTCACAATTAACACGCGAAAGAGCGTCTGGCACAATGTTAGCGCTGCCTTTACGATGATGAATAGTAAAAATGAAGGACTGAAGTTTTAGGGCCCAGCGAGCTAGACGTCCGCTAAGGTCTGTCTGCTGCATAAGCCAGCGCAGACTCGCATGATCTGTAATGACACGAAACTCTTGTCCTTCTACGTAAGGTCTAAACTTTTTGACTGCTAGCACCGCTGCCAAACACTCCTGTTCAGTAACAGAGTAGTTGCGCTGCGCTTTATTAAGTTTTTGAGACATATAAGCCACAGGAATTTCATCGTTTTCATCATTCAATTGGGCAAGCACTGCACCTACTCCATTCTGGCTTGCATCACATTGAATGATAAATGGTTTACTGAAATCGGGGTTAGCAAGAAATGGTGCTGACGTTAACTTACTTTTTAAGAGATCAAAGGCTCCTTGTGCTTCTTCTTTCCAGTCAAATGTCCGAGATTTCTTTAAAAGTTCTGTCAAAGGTTGTGTTATGTCTGCAAAATTTGCTATAAATCGCCGGTACCAACCAGCCATGCCCAAGAATCGACGTAATTGACGTACGGTTTTTGGCGGAGGATACTCAGTGATTGCTGAAATTTTGTCCGGGTCAGTATGTAAAGTTCCGCGTCCAACCACATAACCAAGATAGCGAACTTGCTTTAAGCAAAATTTGCTTTTCGTAATATTAATTGTCAGTCCAGCTTTCTGGATGTGATATGCTACTTCCTTCAATAGTTGAATGTGCTCTTGAAAATTTTCAGAAACTAAAAGTAAGTCGTCAAGATAGACAAATACTCTCTCTTTCAAGTTATATGGGATTACTCTATCCATGAGCCGACACATCGATTGGGGAGCATTGCACAAACCGAACGGCATCACAGTATATTGATACAGTGGACGGTTTGGAACGGTAAAAGCAGTCTTTTCGCGAGAACTTATCTCTAACGGGATCTGCCAGAAAGCATCTTTAAGATCAAGGCTAGAAATAAATTCTGCGCGAGGCAGCCTGCTTAAAATCCCCTCGATATGCGGTAATGGATAAGCATCCTTCACTGTCACAGAGTTTACTTTGCGACTATCTAAACAGAGTCTGATCTTTCCTGGTTTTCGCACTAAAACCACTGGAGATGACCAGGCGCTGTTTGATTCTTCAATTACTCCCATTTCTATCATACGATCAATTTCATCGCCCATTAGTTTCTCAACCGCCGGTGAGATGGGAAAATGACGCTGCTTGATCGGTTTAGCTAAGCCAACATCAATCACATGTTCTACAAGCGTAGTTTTACCAAGCCCGTTTTCTTCGTATGATGGAAAACATTTGATTGCACCATTTAATTGTTGTTTTTGTTCGCGTGATAAACTGTGTGTATTTTCATCTAAATTCTGGTTTTCAATTTCACTAACTATATTTGTTGCTATTTTAAAAGCTATCCAAAAATTTATTCCTAAATAAATGTCCTGCGAAAGTGATGGTATAATGTAAAATTCAATTGGTTTTGTTTCTTGCTGATATGACACATTTAAAGTAATGACACCTACTACATTTTGTTTAGATCCGTCAGCAGTACGTACGCACGATTGAAGTGATTTAATGACAAAATCTCTATTTTGAATTTCAACTGCTAATTTACTACCAATACAGCTAACTGATGCTCCTGAATCAAGCAAGCCTAACATATTTTTGTTTAAAATGTAAATTGAGGCATATGGTCTAATATCGCCTGCTTTGCTTAAAATAGATGACACTAGTGAAATTTGTTTTTGTTTAACGCCTGTCCAATATTTTCTAGCTCGTAAAGCGGATCTAGATTGACTAAAAATTTGTTGTTTAATTTTTTTATATTCTTCTAAACGTTCATGTAACGGTCTAATTGGGTGTATATTTTTAATAGATAGTTGTTTATGAAAATTTAAATTTCTGAGAATTATTCTTGGCTCGGATTTTCTAAACTCCTCTGTTGTTGATTGAGACGTCTGCTGGAGTTGTGGAAGGCATCTCTCTGTCTGTTTTCCCCTTTTTTACAATTAGGACAATTTGGAAGAAAAAATGCAATTAACCCGCATCCATAACAAAACACACGACGTGGTTTTAAACATTCTTTGTAAATGTGACCTTGTTCGTCACAATTCCAACACATTTGTTTATTGTCACTTGCATTAATTTTATTAGTTGTTGGCTTTTGAATTGCGCAAACATCTTGGTCTTCATCATTGCTATTAGTGTCTTGTAGTTCTGTTATTTGTCGCTTTGGGAAATTAAATGGTTTTGAATAGTTTGAGGATCCCTGAACACTATCAAAAAAATGTTCGCGTCTACGACAGGCTCGCCGAAGTTCTGATATAGAACTTATATCTAAATGCAATAATTCAAGTCTTATTTCTGGACGTAAATTCCTAATAAGTGTTTCAACAAATTCTGATTCTGCTAAAGGTGCTCGTAGCCCATCGCTAATTGCTATAACGCATTCTAAATATTTTTCAAAAGTCTCATTATTTCTTTGTTTTCGATTACGTATAGTTTCTTTTATATCAAAATCTGTTCTAAAATCTTTAAAATTTCTGCGTAAATGTTCACAAATGTCACTCCAGTTTAGACTGACATTTCCATCAATCGCAGAACGCACCGAATGATGGTATCTCCAGAACCAACTCTTCGCTTTACCCTCAAATAGCACATGTGCACTTTGGCATAATGCGTTAAAATCCCCTCGAAGTGTTGAAACTGTAAGCGCTTGTACACGATATATAAATTCATTAACCGAAATATTTTCGAGTGACCCGTCGAAAGTCAATTTCCAATTTAGAATAATTTTCGATACTACCTCTTGTGAAAGCACACGAGTATGGTTCTCGTGATTCAAATTTTGATTAACGCCATACGAATTTTGATTATTAATACGACGTTCCGCATGAATCTCATTTTGATCTTGAAAATATTCGCGCTCAGCTCTATCTTGCAAAAGTGGCATATTTTGCGGAAAATCTGGTTCTATTCTTACTCTCGAATTGTTGTCTACTGACGTTCTTTGATTCACACTTAAATTTTGAAAATGTGTTGCTAAAGATTCGTTTATCATAGGTCCTACAATATTTCTAATCTCACGACTAATATTTTCTTGTTGTTGTATGACTGAGTTTTCAATCATTTGTTGAATACGATTCATATCAAAATTAGATTGAACTCGCTCATCTCTATTTTGTCTATTTACATTATTGTAATTTTGTGGACGGCCACGCCTACGTGTATTTACAGGTGAATGTGTATCACGTCTACGAGTATCGATTGGTGAATTTGTTATATTATGTGAATTAGAAATATCAATGTCTAATAAATTCAAATTAGCTGCTCTTGATCGCGTGTTTGGACCTCTAAAATTATTAGATCTTCGCGGTCCAGCACCTATTGGTCGATTTTCTATAATTGGTTGCTCACCCTGCTCTCCAAAACTTTTTAAAGATTGAGTGTCACATGTACGTCTACACATTGGACAAGAGTCATTATCGACCAACCATGTAGATATGCAAGTACGATGAAAACCGTGTTGGCATGGTGTAGCAGCGAAATTTGAACTAATTGTTTCTTCATTACAAATTGAACAAATAATGCCAGGTATGGCCAAAGCCAAATTGTCATCACTATGACGAACCGACATAATTTATCAATTACAAAAAGTCAAATTTAAAAAAAATATGTGTCTGTCTTTAAACTTTCAAATATTTATAATTTTGTTTATGCGAATACTCTGTTATCTCGTTAGTTTAGTTGTAGAAAACATGCTACCTGATTTCTAAAACCACTTCAAAGTAAATAAAATTTATCTGCACTGAAATATAAATATTGGTTTTATTTACAAATATAAACAAGCAATTTTGCCGTTATGTAATTTGTAAAAGAAAACCTACATAAAGAAAATTATAAAACTCAGCAAAAGGTATAAAAAAATATTTAATTTATATAATTTTTTTACATTCCAGTTACTTTGGTTTTACAAAAACTTGTTTGATTTAACAACATTCAATAAGTCGGTTAGCTAAATACTTCGTTGTATTTAAAACTAATTCCAATACCTTTTAAACGCGTTAATAAAAAAAAATATAGTTGTGACCCGTTTAGGGCCCCACGTTGGGCGCCATTTTTATGTCATGAAGCGGATTTGTAGTAGAGTCTGAGATGCGTGCATGCTAGCGGTTCCAGGTCTATGCTCGTCGGGTTATGTCGGGGTTTTTATCTCAACACACTTTTACTACATTCATGAGCAATAAAAAGAAAATCATGCACTAAGTACTCAAAATACCAAAATAGACCAAAATAAAATAAGCGACCTTGTCGCAAAATATACCCTACACTTACTCCATGGTAAGCAAATTAAACAAACAAAAATAAACCCAAAAAGAAATCATGGACCATATGCAGATACGACATCGGACAGACTAATAAAATTGTAATAAAAAAACCAAAAAAATTATGCCCAGGAACACTGGGTGTAGGGTAAACAAAAGAAAAATCATCGAAAAAATAGGTTATTTATTTGTAATGGCAAATAGAAATTGAGTAGCTGTAATTAAAGCGCAAGATGTAAAAAAAACGCCTTCAATTCACTCTCCCTACCCAACCATACTGTGAGAGTAAAATGTTCTCTCCCATGTCCCAACCTATCCCAAACTAACGAGAAACAGTCATATTCGCATAAAACAACAAAAAAATTACTCTTTATTCATGATAACGGTTAACTAATAATATTTGAAGTAAAAGTACATTTTATTAGCTTTTATTAAGAGAAAAAAAAATTTTAACAATACTGTAAATTTCTCTTATTTAATCAGGGTACCAAATTCAAAAAAAAAATCGTTTTAGTATAAAAAAAAAATTTACATCAACAAATGAATGATTACAAGGGTAATGGACTCCATATTTTTGAAGAACCAATCATAATAATTGATTCAATTTAAAAAAAAATTGAGAAAAATAAATGGTGTTATATTTTATATTTTATAACCAATCATATCAAGGAATTTTAATTATTTTTGGATTTTAATGTAAACGTTACTATAAGTTACTATATATTTATTTATGTTCTTTTTTCTTTTTAATACTTCATTTTTATAGCATTTTTATTAACATGGTGTTTGTTTTAAATATTCATATAAAAAAATATATATATATATATAAATTTAAAAACCACTTACATTGTGAGAAGTCCCTCGTTGTTTGCGCAAACAAGTTGGTGTCGTTGTTTTTGTTCTCTAAGTAAATTTTATATATAGTTTAATAGTTCAATAAAAAAAATATAACTAAATATTTAGCAACTTTTATCCATTTTTTTGTTTAACTATTTTTTCTTATATTCTTTTGTAATTAATTCAATATTTTCAATTTCATTTCAATATTTTAACCTCTTTTTTTTCACACACTCGTTTTTTTCAAATTTTTCATATATATTTAAGATTTTTGTTGCAATTTAATTCTTTTAACTATTTACTGCACCTTCTTTTTAATTTAAGTTTAAAAAATTTACTCTTTACATAATTTTAGTCCTCTTCTTTTTTTTTCACTAAAATTTGCCCTTTTACATACTATGTACGTTTGTACAACACATTCCGCCTACACCATGCAAACGCTCTGCCTTCACTGAAGTTTTGCAAAGAATATTTGTTTCGAAATAGCGGCAACCTGTGATCTCAAGAACTCTTTGACGGTTTTGTTGTACAAAAAAAATTGACATCGATGTCAAATGCACGATTGGGGCATGCGACTGTATTTTACCTATTAAATTTTAATATTTAAATATGAGCCGATGTTTAGAAATTATTAAAAAGGTTTCTTACCTCTATTTTTTCTTTTGTTGTTTTAAGGTTTTAAGGTTTATTAAATTTAATTATTTCGCCTAGAACTCGCAACACATGCGGCTGGCTAACCTAACCTTTCCAAGTAAAAAAGTTCAAAAGCTCGAAGATTTTGAAATCTAGAATAAAATATTATATTTTTACATTTAATGATTTAAATGTACCTTTATTTTTATATTTACCAGGTTTAACAATTATTGTGTTGCGAAGATAAATCAAAATTTTAGGTTGCTAATCTGGATAAACCTCTTTACACGTAGATGCCGACAGCGGAAATGAACGAGCTCATATCATAATTTTGACAACCTAAATTTTGGCTTGCACATGTACATATGTCAAATTCTTAACGAATAAGAAATGAGCACATATGTAAGTCAAAATTTTGTTATACTCAATAACTACAGTCGGTTTGAAGCTAAACTAATTTAAACTGTTATACTCTACAATATATACATAAATTGATAAAAATTAAATATCAAATCTGTTACGCGAATTTATCTTAAATGTAGCCATCACATCTCCTGGAAAAAAAAACCAACTCATCTCATAATTTCAAAGCGAAAAAACGAAATTTGTTTGAGAGGAAAATGTCGACAGGAAATTAAAATTGTTTGTACTCACTGAAAGCACATTTGGATGCATTGGCGATGCTTCTGTTTTCTCTGAGTGCATTTGTTGTGACTGCCGCCAGACATTTTATCTGCAACATAACAGAAATTTCTGCATATAAAAGTCAAAATTAATTTTAACAATATTCAGCAGCGGCGGCGGCGGCAGAAAGCCAAAATCCACAAGAAACAAAAGAAAACAAACAAAAAACATTAACAACAACTAAAATAAAATAAAAGCGCGCCAAAAATAATTTCAATTTAATTTCTAGCAAAAATAACGAAAAACATGCAACAACGCAACGAAACGCAGACAGACAGAAAGAGAAAGAGGCAGTCGCAAAAAATAAACAACAAATGAAACAACAACAACAATGGCGAAAGCACATTCTCATAATCATAATCAAAATAACGTTAACAACAACGGAACACAAGCACACACACGCAACCAACATAATAACAAAAAAAAAAACAACAACTACAAGGACCAAAAGCAGCCAAAGGACAAAAGGACTCTTGAGCGAAACAATAACGACAACAACAAATAGCGTAATATGCTAGTGTGACGGCATCTAGTTTTGTGTTTGCCGCTGCGTTTCAATTTCATTTCGATGCCTCCCCAGTTGTCTGTCTGTCTGTCCGTCTGTCTGTATTTCTGTCCGTTCGCAGCACAGTACTTCAAAATTTTCAAAAGTGTAAAAGCGTTTCAATACGATTTAAAATTCTTCGGAGGCATCAAAAAGGAATCATTAACAGACAATTGTAAAGGATCCCGAGATTAAGTCTCCGCGTTATTTGTATTTAGTATTTTGCATAGACTCCTCTTGTGTATATGCAAAAGTGAAACCACTTTTGCATTTATGTGATTTTCTTAAATTTAATTTTTCAAAAATAATATTAGTTACAATTTTTATATAATTTTTGTCCTTCTACCATATAAAAAAAGTTCCGTACGTCTGCTTTTTGTTTGTCTGTCGCTTGTCTTTCAGCTCCACTGTCGCTAAATTATGCTAATTAGATTTAGGGATAATTTTATAAAATTTACAGCGTCGAAGCCATGCACCGCGTTCACTTGCAATTATCCTTTTTGTGTGTGTGTGCGTGTTTCGTCCTTTATTGTGTTTCAGCTCGGTATCACGCTTTGAGCCGCATGTGGTTGCCATATTGCGTTGAACAGGGTCCCCCTTAAACCCAGACGTATTCATGAAATTATTCGCCTTTATTTTTGTTATGAAAATTATGCAAATGATTTTTAACAAAGTAAGAATGCATTAGTTAGCAAATGTTCAATAAATAGTTAAAATTATTATATTTTTTAATTATTTTAATAATTCTAAGGCATCACACCATTCAAATAACCGCTTATCTTTTATTACCCCATAAGGACTTTCGGAAATATTCTTTACCAAAAAAAAAATCGATTCTGAGTTTGTCGATTATATTTTTTTTTATGTATGGCCATCACTGCACCACATGTTGTTTGTATAAAAATCTAAATTAAGCCAATTTAAATTTCCCGTTAACGCCAGCAACAACTACGCTTCGCTTCCTGAAAATAATCAGCATCCGATAGACGAACGGACGGACAGGTAACACTGCACGCGCGCAGCACACCTTGAAACAAACACAAACACAAACGCACAAAAACCAATTTCCATTTGGCGCTCATAGATTCTTGGTGGCATTGGCGCTGCTTTCCTTTATTAAATCCGCGACAGCATCCAAACAAAGCGTCAAATACAGTCCATAGTCAAATTGTAAGTCTACCAATACTATCATTTTTCCTTGAGAATTTATCATTTATCTCATTATTAAAAATATTTGGTTGGAATAAAAATTAAATCTCTCAGTTTTTGCAATAAAAATATTTCCTTTATAAATTTAAAGAGGAACATGTTTCATTTTTTTTTTAATCATCTCATTGCGGTTAATTTGTGGTCTTTCAAATGTGTTCATATGAATCCTTGAATTAATGACTAAGAGCTTAACTTAGAAAAACTAGAAAAAAATGCGATATTAGTTTTTTAGAATTTAATAAAACTACTTCATGTCCTTCGTAAAATCTGTAGGAGTGAATATAAATCTGCCAGGGACTGTAGCAATGTCGGGACGAATGTCAATGTGTCCGGTTGGCAGCGAACAAGCGACATCGCGGGAAAACCGCAGCGGCAGTCACATACAATGGAACCGCATGCCGGCACTTCCTTTGCGGCAAGCGTTGTCGTCATCGTTCGTTGATAACCAAGACTCGCGAGCGCCAAACAAGGATTTCCACATTTCTACTTTTTTCCATTTTTTTTTTTTTTAGTTGTTTGTTGCATCATCGTCGTTTCATCTCCGCTTTTAAAGTGGGCTTGTGGGGGAGACGATTGATAGCGCTGGTAAGGGAAATGTGGCTTTAGGGAAATGGCGCCCGCGAAGACAAAGGACAACTTCAAAGGACAACAGCGCGCGTTCGCATCTGTTGTTGCGGTGACGCTGGTAAACAAGCCCTCACTATTTTTTCTCTCTTTCGAAAATATTTGCTTTGTTTTCATGGGCTCCTTTCCTTCTTTTTTCCTGAAGTTGTGGAAATATTCAAGGAAATTAGTATTGTGGGATTCGCAGTTGAGTTTCAACGAGGACTCGGAGGGGGACTAATGCTGGGCGAGGCGTTTCTTCTCATTCTTTTGCGGTTGTGCTCCTAAACGGTTAAAGACAAATTAAATTCAGCTTGCAATTTTGTAGGTTAAACGCAAAGGAATGTAATTAAGGTTGTCGAAGGGGAGAGCCGTGAGAAAATTCGCGGAAATTTTTTGTTCATTTACAAAATCTTTTCTACTCGTACTGAACAAATAAAAGTAAATGTTCAATATAAGTTTGCTATTGGAAAATTTGAATGAAATGAATTTGACTAAGACAAAAATTAATTAAACACCATGCCTCATACCTATGTAAAGATTGTCAGTTGACATTACTTTAGTATCTCATAAGGGCATTCCTATTGCGTCAATAGGTTACCTTTAAAATATTAAAGCAAACGGTTCCTTAAGTAAATATTTTAATTTACAAGGAACCGCCGACCGCACACTTGTTGACCTCATCTCCCTTAGTTCATTTATTTATTTTTTTAAATGTCCATTAATGTGGCTGCGCATTAGAAACTTTCGCTGCAGGCATTAAGCAGTCCGCTGTTGTCACAATGTGCCACCTCTGTGTGAAAGGCCAAAGGTACACACTAAAGGCCACCGCTATTAATACTCACTAGATAAAAGCTACACACGCCACGCCTCCCATGCTTTTTACGCCGCGCAACCAACACAACGAAAATGAAGGACACTCTGCTAGTACACGTGTACAAAGAGAAAAGTTTTGCGCCGTTGAGAAAAAAAAAACGTTGACAAGTAAAGTCAACAGCGACACAAAAACAAATTGACAACAAGGCGAAGGGTTAAGAGCACTCTTTGTCGGGAGCGTCGATTTCATACCAATGAGAACTCATCATAAAAATGTTATTTTAAGAGCGGAAAAAGTAGCGAAACCTATTTTAAACTAAGATAAGAATATGCTGACACAAATACACCGACGAAAATATTATTTTTACACTTATACGTATGTAAAGAGTTAATAAACCTTTTTAGAAAATAAATATTTATTTTACTCAAAAGCAAAGAAAATATTCTTTGTGAATCACGTCATGTACCTTCATGCCCGTCGCTGCTTACCGAAACTGTTTTTTTTTTTCTTTTTGGAACGACGTTAAAATATTCAAAAAGTCGCTTTCTCACGCTTAACTGCGAATTGTAAATTTGATTTTATTGACTGTGTGCTGCTTGCTGCACGCCGCCGCTGACTGCAACTGAAAATTAAGTGCCAATTTCAATACCAAACCGAGCAGTACAAAACACTTCAAAACAAATCTGCACAAAAGACACTTCGAGCTCATTCATTGTCAGCGAGAGATGACGCTGACGACTGCCTGACTGACTGACTGCGGCAACCATCACAACAGAACATCCTTCTGTTCCAATGCTGCAGCAGGAGCAGCCCGTGCACGCCGTCACAACACTCCACGACGTCGCGACACAGCACAATACACAATGGATGCAAATTGCATAAAAATTGCGCACAATTTCAAGCGCTATTGTAAAATGGTAGCGTATGTCTGGCAGAATATATTCCCGTCCGTCTGTATGTCTGTCTGTATGTATGTATGTATGTATGTATGTCTGTATGTATGTCTGCTTGGCGGATGCAGCAATAGCGGATGTAGTTGCTTCATCTGCCGCATTTATACACAGAAACAAATAATTGATTAAATCCAAGTTAAAGAGCAGAACTTATTCTTCTGATATCTGCCACACTGTATCCGGAATGGAGTCCCGCCATTTTAAATTTTCTAAAATCCTTTTTGGTTTTTTTGCATGTGTACTTGTTGTTGTGTTGGTGTCTGTCATATCATATTGACAATTTCGTATGACGCTGCCGGTGTCTGAGGCGTTGGCGAGGTGACAACTAACCTTGTCGACGGCAAATGCTGTACAACAGCAACAACAGCAGCAGTTACTGCAGTTAGTAGCTTCGTTAAATACGTTTATTGCAAATAACTCGCAATCAAGTTGCACTTGCTAGCGCAAGTGGCAGTGGGCAGCGCTGCAAACGAAAGGACGCATTGAGACTGACTTTTGGTTGGGGAGGCGTGAAATGACTTCGTCTGTGCGCCGCTATTCGGTTTTTTCCTGTGCGGAATCAATTTAAGTTTATTCTTTTGTTTCGAGCGCTTTCTTCAACTCTTCCCTCCCCCCATGTTCTTTATCCACATCATGCACTTGACTGACGATGGCTATGGTGGTGCTTGAGAACAGTTCCTGCACTTCCAGCAGAGAAGGAATTTTTATGAGCTGCCATTGTTGCCATTGCAGTTGCAGTTTTAGAGTTGCTTATACTTGCGCCAAGAACAACACTGCCAGGAGACGCAATAAAATGTCCTTGGCAACATCCTCCTCTCCCCCTTACATCTTGGTGGAGTTGTGTTTGTGTGTGTGTGTGTGTGTTGTTAATATTTCACCTTGATTGATATTGAAAATGGCGCAAGTACAAACAGGAATTTCATTACGCAAACGAGCAGAGCAGAGAAGCCAGGAAAAGCCGTTTTTGCCTGGAACAAGAGCGCGGATATTCCGAATTCTTTTTATTATTAATTTTTTCTTCAAACGACAAGAGCCAGACGCATGTTTTAATAGACTTTAACTTTTCTTAAATAATCAGTTCCTAGTTAGGATGTTTTATGTACTCTCTAACGGAGTATTACCGTACTTTGCTGGGTTGTATTAAGACAGTGTAGTCAGGGTTGATTATAACTTGCCACTTGAACCATTTCCACCGAGATAGCGCTACATAGACCGTAATTTGGTGCAATGCACCGGCGTCCATATTCAGCGCTAAACACAAACACAACCGCAACGCATGTGGTTTTCGCATTACCTTATATTGTGCCTCACATACACACACACACACACACAAACAACCATGGATTATTTTGAATACGCAACATTTACATGCAGCGTAATTTAATGCGCAACACTTACACACTAACAAAGGCTAAGCCAAAGCAAAGTAATCGCCAGCAGCGGGTAATACAACCTCAAATTGCAGCTTCAAGCGTGCCGTGATCAAGCTCGGCGCCCAATTGTCAAGTCTTCTCGACGCTTGTTGCGCCCTTCAGCCCTTCGTCTCCCCAGACCCGCTGCTATCCATTAGAAATTAATTTTGCATCCACACAATAGCCACTGCGCCTTGCCACTTGCTTTCACCCCCTTTGGCCACAAGTGCAATGACAAATTTAGTTTCACCTTTTCCCGACACCCTCGAATCCTGAAAATCTAGCGACTTCAGTTGCTTCTAAGAGTATTGTACGAGTACACACAAAAAAAGGGAATGACTTTAAAGAGTCTTCTCACAAATTTTAGCAATTCGAATACCAACTCCTAAAAGATTTTAGCTGCACTTGAAAGAGTGTATTGAACTCTTTTGTGCGGTTATTCGGTTCGCTCTTGGTTAAAAAGATTTACTATTTTTCTTAGTGTACTTAGCTGCTTGACGACATCTTACGCTCTCAAATAACCGAACTAAATGTAACTCGTTCGTTTGAATTGGCAGATTAAGTCACTTGACTTGGTCGCACAAACTGACTGACTGACTGACTGACTGACTGACTAAATGACGGTCGGACTGACTGACGGTGAAAAGGACAAAGTGCGCCAAAACCAAACGACGGTCAACATCATCAACAGCACACAACCGCCAGCAGCAACGACAGCCAACTACTTGACATATTGACATATTGATACACTGACTGTCATTGAGTTGTCAAAATGAAGTGACTTTGGTTTTGGTGAAACTTCGATCAGGCGTAACTATACAAAATGTATTTTGGGAGAAATCGAGTGGATTATTGCTTACTCAGTAATTTATCCAATGTATTTACCATAATTAGGTTTATATCAACCGAAAAGTGTCTCGTGCAGCGTCAAGATACAAATTTTCAAATTTCGTACGATTTAGTGAAAATAGTAAAATATTTTTTATTTCTTCTTTTTACTGGAAATACCTTTTGGTGATATCAAGTAGGCAAATATAAGTTTCATTCTTAACCATAATAATCAACCTTAAAGTTCTGTATGTAACCAGTCATCATGAATGACGTGCACATTTTCTATCTCAAAAGTAGAACAATAAATCGTTTTATAAATAGGAAGTTAGTTAGACAACATTTTTGATAACGAAACTGCTTCAATATTTAAACCATGTGTATATATGTAAGTATGTACATATTAAATATCATAAAGTCTATAAATCAATGTTTATTAATAAATATGTGCAAGTAAGCAAAATTTATTATAAAAAAATAAGTAAAATAAAAATAAATTCAAACACTAATAAAAAGTTCAAAACTGATGAAAGATGTCCGGAATTTATCACCACTGCGATGCATTTGTGATAGTCGGTAAGACCGACTATAATTTCTTTGTTTTATTTGTTTTCTTTCTGGAAATTTTTCTTTGTAATATTGACGAGTTTTCCTACACTTCAAATCTCTTGTCATCAAAATAAATAAATAAATACATTTTTTATAACTTCGTTTCTATTTTGCATACCTTCAAATATTTTTCGGCGTGTCTATGTGATATTTGTGATTACCATGTTGATAAGAAATATCAAGTCCACATCAGAGTAAAACAAAACGCTTTAGCAGTGGGTACGCTCGGACGCGTATGTTAGTCAGCTGGGACAAGTGTTTGTGCGCGCAGTGCTTTCATCTTATCTCGAAGTTTTCAGTTTAATAAAAATGAAATTCACTTCCGAAAAAGCAGTGAACTATTTCACTGCGAGTTCTTTAATAGCAGTTGTAATCGTTTTAAATTTACACTCGGTCCACGCAAATGAAAAACAGTTTAGCTGTGCGAAGGATATCAACGGCTTTCCACTGATGGCGCCGCTCGTTAGTAAATGGCCATGATTCAAAAAGGGCTCAATCAACAATTTGCCAATATTAAGATTTTTATTTTAATTCATAATTGTTAGTTGGGCCAACAAAATTTCAAAATCTAAAGAATACAATATACAAGCACTAAAACAACATCCATTGAAACAGATTGCCGGTCGTTGGTTTGAAGTGGCGCGTTTTCCTCCCAGCGAAGTGCCAGCTTGCGTCGAAGTGCATGTTCCAGATGAGCCCGACGGCGACGACAACGACGAATACGTTATTCATGTTAACTACAGGAACAACGTCAACAAACAGTGGAAGCAGCAGCAGGACGTTCTTTCGTTTGAGTGGAGCAACAAGACGAAAAATGGCATATTTGAGTTGTGCTATGGCGACGACAAATTCAATATCGATGTCACATTCAAGCTTATGGGCACGGATTACGAAAATGTTGCTTTCGTTTGCGGCTATTCGGGCATCGCGCCAAAAATCCCAATGTTGAAGTTGTTAACGCGAACGACGCGTATCAATGATAACGTAAAGAATATGATTGACAAAATGTTTAAAGACATTAATTTGAGTCAATTGGAAGGCTCTTTCGCCTGGGTTGAACAAGGCGACAAGTGAGTAACTACATACTTATGCCGAGAAGAAAAGCCAATTGCTGCTATTTAAAACAACTTTTCCCATCCACAGGTGCAATGGTGCCGCTGTTACGATGCCAGCCTTGGCGTTTCTCTTTGCTGCAGTTTATGCTATTAGCAACGTTTTTAGTTTAATGTTTTGACAATTGATTTTTGGACTTGAATGTTTAAATAGAAACGTATAAAATTTTTAAAATGCAATTTTTACGAGGCAGCTCTAGAATATTCTAAACACAATTTAACAAAAACAATATTTCTAATTTAGGTTTTGAAAAGAAAATTGTCTACTATAATAAATGATTGTTAAAAATAAATATTGTAAATAAGGTTGATTTATTTACTAATTAATTAATAAGACTTAATAAATTAAGTAGGAATAAAATACAATAACACTATTTTAAAAAAAAATTGTTTTAAGTTCTTTTGAAGTACATTTCTACTAAAAAAAGTGTTTTTTTTTACTTTTTTTTTAAACATATTTCGAAGTCAAACACATTTTAATGCAACACTGACGATTCCTACAGTTTAAATTTATTGTCAATTTTTTATGAGTCAAATAAATAAACCTCAATTATTTTCAAGTGTATCTGTGTGTTTGTTGTCAATAGTAACAACAATTCTCAACTGACATTAGGCTAAACACAAAATCGCGCTGGAATCGATTTTGTTAAATTAAAATGACATTTGCGAATTATTTGATAGTAATTGTAATGATTCTGAACTTTAATTTGCGATCAGTTCACGCTGTAGACGAAGAGGATAATATGTGGACCTGTGCAGAGCAAGTCAAAGGTTTTCCATTGATGCCGAGTTTCGTTAGTAAATGTTCATGATCCTTGAAGGGCTCGATCAAAAATGTTCAGTTAAGAAAATTCGTGCGTATCATCACGGTATTTCAACAAGTTTATCTCTATTAAATCGAGCGTTGTTGATCACATTCAAATTAAATAAAAAAATATCTTAAGATTATAAGGAGATGATCCGTATTCACAATATATGCCTTGTCGATTGAAAGAATTCGCTAACTCTTGCAAGGCTTTTAAGCCCTATGAAAGTAATCCATTAAAATAACAAGTCTCCTGAGTTTTGGTTGAGCCCATAACATTTAAAACAGTTTCCCAGTACAAAAATCAATTAAAATAGGTTGTCGGACAATGGTTTGAAGTGGCGCGTTTTCCTCCTAGCGAAGTGCCCGCATGCGTCGAAGTATTTGTTCCGCATGAACCCGAAGAACACGACGGAGTCAAATATGTTCTTCATGTTAACTATAGAAACAACGTCAACAAGCAATGGAAACTGTCGCAGGAAGTTCTTTCCTTTGACTGGAACAATAAGACGAGAAACGGTATATTCCAGATGAGCTATAGCGACGGCAAACAAACCATCGATTTCACATGGAAGCTTATGGGTACGGATTTCGAAAATTTCGCCTTGGTTTGCGGCTATTCGAGATTATCGCATCAACTCTCTTTCATTAAGATGTTGACGCGAACGCCCCAGCCAAAGGAATTCGTACGCAACATGATTGAAAAAATGTTTAGAGATAACAAAATGGAGGAATTAATAGATACTATAACATGGGTTGTACAAGACAGCAGGTGAGTCCTGAAATTCATCCAATAAATAACACTAATTTGTAAAAAACTTAATGTGATTATTTAAGCAACGATTTCCCATTCAATCATTTAAATAGTTTTACTGTCTCAATATAAACAATAAACAAAACTTTTTGTTTAAAGGAAATTAATTTGTACATATATTTTTTCTCCGTAGATGCAATGGTGCCGCTGCTATATTGCCAGTGTTGTCCGTTTTCTTCATTGCAGTTGCTTTTTATGCTATTCGCAAAGTCTTTGCTAGAACATTTTAATAAATAATATTTGAGCTTGAATGTGTTTCGAATTGATTTGCTTTATGTTTTGTTTTGTTTTATTTTTCAAATTCATTTTTACAATACAACTTGGCAATCATATAAGTCAACTTTGTTTTTTTTTTACTTTGTTTTATTGATGTTTTTTCCTTCCTACACTTTACATTTCTTGTCAAATACGAAAAACCCCACTGTTGTATAACTTTAATTATTTAACAGAGTATCTTTGCGATTTTTGTGAATGTTAAATAAATCTCACTTTCTGAAGTTAGTCTAAAACCGTGTTAAAGTGTTTGTGTGCTTTTTGCTTTCCATCTTATCTCGTCATTTGTTGTTTAATAAAAATGACATCCGGAAAAGCTGGGAAAACTTTCAATGTGAATTTTATACTAGCAATGGCAATGATTTGGAATTTCCACTTGGTGCACTCTAATGAAATGTGGAGCTGTGCGGAGAACATTCACGGTTTTCCACTGAATCCGTCTCTGGTTAGTAATTGATCATTATCCAAAATCTGGCGGATACATGTTTTCTATTTTTGTTAAAATCTTGAAGGCACTTTTTAATAAATGGTAAAGAAGCCAGATTTCGCATATCGTAGAATCTGGTCTACCAGATTAAAATTTTTTTAACTCTTGTAATGTCTTTGCCTAGCTGAAGACTTCATTTTGAAAAATCGCTTTTTGTGAACTCAATAAAATATCAGTCTTAAATTTAATATCCGCAAAATTTCGGTTTAGGTCAAAATATTTTCAAATATTTACTTAATATATTTAAAAAAAAACCAAATCAAATGAAATAGATTCCCGACCGTTGGTATGAAGTGGCGCGCTTTCCTCCCAGCGAAGTGCCAGCTTGCGTCGAAGTATTTGTTCCACAGGAACCTAAAGAATACGAGGGGGTCAAATATGTTCTTCATGTTAACTACATAAACAACGTGAACCAGCAATGGAAACTGGCGCAGGATGTTCTCTCCTTTGATTGGAACAATAAAACAAAAAACGGTATATTTGAGATGAACTACTGCAGTAGCGAATTCAGTCTCGATATTACATATAAGCTAATGGTCACTGATTACACAAACTTCGCTTTCGTTTGTGGATATTCGGGCATTGCCCCAAAAGTCTCATTGATTAAACTGTTGACGCGAATGCCTGAGCCCGACGCCAACATGAAGGATATGATTGATCAAATTTTTAAAGCAAATAATATGGAAAATATCAAGGATGCTTTTACGTGGGTTGAACAAGGCGACAGGTGAATATTTAAGCTCAGAAAAAACAAATTTTCAAATTTTTAATTCGGAATAAAAAAGATGTATATTATGTGTTTCAATTTAAAAGAAAAATTTAATAGTTTATCAATTTTCCCTCTGCAGATGCAATGGAGGTGCTGCTGTGTTGCCGGAGTTAACCCTTTTGTTCGCTGCAATTTATGGTAGTAGTAAAGTCTTGTCTGCAATGTTTTTGAATTGAATCTTTAAACAGGATTAAAGTATTGTAAAACACAATTAATTAATTTAATCTTTCTTTAACTAAATTATATATTACAACTTAACTTACAACTACAACTTAACCAGTACTTTCAGATTAGAAACAACATTTAAACTCTGAATATTTTCAGATGAAGACTATTTTAAAATATTAACAAAATTTAAGTTTTAAAATCGATATAAAAAAACACGTGTTATTTTTGTATCTGAATCACAAAAAAAAAAAAATTTTTTATTGTTTATCCATTATGAAATGTTTTTTCAAAAAATATATGTTAGACACGATAAGAATTCAATAACAATAAAAAATATTTGAAAACGTTAAACAAATGTATTAAAGCCGTTAGGAACTTATAAGCCTGAGACATCGATTCTATGATGTAGAAAGTAAGTTCATATCACAAACGCTCCACGCCAAGCGTATCTTATCAGAAAACAATAAAAAACGTCACTTTGCCCGCCAGCGTTTGTTGTGCTGCAGCAGCAGCGTTGGGAGCAACATCAACGCAAACAAGAAACAAATATTAACGACACGTTTCGCACTGCCAAACGAAAATGAAAATGAAACCCGGCAACTTTTGCCAACCGCTGCTCAACAACTCACAGATACAACACACTCAGCGATAGAAGATACAATGCGCCACTGCCGCTGCCGGAACAACTCATTTGGCCAAAAATCAAAATGAACACCACGAAGCAAACAAATAAGAGCGAATAAAATGAACAAACGGAAAATGAATTGAGCGCAGAAATCTAATAAGATATATTTTTTCGGAGTTTACGTTCCAAATGGTACAATGTTTAGATACAATGTTGAAGCAACAGCGTCGAAACATGTTTCACATAATGTTGATAAGTGAATTTGTTTATTTGTTTATTTGCAAAAGTATTAAAAAACTAGCGAATGCCCGGCATGGGTTGCAATGCCACTTAAAAAAATGTCAGCAGAACATCCCGGTACTCCCGTTAGTACCGGAACTTCCCGGTACTCATCGTTGTATCGATTCTGAGTTACGGCGGTGAAATTATTGGCATACAAACTCAGAAACAAAATCCCAAATTTTTAGGAGCAATATTAGCAATGTCATCGTAAATTTTCCCTTAATTAAACAAATTGTGGGCGTAATAAGTGGCCGCGGCAAATTTTTTATATCATGTTATGTTTCCCGGTGCATCTTATAGCGCATCAAGTTCCTGAGTCATGGTTGTAGGCGTAAAACTGATCCACCCTTTTTTTGAAAGTAGGCGTTAAATTGATCCAACCTCGCCCATTTTTGGTGAAGTGGTCGACAGTGTTTATACAAACTCAGATACCAAATATCAGATTTTTAGGAGCATTATTAGTGATTTAATCGAATATTTTTACTTAGTTTTACAAATTGTGGGCGTAATAGGTGGGCGTGGCAAATTTTTCTTTGCCCAAAACCTAAGTTGGCGTGAGTACAGCAACTCCCCAAAATTTCATCGCAATCGGATGAATGGTTTAGACGCCCATTTGATACAAAGAAAGAAAGATAGAAAGAAGAATTCATTTTTATATATATAGATAGAAGATAAATATATAAAATAATGTTTTTTTAGTTTTTACTTATGTTTCTTAGTGATATGTTGACATCTTTCGAATAAATAATTTGCATGCGCTTTCAGAGTGCACGAATTGCAGACTCAAAGTTAAGAAAATGTGTGCTAAAATTTACCGACATTTATTTAGTAAATTAAGCTTGTTTAAGTTTCTACTGAAATTGTAAAATTGAATTTTTAATTTTTTTGTTTTCGACGTATTATTAGATAAGTGCCCGCTGGCAGATTGTTGATATAAAGCGCAAAAATATTATTCGCAGCCTTTCCAAATTTACATTTAAATTTAAAAAGTATTTTTCGCCAAAGAATTGCAAAATTCGGAACTTTTGGCGAGCGCACATTTTTCATGCAAAGAATTTTGCAATAAGGCAGCAGCAGCAACAACAACAATAACAACAACAGTGAAAGCCGAATTTATGCGTTACTGGAAATTTTTATGCGGCGTTTGGACTTTCGCCAGCAAAAAATAAAAACAAAAAATTTAACATAAAAAAGAAGAGTTTAGCATAGTTTCAGCAGGCAAAAATACTTCTTGCTAAAGTTGCATTTAACTTTGGCTATGCCAAAAAGCAGACAACTCAACAACAACAACAACAATAGCAACAACCAAACTTTATATAATTTCAACAAACACTTTTCGCGCGGCAACTTGTTTATGCGAATTTAAGGAAAAGTGCCCACTGCAGCCTCCCGCCACCCTTGCCAATTCAGCGAGTCACTTTGTTTGCTCACAAAAAGGCAACGCGATGATAACTTTTGCTAATTAACAAAAATTTGCGCTAATTAAAAATTTTGCGAGCAACAATCGCAATTGAAATGCAAATAAAAAAACGATACAACAACTACAAAAAACAAATTTGTTAAGCAGGCTAAAAGTTTCAAGGCGCGCCTGAATAGCTGCCGACGCTTTTTTATATCAATGCCAAATTACGACGAAAACTGATCATCATTTGAGGAAACCAGAAATACTCGTCGATTTTGAAAGGAAGAGGGCAGGAAAAGGTTGGTTGCAGCTATTAAAAATCCATAAATCTATTCTGAGAATTGAAAATAATTTCATAAATATTAATTCAATATTATAAAATAGGTCAAATTTGTTAGACCGTTCGGATCGGATATTTTAGTTGCATTACGAATCAAAATGATATTATATAAAATAAAACAGAAATTAAATTCTTAAATCCGATGGATTTGAACACAGCGATAGGAATTTGACATTGTAAAGTTGGTTTTAGGGAAAATTTATTTTTTTTAATAAATAAAACTTAGTAAAATGTTTCTAAAATCGGTTGGACTTCAAAATTCCATCGAGTTACTTATCTCATGTTCGATCTCGCATCCAAAATCGCAATTTTTCTTTATTAAGTTTTGGCGTAATTAAGACTTGAGCAAAAAAGAAGTTGCATGGCATATTCTTGGTTTGCCCAATCAGTATCAACAACATTTGGCATTTAATTTTCCATTCAATTGTATTGTTTGTTGCAAAACAACAAAAATGAAACACTTTTGAGTTCTGTTTTTTTTTTTGTTCTCTCCTTTCTCCCTTATTCTCCTTTTTGTGCTAAGAACAAACTTTGTTGCATTTTACGCAAAAGTTCGTCAGTTCTAAAACTACTCAAGTGCAACTTCTGCTGTTTGTGTTGTTGTTGCTGTTGCTTCTTGTACTCGTACTTGCAGAGCAGCATTGATACTTACCGGCAGTCGAAGTAGATGGAGCAAGTCTTCCATTTTTTCACTTTGGGGAATTCTTTGTGTAATGAAAAACCTTTGCCTTGTCTTGCCTTGCCTTTTCTTCTGCTGGTTTTTTGTTCGCGTACATGAGGAAAACTGCTGCTCATTATGGGAGAAAATCCTTTAAATAAGTTAACCGAAAAACAAAAACATCAACAAAGTAGCGACTACAACAAAAAGCGGCTGCGGCAGCGCTAAACAATTGAAGAAGCGAAATGAACATTTGGCAATGGAGAATCATTTGAACAACAACAACAACAAAAAACATCATTCTGTATAACAGAAAACGGAAGTAGAAAATTGTTTGTTGCAAGTAGTTGCAGCAACAAAAAGTAACAACACTCTAGAAGAAAAAAATTTCTGATGATTTCGCGAACGTGCGCAAAAAGTAAGAGTTTTTTTGTTGTTGTTTTTTTTGTAAAATTTCACTTAATTTGTGTAAAATCAACAAATGGTTAAATAGTTTTAGTTACAGGGTGCCAACAACAGACAACATTTTTAACGTATTGCAAGTTGAGAAATTCAGAATCTTTTCTATTTCTATTACAAAATCATTCATTAGCAAAATAAACATTTTTGATTATTTATTGAAGAGTAATGCTTGACGTTTTCCGAAATTATTCTCAAATCTATTCTCAGATATTTAAAGGTATTCATCGATCATCTTGGAAAAATTACAAACGCCTCGCTCCTTCCCCAGCTGCAACACCTCCAAATTTCCAAACTCCCAACTGCAAATCATGCTGTTGCTATTAATTTCGAAACGTCGTTTGATTTTATAACGCCATTAAAGCGAAGCATGGCGAAGTGAAAAAAAAAACAACATTAGCATTCCAAGTATTTCAGCTCAGCTTAGTTCAGTTCAGCTCAGTTAATGTTAGATGCGAACATGTTTAGACAAATATTTATTTGTAACAGCAAAGCATTACGAGAATCAATTAATTTGAGCTGGAAAAAGAGAACTATGTATAATATTTTAAAAACAACAACAATAATAAGAATGCCGCCTTATAGCTCAGAGTAAATTCAAGCGGCGACCCTTGTTAACCTACTTCAGAAGCAATGTGGCAGGCTGCGTGAAGAGGCTTCAACTTTTGCGTTCGTTGGTAATTAATTTAGGTTTTAATGACGCCAACAACAACAAAAAATAAAACACAACAACAAAACAAAACACCGGCCAAGAATTAATTTTTGAATTTGAAAGCGTTATGGTCGCTGGCTTATTTAATTTTTTCCTTCTCCTTTTTTGTTGGGAAATGTAGCTTTTCCTTTGTTCGCAACGTGTTTTATTGGCCATTAAAGGCATTTTAAATGTGTTGGCCAAGATTTACTTCTAATGGAAAATAACGCGTGAGTCGAACTGAATTTTTGCCTAAGCGTAAAATTGTAAGAAGGCTCTGTAAAAAATAAATCCAAAACGAAATACAAAAACAAAAATGAAAATGAAAATAAAAATAAAAATGAAAAAGAAAAAGAAAAAGAAAGCAAGAAAAATGTGCGCATATTAAGTGATTAATGCCACATTATCTTCATGTCGTGCACATAAAAGCATATACATAGCCTAAGCAAAACAAAAAAAAACACAAGCACTTGGCCCTGTCTTTTGTGAGGATGGAGCTTCCTTTCGCGGAAGGAGTGTAATTATCCTTGATTAATTGTTTAATGCGAATTGTTTGAGCAGCAGTCGCTGCAAAGGTAAAATAAATGATATGCCCAGGAAACAAGACAAAACAAAACGAGGCAAAGTCCAAATCCCAAATGAAGCCTCTGCATACGCAAACATATTCACATGTACATGCACATACACAAATAAATACGCACTCGTCCTGGCCGCACTTGAATAGTTGCTAACTGATGGCCGCAAATTATACGTAATTAAACGTTGGGCGAAACGAACGAGCGCTGACAAAATTTCACGAAAAAGTCAGGATTTTTTTATGTAATATTTTAGCATAATAATATAAATTAGGTGGCTGCGCTTTCATGCTTGCATACGAGTACACTCAATAAGTCGTAAAAGCTGCAAAAGCCACAAAGCTTTAAATTGCATTAAGTTTTACTACATCAAAGTTTTAAAAAAAAAAATGCTCAAAGCATGAAAAGCTTATTGTAAGAAATAGTTAAAGGCTCTAATAAACAAAAAAATCGAAAACCTTTGTTATTAATGCAATAATTACAATTATTAATTCAAGTTTCTTGCATTTCACAATATGAAAAAATTGTTTAGGCACCCAAAAGTGCTCCAAACCAAATTAAACTAAGCAAAGAGAATACATTAAAAATCTTCAAAGCGAAAAGAGTTACTTCAAATAATTTGAAGTAACTCAGCACTTGCGGAATACAATCAACCGCAGCAGCGCTAGCAACTGAGAAGCCTTTCCGTACGTAGCAAACGCAGCCCTAGCATTTATCAATGTTGCACATGTGTTTGCTGCTGCTGCATAGAATTAGCGTAAAATGCTTGTTGGCAACAGTCGTTGTTGTTATTGTTGTTTTGCTTTGTCCGTTGCGTTTTGTCTTGCTTTGTTTTGGCTGTTGCGCATCGCGGAGGCGCGTGAGGCCATCAAAACCGGTAATTATATAACCAGCGAACAAACGAACGAGCGAACGAACGCATCGCAACGCTTTGCATCACATCGTATCGCATCCATCGGATTGGATTGATGTGCGTTGCATGCCTGATGAAATGACTTTTGCGTCGCGTTTGCTTTTTTTTTTTTGTTATTTTTATTTTTTTGTGTTTACCCTGTTTGTTGCTGGCCAGCGGCAGCATTTTAGACATGCTGCATGCAACAGCAGCAGGATCAGCAAAGGCAGCAGCATCAACATTTGAATGCGCCTGCCAACACGGCGTGGTGGAGGAAGACCTACAAGGCATCACATTAAATTTAAGCTTGTCGATTGTCGTTCCCTTTTAACAATTTTTTTTTTCTGCACTAAAGTTTAAATTGAAGAGTCAAGTCGCTCGTTACCCGCCGCTATGGCACACAGTACTTCGACATAGTACAAAAATTGAACAAAATTAATTCTTGGACTTTTCCACAGACCCAGTATAACAATTATTTAAAAATAAATAACTGAATTGAGTTTTAATTTATAGTTTTTCAAATAAAATCTAAAAAAAACAGTTGTTCGTATTGAAATGAAAACAACAACAAAATATTTGTTTGTGATTATTGATATGTACACTTCATATTAAATGATTTAACACAGGCGGTGAAGTACTGTGCAACTGCTGCTACAGCTGCAAGCGAATAATAAACGGAGAAACGTCTCAAAGATTCGCATTTAAACGGCGCAATGCGGAGTGGAAAGGTTGTTGCTTCACGCTGGTTGCTGCTGGGCGTCTAAATTAAGACATTAGGCATGCAATTGCCGCTTCGTGTGTTTCTTATGCATATTTCTTTCTTCTTCTTCTTTAGTTTTCTTGTTGTTGTTGTTTTTTTTTTTTTTTGCTCTGTAAGCTTTTGCTGCCTTATTTTTTAACCGCATGCGGTTTTTGCGGCATGATTGGATGCGGGCATTTCGTTAAATGCTTGTTGTAATAATGCTTCCAGCTTCTTTTGGCTGAGCGTTTATGCAGTTACTTTTTTGTTTTTGTTCCTTTTTAAGTTGTTGTAGTTTTTAAAGCAAGCACATCATGCGTCAAATTTGGTTAGCGCGCAGCAATAAAATCCATAAGAGGCAACAAACACTTTTAAGTGTTATGGCAGCAAATTACGCTGATGCGGCTTGTAACCAGCTCAGAAAAGTGTTTTGCTTACTTGAAGATAGACAGAAAAATTTAAGTTATATTTTAAAAAATTTATTTGAAAAGCAAAACTTTCGACTTTTGTACAATTGCTTAAATATTGAATTAAATCATAAGCATAAATTCGCTTCGCCAACAAATGGCAAAAGCTGACTGACTGCAATAGCAGCAGAAGCGAAAACAAACTCGTGCAACATTTCAGCGAAATTCCAGCTAAAGTACAAAACTTACATTTGCCACCTCTAAAAACAATAACAAAAAAATAGCAAAGTTTGGCGAAGAATGCCAATTCGGAGCAAACTTTTGAAATTGCAAATAAATATTTCAATAATGTTGCACATTCGAGTGTGAACGCGCCACGTCCTCCTGTGCCCTGCCGCGCAACATTCGAGAAAATCGAAATTGTTGGAAATCCTTTAGCGGCGAGAATTTATTATTGAACTGCAATAAATCGGCGACGGCATTTGTTCACATCGAAAGCGATTTTCGTGACGCTGCCGCTGCCGCTGCTGTTGCTGCTGCTTTGCTGCCGAAAACGGATGTGCAAAAGTTTTAATTACCCATAAAGATCGCTCGCAAAAGCTGCGGCACCAGCTACCGGAAACGGAAGCAAACTAACAAAGCGGTAGTTTACGCGGCGGTGGTGGTGGTACATAGTAAAAACACATTTCAACACACTCATAAGTTAGACTGGTTTTGAGCACCATCAAAAAACATTATTTTATATGGAGTTATAATAATTTATTGGAGTGTTGCAATAAAATGTTCAATCTTCTTCATATTATTTTATTTTAATGATTATATTTTCATATATTGTAGGTTTTGTTCAATAAAGTATTATTTTTAAAACCTGTCTACTACACACATTATTGCAGATCTGGCGCTAAGATACAAAACCAATTCGACCGACACCAAAGTGTAATCAGTAGCACAAAAAACCATTTGCAGCGCGCGGCCAGCGGACGGGCAACATCAACATCAACGCTCAGCGTGGAATGTGGAATGTGATTATTTCGACCATTGCTGCTGCTTTGGGGTATTTTCGTGAAACAAAGAAAAATGCTGGAATCCCAACTACCCCGCGCACTCCCGTTCGGTACATAATGGATTGTGCTATTATGTGTGCTTGTGCTGTTGTATTTGTTGGCTGGTTATTCGGCAGCGCACGCCTAAATGTAATGGTTTAAAGGAAATGGCTCGAATTATTTGCAGGCAGGTGATCCCTTATTGAAAATGTGGCAAAAGTAATGCGGCGAAAATAGTTTCTGATAAAAGCGTTCACAACAAGAACAAAAGAAGAAAGAAATAAGAACAAAGCAAATCATTGATAAAGAGGGAATTCTTCACTGCAAGAAAATGTTTCCATATATAAAAATTAAAAAAAAGGAGCGTTACCATAATAAATCACAAACATATTTTAATGTTCTACAGTACATTTTTGTTTCATCTAAAAGTCAAAGTTTTAAACTTTAACTTTGCTCCAACTTATTTCTGAAATCTTAGGAACACCTCTTAACATTTTAGAGATGTCGACAAATATTATAAAAACATGTTCACAAAAATATCCGTTAAAGTAAAAATGTATTTGAAAAAACATCTCGGACAGTTTTTATACTTTTTAGAGAAGTAATATTAAAGACTTCAAAACTAAAATTTTGTTTGGTGTACAATAATTTCCTTTTCCCGCTTACGATGGCTTAAAGTACAAAAATACTACCAAGCCAAACAATTTTGTGATAACAGCAAGGCAAGGAACTTCGCTGTTGTTGTAAATAAATATTGCCACTAATTGGCGAGAACAACGATTTCTGCGATACTGTTTGGATTTGGCTGGACAATTAATTGCTGTCATTAAATTAATTTTCATTATTACGTTTAATGGGCGCGGATTGTGCGGAGACTTAAAATTTAGGCAAACCGTAATTGGATCGTTCCGTTTCATTACGATTTTAAACACTCCATAAAGTTTTACTGCTCACGTTAGTTCAAATAAAAATTTTGCCTGAAAGTCGCATTTGAATTTATTAAATTGTTTACTTGTCATTCTTTCAAATATTTCAGTTTCGATTTTAGCTAAATTAGCGACTTGACACCAACTCTTCGGTTGGTATTCACAATAATTGGCCCTTAAGCAACATCCTCGCCAACAGTCGTAGCAGCAGTGGCAGCATTTGCTGCACACCATTCTTTTCCATAACTTCCAATTTTCGGCAGCAACAACAACAACAATAACAATTGCCAATATTCTGGAAAATGTTCGCCACAATTCCGATTGAATGAAAATTATTTTACTAAAATAAAAGCAAATGGTTTGCTGCCACAACATGCAACGCTCTTTTGTTGCATGAAGACATTCATTGCTAAACGTGATACTCACGTCCGTCTTAAGTTATGAGCACAGAGCGATGGCAATGATGGCGCAATGGGAAATAGCAGGGGGAGGGATCTCAAGAGGAAGTTGTACGCCGCAATAAGAACTGAAGTGAAACTACTTCATGTCCGCCCTCAAGTCATGTTGAGAATTCAATTGACCACAAAATCAAGATTATTATAAAGTGAAGCAATTCTTCGTCGTTCGAGCAGAGCAATTGAGTAGCGCAATTCCTCTGCCGGGGAGTAGCCAACCGCCAACAGCAGCAACAACAACAGCAAAAGTTGGTTGGCGGTTAGGGCGGTAGTATAGTATATAGTAAGGCACATTGCTATTGTCCATGAAACGGAAAACAAAAGGTAAAGTCATACGGCCACATCCGGTTGCACTGCAATTGCCGCTTGTGTGTGTATGCGCTTCCGGAGAGCTATGGCAAAAAAATATATATTTTTTTAGTATATAAAATTATTGAATTTTATACAAAGGCACATGCAGCATGCAGGGTTCTCTGCAAGTGCGCCATTATTTTATTTTATTTTATTTTATTTAATAAGCTGAAACTATTTGCTTTACTCCACCAACAAAAATAAACAAAACAAACAACAACAACAACTACATTTTTCTCCACAGAAATCATATTGAATTGCATTTTGTTTCGGAATTTTGGCAAATTGCACGAGTTACTTTCCGCCGCTTTTTGTGCTGTATGGTTTTTGTGGTAACTATGTGGCAGTATAAACTTCACATTTGTTGTAGTTTTGGAAAAAAAAACACAAAAAAAGTAAATAGAAATAAGAGAAGCGAAAATTCCCCGACTGCATAAAGTTTTCGAATTCTTGCTTATATCAAAATGCCCTGCAGCGAGCGCGTGGCGCACAGCAAGCGAATTCAAATTGCAAAATCTGCATTAATAAAAGCGTGGCAACACAACAATGAAGTGCATTGTATGAAACATTCAGTTGTTTGGCGAAAATTGCTGTGCAAATAGCTTCGCAAAATGTTTTCCCAAAAATTTATAACTGGCGGTAATAACCAAAGACATAATCGTATACTGACATACTCGTATACTGACATACTCGTATACTGACATACTCGTATACTGACATACTCGTATACTGACATACTCGTATATGATCTTCACAAAAAAATCATATAAATATTTACTTGATTTTATTATGTCTTTGATAAGTACTCTTGAGAAGTCATTTGTCTTCTACTAATGATGAATACTAAAAAAACCATCATCTACACGTGGTGTGTGTAGCATTCCTCTGCCCAATCCCAAGACAATTAGAAAATTTCTTTCTAGACCTCAACATCGTTATAAATAATAGCTAACTTGTTTAGAAGGAAAAAACTCCCTAACTGCATTACCACTGTCCTTCCTTGCCCCGATTTGGTTTCGTGCATAATTCCTGTCAGTGCGAAATTGTAATCGAAATAAATGAAAATTGATTGAATTCCATTAGGAAACATTTCTGGCTATTATGTGGCGACAAAGTACGCATCTTCTTTGCGCTGGACAAGCTGCTTGCAACTTTCGCCAATCCTGCCATAGAACTCGAGATTAATGAGCTCGAGACCGCATATTAAGACATTTAAACTACTTTTCAAACTATCTGCTGCATTTCAAATGGGATTAATTGCCGGAGAAAAGGAAAAGTTGAGCAAGTTTTGGGCACAAGCGTAACACTTGAAAACAAAAAAGTTTCCGAATAAGATGAGAAAAATTAAGAAACACTTTAATGAAAACTTTATTTTTTCTTATGCATTATTCCAAATTATTAGTTATCAAATTATACAAAAATTTGCTTGAGAATAACTTCATATACAAAAATTAAATTACGTTAGGTGGAAATTGTCGAACAAATTTTGTGACGTGAGTTTTGTTACTTACCTCATTTTTTTATTCCTGCAGTTCCCGTTTAGAACACATCTGCAAGAAATGAATGATAACTTCTGCGAGCTTATTTGTAAAAAATGTTTTCTCGTTAAGTTGAAATCATCGACAATATCGCCAGCAAACATCTTCTTTTTTCACGGGAAGGTGGTTACGATTTCATCATTTCAGCTTACTCCGGCAAATGCTCATTTGTGCTCGCTGCTCCTTTATTTGATTTTTTTTACCTTTTTTCGATGTTGTGGTGGTAATTTCTTTATTTGTTTGTCTGTTTGCAAAAATTAAATAAACTTTTTCAATCTCAAATTCTGATTTCCTTACTTGGCCAAGTTGGCGTGTTAACTTGGCCAACTGCCATGGCAAGGTGTATTTTCCTTATTATTTCGGTTTGTTTATATTCGCAGCTAATTTTCAGAAATCGCTTTGAATTTTTGAAATTGCTGAAGTTAAATTAATTTTTTTTTTTGGTTTTTGTTAGTTGTGGGAAGGCGTGAAATTGCGAAGCTTACAATCAGCAAAGTTGAAACTCGGAAATGGGCAGATGTTTTTTAGCGAATGCAATGTTGTCGATATTCCGTTGGAATGCAGTTCAATCGATACGACAGCATTTTGTGCTATTTATTCAATGGCTAATTAAAAATGGCCAAAATAATTGCAACGACAATTCGAAAAAAAACCCAATTTATAAAAAACCTAACCACATCATCTTTACAGAAAGACTCTCCAAATATTTTTGTTTAATTAAAAACTACTTCATTTAGAAAGGTTTCAAGTTATAAAATTGAATCTAACCCAAACAAATATTTCTGATTAAATATTGTTGATAATTTCCTTTTTTTTTTTTGTTTTAATTAAACATGATTCAATGTAATGATGGATTGATGTAAATTTGAATCGTAAAAAATTGTAAAATTGTTTAATGCTTCGTCCGTTGATTGCATTTCAAAGCAATTTTCATCTCGTCATCACTTTTAATGCAGTTGATATGTTAATTGAGTTGGTTGTGTGATGATTCGTTGTTGTGGCTTTGAGAACTTCCAGTCGGTAAGGACCTCAAGTGGACACGCACTGAACAGAGCACAACATGCACAACAATAACAACAACAACAACAACATAAACAGGAACAGCAACAGCAACAACAACAAACGTCCTGCTTAATTGCTATGTACAAATTGATTGCAAAACGCCAAGCAGCAAGTTTGGATTGTTAAGTGCTTGCAGAATAGGCAAATGTACAACAACAAAAACAAAAACAACCTCAACAACAACAATGATCTCAAAGAGGTCTAAAGGAATTTCGCAATGCTGACAACTCCTCAAACTTATTGATGGCTCAATTGGCGCTGAAAGCGAGTTAATTGCCCACGCTCAGGCACATCTCACTTCAATCGTCATATTCGAGGCATAAAGAAGCTGCATGCCATGCAGCATTGACTGCATTTAAGTAAAATAAAAATAAAATAAAAAAATAAATAAATGCACCTTGCGTCCCGATTGAAAAAAAGTCTTATGCAAAATTTTACTTAAGTTGTGCAACTTTAAGATTAAAACGTTGTGTTGCATCACAAATCGTTGAAGCCGCCCTTCAAAAATCAAAATATGGTTGAAAAAAATCAGAAAAGGATATTTGCCAAAAAACGCAAAAGTCCCACAGGCAACAAATCAGCGAAAAAATGTAAACAAAGGAAGGGGTCCCAATTCGGCTACGAAAAAAATCAAAATCACAAATCTAAAATCTGAATTTGCGCCGAGTGAGTCCAACGAATCGAAGCAGCATCGCGGCGCGGCACGGCGCGTTGGAATTATAATGAGAAAAGCAAACGAATTGGAAATAATTTTCAATTCACTTGTTTCCTCCTTATTTCTCCAGCCTTTGCTTTGAGCAAATCAATTGCGTGCATTTGTTTGGTTTTGTTTTTGTTTTGTTCACTTTATCTCTTTGTTTTATTTGCTTTTGAATCGCTGATTTTTTGGCAACAAATAAATTGCGGCGACGAAGAAGAAAACATTTTAAGCCGCACCTTTACCGCAGGCAATGCAAAAATAACAAAAATTACAAAAATAACAAAAATAACAAAACTTGGCATTGCATGTGCTTGGATACAATTTGTATCTGATAAGTTTCATCGTTGGCAGTACCCACACGATACAAAAACAAAAACAAATGCAGACTTTGCATTTAAAATCTGTTTGCCAATGAAGTTGTGTGTACATTTAATATCTAAAGCGATTTCAAAAGAATATATCCGCAAAATTAACAGAGCAAACTTACTGCACTGTAGTATATTAATGGCCATTTAAATATGTAGTTATTTTTACCGCATTATGCAGTACTGTTTAACTGTTAAAATTGCACTCGCGAAATCTGTAAAAAAAAAAGCACTGAAACATGATAAATCTGTTTATATCATATATAAAAAAATCTCTCTTTAGATTTGTATTAGTAAAAACTACAATACACACATACATGAATAAAACCTTTTACGATTGTTAACAAACAAATTCAGTCAAATCAATATTTGAGATACCATTGCAAAGAATAATTAAATAATTCAGCTTTGAGATATAAACCGATCTTTATGCCGACACATTATGTCTTATCTTTATGCTTCTTGTTAATAAAATAAAAAACTTGTAATGGCATTAAATATAATTCATATCATGTCACATTTGTATTATGTAAACAGAAGTTATCGTCACGCCAATCTTGTAATTTAATGTTGTGCTAATTTCCTAAAAACACGCCCAAATGTTTAACAACTCACCTCAATTCAGCAGAAAGGACAACAACACAACACAGCACAGTACAACACTATACAAAAACAACAACGACAACGACGACAACGACAAAACTAAGAAATTGCTAGCACAGCTTAAATTCAGCAAACAAACGTGTAAGCGACACCAAAAAGCGTGTCGACCAGCCCGCACCCGCACAAGCGCCCCCAACCCACATCCAAAGGCACACGCCCACACACCCACACAACCGCAACTGCTGCTGATGGTCATTTCCGATAAAGATTGTGTGAAAGCACAAGTCTCCACTAATAGCCAACGTTTAAGCAGAACTGGCGAATGCGCCTAAAATGATGGCTTGTCCAAAAAGCACACACACACCCACACACACACGCGCACACAGTGAGACAGCACAAAATGACTCGAAATTTCCGGTAAATTACGCCGAAACACGGAAAACGGTGTCACAGTGTCAATTGTTGTTTGGCTTTTGGCCTAAAAATCTAACCAGCACCCGCATAGCATGTACGAGTCCTACTCCCGCTCGCCACTGTGTGAGCAAGCAGCGTCTAACATTCTCATAAGACAATTATGTCACACGAGAGCGTAGCATACTTTTTGGCGTCCAGGCTAATGAAGTAACAAACGCAAAGTATCCATACTTCAAATGTAATTTCCTGTCGGCCAGAAGAACCCCAACTTTAACTTATTTCTTGACTTTGGATTTTGCTTTGCGCCGCGCCGCGCCACAAACCTTATAAATGCGCAACTAAACATGACTTAATAAATTGTTATCGCCTTTTAGGCGTTTCCACTCTGCCGTGGGGTGCTGAGATGGACAAATGCACAGTTTCGTATGTGTGTTGTTGTTGTTGTTGTTGTGTGCGTGATGTGTTGCCATTTCGGCTGTTGTTGTTGGACAATCAACATTTTGGTCAACATGACATACGAAAAAAACCAAACAAACAAACAAACAAACAGACGCAAACACCGTTAATAAACATGTCTGCCCTGCCGTAATTTGTGCATATTATTTGTAGCGGTTTTTATGTTATACGGGAGTAGACTGTGTGCAGTTAGTTTGTTTTGGTTTTAACGCTTTAACTGTGAAAATTGGGTCATTTCTGTGAATTGCTGGTGTGTGTGTGTGTATGTTTTTTTCCCGCCCGCTGTTGTGTGCGAATTTACGAATTTATGAGACTGTCATAAATGTTGTTTTTTTTTTGTAGCTAAAATGTTAGCGATTTTAAATATTTTTTTCATTTTCATTTATTTTATTTTAGATGTAGTCAGATTTTGTCCAAGTAAAAAATGTATGATTCAAAACCGTTGACCTTGCATACAGTTATGATTTTTATTTCAAAATTTTTTTTTGTTGAGATTTTTTCATATATAAAAATATTTGACTTTTATTTTTGAATAAAAATTTTTAAAGTGGCCGACTTTTAAAAGGGTAAAACGAATATTTTAGCAACATTTTTTGGTTGTTTTTTAATATAATTTTTTGTTCATTTTTCAAACTTGTACTTTACTTTCTTTCGAGATTCGATTCGATTCAAAAACACAAAAATTGCAACTTTGCTAGATTTTATGTATTCCGCTTTCGAAAAGTTGCAAAGTTGCACAAAGCTCAAAGCACACCATCTTTGGGTGGCCAACAATTTTGCTCTATTTGATGTTGCAATGCATTTTCGTTTTTATAAAAGCAAAGTGGCAATTAGGATAATTCAATTAGCGCTGGCAGACAGACGCGTTGAATTCAAAAAGGCGTATCGATTTCCGGTGACAAAACTTCCGCCGTCTTCTTCTTCTTTTTCTCTTGCTACTTCTACTTCTTTTATGCTAAGTAAGTGAGATACCCTTATCACTTTTTGCCGTGACAAGACGTGAAGCTAACTTGTCGCCGGTTCTTGCAACTCTTGCAACTTTGATTAAATCTCAAATGACAAAACTGTGCATTTGCACTTTATGTTAACCTTCTTCTTCTTCTTCTGCTTCTTCTTCTTCTTCTTCATCATCTTCTGTTCTGCTGTGTTCTTGTGCTCCTTCTGCCCAAAAAATAGAACTTTACAGTGACTGGCACTCCGATTCGGTGCAAACAAGATGACCTCAACTGGGTACGCGTTGTCTCTGTCTGTTTTTGTTGTTGCCTTTACTCAACCCAAAATGTTCATTGTTTGCAAGCACAAGACCAACAACAAAAAAGTGCCAAAACTTGAGACAATGTCTGCCCATTTTAGTTACTTTTTACTTTAGTACTTTATTACTTTATTTTGTTGTTTAACAAATTTTACAGGGTGTCATGACTGAAGTTTTGTTAAAAAATAAAAAAAATCGAAATATAAACGAATTAAAATTTAGGGATATGTAAATTTAATTTTAAAATTAAGAAAATTTAAATTTACATATCAATAAATTTTAATCGTTTATACTTCGGTTTTTTTATTTAAAAAAAAAAAAAACTAAAGCTGTTTAAAAATGTAGTTTAAATTTCACCTTAAGTCATTTATGAAAGCAGTTGATGTTCCTGCAACTTGCAACTGCCACAGCCAAGATGTCATGTCAACTTTTTGTGAAGTTGCCGCAACAAAGTAAAAAGAAGAAACGATGGCAGTAGAAAGTAATAAAATCCTAAATTAAGACAAATTCCATTTCAACCTTTTGACATCGTCTTGTGCTTAAAAGTTAGTACATTCGCTACAGATGGACACATACACCTTGAGGAAAAAGTTAGCTGACAGTTCTTAACATTAGAATATATACTGGATGACATTTCTTGGTTACATTTAAGTGGAAACTCAGTTGAGCATGGGAATAGTAGCTCGAATAAGAAAAAATATGGAATAAAGATATTTAAATAATTATGACTTTCAGTAAAACAATGAAAAATCTTCACTTCTACACAATTTTTTTCCCGCGGTGTAGTTTAATTAATTGGAATTGGCGTTTTGCGAGCTTTCCTAAATAAAAGAAAAATTGCAAAAGTACAAAGGAAACATTTTTCTGACATCATTAAACAAAAGTTTAAACAGCAGTTGAAACAAGAGAAAATAAAAAAATCGCACATGTACACAGACAAGAACAAACACACACACACACCTACACATACTAAAGTAAAGTGAAAATAATTTGCAAAGTACCAGCAAAAGGATTGACAAACCAGAGATGAGCGGAGGAAGTGATATCGAAAATGCTGTGAGGCATAAACGAACACTTCCAGCAGGGGTTAAATAAATGTATGTGGATAAAATTTTCTTGTATACGAGAATGTGTGTGTGTTTGTGTGTGTGTTCTGATAGAGTTTCCGCACTGGTATTAGCAGAAGAATTTACTTTCACACCGAAGAATCGCATATCTCAGCCTGATTGGCAATTAGTTTGCAGGATGTTTTAAGGATTTGCTCTGGATTTAATTGGCGGTGAAACACACTCACAGGACAAAGGACATGGCAAAGGAGATTAGCCAACAAATTGAGAATTTCAAATAAAAAAATTCCAAACATAAATAAAGAAAAATTAAATTAAATTTCTGATTTAAATTGTAATGCGATTGCGGGCGGCTGGACAAACAAACCCTTTTGCTACTTTTATTTGATGTTTTAATCAAATTCAAATCAAATTTACACTTTGCATTTGTTGTTTTCTTTCTTTCTTTTTGTTTTTTTTTGTTGTTTTTTTTTTGGCACTAGCATTCTTTCACACTTTATGATTTGCTTTTGCAAAGGACCAAAACAAAAATTAATAAAAAACACAAAAATACTTAGAAGAACAGTGTGAAAAACCGCAAAAAAAGGAAACAATTCATTGTTGGCCAGGCAGAGGCAAATATCCTTTTTTGAAGTTTCGTACCGGAAACTGGACGTTGTCTTTCTTTTGTAGGATTCCTCTTTTTCTTTGTGTTTTTTGTCTGTGTATTTCGTTGGTTTTTTTGGTCATATTTTAAGGTAAAGCCGAACTTCCGTTCTGCCATTTTTTCTCCTCAAATTTATTCAAGCCGCTTGCATCTTTTTTCAATTACCGAAAGGATACAAAAAAAAAATATATATACAAAAATTTAAAGAGAATACAAAAAATGTGATGGAATTTAATAATCTGATTTGATTTTCTTGGTAAACAAAAGCGACGGCGACCTTTTTTTTGGTGGCATGATTATCTTAAATTTATTAAAAAATCCTTCTAAAGTCAATTTCAACTATTCAGAAATTTTTGAGTATTCTTATTAACAAATTTATGGAGGCTTCCGGAATTTGGGCCACGTCTCTAGCGTTTTCTTTGCCATCGACACGACCGTGCAACAAATCACTCTTACACGTCTTCGCTGAGAGTTCGAGGCGACGCACGTTATCAGTGTGTGTCGATTGCACCTTAATGCAAATGCTGCATTAACCAGCAAGCAAACAAACCCAGCAACCACTCTGGTGTGTCCCGTGCGATGCCTCTGTTGCACTAGCCAATGTTGCACGTGCGACGCACAGTACATTTGCGTTCAATTTTAAAATACTCGTGTAAGTAGACTTGCTTTTCTTTATTTCGCTGTGTCTTAAAATCATCTCAGAAACTGAAATTTAATCTTGTAACTCAACAAAGAAGTTAAAAATGTCTACTCAAGAGACAAAAATTAAATTTAGTTGTTTATGTTGTATTTGATAAGATATAAAAAAAATTATTGATAACGGAAATTTCCCTCATGTTTAATTTTTCAACCTGAACTCAATATTTTCAAATTATGATAAATCCATAATTAAGTAACAAATAAAATATAACTAATTTATCCAATTTATTGTCTTGCGTCCAAAATAAAAAAAAAATTAAATTTATCGAATCACTGTGGTCCAACTAAGGAAAGCAACACCAACAAGAACAACAAAATGTGTTATTGCAAGTGTAAGTGTGAGTGCAATTGCTGTTGTCGCTGTCACTGTGGCTGCTGCCAGTGCCGCAACAACATTTTAATATTTATTGCTTGACTTCATGCAACGCAAGAAGTGCGCGCAGCGTTGCCACTTAACAATGCCATCAGCGAAATTGGCAAGTGGGCATCTTATGCTTTTGAATTTCCATTATGACCACCCAAATGTGTTTGTGAATGAATTTCGAGAGGAGCCTCCTATTTAAATTACAGTATGAAGCTTTCTCCACCTAAAGATTTCAATAGACAAACTGTTGATGGTAAAGTCACTACATAATAAAAAGGATATTTTAAACTGAATTTAATTAACTATATAAAAAGTGTTTTGTTTTTTTTTTCAACTCTGCATTTTTAAGTGCATCCATTATCTGGAAATATAATTGGTTATTCATATTTCAAATATCTACTACGAGTTTTTTAATAACTAAGACAGAAATTATCGTATCGTTTTATCACTTGTAGAAATTTATAAAAATTAGACAAACTTCTTTAGTAATGTGAGGCATGTATTTTACTTCTTACTGAAACTTTGGATACTTCCTCGGGTACATATCGATATGGCTAAAGTTGCTCTACTATTGCATATACCAAGTAATTGGTGCAAGCTAAACTTTGCTAGCATCTGGTCACCTTAAGCGTTTTGCTAACTATACTCGCATACTTCTCACTCAGCCTGAGCCTGTCTGTCGGGCACGAGGAATAGGTAGCCTGGGCTATCATTTCTGTTTTGCATCTCTCGAGATTAAGTTATCATATTTTCAAGAAAAAGTAGAAGCAAAAGAAGACAAAGACGAAGACGAAGAAAAAGACGAAATGGCGTCTGTCCGTCCGTGTCTATGGCAATACAATGCAGCAATTACGGCTTCTGCTTTTGCTGCTGCTGCTGTTGATGTTGCTGTAGGTGATTTTTCCACATGCAGCACTTACGTCGTTTGTAGCCTGTTGGTGTTCTTCCTCATGTTGCAACTTGTTTAGTTGTCGTGTTTAGTATTTTGTTCAGTTTTAGTTTAGTTTTACTTTTTTTTCTATTCCCATTTTTGTTTTGTTTTATTTTGCTGCCCATCAGCAGCAGATGAACAAGTCAATTAGGGCGATTTCACTTGCAAAATTGCAGCCATTTCAACTATTCCATAACAACAACAATAACAAAAACAAGCAATAATAGTATGTAGTGGCAGCAACATGTTTAAAAAAAGGTTCTTTCTAGAAAAGAAGAAGGTGGCTAGCACAGGAGAGCATATTTTCCGTTGTATTACTTCAGCTCAGCGTGTGTGAAATAGTTGAAATTTTCTGTTCGAAAACGTTTTTAGAGGAACTATATTCAAATATGTACTTAAAGGTTAAATTATTACATACAAATAAACGACTACAGTTCGAAAAGGAATTATATACAAACTCTTAAAATGCTTTTAGACTTAAGCAAATTGTAACAAACAAGTTTAAAATCGCCCTTAGGATCCTAGAGAGTCCACTAAGGATTTTAAGTTCACCGATTGGTTCCTTAAGCTCAAAACATGTTTATAGTCCATTTACTTCTTTAAAGAAATAAACCGTACTAGCGTTATATCAGCATTAAGTAAATCTACTTTCTACTCTTAAATAACTTCAATCGCTCTTTACGTCTGAGGTTTTGAAAAGTGCTCCACCGACTTTGCAAGAGTAAATATTCCAAAATTAAAATTGAATTAAGTACCTTCAAAAAACAGAGAAAATGTCTTCAAAAATTAGTTTAAAAAAAGCATTCAGCTATGCTTAGAAGTGCTCATTGAAAGGACTTTGCAATTTATGTATGAAAACGCAACAAAATAAGTTTGCATTGTGCTGCGGCGGTGCAAAATGCGCAAGAACCGCAGCCGAAGCAGCAGTAAACGCAACGCAGCTTGAATTATAGCAAAAGCTGCCTGCGCGGTGTGCAGGGTGCAGGGAACAGTGCAGCACAGTGCAGCGCAGCAAAAATGAACGCAAGTAGACCGTCCTTTGTGAGCAATTACGCTGTGGCATTAACGTTGTTGGGGGTAATTAAATTTTATAACGTTTTCCGTGAAAATTGCTTTTACACCGCGCGCACGCCGCCATCCGCACCGCAACTGCGTTTGCAGCAAATGCTGTAAACGAAAAATAAACTGAAGAAAATATTTGCAAACAGCATTGAGTTAATTTTTCATTTCGCCCAACAAGCGTTGTGCAGGGCCAAGCAGAGCAGTGGTAAAAGCACAAAAACACAAAAAACAAACGAAGCTGTAAATAACGAAAATGTTACAACATTTCAACGAGCGTTAATTGCTGAAAGAGCTGCAACAAGACGGCTACAAAAAAGCAAAGAAGCAATTGCTGAATGAGATGGACGCGTTTTTTTTTTTATTTCTTTTTTTTATGTACCGAATAAGCCCTTCGTTCTAGTCAAAAGTAGCCTAGCTAAGTAGACTACGGGACTAACAGGACAGGTATTAAAATTCAACGACTTCCGGATTTGCGGCGGCCTCTTCTTGGTATTTACTTAAAGGACATGCAACCATACATACATACATACATACATACATACATACATACATACATACATACATACATACATACAAAAATGCCGAAAAAAAAAATTTCAAGAAAATAAAACAAATACTAAAACTTGTGCAAATTGTTAATAAGTACGGCAGACTGCCTTGAGAGGCTTTTGTTGAGTTTATGACCATTTCATGCTAATTTTTTAATTTGGTTTCTTTTTTTTTTGGTTCAACAAAAAATGGAAAAGAGTAACCGTTCCAGAAGGACAGAAATGTTTAATCTCACGTGCGCGTCGTTCTTAATTGCATTTATTAATACCATTCCAGCAGACAAATTGTAATCTTTTCGCCACTTAAATAAATAAACTAAGCTACAAGTCAAATCCGCTAAAGTCGGAATGGGTTTCATTTGATTTGGGTAGCACTTAAGAAATGCGAAATATGGTTTCCTTTTTGATTTTAATTAAATAAAACGAATTTTGTTTTATTTTTAATTAAATTGACAAGCAAAATCAAGTGGAAGAGATTTTTTACTTAACTATTTTGAGTATAATTCATTCATAAATGAGTCTTATTTAATTGTAAAGAAAATATTCAAGTCTTAAGACTTATTCAATTTGTTTAAATTGCTGGCAATACTTTTAAAGTTCGTACATTTAAAGGCGCACATTTCACAATGCAATTCATGCAAAGACCAAAGTCAAAGGAGCAGTTTCACCAAGACTATTTTCGACGAGTCGCAAAGCATGTGAAGCGGAAAAATGTGTTTACTTCACCTTAAGCTTAAATAAAAGTGCTTCTACAGCAGACAAAACGCTAGAAAAAGGGTTTGGCAAACAATCTGCAATACAAGTAAATGCAAGAAGTATTGGAGAAAGAGAGTAACGAAAGCCACAGCCAAAGCCAAAGCCAAGGATAGAGCTAGAGCAAGAGCAAATAAGATGTTTTGCAATAAATTGACTTTGGATGCATTTGCGATACACGTTGGATGCGATGAATACTTTGTGGCTTGGCACGATAAATACAAAAAATAGTAAACTCGATTCGAAATTTCGCGTGTGCATTGAGCTGCACATATTCCAGCAAAAGCAAAAGCGAGAGCAATTTTAAGTAATTCAAAAAAAATAAACGGAATTTTTTCGCAAAAAGAAAATCGACAGCGCAACATCTAAATACGAAACATCATCAAAGGCGAATGCATTTGTGGCAAAATTTGATTTTCGTTTATTTTATGCAGTGAAGCGCTAAAAGTGCTGCATGCAGTAAATAAGTCGCATCGTAACGGCAGCGGCAGCAGCGGCAACACGCATGTTGCTCAACAGCAATTTGTACATTTCAAGTTGGGAATATCCCAAAGTGATGAATTTCCTTTTATTAATAACCAAATGAAAAGCACAGAGTCTGCACTAAATGCGAGCAATGCATCATGCGGCAACATCCGTTGGCAACAGCATCGGCCAGCAACATGTTTTTGTGAAATTCCTCAAAAATAAAATCAAATTACTACACCCCCGCTGCGTATTCAAACGAGTACCCGCCTTAAAGGCGCTAGATTTTCAATTTATTTTCGCAAAAATTACTTCATCACTTTTGTGAATTATTAAAATTTCTTTGTCAACAAATCACTTCGCCTTTTCGCCTTTTCGCTTTTTTTTTAACTTAAAGTCTAAATAGCGTCATTGTGAGATTTTCGTGAGGACAAACACCCTTAAAAAATGTGCTAGTACAACAACAATAACAACAACAATAACAACAACAATAACGACAGCATGAACGTTACGGAAAGTCACCTGAAATCTGTGTCACAAGGAAAAACGTCGCAAAGAAATTTGTTATCCTGGCACATGATAAATATGGCGTCAGGGCGCAAGTTAAAAAACATTTTTTTTTATGTTGTTGTTTTTTTTTTTTTTAGTTACTTAATGTTGTTTGCATATTCCTCAAAGTATTTGACTTTCAAAATAAACAAAATGGAAAATGGCTGCTCCAAACAATATGTTAGCGCCTCATTTGAAATTTGTTGCAAACAATTTATTGAAATTTCTTTAAAAGCTCTAAAGTATTGTATATAAAAAAATTCTTTTTTGAAAAACTTCGCTTTTATTCATAAATAAAATATTAGATTACTGAGGTATTACAATTTCAGGTACCGTTAATTATAAGATAGATAATTCAATGTTATCATTAGAATTATAAAATTGGTTTTGGAAAATTCATCTTATTGTTCCTTATCAGCATGAATTTAATTTTCAATCTTAGAGTCTTTTAGTGGAACAGAGTCACCCAGCATTGGCATTTAATGTATTACAGAGTATGTAAGGACATATCGAACCGCAAATTATAAATCTTTTTTTTTACTTTTAAGGCAATTAATTGAAATATTTTGATTTAAATTCTTCCATTTATAAATAAATTAAATGGTTTTGGTTATAACTGAACATTTATTATCAAATTTTTGTTAACAAATTTATTATCAAATTCCCAATGAGAGTAAACCTTCATTATATCATTCTTTGTTTGTTATGTCAACGAAATCGTGACTATAAATTGGTTGAATTCGATTCTCAAACAAAAGTGTTAAGTTTAAAATTATTTTTTGATATTGATCGACTATTGAGGTTTTTGTTGTAGTTCTCATGTATTAAATAAAAAAAAACACACTATCAATTCTGTTCACATATTTAGAAATATGTATGTAAGTATATATGATCAATGGTTTGTGCATGCCTTAGAATTTTACTTACTGCAAGTGACATATGAGTCTTAAACAAAGGCCCAACTTTTACACAATTTTTTAAATTATACTCATTTCCCAAACATTTCCGTCCGTTCTACCTGCTTCTCTCCACATAACATTGAGCAACAAAAGACAAATTGCACTTTAGTATAGCGACATAAGCCAAACATTATAAACTTACACACAATTTTCGCACCTACTTTTTCATTTCGTTTTTTTTTTTGTTACTCTCTCACTTTTGTTTGTTGTTCATTCTTTCTGTATTTTCAAAATCAACGTAAGCAAGTCAACATCCACCCAGCTTCTTTAAAAATTACATACATCCACCCTCAGCGGAAGACGGCGCAGCAGGACAAGGAACGCACACAATCTTTGAACAGCTCGAAGCTGTGAAATTAAATTCTGGCATTGTACAAATCACCCACAATCAATTGTGAGACACCTCAGCGTCGCGACAACATAAAAAGCCAAACACCCACAGCCCCCGCTCGAGGGCAGGTCCTTTTGTTGGCGGTGATATTTTTCAGGCTTGCCTTCTGAATGGGAACAAATCGTTGTGCGCAGAGCGAGGCGGCGTGGCGTGTTAGGTAGGCACTTTTGCTCGCGGTGCTTCAGTGAATTGCTTACGTGCCTTGTCATCGCCAGCGGCCTCTTTAAGAGAAGCGAGAGGAGAAGCCGCCTGATCCAGTGCGAAGAAACAATAATGTTTGCTTGTAATGGGAAAATGATTGAATTTGTCAATGACTGCGGCAGCAGCGGTGAAGGATAATGATGACGAAGATGAAATGGAATCGTAACGCCTTATTTTTTCTTGTCTTTGTCGGCTGATGATATTTGTGTTGTAAGTACACTGAGAAAAATCTCATTTAAACTGAATTTAAACAGAGCATATATTCCTAAATCAAATGAAACAGAAATAGATCTAATATTTGAACTGTTGAATAAATTATAATCCATATATCCATTAGATACAAATATTCACAAGCTTAAACGATTTTATTAAATTAACTCTTCCAAAGAAACTATTTAAGTATCCTTTTGATTACCACTACAATTCCCATTATTAATAATAAAAAAAAGTTCAAGAAAAATATCCAAAATTCGGAAATTTTTTTCAATATAGGTGTTATTTTTTCCCTCCCTCTCCCCCTCTTTTATAAGGTGCACCACAAACGCGCGCTACACTGATTCCTTCGTCTTGGAAAAGTGGAAAAGTAATTTATTTGTGAAATTAGGTAATTTTCTTTAGGGATTTGTGAATTGTTGTGCCAAATAATATTTTTGTTGTATTGTGTTGAGTTGTGTTATGTTATGTATTTTATGTTTTTTTTTCAAATTGGTATCGTTATAAAGGGAAATATGAAATTAATATTAGGTTGTGATGTAGATTGGCATCAAATGGAAAAATTAACATCCTGCGTAGACGAGCTTAAATCATATTTTAAGAACCAAAGAAAAGTTCGAATGATGACGTGAATGAATTTGATTGTAAATACACACAAAAGTTGAGTTTAAATAAATTGCGTCCTTATATTTATTTAAGGTTCCAAAATACAAACGTTTTAAAATGAATTTCTTGAATATTTGAAATATCTTGTGAAAGAGAAAAAATCTATTAATTCAAAACCAATAAATCAGAAATAAAATTTCGTAGGAAACGTGTGCACCAAAAAAATATCAGTGCCAAAAATTAAACCATAACTCAATAATTTTTTAACATTGCTCAACTTGTATAGACTTTAGAACGGCCAAAGTACTCGACGACTTGTGCCCGCTTCTTCATATGCAGCAAAAACCAAATCAATTTAACCATTTTCCCGTTTTGGCTCATACAAAACTACTGGCAGGAAAACAAATTATCCATTACTTTGGCATGTGGTTAAAACCAAAGATATCCTTTGAACTCTGCCTTTGGACGAGACCGAAGCGCCACAAAAAGTCCACGGCTTGGAAATCGTTTTGGGTGATTTATGCCGTTGAAGATGTTTTCCAAATGGCAACGACAGATCTCGGGCCTCAACGCGCCGCCAGCCCAAAGGTGCAAAAAATCACGAATACAAATTGGCTGCATGAGTTATTGATGATGGATGTATGAATGCAAGGACAGAAGCTGGACGGACGTATGAACAGATAAATGGATGCAAAACTGGAATTCTGTTGGCTGCTTCTGCACTGATTTGAAAAATTGAGTTTCTCTTGCGTCGGATGTTTTGGCCAAAGTATTGGGGAAGCAAAGAAAAACAAATTTACGATTATCCTGGCATTTCGGGTTCGCTTTGTTCCTCTATTTCTGCCTTCTGAACTCGATGGTGATTTAATATCAAAATTATTTTTCATTTGAAGTAATTACATTTGCTGTGGCTAGGTCGGACTTTACTAATTTAAATTTGTACCACAATTTTAAAAGTTTTTTTAACCGAAGCTTTACTGAACCAAACCAAAAAGAAGAAACCCAAATGAAATGCATCAGCCGCGTTAATTTCGACATTTTGCGCGAAATTAATCGCCATCGAAACTAATTTAATGGCGGCGCAGGAAGTGAAAAATTCAAATTACGCGAAATGCGTGACGAGCGCGCGGCGCTTGTAATGCAAATTAGTGAGCGCGAAAACTCATATCGGAGTTTTCATACTTTTAATCGATTTCCTTTTTAACTATTTTCGAGATAATGAACCCAAAACTTTTTTAATCAATTTTAATTGAAATCATTTTTATTTCTCGGCGTTTTTATTTTCAGTTCTAAACCGAACTTTCCGTATATTTGCTGATTTTTATTTCAAAAAAAAAACATTTCCTATTTTTTCATTATAATTTTCTGAAGCAAGAATATTTTTTTGTTTGCACTTTTTCTAATATCACACGAGCGCATCGCATGCAGCAAAAGCCACTCACAAACGGCTTAATAGCTTTCATTCGGGCATATTAAGTGCTTAATTTAATAAATCTACGCAGTTGCAAGCACACACATACACATATTAAAACAACAACAATTGCGGCCTCTTGGCACTTGAGTTATCCTCTATGATCCTTTTTATCGGTTCAACGCACTGCGATGATTTTATACATATTTCTGTATGTATGTATGAGTGTGTGTATTTATGTATGTAAGTATGTGAAATTTATTTTTGTTTTTGAGGTTTTTAACAGCTTTTCCAGCGGTCTTATTGAATTTAAAAACAACAACAAAAATATACAAATTTAATTCCGCACGCACAAATGTTTGCGATGACAGCGCTCGGCATTTAAATTAATATAGCAGGAGTATGCATGCGAATGTGTGTGTGTGTGTGACTGTGTATGAATGCATGTGTATGAGTATTTGTGCAATTTGGTCTTTTGTTTGAGTGATCCGCCCCCGAACCCACACAGCACTCAGCCGATTGACAGATTGTTGTTCAAAAGTGACACTTGACATTTGCATGCGCGCTTGTGTGTATCTGTAGATGAGTGTGAGTGTAGTATTTTAATTTATTACTTTTGCGCAATAATTCGAAATCACTACAACCACTGCTTAATGATGATTTTTTATATAGCGCAACAATGCGCTCATTTATGCACGCTACACTCAAAAAGTTTACATAATGTACAACGAAAGGATATATGTAAAAATTCAATTATCATATGCATCGCAATCTAACAACGAGACTTAAGTCGACTTAAGGAAAATTTGAACTATATCGATTGTGCTTAACAAAAAATAATTTGAAAAAAATCTTAAGAGGAATTATTTTTAATGGTTTTGAAGTTTTTACTTAAAACGGAAAGGCAGTTCATCTCATAAAAGTATTTAATATACATTTTATTTGCATGTAATAAATGTTGGTAAATAGTTCATTTAATAGTCGTAATTACCGCTTTTACCCAAGGTTATTCATGAACAAAAAAAAAGTTTATTTGATGACAAACAGAAAACTTCTGTTTCCGTTTTTTCCTCGCATTTAATTGTGATAAATTACTTGGTAATCGAACTTTTTTATTTCAGTCTTCGAACGAGGAATCAACATGCCACAACACATCAATGTCACAAGCGGAAACAGAAACAGAACAGAAACGGAGCTCAGACAACTTTTAATGAAGCTGCAGACTGAGGCGCTTATCAGCCTAGCGTAAAGCATTGCTTTAAAAAGCGTTTTGAAAATGAATGAATATTTATTCAGCGCAATGTACGTTTAGTAACCTTTTATAAAGCTCTGCTGCCACCGGAGTATAAATGAGCTTATAACTCTAAATACATTTTCTTTTCTTTTTTTGTCACAAATTTTTGTCACCACTTTGTTCCACTTTCCATTTGGTAAGGCACTTTTTTCATGTGTCTGCCTGCGCTCAAGTCTTACCGAAAATATGCTTTACCCATAAACTAAAAACTGCAGCGCCAGCGCCAGCGAAGAAACAAATCGCTGGATTTGTCGCACTAAATCAACTTAATCCGGTGTCAAAAAGGCGCCAGGAAGTGTTTTAATTGTGTTTGTATGTAAAAGCGGAAATGACGTGCTTCTGCTGCTGAATATCGTCGTCGACAACTGAACTTACTAAAAAACACACACATACACACACACTCAAACAGTAAAAGGCGACTGGGCTTAATCCTTTATATGAAAATTGGACTTTCTACTCCTTTTGGCCATAAAACTGGAATTTAAAAAAACAGTTTTTGGTTTCAAATCGAGTTTACCTTTTATATTTTTAATAAAAAAAAAACAACTTTATTAAAATTGAAAAGCAATGAAAATAAATACGATTTTTTTACAAAAGGATTAATTAAAAAAAGTGTAGCGTTCATTTAGTAAAAGTGAACATCCATAAGTTTTTCGGGTTTTCATTTTTACAAAAAAAACCTTAACTGAAATAACTCATATGAAAACAAAAACAATTTTTTTTTTCACTATACATTTTGTTAAATAAAAATTAAATTGAAATTTTAGGATTCTGGGATTCTGGTCTGACAGTAAATGTGGCAACTGCAACAGCAGCAACAACAACAAAATCACAACGAGTCACAAGCTGAGTGCGGAAATTGTGGCAAAGCGCACTTAATTCGCACATGACGACAACAGCAACAAATACAACAACAACTAATATGGATCCTGGCAGCGAATAACACCATTTATAATATCCTTAATAACACTGCCAACAATAACAAAAACAAAACCAACAACAACAACAGCATCACTATTTATAAATGCTGCTACTGCCACAAGTGCGACATTTGCCGCCTGTGTTTATAAACTTGCCGCATTTGCTTCGTTTTTTTATTTTATTTTTGTTTTTTTGGAGCACATGTGCTCCAGCTTCTTTGGCTGCTGTCGCCATTTTCGCCACAATTATGAATTTCTGTATATATATATACTTTTTTTTTTTTGTTGTCTTTGTTTTTTTTTGTGTAGTGCTTAATTGCTGGCATTAGGCTTATTGCAGCCAAATAGAAAATGATGGGCGCCAGGACAAGTACAAAGTATCCTGCCTCCTGCTGAGTGTGTGCCGCCGCCGGCGAAACTTCAGCGAAACAGCTTAAGTTTAATTAGACGAAAGTGTGTGTGACTGCGCACATAATTCGTTAGTTTTTGTGTTTAATTTTCGTGTATTATGTTTGTTGTATGTTGTATTTGCCGCATGTTGCAAGTGCTACCATGGTTAAAATGCCGGAGCAGTAATAATCTGTAAAGTAGGTGTAAAGGTTAGATATCAGTTTGTTAGAACATTAGCAAATGTTTTGCCTCGATCTGGCTTACAGAGAACAGCTTCGACTCAAAACGTGTTAAGTTCATTATACTTGATTCTGTATTTTATGTACTCGTTTGATGGACACTACAAGTAACTAAATTGAGATTAAATATTTATTTTATTTGTGTTGATTTATTTTTTTTTTAAATCATGCAACATGTTTTTTACTATTCTTTTTATATTTCTTTAACGAAAGCAGCTACTTGCAACATCTTAACTAGGTTAGTGTGCAATTTGTAAAGTCATCGCATGATTACGTCGTATCAGCAAGAAATCATGCAGCAGCAACCAACTCAGTTGGTAACAACATCACTGCACCCCATGCCCGAGTCCACCATTGAAGTCTCCCACATCTCGTCGATGCCAGCAAAAGAAACTCTTCTTCAACTTGACCACGCAATTACCGATAAATAGCTTTCAATTTCACTTGGCTCGCCGCCTGCAAACATCAGCAATGGAACTAAACCTCCCCAAATCCAGCATACATACTTAAAAAAAGGGGTTTCCTCCACGAATTAAAAATACCATTTGTTAGCGAAGGAACAAAAAACCGAGAAGAACTCCAACGAAATGAAACGAATCAAGGAAAGTGGTTCAATGGTGTATTTGCACATCATTGGTTTCTGCTCTGTAGGAATATGCGGGAAAGGATTTCGTTCGCAGAAATAAATATCCAAATCGGAAAAATCATCGTCGTCGTCCAAGTTGCCGCTTAAGGCGTGCAGTATAAAATAAAAATGTTGCGCTTGCATAAGCTTATGACTAGCTAAGGAATAGCAAATCTTTCAATAAACCGAAAACATAATACCCCACTTTTTATAGAAATATTTCAAGTACGTTTCGTTTTTCCACAAAAAATTAAGATCAACTCATTGAAACAATACCTCATTTGAAAATATTTCATGATAATTACTTTACTTATTATATTATAAAAACGATTTCTCTGGATGGATCTTCCAATTATAAGAAAGCTTCAAATAAAAGACTCACTATTAATTTCTACTACTCAAACGAAATATCATTCAACTCTCCGGTGTAGGGTATAAAACTGAAAATTAAGAAGAAGAATAAGAAGAAGGAGAAGAAGTAGAAGTAGAAAAGAGGAAAAACAAAATTTCATTTATGGCCATTGGCTGGCCGAGATATGTTAGCTCGGTCTCGACGTTTGGTTTCTTTTCGGTTTAGTGCTTGGTCAGTCGTCTGTGCAATTTTTCAACGCTCGACAGTTGCGTTTGACTATTTTCATTTTCATTTTTGTTTCTCCTTCTTTTTTTGTTGCTGTTTTAGATATTTTTTCTTGAGTTTAGTCAATATCTTTCGCAGCGAATTGGTCTGCGCTGGATGAAGTCTTTGGTGTGCGCTTGAATTAACCTGACTTTGGCTGGAATTCAAGGCTGTCCGCTTCAACTGAGTGGAAATCGTTTATCATGCGAGGCGCACTCAGTGGTTGCATGCAGCATATATCGCATGTAAAGCTAATTTAAAACGCAAACAAACAATGAGCAAAAAATTCCAAAAGGAAAATTTAATTTGGAGAGATTTAGAAAACTAAGCAAAAGAAAAAAGTGTGGTTAAATAAAAACATCAAATAAATTCGTTTTCCTAATACACGAAGGTTTTAATCTAATGCAAATCGCTATTAAATCGTGGGCTTCAGTTTTGTTCGAAAAAAGGTTCTTATTTACAAGCCGATAAATTCGTTCAAAAAGCATCAGTTTCGTTTTGAGTGCAAAAAAAAAAAAAAGAAAAGTTGCAGAAAACGTGTGCCTGCCAAATTAATTTCTCCAAATGCCACAAGTGAATACCAACGAACATAGAGCATGCCGCATATGTGGAATGGCAGGAATGGCAGCTACGAGTGGTACACATGCCGCGATGTACATATGAAATGGAATGGTAAGACTCTCAAAGGAATACGATTTTGATTAGCTTGAAAAAGTAATCTCAAACACACGCGCAAACGCTTACACACACATTTACGTATGAGCACTGCTATTTTCCCACGTATTACCCATACTCTGGCATATTTAATGCAAAAATGGCGGTTTATGCCTAAAATATGATTTCCATGTCCGATTGCAATAAATTTGCAAACAAAATAGAAAAAGAAGAAGAAAATAAGAAACGAAGAGATTTCTCAGGAGTATGCAGATCAGATTTCTTCGCCACGAATAAGAATAATTTCGCATTTTAATAGAGTCGAGAAAAATGGAGTTTGTAGGTGCAGAAACTGTTAAAGAAGTGCTTAAGTGGTGCTCCAGGTTTTCCATTAGTTTCATTTTTGTGCTAGTGGTATTATGTAGTAGTAGTAGTGGTAGTGGGTATTTCGATGCATATTTTAGACTCGTGTTTAACATGATGATGAAAGAAACCAATTCTTCAATTGAGAATAATAAAGCAAAAGGTAATAAGTGCTCCATTCCAAATTTTATATTATAAATAAATGTTAATACTGATTGAGTTGATACATAAATGTATATACAATTTTAAATAGCTTAACTTTTTAATATTGCAGTGTGTACATTTGTTGTTTTTACTTTTGAGTTTATTTGTTTTAATGCCACTCCAAGAGAAATCTAAAACATTCCACTTTCCCATAAAAAAATAACCTAGCCTAGCCGGGCTAATTGAAAATTTGCAATACCGGACAAACATCGAAAACGAACACATATGCACCGGATTCAGTTCCTGTTATCCAGATATCGACCTAAAAAATAGTTTGGACGAAATCAATTCGTGGTGTAGAAAAAAAAATCGATAAAAAACACTTTCGTGGTCGTCATTTTGGTAGTTTTATATGTGTGTGTGTGTGTATTTGTGACATACCCGTGTAAATGACAAAACTTGTTAATTTTTGTTGCGTTGTTGTAAAACAAGGTTTTTTGTGGCTTCTGCTAACTGAAAAAGCCAGCCACACTTTCGTTGATATTGGCAACTCTGGAACTTTGAAACAAATACCCAGTCTAAAACCAGGAAAACGTGTGAAAGCTGCGGTTGACAACCAAAAAATCGCTCCTTTCAGTTTTTGCCGCACAAAATTGGGGTTATAAATTGTTTGAGCAGCTTTTTTCGTTCCATTTTGATTGGTTCAGCTTCGAAAACTAATTGAAAATAAAAACTACACACGAGTTTTTTCAAGGACTTGTTGAAAGTATTAAGGATTATGTACTCTAGGAGGGATTAGTGCACAACACTTTTATACATTTATAAAAACAATATCAATCAAAGTTTTGGATTCTTTTGGGGATTAGTCAAAAGTCGAAATTATCATAAAAAAAGCTCACACAAATGTCATGTAGACAAATTTGAGCGTTTCATAAATTTGGTAGCTTATTTAATTTGAAATACTTGAAACAATTAATACATTTCCAATAACTGTATAACAGAAGTGACAATGAATATGTACATTTTTTTTTAATTCACTGACAACTCCAACTGGCTAAGGTTTTACTCGATAACAGAAATTTAAACTTCTGCACCGCTTGTTTGCGATGCGTCCTCAAAATGGATGATTGCACACCACTGTCACCTGTCGGAGTTTCTAACTTGTGTTGTCTGTTTCGTCGCTCTGGCGTTATGTCATTTTGTCATTCTGTCGATCTGTTCGTCTGCCTGCAAATCCATTTTCATTACTTTTTCGCATTGTTAACAACTTTTCCATGATGTGTAAATTTGAAAAATTTCTGCTGGATAATAATACCCAAGTAGGTGCCTGCAACACTAACAACAACAACAACAACAACAATAAAGGCAAATAACAAGAAAAATGCAAATACAGAAATACCTGTGGAAAATCACAACTGAATGAGGCAAGAATGGCACGTGAATGCACAATTGTGTGCCGAGAACTATGAAAGAAGAGTAAGCAACCTGCAGGGACAACCGTGAACCACAGATCGAGAAAAACTAGAAATCGAAATACTTGCAGTTTTTTCTCTCTCGGTTTGATACACTTGCAGGTATCCCATACGAAAATACAGTATCGAGCAAATCTTTGATTTGGTTATATATTGTATTAAAATAACACACAGAACCCTTTTTCTGAAATATTTTCGAGAATTCGTTGAATAGTTTTTATATTATTGGACAGATATCTCGTTGGAATTTCAAAATGTTTCAGGGATTACAATTACATCTCCTCTTTCCTTTTTCCAGAACATGAACTAAAATAAGCATCAAAATTGTTTTGGTAGTTTGGCTCATCAGCGTAGATTTAGATTTTTTTGTTTTTGGTCAGAACGAGTTGATTGTAAGGAGGCGCCGCGCCGCCAGTACTTTTTCCGATTTATAAACTTTTTCGCCCACTATCAGGGACTGCCACCCAACGATGTCTCTAAAGTGAAATGCTTCATTTGCAGTCAAACATGTCATTTTTGCATTTTGCACAATGACACACAATTGTATCTCGCTACGGTTACTCTGTGTTGTATCTTTCGAGCTGATGGAAACGTACGATTGCAAGTGTGTGTTGGTGTTTGTGTGGGTGTGTGTGTAAGTAAATTCATGTGCGAGTAAGCACCTTGGAAATTCTTTGAGATTCTGTGGATAGAACAAAAACAGACACATGAAGCACGGCTAGAGCAAGGAAATTCCCAACGCTGTCAGTTGTTGCTACTAGATCCAAGCAAATCAGGCACGAACGACAGGGCCGCATCTAATATTGTATAATTTTGAGTGAGCAAAAATATTTAAAATAAAATCGTTTATTTATTTATTTAACTATTTAACTATCTTTGAAATTATTAATTTATTTTTCAATTATTATTATTTGTTTTTAATGGAATTAATTTGTTCAATTTATAAGTAGTCTCCTTTTTTTTTTTTTTGTTTTCTTTCTTTTCGTTAGTTAGTATGGCCCTGGTTTTAGATAAGCACAGTAAAAAAATGGCAGTTGGTGGAAGTTTATGCTTTGTTTCGCTGCGGCTAAAACTGACAACTGAAGCAACTCTGACTCTGTACGATGAGGATGTGGATGAGAGTGCTTTGCCGCCACGCCTTGTAGCTTTGTTTCCGGGCGTAAATAAAGCGTAACGACGCGAAGGAACACCAGCATCAGACGCACTAACAGCAGCAGCAGCAACAAACAATCTCTGACAGTCGTTCGTCTTTTGTGTTTTCTGGTTTTTGCATTTTGAGTGGCTGTTTTGGGGTTTTCGTTGAAGTTTAGCTCCCACTTTTTTGGAAGAATTTTTTTCCATTCGCTGCTCACCTGTGGTGGCAAACGTGCTCTTATTTTTACGTCGACTTAGGTGTGCGAATCTGTGTGGCTTTGTATTTGCGAAAGCAATCATTTTTCGTCAAGCGTTAAGATGAAAAATATTCTTCCAAAAATAAGTGGGAAAAATGGCCTATTGGGGTTTAGAGACAAAATATTGATGAAAGATTATGTTTTTCATATATATATATATACTACTAAATTGTTGCCAATACATACGAGTATGTATAATACTTTTCTACCATTATTAATATTTGAATAAACTATTTTCCAGCTATTTTTATTTTCAAAGTGCAGATCTTTCTTAAAAATCCTTAAATTATTAAAAAAAAAAAAAAGCTCAAATATTTTTAAATAGTCGAAATACAATACATTTACAAAAATAAATATTAATAAAAACTTACCCCAAATTGACACAGAATTGTTCAACTCATGCCACCATGCCATATGCTATACTTCGAAAGTGTCCAGCGTAGACATTGAAGCAGGTTTTTCAGTCATTTAACTTCGATTTTATTTTTATATTTTTTTTCGGTATATCTGAAGCAGCGTCCGAATGCGCCACCAAAGGGACGTCTCGGTGAGCGGTCGTGCACACGCAGGATAAACGCAACGTAGCCAAACGGACACTTTTGGTCGTGCAGCAGGCCGGAAAATATGAACTCGTCGTATATGTGTGTATGTGTGACTGTGTGCGTTGGTATTTTTATGACATTTTCATATTATTTATGGCAGACGTGACTTTATGATTAACTTTGTTGTAATTTACCCAAATTCGCAGTATGTCTTTTACAACAACAAATACAACAATGATCACTGGGGTCGACGGTCATCGATACTAGCTACTTCCACGTCATTAGTAATTTTTTTTTTTTGTACGAATTTATTGCATATTTCGATTGTTGTGAGTAAAACGGAGACTGTATCAGAGCTCAACGGACATAATTACAACAATTTTTCTCAGATTAATATTTTGAAATTTATCTTTTCACAGAGTACCATTAAAATGATATCAACGCACTTAGAAACCGTTGTTAATAATTTTGAAAAATCTTTCTCTTAAATTGGTTATTTTTTTTAATCTTATAGTTATAAGAAAGTGTAGTGCATATCCAAGTGTACACTTGGGCTTGTATAACTTCACCTTCTAGTAAATGCTGAAATTGTTAGAAGCACTTTTTGTGTGTTGGGTGTGTTGACCAGACGCGCTAACGACGCGAGTCATAATAATTTTGTTTCCTGCGCTGTACTGCGCTGTTTAAGCGTATACACTTGAGTATACTAGCTGGCATAGCCCACGTGCGTGTTTGGGCATATGATGAGGATTGTTTTAATTAACTTAGCCGCGCCGAGCACGCCGACTACATTAATTTTATCGCTTCGTCCATGATTGTCTACGGTCGATGAGTGGTGGTCGCCACCGCAATTAAAATAAATTAATTTTGGCACTAATCGAAGTGACGAGCGTACGAGCAAATGAACAAACGGACGAACGAGCGACATAAAATGCCGTTTGACAAAAGAGCTGTCAATATTGCGGCGTGTGATTGTCAACATTTTATGTCTGGCCATTAGAGGTGAGGTGGCGATTTATGGCCGTCTCCTTTTGTGACGAGTAAACAATTGAGCGTTGCGGTTATCAAACTATTACCAAAACTTTATAATGCCCAAATTGAACAGTTCAATGATTTACTATCGATTTAACAAGCTCTGCATTTCAGTCGAACTGAACTCCTCGGCAGAAATCATTTCACGCTCAACCAATTTACAAGGCAAATCCAATTTACCATAGCTAAGTTATGAATTGGACAGACCTTTTTCTAGAATATTATAGATTGTAGTGAAGTGAAAAAAAGCCACCCTTATTTCTTCCGAGTTTGAAATCAAATCAAAAATTAAATTACTGATATAAGCAGTTTAGTAGACTTCGCTGTTAAAGCTCCTTTTAAGATATACTTGTAAACTTTTTTTTTCATAACAAGTTTCTTGCTTCCAATCAGTCTCAAATTGGGAAAACAAAATTTATTCCCTTCCAAAATTCAGCTGAACGCCCTCAAAATATACTCATAGCTTAACTCAAGAGTTAAATTGACCAGTTTCGGAGTAACAATAAACCAAGTGTCAAGACAATAAAAATCTACTCACCAAAAAAAATTATCGAAAAAAAACATCCAGCAACTACTTTGAGCAACTGCAAAATTTTATTGGACACAGAAATAGACAAACACAAAGACACAATGTGTCGTTAAAGAACATGTTCAAGCAACTGTTAAAAGTTGTGGGCGTGTACACTCAACAAACCCACACGCACACACACACAAAAACAAACAAGCATTGAGCTAGCCTGTTGTCGATACTATTAACCAGCAACTGCTTCAGCCCAAAATACCTAAAACCAGCAAAAGACGACAAGTAAAAAAAAACAGCTGTAAAAAGGATTTAAACTGATTTGAAAGTCGCTCGTTCGGTTTGGTCCTTTGGAACGCTGCACTCGGCGGTTGACTGTGGCCGGATATAGGCGCTTTCAATTTTCAACATGAATACATCACAACCAGCGGCAAAGAAGGGCATTGCAAAGCAACACAAACAACACATACAACACGGAACACGAAGCACAACTCATCGAACTGCATTGAATGCCTGGGAGGCGTATGTGTCAGAGGCATCCTCGAGAAACTTTGTTGCAGCCAGTAAACAGGGAATGCCAGGATGCGTTCAAAGTCTGTTGTCATCATTGTTGCTGTGCTTGTAATTTATACCGAAATCAAATCCACAACATGCCGCCGCTGCAGATTGTCGTTGTTGGTCAAACTTGTGATGCTGCTGTTGCGGCTGCTCTGTGCCACAATATGCCTCAACGCCAGCATCGAATATTGTGTTGTGTGTTTGTTTGAGTGTGCGCCTGCTGGAGGGCAGTCAATTTTCCGGAGTGGCATTGATATTTTTGTAAGCGAACAGCTTTGATTGCAATTGCCCAAATTGTGAAAGAAGAAGCAGCTCCAGCTGCTGCGAGACTTTTGGGTGTCTTTTTGCAGAGACAAGTCCGGAATATCATTTCTATGGAGCATTTCCATTGCGAGAACTTAACCGTTTTGTTATTATGTTTTTAGAGAAACAGTGGATCATTTAAAATTTTAATTTCAAGTATACATTTGAAATTTATATCGTAATAAAACGATACTAAAATCCTCCTAATGATTACGCCACTGTTTGAGTTGAAGCTAACCAACAAGTTGGAAAGAAATAATTTCAAGCGAAGCCAATAATTAATAGCTAAGGTGTTGATTGACAACACACGTCCTAAACTCTTTGAGAATTGTCCTTGGAGTTATTGAAAGCAAACGTGAAGTTGTAATTCCGATGACTATGTTGCACCAAAGCTTAGCATCGTCTTTGGTCATTGGCACTAAATATACCAAAGTACCTAAGCTGGAATGTATCAAAAATTATTAAAAATATACAACAATATGAGCGTATCCGCGCGTTTTGCTGCATACATTTTTGCCACAATTGCAAACGTGGCAAGCGTGGAAACATGTTCGCTCATTTTGACAAATCGCACAATTTCAACCGATACACAGATGGGCCAGTGTCTCAAGAATGAGGTCAATTGACAGCAATATTTCAGTTTAGCCGAATTTGTACTTTGCCACCGATCTACTCAGGCGAACGACCACCGGAACCGGATGTTATACTAGAGATGGGCTATCTCTATTTTGATTTTTTTTATGTATTTTAACCAAATGAGAATTTGTCATTTAGTTATTTTAAAGGTGAAATTAAAAATTATTATTGTGACACTTTTGGTATACCTCAAATAAATGATACTAGAAATGAGGCTTAACTTTAATTTCGCATGCTTTTGTGTGGATCTTTAACCCAACAAATCTTGACTATTAAGATATCGATAAAACTGTACATATTTTCGCATCATATCCTATACCTAGATCAAAACGAAATGATTTTCAAAAGGATGCTCATCTCTATGAACAACCCGATGCAACCTCGTCCATCTTTCTGTTCATTCACAGATTTCTCTGTCAATTTTGAGCAAATTGCAAATTTTCTCCATGTTCCTTCTTCCTACACTAGCAACTGTCCTCGTTGTAGTCGTCGTCGTCGATGTCGTCCGTTGTCGCCGTTAGTCACAGCCGGAAATATAAACGCTTAGTTTCTCGTTCGCACGCGAACGGACTTCTCCAACGGATGTGCTGAAAACTTCTGCGTGCGGCAGTTGCATTCAACTGTGCGGCTGCTGTCTGTTTCCCCTTGATATGGCACATCTAACCTCCACCCAATGCATTGCCATGCATTTGCGCGCATAGTCATGATCAGGAAACACAGAAGCGCACAAGTTGAATTTCCTGCTGCCGAAATCGATGCGACAACGACAACGAGAACGGCAACAGCAGCAGCAGCTGCAGGCGGCATTCAGAAAGTGGCGACCAACGGAGCGAACATCGTTTTCGAAGGTTAAGAAATTTTCATAATCCTGCGACAAATTTGCCTGTCTGCCTGCCTGCCTGCCGACCTGCCTGTTCAGTGCGGTGTGGTGCAGTGCAGAAGGGTGCAAACGAAGAGGAACAGCTTCGGACGCATTTATTGCACTTTGCCAATTTGTATGCAAAGTTTCAAAATTGCTTTGATGAAGCGCGAGGAGGCGGACAAATTGAGTTTTATTTTTGGTTAGGTATGCAGATGAATTGGTGCATCTGGTAATCGGTTTTTTTTTTGGGGTAATCATTTTATGTTATTATATATAATATATAAAAATGAACCTTTAATATATTTTCAATAATATAAATATATATATTTTATTCAAGATTTAAGTACCGATATTTCATAACCCCTGTCTGATCTAATTCCAGTGATTCGAACTCACACTTTCTTGATGTGCATAACTTTTAGCCGACATTTCGCACACACTACGCCATCAGCAAAGCCACAACATACCAACTAAAAAACAACAAAGAATGTATGTATATCAGCTATGTAGCTAGTAGAAAATGCATTTTGGCTAAATGATTTATGCGAATTGGTTGCGTGAACTTTATGCATTTCCAATGCGACATCAATCGGCTCAAATGGGTTGCCATGACTGCCTGTTGGTAAATATTTATGTTGTGTGCGTCTAAAAACGTACGTCCTTGTGCAGCTTCCTTCATGCACATTTGGTTTTTATATTAGCTCCCACCTCCTTCTCTCGAACGAACAAAACAAATGAGAAATTAAAGCCGGTCTTACCGACTTCTATAAATGCACCAAATCATTGAAGGTATCTAATTTCTGAATTATATTGTATTTTCATGCAAAAATAACGATGTATATTAAGTATTTGAAATGTTCAACATTTCAGCTCAATATCTTAATGAAACTCGTAAAATCGCGATAACAAAATTTTTGCTCAATATCTCCAACCGTTTTATTGCTATCGCGTTAACAAGATGATGACAAACTTCTACCCAAACTCAAATTGCTCACTGAGTAGTGCATAAAATGATGAATTTCACTTGGGCATGTTCTGCTGTATCTATCAATGTATCTTGCAGCAACATAACAACAGCAACAATAACAGCCAAGCGCCTTTCGAACAGTTTTTTATCTCTTTTTTTCCTTTTTTTGGCAATATTGAATTTAATGTGCCACCAGTATTTGCCGTACTGCATCTGCTGTGCGCACATTTGGCCATGAAAGATTTTGATACTCCACTCGTTTGTCGTTCAGTTTTCTCTTGTCAATTTTTTTAAATTTTTTACTAGCGCAACCTGACTGGAATTTTGAATTTAATTAAGGAAAAACGTATGCGTGGCGTTTGTTGGTTTTATGAAGATGTTGCTCGCTGCACAGTAGCATCCACAGTTTTTCCAAGTATTTGCTATTTTTTCCAGACTTTCTTCGCTGAGGGTGAAAATGATTGCGCATCAATTTCAAAGTTTATGTTCCAAATAACAATGGCAAATCCCCATAAACAGAAAAAAGAGACGCAAATATTCTCACTAAATAGTTGCAATTGCCATGTTGATTCGCTACTTTAGTCAACTAATTGCATGATACACTTGAGTAAATTGCGTCGATGTTTTTTTTCTTTTCTGATGGCACTTTGGGCAACTGTCAGCCAGGTTAGCACACCAAGTACCCAACCTTTGACAACTTAGCTAACACTTTTCTCAATCTCAAGCACACAAATCGAAATCAATTTCATTTTACAAAAGTCGCAGACTACTTATCAGAAGCTGAAAAATTTAAATAAAATAAAACGGAAGAGGCGTATCTGAAAAGGATACTTTAGGTGTTTATAAGTAAGTAAGTCCTACGAAAATTTTAAATTTGGATTTCTTTGCCAATTACCAAAAATCAAATCAAGATATATAATCTCTAATTGGCTTATTACTTTTTATATATGTATGTATAATATAATAGAAAAAAAATTATACTTTTTCTATCAAAAACATTTTAGAATTTTACAAATTAACAAACAATTTAATTATTTAAAATTCCATGGAGAAAAAATTTTAAACTCAAGAATTTTTAAATTTTTTTTGATAACTTTTTAGCATCATTTCATGTACCTAAATTTATATTTTTTCAGATACAACACTTTAACATCGATACATATGTACATACATGCTTATGTACTTATATAAGTATATACTTCTTATTTTAATTTATTTAACGCTGATTATTTTTAACCAACAGGCAGAATCTGCCCGGCCTCTCTCTTTCATTTCAGGGTTTAACTTTAATTTAAGATTATTGCTGTGTGTGCGTGTGTGTGTCTTTATAAATGTCTGCATGTGTTAGTGTGGTCAGCATGCCAAAAAGTCATTAAAGCCTCAAGAAGAGTATAAAAAAAACACAAAAAAATAAAAGCTCATTTGCAGAATTATACGGGAATAATTTCTTAGGCCCATAAACAATGTCTCCCGGATTTGGACAGACGACCGGACAGAAGCACGTGCTTTTAATTGCTATGCGCACACACTTAGACACACTGACACACAACGAGATGCTGATAATGCTTTCTATGCTGTCTTACCAAATGTTCATTTGTCTGTGTAAATGTTTCTTGTAAATAAAATCAAATTGGAGATGAGCACATTCTGACCCTCATTAAGGCGTTCTTTTCAAAAATTTCAAAATTTTATTCGTTTGGTTTTTCGCTCCAAAGTCAACCCTAAATCAAATTGGATGAGTGTGTGTGAGTGTGTGTGTTTTGTCTATATTAGTCTGCGTGTGTTTCGCAAATAAATTATTCAGCACGATTTCGTAGCTGTGGTTTTTATCCCCACCCTCCCCAATGTGGTCGATAGTCAAATATGTCAAAGACAACGCTTCAAAATAGTTCCTTGGATGCGGCGGGATAACTTTTCTTGTTAGTTTTTGAGTAGTTTTGCCAATGAAACACATCATTTCCATTACGGCTGCGGTTCGGCTTATTTTGTGGTAAATATATTATTTGCAAATAGAATATTTATATTTTCAATGTCAACTGACACAGCTGAAAATGTCGATGTTGTTTTACTTACTACAATAACTTCTATTGAAAAATTAAACCGGATATGATTGAAAAATACTATTATTCATTTAACGATATGTCATTATTGTCCATTTGTATAAAAAACAAAAAAAAAACAAAAAACGAGAATGACAATTAGGAACACCGCTAGACGAACTTTGATTACTGCTGTGCTGCGAACTGAAGCGTTTACCACAAGTGTGAAGAAAGGCTCTTGAGTAAATTACGCAATTTAAATGCACGCATCTGTTCCGATCCTTTTTATGTGATTTATTTATTCTTTTTTTATTCCCAAAGTAGAACGAACAAAAAAAAATTAACATGAGCATTGAGCACAGTTTTCCATTGAATTTCCGCGCGTCACCTTTTATCTGTAATAATATTGGCACTGATGTGCCGAATTTAATTACAGCTCATTATGCCAGAAAACACAAATGCAAATACGCACACACATGCATAGACTGACACTGCTATATGTATGTGTATGCGTGTTTTGGTGTGTGTCTGTGATGCGAAATCTCATTAAAATCACACCTAAACTGAAAATTAAATATCGCAGAGGAAAATGTTCGTGTGAGTGCAACAACAGCAACAACAGGACGATTAAGGTTACACCTTGGTTGTGTGTGCATATGTGTGCGGTGTGTGTTTTGTGTATTGAGCTGGTTCAGTAAGTAGTATGTGTGTCAACAGCAATGCCAACACCAATACACCAACATAATAACAACAACGACAACAACAACAATTAAATTTATTCAAATCACATCCGCTCGTTTAAAGCATCGCGCGCTTTTATGCTTAACGATTCTGATTCAAGCCGATCAGTTGCCCATTTAAAGCAACCGAAACAATTATAAGTTCACCTAACTAAACACAAATATATTTCCATCTCCAAAAAATCGTCATATCGAAAGGATCTTTATTTTAAGATTCCATTCATCTCATTCGCATAGAAGTTTTAGTGGGTATATAATTTTTACAGTTACCGTATATGCTAAAGTGTTTTTCTGTGTATGTGCGGCGACAGATGGGAAAGTAATTTAAAATAAGCGGACATGCAAACTTTGCTGTGTGGGCTTATTTAATTAAAACAACAACAACAGCAACAACAAAAAACGGTTGTATTAGCAAAGTTTGTCTGTGAATGTGTGTCGATGGTTGTGAGGCTGTGTAGGTGCTCATAGCCGTATGTTGTTGCAATGGTACGAGTATTTGTCATGATTTAATTTTAATTTTATAATAAATACAATATATTTGAGTACAGCATGTGGTATGAGTTATTTGTAATTATTTAATAAGTTTATTTATTTTACAACAACATTCATTCAAAATAGTCTGATCACAGATTCAGACTAAACCACAGATTATTACTTTAAAATTAATGTTAAGCTTAAACTTATTTGGGGTGAGTTTCTAACTGCCGTCATATAAAAATGTGCTTAGTTAGATAAAGCAAAAACTCAAATAAAAAAATGTGCTACTTATCTTCATGTTGACACACAAAGACACACACACATACTACACATGCACGGGCGCGTGCACTCTTATACAAATTTGTGAAATTTTCTTATACATATTTGATTTTTCATGTGCAAACTTGTGTTCACAACGCTCACACTTACCAACAGGAACCTTCTCTGCCTGAATAATACCTTCCTGGAACGACTTAACGTCCATTTTATCAGCGAAATCCTATTATGTTAATATATTAATGCCCTACATGACAGAGATATGGATATACAAGGTTAGCACACTTATAAAAATTTAAATATTTATAAAATATTTTCTGCTAAAATAAATTAGTTAAAAATTAAAATCGTGAATTTTTGAACATTTTTGAAACTAAAAATCAAGTTTTTAGTAATAACAAATTTAATTTTACTGTTAACATTTGTAACATAAAAAACCCAATTTAAAATAGCTTTAAAAAAATATATGTATATTTTCAGGGTATTTATCGTACCAGTATTGCCGCAACTATTGGTCCAACTTAAACTCCCACATTTAATCTTGGGGCAATCTTTCGCTTATATTCTGAGTTGTGACTATGTCCAAGGCAACCGGCGAACCAACCAAGCGTCGACCGACCACATCAATGCAAATAATGTCCTTTTCCTTTGTGTTCGAAATATTCACAATCCCATAAGGATTCGCTCATGGAAATGGAAATAGGCAAAAATAGCGCTTAAAACCAATTTTTTAATATATTGTATGATAAAATTTAATTCAAGTTCTTCGTAGCGTAATAAGCCGGAATTATATTTCTATTCCTATTTTAAGTACGAAGGAAAATTGTCCAGGAATAGGCAGATGAACTTAGATGAGCTTAGAGAAAATTGTATAATTTTGTTAAACTGTGTTAACAACAATTAAAGCATTTCTTGTTGCCTACGTAAGAACTTTAACAAACGTAAATGAAAAATATTACAAACATTTTATTTGCAAATAAAATATTTTCAATTACGTCAATAATTTTCAATTTCATTCGTTCATTTTTATGTGCTTAAATTCGTTTCCTTTCTACAACAAAATTAACAAATGTGAGGCACCTCATATTTGTAACTTAACTAATTCGATTTACCTAAAAGTAGGCAACACTATCAAATTTTGTTCTCGAGCTTGCAAAGTTGACGAAATAGCTTCCTCTTGCGTTGGAGTATTTCGAGTAAATGCCAACGTCAATAGGCTTCAGCGTCACTTCGTTAGAAGCAAAAACTGCGTATCTATGGCAGCTGCATTGTAATGCACTAATTTACATTGACACTCCTTCATGCCGCCTTCGTCCGCTTGTCGCAGTTTGTTTAGTTAATTTTGCATAGCATTAGTACCTCTGTAAGTTCTACCGTCGTGTGGCAACCTCAAAAAGAGTCTCACTAGAACGCTAGATGCTGGAAAAGAAGAAGAAGAAGAAGAACGACTGCCAGAAATAATTTCTCTTGGCGGAAAAGTTAATTAGAAACTATGAGTGAGGAGTAGCGTCAAGCGAAAGCTCCACTGCATAATTACGACGGAAGTGCAGCCATACACAAGCATACATACATACATACATACATACATACATACATACATACATACATACATACATACATACATACATACATACATACATACATACATACATACATACATACATACATACATACATACATACATACATACATACATACATACATACATACATACATGTACATTGTACAAACAGTGACGTAGCCAACATTTCTTGTGATACATACTTTTAAAATTACTTCTCTGACATCGGACGGATTTTCTAAACGCTGCTTAAAAATAAGAATCGATTCAAAATCAGATTTATTTTGCTTTCAAAATGTTAGCACATACTTATGCATGCTCTCGCCCAGCTACGCCATTGGATAAACGCAATGTAAATGCATTTCCGGTTGCTAGGCACATTTCAATGAAGTTTTGCTGCTGCTCGACTTTATCATTATCACCATCGTCATCATCACAAATTCATTATATTTGCTGGCGGAGTGGCATGGTGCAACTTGGCATGAGATTTCCTTTTTGAAGTCTGGGCGAATTCGTCTTAGGTGAATTGAATTGCACGTAGTCAGCCCCAACAACTATTTACAACTAACTATTTCCATAGAATGACTACAATGGGTATTCAATTGCCCTTATTATTGTTGTTGTTGTCGTGGAGTAGAAGAAAATCTTCTAAGGATTGTACTTGACAGTGATTTTCCTGAGAATCCTAAGATTTCCAACTCGCTCCTGAAGTACTCGAATCACATGTTCTGGTAATTAATTAATAAATTTACTTAATTTATCTCTTGCGAAAATCGAGAAAAAATTTAAAAATTTATTTTGAAATAGTTTTGATTTTTGAATTTTTAATATTCATAAATATAAGCCAGATGGCTACTAAAATGTATGACAGCTATTTATCGTAAGACTCGCGTACGCTAAATCATACGAATAAAAGAACAACAACATTTGCGAGCGTTTTAATGTATTAACAATAACTCAAAGCATTTAAAAAGCTTTAAATTTTTAATTAATTGCGTTGCAATGCGAAAAAAAAGAAACGGTGAAAACAAAAACCGAAATGTTAAAATTACAATTGTTCAATAATGTTGATTTAATTAATTCAACAGTTTGTATTATCCACACACACACACGCACACACTCGAACAAGTCAATAAAAACCATCCGCGCAAAATATCGCAGAGACAGAGAAAAATTACAAAAATGCGCATTTCAATGCAGGATAAAAATTAAGGACACCACCCACACATGCGCCGCACTTACATATACACACATATACATGCATACATACACATGTATGTAAATTTCAATTTATTTATTAAATAAACAATCACTTTTAAATTGTTTTATGCAAATCGAATTTAATTAAGTGGCCCGGTACGCGTCGCGCCCTATTTGCAGTTAACAAAGTCGCAGTAATCCAAAAAAAACACAAGAAGAAGAGAAACAAATATTGTTAGATATATAAATTTTTTTTCAAAATATCTAAATTTAAATTACGAGAGATGCTTTTTTCATTTTTTGGCTTAAAATTATGCTTCAAATAAAGTTTGAATTCCATCTCGACTTGGTTTCGCATACTTTCAGGCGCAACCAAACAAATTGTACCGGAAGTGATAGATAATGCTTGTTAATTACGATAACATTATTTGTATACCCTACACTAGTTGCAGCGTGAATTTTCAGCAGTTTACTTTTCAGTACTAAAACGATTACCAAAAAAATGGAAGTGATCGGATATGAACAACGCGAACATCTCATAGAAAGAAATGATGACCAATGTGCAACACGTTTCACATACATATTTTAGGTGTCTCTAAAATAGCTTAGGGTATATGAACTTCGACATAGCCAAAAATAATTCGATTATTGTTGCTATCCTAATTTATATACCATGGAAAGGGGCGTAATTTACGATTGTGCAGAAATTGCCTTTGCATATTACGACTCTAGTGGATTGATTGTTTATGTTGATAACAACCAATTCTAAGATTTCTATATTTTCAATATTTTAATATAATAAAACTTTGAACTTATTTGTATATAGAAAGAATGTTAATTGTTTCTTTATTATATTTAATATTATACAATTAAATCAACAAGTTGCGATGTTTATTTAAGTATTTAGATATTCTTCTCAAACTTTTGTATTTTTGAACACAAATTTAAATCATTCAAACTTAATTACTTTACTATCTTCTTATTTTTGGTGTGCATCTCACGTTTGTTTCCTGAAACCTACGCAAAACTAATTTTTCAAAATTTCAAATTGAATTCTTTTATTTGCTGACCAGTTTCTAAAAACCGATGAAAACAAAACAAAAAAAACCAATTAAAAACATTTTGACAAGTCCGATCACTTTTCATTTTCTGAGGAGCACTTCGCATTCCCATCAACTTGAATTTGGCAATGGCAACAACAACAACAACAAAACGAATTACGAAATAAAACTAAAATTAGAACAGAAATATCGCGTAATTCGTACCGAAATTCAGCGAAATCGTTACAAGCCAAATACCAGTAAACGTTTTGCATGCGATCATTTACACAACAACAACAACAAATACAAATTAAATGAAACAATATAACATTTTTATAATGTGAAAACTGTAGAAAATCGAAAAGAACGCGCAACAATTGATCCGATCGTTGTTTGTATTGGAATGAACAATGCCACGAAGCCAGTCTTAATGCTGGACTGGGCCATCTTATGCTTTTGTAATATTCAAAACGAAACCCATTCGAGGGCTACTTCAAGACAGAGCGAAAAAAACAATCTTTGTTATTTGTTCATTAAACAAATTTGGATCAATGTGCGTATTAGCCGGCGCCTTTGAAACGTACTGGCGAGATCCGTAAAGTAGAGCTTCATTTGAACATCGGCCAAAAATCACAAAAGACATCGGATAAGACCACACGCTAGCATGCTAACTTATGTATTTATAATAACTCACAAATGTACTCTGGTTGAACTTATTGGCAAAACGTTTAAAAGAGTTAAAAAAAACAGATTTTTATTAAATGGCAAAACTTTTATTTACACTATCACAACAAAAATTGCCTAATTCAAGATTGTTTCATTTTATCAATTTGAACTAAGGATGTGATATATTTTATTTTCATTTTATCTGAGATTTATACCTATTTAAAGCAAAAGCAATAACAACATTTAAGAGTGTAGATACATACATACATACACACATGCCTACTAAAATGATTGGAAATATTCAGCAATATATTTTTAAATAACAACAAACGGGCCAAAATGATTTTTTTTTAATCAAGGTAAAAAAAAGATGAACAGTTTAAAGGAATGAGATTAGAAATTTTAGACTTGAGTTGTTTTTTTGATGGAATTTGTATAATAGTTTTCAGCGCATTTCAAAGATAATTCGAAAATTCACTCTTTTAATAAACTTTAATTTGAAACTTTGAAAATTATTTCTCTTGAATATAAATCATTATTTATAAAAATAACTTTTAGAGAATATGAATTGGATTAATTTAGACAAAGTGCCTTAAAAACCACAATGAAAGGGATTCTGAGTCTCTAAATAGAACCTCATGTTTATAAACATTTAATTAAATTTAACCAAAACTAAAATGATTATTCGAAAATAAACTAAAAATTTAAGTTAATTGACGTCTAGAAAACTACTGATTTATTAAAGTTTAATTTAAAAACTTATTCAAATCAACTTCAGACAACTTTAATGAGTGGAAAATGGTGCATTAACCATAGTGCAACATGTTATTTGTGTGTGTGCGTGTGCGTGTGAGATGATTGGTGTGCTTCGTTGGAAGAAATACTTCCGACACTTTTATGAAGATGTATCATAAAATTATTTGTGGTTGTTCGATTTTGAAAAATTACAATATATTCTTTTCAAATTTACAACGTCGTTTTAATTGTTTTTTTTTTTTTCTTAATGAATTAATTTTGTTGATTCAAATCCGGGTAACTAAAACGAAACAAAAGCAAAGCGAAGCGAAGCTGTTGCCGCCTTAAGCAAACGTTTCTTCAGCATCTAAATGATTGGCTTGTGCTGAAGTTTTATGGTTAAAAAGTTGTCTCTTTGTCAAGAAGTTTTTATTGGAAATTAATTTAGGAAATCGTAAAAAAGACAATATAAACCAAAAAAAAAACAAACAAACAAAAACTGAAACTGATCTTCATACCATAGCAACCGAAATCATTAACAAAATACTATTTTTAAGTGAATTCAAATTCAACTTTGTCTATATTGTCAGCTTTTTAAGTGCACTGTTTAAATGTTTTCAAAATATAAATTTTGAACCCGGTTTATTTTTGCAAGATATAAATTCAAACCATTCTCTTTTCTCTGAGATGCTAAAAACATAAGCGGCTTAACTGCGATAAGCGGATTACTTCAACTTAATAATAGAGTGTCGCAAAATTTAATATTCTAAAACTTCGATAAAAACTATAAATGTATTTCAATAACAAAGAAATTGCGATTTGCATAATTTGTCCATTTAAATGTCGGCGCCAAAAATAGCAACAATTTCAAATTGCGACCAGAATGATCTGAAAAAGCCGACCTCTAACAAAACGTTTTGGCAAATAAGCGAGCAAATTTACAAAATGCGAAAATCCAACAGCGAATTCTTGAAACGATCACGAAACGCCTCCTTTCCGAAGGCGTAGAAATGACCGGAGCATGTCCAACATCCATGTTCGAATTAAAAAAATCAAACATACATATGTGCATACATATATGCACAAGTATTTCCATTAAAATTATTAAACAAAAATTTGCATTTGAATCTGTTGGCGAAACAAATGTGCGCCATTAATAATAACCAAATTTTTATGGTTTTAGTTCGCGGGTATTCTTCTATTTTGTGTACATTTTGGTTAATATACAATAGTTTTTTTATTTATTTTACTTTAGTATATAATTTTGCAAACAATAGCAAAAATGTTTTTTAAACAGAGTTTTTAAAATTTATTGGTGCGTATACCTTGGAATAAATGTTGTTGGTTTTTGTCTGCTATTAAAGTTTTGATTGAGAGAACAGAAAAGTTATGCGAACGTTCGGTTCGTTCGGATGTATTTTATTTTTAAATTTCTTATGCATAAATCTGTCAAAATACAATAAAAATCATTTGCGAAAAAATTGTTGGCGTTAAATAATGAATGGGTCAGATTGGATCGGTTGTTTGGTCTAATGACGGCATACCGACTTGTACGAGTATGTATGTGTGTATTCGAGTAGTATGTATGCTAAACGGTCTTCATTGATTTGTGACATTGAAATGTGAAGTATCTGCCGAATTGACAGCTGCAGCCAGTATTTCTCTTAAATTTGACACATAGACGGCGCCATTCTAAAATATGCAAAGTCGATTTAAACCTTTTTTGTTTTAGGTAGTTTTTTTGTTTGTTTGTTTGTTTGTTTGCTCTTACTCTTATGTTACCTCAATGTGTTACCATAATATTTCCTGTTAAATTATGGTTCAAACTAGTTTAGAATATTTCGTAAGCTATTAATGAATTTTTTTTGTAAAAAATATTTATCACTATAATAAAAGTCTGCACCTTATTTAAAAAAATAAAAAATGTTTTAAATTTTAATTTTGCATTAGTTTAAACTGTAAAATGAAAATTTAAATAACCAACGAAATGTTCAGAACAAAAATTTAATTTTCAATTCAGTTTATTTCATTTGTGTAACTTTAACTTAGAAAAGGGATATTTTGAGATATGGCGTTCTTGTGGCAAACAAACAATATGTATCTTAACATCGTTAGATCTCAGAAATAAACTTCAAAACGCCTTAAGTTCAAATGTCACATTGAAATTCGAAATTTCACTACAATAGTAAAATAAACTAATAATTTCACTATTTTATAATACTTTTGATATACATACGAACATAAACTATTCTACAACAAAAAACACAATATCACACAACAGTGAAACTTCTTAAAATATGTCACAAAATGTGTCACTTTATGTAATCCTTGTCAAAAGTGTCAGATTGTTCGTTTTAAGTCCATGACAAATAATTAACATTTTTCATATCGTTCATACAATTTTCATATACATTATACAAAACTTTCATACAAAATGTGTGCCGCATGTTTCATTCCTTTATTTAGAATGCATACACACACAAAAACATATACATACATACAAAGGTACAAATGTTACGATTATGTCTGTGAAATGTTAAAGTTGTTATAAAGTTCTTATCGAACAACTAATCATATGAATACATCAGCAATATTGTATATCATCAACACAAAACAACAACAGAAAACAGTTTTTAATTCAAAAACAGTAAACGCAGTATTAATGCAAATTCTGATATTTGTCAACATTATGTCAAGTATTATTAACATTTGTTGTCACATAAAAATCAAGTCAATCGGACCACTTCGTCACATGAAAACGAAACGAGACTCACTCTGCAACAGGTTTGCCTGTCGTTCTGTCGATCTCAGCTCTGAAGTGGAAGTGGAAGTGAATGCATCAATTCTGTGACTGGTGTCACATATGACATCTGTCTATATTTATCTCTATATTTAATTGTTATAGCAAATATATTGTTTAAGACAAATAAATTTACTAGCGCGAATTCGAGGGAGTGTCCTCAGCACAAAAGCTAAATAAAATATTTTTCGTACACTTAAATTATTTTTAGTAATACTATTCTTAAAAAAGTTGTATTCATAACAAATGGCATTCAACTTTTATTTATTATAAATAAAAAAAAACTTAATTCAACTTGATATCAATTTAATTTCTGATTTGAGTAAGTTGAAAACATTTTATCGCTAACCCTTTCCGAAGAATGGTCAAAGTGTTTCTACCGGTGGGGTATTGAAATTGAATTATAAATTTTGTGCTGTCAGTTTTTTTTAGTTTTTGTGTTTTTTGCAAAATTAGAGAAGACCACCGCCGCCGCAGTTTAATGCTACACAAATATTCACTAAACCGAAAACTTAAAAAATTAAAAATGACCACGCGTACAGCTTTCGGCATTTGCATGAAGTCAACAAGATATTCTTGAAAATTTGCATATTCGAACTGAGTTCCAATCTTTTTAATTTAATTTTTTTCTTTGCCATTCGCATAATATATTATTTGGTTTGTTTGTTTTTTTTTATTTTGTTTTTTTAATTTATTTATTTCTTGTATACGTTCGTTTGTCAACCTAGAACGCCTGCCTGAAAACAATCTTTACTCACACAGTGTAGAATCATAAAAAAACCTTTCACCTAATTATACCCTTCGCCATGCACTAAATATACCCAAGGGTATATTGAGTTTGTTCATTTATTTGTAACGCCCAGAAGGAAGCTTAGTAGGTATGACAAAATACACATCGAACTGATCAGCGTCGAATTCTAAGTCGATATAACGCAGTTCATGAGATATCGAGCTGAAATTTGGCCCACTTATAATATATTTAATAAGACTAACGTTAAACATAATTTAACAACAAAAAAATACGAAAAATCAGATAGTTGACAGTTTAAAACAAATATTGTTAAGTTTTTCAAGATTGTTTGATTATATCGTTAATGTCTGATGGCAGAGAGATACCTATGTGCTACACATAGCACATATGTGCTGCAAGAAGCACATTTTTTGATGCCTCTAAAATCGCGGAGGGTATTTGAGCTTCGGCATAGTCGAAGATAGTTCTCTTACTAGTTTGAAGCTGAAGTCATCATTTGTTTCGCACATGTTTTTGTGTTGTTGTATTTAGATGGACTGGTCTTCAACAACGTTTTTTTATTTTAATATGGATGTTCAACAAAAAATAAATCAAATATCTACGTTCAGCACTAGTTGCACTTATCCGCCCTTCTGTTAGTAATCGGTAACTGACTTGTTCATGAAGAGTGCGGTTCCGGATTGGAGGTGCATTTGGTGAATTTACATTTAATGAATGACATATATCTCAGCTGAAAAATCGAATTATAAAGATTATATATGGATATGCCAAATTATATATATATAATTTATCATGCTACATTATTTTAGTATTTATTTTAGAAATAACCGATTCACATATTAAACTATTTCTCTTTGGTTAAAATCATTCAGGTATCATTCACATGGTACAATATATAAATTAAAATATGTATTTACAACTTTTTTTGTTAAAGTAAATTTTCAAGCATATTTTCATATACCTCATTTATATAGTATACCGAAAAATTATAAATTTTAGTTTAAAATAAACTTACAACAAATTACAAATAGAATTTGTTTCGATTTCTGAAGTTATTTCTTAAATCTTCGATTTAAGACTTTCATCCTTTTACTATTTTAATTTCTCAAGGCGATTTTGTTATATAAATGTAGTTATTTGTTTAAAAGCGTTTCATCAGCTCCCATGAAAGGGTTAGGACTTGTGAGAATAGTAAAAAAACAATCGTGAGCTGATAAAAGCAATATTAGCCCTGTTGCTAAAATATGTATTCCAAAATGTTTGTTTCTTAATTATCGTCAAAAGCGTTTATAATTTCAACTTCTATCGCAGACCGTCTTGAATTTTACTATCGACATTCACTGCCGCCGCTGCTTGCGACAGTCACATACGGAATCTTGTTCTGGCAGACAGATCGTGATCTTCTTTGAAAGCTATCTGAGAGTGTTTCGTTGGTTTCGCTGCCAAAACCTTTACGACTTTCCCCTTGGCAAGCAAACTGTCAGCGTGCGTTGTTAGATGCCTAACGAACCCAACTTACCTCTTGCAAACTTGTATCCGATCCGAGTTGGGTACATTGCGTAATACTCATAGTTCGCTTGTATTAGAATAATTTGCCTACCAAGAAACGGCACCGTTTGGTCTTCTTCTGCGCTAGATTTCATTTCTGTTTTGTTTTTTTCCTATCTCTTTTGGCTTTAAAATTAATGAAGCTCACCTGCGCGTATTTCTACATTTTGAAATTTATCGATAACCTGAAAGTTGTTTTCTTCTTTTTTGTTGTTGTTTTATCTATAATTAATGTTATGCAATTAAAATCATTAGCAATTAGAATAGGGTGATTTATACGATACAATTTAAAAATGAATAAAATGTTTGTATAGCAACTTAGAGATAGATTCAAGAATAACACAAACGTGCTAGCTCTGTGAAGAAAATTAAATACAAACTTAAAAATTGAAGAAACAACTTCTTCAACAATGACTCATGTATTGCTCAACCACCAAAGGTTGATTGAACTTTCTGAAAAAAAAGTGAAAAAAAAAACATATTTTCAAAACTACCATCACTAATTTGTGAAGTTGAAAATTCGTATTTAACAATTTAATACAATATTATCATAAACTAGTGTGCGAATACGAATACGAATACGATAATGAAGAGTTCAATGGCGTTTAATTTCGATTTCAGTTAATGGTACATTGATCCATGGTACCGTACAATGGTCGTATCACTTTGATATGCTCATCAATGCGATGTTTTTTAATACAAATTTACACACAATTAATCAAAAATCACTTATGGCCAACGAATGTTTAAGGAAACGCAATTGCTGACGCTAAACCATAATTAATCAAATTAGGTGTATATTAAGTTCTGCAACTAATTCATGCTTAGCCAAAGATAGCAAACTAGGCCTCTTCACACCAAAGGCCAAGATTGTTAAAGTCATTATGTTGAGCGATTTCAGCACCTACTCTTTGGACTACGACCGTAAAACCCGCAAATATAACAACAACCATAATTCGATTTATAAATGCTTTTTCCTATTTAAAAATAATAACAATACGAGCATTAAAGTATAGCATTTGTATCCTACAGAAGCATTTATTGTTCCTATTACGGGGTATTTCCAAAACCGCTCTCTGGTAAATATAGAAATTTGTATTTTTAAAGAACCTGTCTGAAATATCGTTTTAAAAAAACCATAACTAAATAAATTATAATGTTTATAGACACGCGCCAAACGTGCGCTCCGCAACAATAAACCGAAGAAACAATTTAATAAGAAATTTGATAATGTAGATATCCGCAAAAGCTCACAAAAACCTAACCAAATACACTTCAATGGTTCCACACAAACCAGTCTAACTCGAAAATACATTTTCCGAAAAGAAGCGTTCAAAGATTTACACCGCTAAGCTCTTGAATTGCCTATAACTTTTGATTGATTTGGCATATCGTTCCAAAATACTGATTAATATCAGATATCAAACATTTCGAACTCAATGAAGAAATAATCTTAAAACTATTCTAACTCGAGTTAGAATAACTAAAACTGATCAAACAAAGGTTACCATAAAATCTTCTTTCAAATTTAGCTAATATTAATAGTTAACATAAATAAATGTAAGTGTCAAGCAAATATCTTATAATTGGCTTATAATAATCATAAGCAATTAATTATCACATATAGTAAACCGTTTATCACCTATTATTGCTTAATTTTAAATTGGTTGTAATTAAAATTTAATATTTATCTTCCGGTTTTATCGCGGTATTATCGGTTTTTTTTATTTGTTCCTTTTTGTTTTTTGTTTCTTAATATTTTTGACAGTTTGTGTGCTTCTTTTCTTAATCGCAGCAAATTAAGCGGTAGCCGAATATATCCAGTACATTTGTTGCTTTTTTATTTGTTTTTGTGTTTTTCAGTCGACACAGTCTAAAAAATTTGCATTTTCGCAAAAATTTAATTGCAAATTTAAAAATTCGCTTATCGAGATTAGACTTGAATTTCCATATTTGTGTTAGACATTTTGGCAACCACCGATGCCAACGTCGAAACGAACGACTGCATTAGTGGAAGATTTATTTTGAGCGTCAAGATTGAACATAAATCTCGAAAGAAGGTGTTGATATGCTAAAACTCAAATTCTACTTAATAATCCAGTCTGCATTAGAATATATGTGCAAAGAACAAAAAGTCAATAAAAAACAAAGCAAAGCAAAGCAAAAGTAGTTGACAAAACCAGCTAAACAAGCTAAGTGAATGTGCATATTCCCAAAATCGAATTTCATTTGAAACCGATAGTTAGTATAAATGCAGAATCTTTTCGAGAAAGCATTATCATTCAACGTTTCTTCAGCAATTGAGTAAACGTGCTTAAACAACCAAAATGGTAAGGATAGGCTTATCTGCGGATTTAATTTCAGTACAAAGGAATGTTTACGTTTATTAAGTGATATTATCCTTTGATTTTTCAGAAACTCATTCTTATTGGATTGGCAATTATTGCCACGGCTTACGCTCAATCGTCGGAATACCTTCCCCCAGCTGAGGAATACGGTGCATCGACGAATGTTGTTGAAAGCAACTTCTTAGAAAGCGAGCCATCTCACAGTTTGGCTGATGATGGCTACCGTTACAGGACTGTCAAGCGTTTCCGTCTTCGTCATCGTCGTGATGTTAACGAGCTCTCAAACAGTTATTTGCCACCTCATTCCGGTGCTGCATCTGCTCCAGCGCCAGTCTACTCTGCCCCAGCTCCAGTTTACTCTGCTCCAGCATTCGCTGAGTCTGCTCCCGCACCAATCTTCTCTGCCCCAGCTGCAGCTCCAGCTGCTGAGTATTACGAATCAAGCGCTTCTGAGCCAGCTCATACCTTGGCTGCTGATGGTTACCGTTACAAGACCGTAAAGCGTTACCGTCTTCGTCATCGTCGTGATGTAAGCGAACTCTCTAACAGCTATTTGCCACCTCATTCCGGTGCTGCATCTGCTCCAGCTCCAGTCTACTCAGCCCCAGCTCCAGTTTACTCTGCTCCAGCATTCGCTGAGTCTGCTCCCGCACCAGTCTTCTCTGCCCCAGCTCAAGTCTACTCTGCCCCAGCTGCAGCTCCAGCTGCCGAATATTATGAATCAAGCGCATCTGAGCCAGCTCATACCTTGGCTGCTGATGGTTACCGTTACAAGACCGTAAAGCGTTACCGTCTTCGTCATCGTCGTGATGTAAGCGAACTCTCGAACAGCTATTTGCCACCTCATTCCGGTGCTGCATCCGCTCCAGCTCCAGTCTACTCTGCCCCAGCTCCAGTTTACTCTGCTCCTACATTCGCGGAGTCTGCCCCAGCTCAAGTTTACTCTGCCCCAGCTGCAGCTCCAGCTGCCGAATATTATGAATCAAGCGCATCTGAGCCAGCTCATACCTTGGCTGCTGATGGTTACCGTTACAAGACCGTTAAGCGTTACCGTCTTCGTCATCGTCGTGATGTCAGCGAACTCTCGAACAGCTATTTGCCACCTCATTCCGGTGCTGCATCAGCTCCAGCTCCAGTCTACTCTGCCCCAGCTCAAGTCTACTCTGCCCCAGCTCCAGTTTACTCTGCTCCTACATTCGCGGAGTCTGCTCCTGCACCAGTTTTCTCTGCCCCAGCTCAAGTCTACTCTGCCCCAGCTGCAGCTCCAGCTGCCGAATATTACGAATCAAGCGCATCTGAACCAGCTCATACCTTGGCTGCTGATGGTTACCGTTACAAGACCGTAAAGCGTTACCGTCTTCGTCATCGTCGTGATGTCAGCGAACTCTCGAACAGCTATTTGCCACCTCATTCCGGTGCTGCATCAGCTCCAGCTCCAGTCTACTCTGCCCCAGCTCCAGTCTACTCTGCCCCAGCTTTTGCTGAGTCTGCTCCCGCACCAGTCTTCTCTGCCCCAGCTGCTGAGTATTACGAATCAAGCGCTTCTGAGCCAGCTCACTCCTTGTCTTCTGATGGATACCGTTACAAGACTGTCAAACGTTTCCGTCTTCGTCATCGTAACTAAGCAATACAAGTATTTTTATAATTTATTTGATAATAATTATACAAACTTATTTGAAACGAAAAAAGAATAAAAACGTTGATCTAAACCAAAAGAAACATGAATTAAATATTTTATTAATTGATTTTATTTGATTTATGTAGTTACGTACATATGTACATATGTATGCCGCAAAAATATGACAAATATGAATTTAAAATCTTATTAAACCTGACAATCAACTTGATGCTTCCAAGCAATATTCAAGATTTCTAAACAAACTGCAAGCTCCATTAAGCGCCGGCTTAAAAATGGGGCGGGAACACAAATGAGTCACTTATTGATTAGGTAAAGCAACAAACAAACAAACAAATAATTTATATTCTTAGTAGAAATATAAGAAAGCACATATGTAAATACAAATTAAATTATTAAATCACTTTTTGTGCAAATCGTTCTCATCAAAGTAAACAAAACTGACGCGTATTTTCTAGTGTTCTGAACCGGTTTGCATTAGTGACTTTGTTGTTTGATGTATTTTAGTGATTATTGCTAACAATATACAAAACGACCTACTCTAAGACGATTCGTTGATGAATGGGTGCAAGTATCAACAAAAGATAATGTAGCTGATGATGGTTGGCCATGAAAGTACAATCTCAAAACATTTGGATAAATCATCGGTTTCGAGAAATTGTATAAATATCAACGTATTTCTAGAAGCCGTCATCATTTGATCGCTTGCATTCGTCTAAGAATCAGTCAAATTTTTACAATGGTAACTTAATCAGGATATACCTTATGTAAGACAATAGATTAATTTTTCGTTTGGTTTCAGAAACTCTTTATTATTGGATTAGCCTTTTTGGCATTTGCATGTGCGCAGTATGCTCCTAGTGCAGAATATTTGCCACCAAGTCAGGAGACAGTTATCGAAGTTGCCGCCCCTTCAAATGAGTATATAGTCCCAGCTGTTGAAGAACAGCAAACCGTTCTCGCTGATGATGGCTATCGCTACAAGACCGTCCGTCGTTTCCGCAACCGCAATCGTCGTGATGTTAACGAATTGGCCAGCGCGCAGTACTTGCCTCCTCAGCAAGAATCCGTTCAAGAAATCGAAGTAGCTGCCCCATCAAACCAATACTTGGCTCCAGCTGTTGAAGAACAGCAAACCGTTCTCGCTGATGATGGCTATCGGTACAAGACCGTCCGTCGTTTCCGCAACCGCAATCGTCGTGATGTTAACGAATTGGCGAGCGCTCAGTACTTGCCTCCTCAACAAGAATCCGTTCAAGAAATCGAAGTAGCTGCCCCATCAAACCAGTACTTGGCTCCAGCTGTTGAAGAACAGCAAACCGTTCTCGCTGATGATGGCTATCGGTACAAGACCGTCCGTCGTTTCCGCAACCGCAATCGTCGTGATGTTAACGAATTGGCGAGCGCTCAGTACTTGCCTCCTCAACAAGAATCCGTTCAAGAAATCGAAGTAGCTGCCCCATCAAACCAGTACTTGGCTCCAGCTGTTGAAGAACAGCAAACCGTTCTCGCTGATGATGGCTATCGGTACAAGACCGTCCGTCGTTTCCGCAACCGCAATCGTCGTGATGTTAACGAATTGGCGAGCGCTCAGTACTTGCCTCCTCAACAAGAATTTATTCAAGAAATCGAAGTAGCTGCCCCATCAAACCAATACTTGGCTCCAGCTGTTGAAGAACAGCAAACCGTTCTCGCTGATGATGGCTATCGCTACAAGACCGTCCGTCGTTTCCGCAACCGCAATCGTCGTGATGTTAACGAATTGGCGAGCGCTCAGTACTTGCCTCCTCAGCAAGAATCCGTTCAAGAAATCGAAGTAGCTGCCCCATCAATCCAATACTTGGCTCCAGCTGTCGAAGAACATCAAACTGTTGTATCTGATGATGGCTATCGCTACAAGACTGTGAAGAAATTCAAAATTCGTCGTCATTAGATTCTATCCATTATGCTAACTGTGATCTAAAAATATATTTACTTCTTTAATAAAATACAATTTTGATATTAAAACGAACAAATTTATATTAATTTTTTCCATTTAAATATTACATATTTCTGAATAGTTTTTTCCACAATTAACTCATTTTAGAACATAATTTTTAAGTATTTAACACTAAACTAAAAGACTTTTTTAAAATCCTTGATTAATTATATTAAAATTTCATCTAATTAATAAGTGGATGAATATTGTGAAATGTGAATTAAAAGCAAAATATCCTTGTAACGATTGACCATACAAATTCTTCAGATAAGCTAGTTCCACAACATTTCAAACAATCCAAGTGGAAAAAAATCAGAGCAGTATACATTAGATCAATGGCCACTAAATAATATAAACGTAATCTAATAATAACAATTAAAGACTGATCAGGTTTCCAAATTTGTTTTCCCAGAATAAGCTCGAAAAGCTAAAATTTTTCTCGAGCTTGTTCCTTCAAAAATGAATCTCTGTGCGAATCCCTAAAATGTGAAAATGGCAACTATACACAAAGTCAAAATACAATTTAATAACACGTTTTGTTTTTTTTTAAGTAAGAGCAGTAAAGTCTCTGTAAAATAACAAAACAAATTGTTATAAACTCATAAGACATTTTCACGTAGCGTGGTAGAAATTAGCATTTGCAATTGTTTTTAATTAAACGAAAAAGTTATTCTTTATTAAAGATTTAATATACAAAAGTTTTTTCTATAATAAAACATTTCATTTTCATAGTATTTTCAGATTTTATATACAATTTAATTGTCACAACTTTTTTAAAAATCTGACGACTATTGCAGATTGAATTGTATCGAGGATTTTTTTGATTATCATGGGAAAAACTAGGATAGATAAACTACAAAGTCGAATCAGATCGATTTTAACATTGTAGAAAAGTTTGTAAATTTTTATCTTAATTATAATTAATAATTAACCTAAGTACGTGTAAGACATACTCGTAAGTGCAATAACAGGAAATATTTACGAAGAGGCAGGCGATGGACAGATTGACAAACAGCCACACTGAAAACGGGTATAGACTCATTTTTGAGTATATTCAAGAATATACATATATGTATGTACATCAACATTTATCTAAAGTATTACTCTATTTTAAAAACTTCTACCCAAACACAATTTCCTACTCTAATGGTGCATGAAAAAAACAAAACCGATATCTCTTTTAATTAGTTTAAGCAGTCATTTAACGACTTATAATTGTGGTGAAATAATTCAAAATTAAAAAGATGTTGACATGGATGTTTCTTCTAATTAAAGTCGCTTTGATAAATTGTTGTCCAAACATGCGAAATGTCTAATTAATACAATAGAAAGAAGGAAGTCTCAAAAATTGCAATTAATGCGGCGTATTTTTTTAAACATACTAACTTGCTGACAATATGCACATTTTATTTAAATTATAATTTATTATAATTTTTTTTGTGGGTAACAATCGGCTGGAAATACTTCCGAGATAACAACATTCAAATGTTTATAGCTTTAAAACTTCAATTTGTTATTATGTACATTAAAATCGGTTTTCTTAAAATAGATTTGCAAAAACCAAAAAACAAGACAATTCAGAAATCTCGTATTGGCTAGCATTAATGGCACAGCACACAGTTACTACCTACAAAAGACAGACACTCCAAGTCAAGTATTCTCACGCTACACATGTTGCCACTATTGTCTGTCTAATCTAAAGCAGATTCTATGCATGGCTTAAGCTTGGACGACGACGACCGAGCACGAGCACGAGCGGCAAGCGAAAAGAATTGTAAATGGGCGATTAATTGTTTTGTAGTCGTACACATATTTATACATATATGTATACATACATACGAGTATACTACATATAATCGATTGTTGGTTTTGACGTGATGATCGGATATACTCGTAGGTATGTAGATACTATAGCAATAAAAGACGAAAAGATGATGCAAATATTATTGCGGGGTTTCGTAGAATGTATTCGTTTGTTAAATTAGATTGTTATTATTTGTTGCCAACAAGGTAAGGGCACTTATTTAAATTTTTATTGAAGTGGGTCTCCAGCGCGAGTAGGTTCAAAGACATTTGATTTTGATTTGGTGTTATCAAAATTGCGACTAACGTTAAAGAAAATACAATAAAAGAAGAGAAGGCGAGAATATGTGTGTTGGCTGTGTCTGTATATATTTCTCCACATGTTTATGCGTGTAAGTAACTATTTTATAAGCTTAAATTATAAAAATTTGGCAAGAGCACATTAAAAATTCTAACTTCTTGCTATGTTCGACCACTTACAGAAAGATTTGTATAAATACACTTTGCCAGCCAACTCAGATCATCAATCGATTCTCACTCGAGGAAGGTGAACAACCAAAGAAATGGTAAGATCAACTCGAAATTTAGAATTTAAGAACTCTAGCACGATAACACAATGTTGCAGTACAACGAAAGGATATTAAAACTAAAATTATTTGTGATTTTTAGAAATTCATATTCGTCGCTTTGGCATTCCTTGCCACGGCTTATGCCGCCTTGCCATCAAATGAGTACTTGCCACCACTAGAGGATGCTTCTCCCGAAAGCAATGTGGATTTACAATCGCTTTCTGAAACCAGTCCATTGGCTGATGATGGATATCGTTACAAGACCGTAAAACGCTATCGCCTTCGCCATCGTCGTGATGTTAATGAACTTCCTTCCAACGAATACTTGCCTCCAGTAGCTGAAGCTCCAGCTGTAGCTGATATTCCAGTTGCTGTTGAAGCTCCAATACAAGTTGCTGCCACTCAGGAGTCAGCTGTGCTTGCTGATGATGGTTACCGTTACAAGACCGTCAAGCGTATTCGTTACCGTCACCGTCGTGATGTGAACGAACTCCCCTCCAACGAATACTTGCCCCCAGCAGAGGAATCCGCTCCAGTTGCTGTTGAAGCTCCCATCGAGGTTGCTGCCACTCAGGAATCCGCCGTCCTTGCCGATGATGGTTACCGTTACAAGACCGTCAAGCGTATCCGTTACCGTCACCGTCGTGATGTGAACGAACTTCCCTCCAACGAATACTTGCCCCCAGCAGAGGAATCCGCTCCAGTTGCTGTTGAAGCTCCCATCGAGGTTGCTGCCACTCAAGAATCTGCTGTCCTTGCCGATGATGGTTACCGTTACAAGACCGTCAAGCGTATCCGTTACCGTCACCGTCGTGATGTGAACGAACTCCCCTCCAACGAATACTTGCCCCCAGCAGAGGAATCCGCTCCAGTTGCTGTTGAAGCTCCCATCGAGGTTGCTGCAACTCAAGAATCCGACGTCCTTGCCGATGATGGTTACCGTTACAAGACGGTCAAGCGTATTCGTTACCGTCACCGTCGTGATGTGAACGAACTTCCCTCCAACGAATACTTGCCCCCAGCAGAGGAATCCGCTCCAGTTGCTGTTGAAGCTCCCATCGAGGTTGCTGCCACTCAAGAATCTGCTGTCCTTGCCGATGATGGTTACCGTTACAAGACCGTCAAGCGTATTCGTTACCGTCACCGTCGTGATGTAAACGAACTTCCATCCAACGAATACTTGCCCCCAGCAGAGGAATCCGCTCCAGTTGCTGTTGAAGCTCCCATCGAGATTGCTGCCACTCAAGAATCCGCCGTCCTTGCCGATGATGGTTACCGTTACAAGACCGTCAAGCGTATCCGTTACCGTCACCGTCGTGATGTGAACGAACTTCCCTCCAACGAATACTTGCCCCCAGCAGAGGAATCCGCTCCAGTTGCTGTTGAAGCTCCCATCGAGGTTGCAGCCACTCAGGAATCCGCTGTCCTTGCCGATGATGGTTACCGTTACAAGACCGTCAAGCGTATCCGTTACCGTCACCGTCGTGATGTGAACGAACTCCCCTCCAACGAATACTTGCCCCCAGCAGAGGAATCTGCTCCAGTTGCTGTTGAAGCTCCCATTGAGGTTGCTGCCTCTCAAGAATCCGCTGTCCTTGCCGATGATGGTTACCGTTACAAGACCGTCAAGCGTATCCGTTACCGTCACCGTCGTGATGTGAACGAACTTCCTTCCAACGAATACTTGCCCCCAGCAGAGGAGTCCGCTCCAGTTGCTGTTGAAGCTCCCATCGAGGTTGCTGCCACTCAGGAATCCGCTGTCCTTGCCGATGATGGTTACCGTTACAAGACCGTCAAGCGTATCCGTTACCGTCACCGTCGTGATGTGAACGAACTCCCCTCCAACGAATACTTGCCCCCAGCAGAGGAATCCGCTCCAGATGCTGTTGAAGCTCCCATCGAGGTTGCTGCCACTCAGGAATCCGCTGTCCTTGCCGATGATGGTTACCGTTACAAGACCGTCAAGCGTATTCGTTACCGTCACCGTCGTGATGTGAACGAACTTCCCTCCAACGAATACTTGCCCCCAGCAGAGGAATCCGCTCCAGTTGCTGTTGAAGCTCCCATCGAGGTTGCTGCCACTCAGGAATCTGCTGTCCTCGCTGATGATGGTTACCGTTACAAGACTGTGAAACGCGTCGTTTATAGACACCGCCTGTAAACCGAACAAATTAGACGATTAGAATATAGATTTATGTTGATTTTTTACAACAACGATGAGTACGAACTAAAATAATAAAAAAAAAGTATTAAGAAAATAAAATATTTATTTAAATTAGTGTTAATTGCGGGTTGTAGCAAGTCAATCTAGTACATTCTTTTAATAGTACTCGCACCTACACAGATAATGACACTGTGCTACAGCGTAAGGGTCTTAGGTAAATTTATTGCACACAAGTAAGAAACCATAGACGGTTCTATCAACTATTACAAATGCACCACATTGTTAAATATCACAATCAAATTAGGGTGGTGCATGATTTAATAAATTGTATTATACATTTTTTTTATTAAAAGAAAAATCTATTGAAAAGTTGTTCAATTGCGAACTACCCTAATTTTATAAACCGTGAACCACCTTAAGTAAATTACTCTACTTATTTTATATCGTTTGTGTACCAAAATAACCCAATAAGGTTATAAAGGCTTTTTACATTATAAAAAAATGTAAAAGAAAACACCCCAAATGGAAGAGATTCCTCCAAAAACTTGAAGATTTGGTAAATCGTTAGTTTCAGTGAATGATCAATTAACTTAATGCAAAAAACCTGATCTAAATCTCACTAACCGTTTTTATTTTATGAGAAGAAATACAATAGTTTGCGACCATGTCCACTTTTTCATCATCAACCAAACCGTTAAAACAAATTTTTTACCATGCCCTCTTACGCCCACAAAAATATTTTTACAAAAAAAAAACCGAACTGCCATTCTCATTTTATTAGAAAAAATAGTTTTTGACCATGCCATAATTAATTAGCGTGATTAGGTGATCTGAAAAAAGGTTACTTTTGCACTAGGACGCTCCTGAAAGAAGATATGCTTATTTAAAGGTTTTCCATACGTTTAAGTGATTTTCTGCTAAACCGCTGGAGCTAATTTAATGATTTAGGATAATAGAATATTTTCACCTAATTTCAATAATTGTGGTCCTTAAAGGTTATGTGTACCAAATTTGAATGAAATACGTTTGGCGGTTCTCCGGTTTACAAATATACAAACTTAGCTCTACAATATATGTAAAATGTAAATGTAAAAAATAATATAAACTTATTTTTTTGTTAAAACTGTTTCGCTTGTACCGGTCAAAATCGCCAACAATTTTGTGAAATAGTAATTTCAAAAAAATTAAAATTTTAAAATTAAATTTTTGAAATTGGAATATAAAGAGTTTTTGTATGTTATAAACTACTCTTATAACCTGTTTATTAAATCTTCAAATAATATTTGAAAATAGTATTAACTTTTTATTGAGTTACAATATATCGGCGTACCTATTTGTTTAATTTTGCCGGAATAAATAAAACAGTGTATTTTGTTAGTATTTCAACACAAAAATGTTTTTGTGCACTTAAAACTATTATACAATATTACAGTTTCTCTTTAAAGGGTTGTATTATTTTTCACATATTCTGTGGCCAACTGTTTCACTTTTTGTACGTCTCCTTCGGTGCCAAAACGTTCTTCAAATTCTAAATATTTCTTGAAAATAGTCCGCATCTTCTTAAGTGGAATCTTTTGTATGACCGCGCGTTCAAGTACAGCACTATAAAATATTAAAAATGAGTTAGAATTTGAGTACAAAATAAAACCAATTATAAAGCAAAACCAACCGTGCAGAGTCCACTAAATTCTCTTTGACAAGCATATCTACATATTGTGTCCAGACATCAACACGCTTCGGATATGATGTGACGACTTGATCGAGCAGCGTTTGCGCCATTTCGTTGTTTCCATGTTTCTGATTTAGATTAGCAAATATGACGATTGTATTTACATCTGCAAAAGACATAAAAACGTAAAAAGTTAATCACAATCATAATAAATAATTTACTATATATAACATTTTTATATTATAGAAAATACATACGCTCCCTTTCAGGCAAGCAAGCCAACGCCTTGTGCAGCATTTGTTGCGCGCGCTCTGTCATGCCAATGGCAAAATACGCGCTCGCTGCAGCTTTCCACACTTCCTGATGCTGCTTAAATTTACGCGTTACAACGCCAATCATTTCTATCGCTTCTTGTTGGCGTCCACTCGCATCGCAAAGAATCTCCAGCGTGCGTAGGTATATCTTCAATGGGTCATTGTAAGTAAGAGCCTCGCGTAATGTCTCATCGAATGATTCTTTACTGCCGTAGCGAAGTTCTAAATTTAGAAGTGCCACCCAAATGTTGATCTGCTCTGCGCCATCACGGAATGAAATCGACTTAATAGCGCGACGTGCCACTGCACGCGCTTTATCGATTTCAGTCGACTGCAGATGGAAGACCATGTAATTAATCCAGTTTTTGCTGTTATTTGGATCGGAGAGAACAAGACGGTCAAATTGATCTATAGATTCGGGCAACTGATTCGGATCTGCGTATTTATCTTCGATAGCACGCAGACGTGTCTCTTCGTCACGTTGTTGTTTAAATTTCTCGGCAGTGCTGAGTTTCTTTTTCTTTTGCGCCGTTGCTTCCTTATCGTCATTGTCGTCATCTTCATCACTGGACTCAGCAGCAGCTGGTTTATTGAGTTGTGTTAGATCGGTACTCCAAAAGTCGCCAATGCCGGGCAGCGTTTTCACTTCTAGTTTAGGTTCGCACTTTTTCGCCACTGCTGCTTTTTGTTTTGTTGTTGATTCAGCAATTTTTGTCACCACAACTTCATCGGGCGATTTGTCCTCGTAGAAGAGTGGGCCGCCACTTGATTCTATTTTAGATTTTTTCGTTTTATCTTGTTTTGTATTTTCACTCGTTTCCTTTGACTGCAGTTCCAACTTTTTATTTGCTTCCTCCATTTTGCGTTTTAATTTTTTTGGCAATTGTTTTTGGACTTCCTCTTCATCCTTCTCTGAATCGATATTTTCGTCTTGCACTTCTTTATTTTTCTCCTCCTTTACTAGTTTTGATTTCTTTGGCTTCATTGACTCCAGCTCCTCCTGTGCTTTACGTTTACGTTTGATATCCTGCCACAATTTCCAGGTACTCTCTAGCACTGCAATTGGTTTCGAGTCGTGTATAAAAGTTAATTTACAGAATTCGCCTTCCTTGATATTGACGCTTGAGGAATTCTCAAAATCATTAAAGTGTAACCGTGTCGGACAATAGACCAACGGATTTTGTCCCTTTTTCAGCGAACAAATAAACAAGTTTTCATGCTTCAATATAATTTTTGCATTTATTCCAGATTTTCCTACTAAATTCGGTGGAATTTTTGACGTCTTGGTAATGTGCTCAATATCACCGGCTTTAATGCTGACGAAAATCAACTCATTAGAATAATCGATCCAGAGTATAATACATTCTTGTTTGTCGCCCACTTTAGGCAATTTATTTTTGCCTACAAGTGATGATTTTGCCAAGGCTGGTAGATTAGTGTTCTCCAACTGGTATTGCCAGTCGCCAGTGTCGGCGTTTACACCTTGAAATTCTGCGCTAATTTTTTCGCCAATCGTGTACATAGAAATGGGATTGGCTTGTTTTTTTAATGCTTTTTTAATTGCGGCAACTTCCTTAAGATAACTGAAATAACAATTGAATTTTAATTATTAAAAAAAATATCTCAAAATTAAAAAAATTTCATATTAAAAATAAACAGTTTTAATTTAAGCATAATTTTCCAACTTACTGCTCCATATATTCCGCCGTGCTGCTTAATTGTCCATCCCAGACATCAGTTAGACGCGCCGAAACCGTAATCGTTTTTGTCGCTGATTGTTTGCCCAGAACTTTCACATAAACTACCTGTTCCGGGGAGAGCACAACATTTGGATTGCGATACGCACTCACTAGCAACATTTTTAAATGCAGCTTTACCAATTTACCATAGCCACGTATGGGCAGTGCCAACTCCACGACATCACCAACAACATTCTTTACGCACGCTTTTAGTATGTCGCCTTGATTAACGTTGCCCCATTCTTTGGTGAGATGCGACTGAAAGTAGTCGACATCGCGCAAACTAAAAATATTTTTCAGAATGCAAACGGCCTGCATTTCCGTCTGCGCAGGAAATGTGCGCAACTTGGCTTGTACAAGATTTTCAAAGTCTGACAGTAGACGTATGGGAATAAGGCCCTTGATATCTTCTGATTCGTTTGAGTTCTCCTCTTCATTGTCAAGCGCAATTCGAATTTCCAAACCAGTTTCTAATACATTTTCCACCGTTATAGGACAAATTTCACCCAACTGAAATGTGTTTTCTGGCAGCCCAAGTGTGATCTGTTCTTCATTTTTGGAGACTATGCGAAATTGCGTTGTTTGACCCTCGTAAAAGTTGGCTTCAGACGCGAGTATACCGCTGAGCCGCTGTTTGTGGAGCACACCTTTCAGATGATTAAAGAATTTTACCAACAAATAGTTTTCGTCGTTCTTGACTATAGTTCCCGTGTATATGGCATTTGCGCGCGCATCTGTGAGCGTGGTGAGAACTTTGCTCGTCTTGGACATATACTCGGGCCGATTGGTTAGATAGATGCTCCGGCGTTCGGCATTAATGGCGATGACACGACAGCGCATTTTTGCTTTATTCTCGAGCGGCTTTGTATTTGGTGCAAGATATAGTTTCTCAATAATGCCTAAAATTACGAACAACAAATTTAGAAACAGTTATATTAACAACAAAAAAACATTTTCTTTATTTACCTTTTACTTTGCCCACTTGCATTGTATAACCGTCTACTTCTGCAAGTCGGGACTTTACTACAGCCGACACAAAATCGCCAGGTTTTAGATCATCTAAAGCGAAAACCTTCTCTTCAACAATGGCCACGTCGTCCGTACATATATACAATGAATCCATCAAATCGTAATCGATTACTCGAATCTTGTGCGCCGTCTTGCGTGCATACTTAGAGAGTAGCTGGTCCTGATCGTAGTTGCCTTTATAGTTCGTTTTGATAGTACGATACGAAATAACGCCCTTGAATTTATTTTTGAGCACCAAAATAACACCGCCAGTGCCCAAATGATGCACTTTAGCGTCCTCAATGACATCACCTCGCTTAAATACATTTTCTTGCGGGTTCTCATCAGCTTGTTGACGAAGATTAAGAGTAAGATAAACAAATTTAGTCAGTGGCATAACATAGAGCACACGTGCCTGAAGCTGTGCACCAATTTCATAGTCCTCAGGAAGCGCAAGAGGTTCCGCCAACTGATGCTCATTGATATAGGCCGTGAAAGATTCATTCATTAATGTACCCTGCAAGCCATTTTTCAATTGTTTTGTCACATTAAATTGGACAATTGTGGATGGTAGAATATAGTCCAAATTCGGGTCATTTTGGTTTTTTATCTTAACCTGTTCCTGCTTGACTTCTTTGCAAATGCATGTACTTGCAGCCTGATCTTGAGTGATCTTTACCACTTTAAGTGGAATAAGTTCCCCCACAGTATGTCCAGGTTGGGATTTTTCGATAGGTAGAAAAGCGCGCATGCCCTTGATGCCCGATTCGATGATGTAACCGTGCTCCTGCACCTCCTCGACTGCGCCATTTAGAATTAAACCTAAAATCGATTAAAACAAAGAAGTATTACTTTCTGAATGATGGATAATTCTAATATAGAATATTAAGTTTATTAACTAACCTTTTCGCACAGCAGAATGTTGCAGCTCGGAGTGCACCTCGGAGGGCTTTAATGTCATATTAATAGCCGGACGTCCTTTTTCAAGTTGATTTACCTCCAGCACACGTGCATACACAATTTGTCCAACATGGTACAATTCCTTCAGTGGTTTATAGTTTTCAGTCTGCTCGGCGTTTTGTAAAAACTCCTTTGTGGCTTTTATATACGACTCGGAAATTTCCAACGCTGAAATACGCGCCGTCATTCGTCCGGGTAGCGATACAGTAAGATACAACTGATCCACCGCCTTAACAATGCCCATTATGTTCATACCATCTTGAATAGTTTCGTAGGTGAGCAGCTCCGCGGATACACTCTCAATGTTGTCCTCTTTATAATCGTTAAACAAGTCTGCCAAATCATCTTTGGGTTTGGACTTGCTAGTGGACTTTTTCGCCTTTGTTTGCAGTGCGCCAAAGATCTATAATGGATACGAAATGTGAATCAATGTGCAAGTGTTATGAGCGCTGCTTTTACTTACAATGTTATCCTTTGTGTCCTTGGTTTCTTTTGCCGCTGTTCCACCACGTGGAAAACTTTTCTCCACAATTACCATTTTTAAGAAAATTTACTCTTTAAACGAAATAAATAATTATATTAGCGCTGCGCGAAATTCCTAAAGCAACGCACGTGTTGAAGGTTTTTATCGTTTTGACCAGAGTTTGACGTTTTATTTGGATTTGTTTTTTTTTTCATCGGCTGTGTGAATTTCAGGGATACAAACTAATTTAATTAAAATTCCCCCTTTAGAAAAATTTTTCATGGGAAATTTTTCATTATTTTATCAGAAAAACTGAGTAACTACACTATTACACTAAAATTTAAATTTAAAAAACACACAAAAAAAACAAATTGATTTTATTTATTTAGTTAAAACTAACAATTGAATATATTTTAAAATTTTCGATTGCACTTCAAGAAATAGTAAATGAACCGTTTATATGTATATCGAAATTTATTCCGTTGAAGTTTTTTTTTTATGGCATTACTGTTCCGCATCCTCTTTCCATGGTTGCCACCATCACATGCTCTGTTTCATTCATTTTCTCTCAATTGCTCTTTAATATCTGACTCAATACAAAAACTCAAGCAGTGTTGTTTTGAATTCTTGACAGCGCCACGATTTTCACTCTCACGCGTGTTTTTTGTTTTCGCGGTGTTAATAAATTTAAATTTTCATTTTGGGAAAATGCAAACAATACGCGAATTCACGCGTAAAACCAAACGTGGCAATATTCTAAAGGTTGATCATAATCAATTGGAAAACAAATGCAGATAATAATATTAAAATTGCTTCTTTTATTGCAGATTGTACGTGAGCACTACTTACGCGATGATTTAGCGTGTGGTGCAGAATTGTGCCATGCTTGCGATCAGGATGAGACTTCAGTGGTGCTGCTGCCGGAACGTGAAGTGAAAAGCAGTCTTTTTCCATTTCCGCATTACGTGGTGCTGGACACAAATGTCGTGCTTGACCAGATCGACGTACTCGAAGAGGATGCGCTGCGAAATGTGATTGTGCTGTCGACGGTACTCAACGAAGTGAAACACAAGAGCTCTTCGGTATATAAACGCTTCCGCGAGGTAATCGCTGATCGCTCGCGAGGCTTTTATGTGTTCGTCAATGAGCACCACAAGTGAGTAATTTTCACCATTTTTTTTAAAGTAAACAAAATCGAATATTTAAGAATCTTTCAGAGACACCTATGTGGAGCGTCAACCCGGCGAGAGTGCCAACGACCGCAATGATCGTGCTATACGCTACGCCACCAAATGGTACAATAGCCATTTGGCCGCAGCACAGCAAGGCAAATCCTTTCAAAACTTAGGACGCGCACGTACACGCGTTGTGCTGCTCACTGAGGATGCAGTAAATCGCGATCGTGCGCAGGAAGAGAATATTTTAGTAGCCAGTGCAGAGACGTATATTAAATCGCTAGTAGACTATCCCATGTTGATTGATAAATATGCGCGCAAAAACTTCGACAATGAAAAACAGACACTACCGCTCTTCCCGACGCATTTGAGTCCGCTGGAAGTGCAGGAAGGTATAAGAACAAAGCGTCTGCTGCAGGGTAACTTTCAGGCTTCCAGAGAAAATTACTTAGAGGGTGCTGTAAATGTCGAGGATTTCGAAAATCCGGTAGGTGATTTAAATCTTATTGTACTTTAAATTTATTTATAGAGTTTGAAGTCATTTTCGAATAAAATATATGTTCTTGTCTTATTTTGTATAGGTGCTGATTCAAGGTCGCGAATTTTTAAATCGCGTTGTCGATGGCGATATTGTTGTCATCGAGCTGCTGCCCGAATCAGAGTGGTCTACACCGAGTGAGATTGTGCTCGAAGAGGGCGAGGAAGACGATCCAGGTGATGGTGTCGAACGTACTGCTGAAGAGTTGGCTATTATTAAAGCTGCCTCTGCAGCTACTACAGCTGCTGCTGTAGCGGAACGGCGACCAACAGGTAAAATTGTGGGCATCGTACGGCGCAAATGGCGTCAATATTGCGGTATACTTCAACCGTCCCCAATGGAAAATGCAACGCGTCACATTTTTGTTCCCGCCGATCGCAAAATTCCCCGCATACGCATTGAGACACGTCAGGCCGAGAAGCTGTTGAATCAACGCATCATTGTCGCCATTGATTCGTGGCCGCGCTCATCGCGCTATCCGCACGGCCATTTCGTTCGCTGTTTGGGTCCATTAGGTGATATGAAGACAGAGAATGAAGTTATTCTGCTCGAACACGATGTTCCGCATAGCAAATTCTCTGAGGAGGTGTTGAGCTTCTTGCCCAAAATGCCGTGGAAGATCACCAAAGAGGTAATTAGTTTTACTTAATAATTTAAGACTTAATTATTTAAAAATGTTTACTATATTATTGTATATTGAATTCGATTTCTTTTTAATTTACATAAAATTCCAACACAATAATTTTAAAATATAAGGAAAATCTTGTTAACTATAATAAATGAAATGTTTTTACAGGACTATGAACAGCGCGTTGATTTGCGTGATCTATTTATCTGTTCTGTCGATCCTCCCGGTTGTACGGATATTGATGACGCACTCCATTGCCGTCAGTTGCCCAACGGACGACTCGAAGTGGGCGTACACATCGCAGACGTTAGTCACTTTATCCGACCGGGCAATGCGCTTGACAAAGAGGCGGCAGCACGTGGCACCACCGTTTATCTGGTTGGAAAACGCATTGACATGGTACCCGAACTGCTCAGTTCGAATTTGTGTTCACTAGTTGGTGAACAAGAGCGGTTTGCATTCTCATGTATCTGGGAAATGGACATGGAGGCAAATGTGCTCGAGAAACGCTTTCACAAGAGCATCATCAAATCAAAACGTGCCATGACATACGAGGAGGCACAACTGACCATTGACGATGCCACACAGCAAAATGAAATTGCACAATCGTTGCGAAATCTTAATCGTCTGGCGAAAATATTAAAGCGCAGACGTATGGACAATGGGTAAGAGAACTGGATTTGTTTATATATAAAATGTTTTAAATATTTTATTCTACTTAGGATATGTCAAGGTATAAATGTTTTATTATATTGTAATTTTCTGTTTTAGTGCACTTGTATTGGCTTCGCCAGAAATTCGCTTTCAAGTTGATAGCGAAACACATGAACCGCTCGACGTCGAGGCGAAACAAATGCGCGAAACCAATTCCATGGTCGAAGAGTTCATGTTGCTGGCCAACATAACTGTAGCGGAGCATATTGCCACTGAGTTTACCGAGTGCGCCATGCTGCGTCGTCATCCTCGGCCGCCGCCTTCAAATTTCGATCCACTAGTAAAGGCAGCTGCCTATCAGGGCTTTGAAGTAAAAACCGAGTCGGGACTGGAATTGGCTGCTTCCCTAGATACATGCGTCAAGGCCGATAACCCGTATTTCAATATGATGATTCGTATTTTAACGACGCGTTGCATGATGCAGGCGCTGTATTTTATCAGCGGCACCCAACAGCGTGAGGACTACTTTCATTATGGCTTGGCTGCACCTATTTATACGCATTTTACTTCACCAATTCGAAGGTTGTTATTTTTAATTTAAATTTACTGTATTTGTGATTTGTTCAAAATTTTTAAGTATTCCGACTGAACACATACAAGAAAAAATAGTGTATCAATTTCATAAGCATTTAAATATTTAAGCTTTATATTTTAACAATTTCACAGATATTCTGATATCATTGTGCATCGTTTACTCGCTGCATGCATCGGTGCCGATAGTACTTATGCTCAACTCTTGGATAAGAAATCCAACGAAGAACTATGCCACAATCTAAACTATCGCCACAAAATGGCGCAGTATGCGGGCCGTGCCTCGGTCGCATTGAATACGCATTTATTCTTTCGCGGCAAAACGCAGGATGAGGATGGGTAATTACTAAAAATGAGCTTCGAGACCAACAATTTTGTATTAATCATTTACTATTTTTAAATACGCAGTTATATACTTTTTGTTCGCAAAAATGCTCTGCAAGTGCTCATACCGAAATTTGGATTGGAGGGTACTATATATTTGAATTCGCTGAAGGACGATAAACAAAAGTCACCTAGTGGTGTTGTCTTTACATTTAATGAAGACGTAAGTTGTTTTCAATTTTATTTTAACGTTTATTAAGTTTGATTTGGTTTTTGTACTCTCCAGGATCATACGCAACGCTGTGGCGATATTGTTTTTCATTCATTTGACCCGGTCACAGTGCGTCTCAGTTTGGATTCACGTAATGTACAGCATGAGAAACTCGTTTTTCAAATGGTGAAGCCCTTTATAAAGGGCTTTAGCGCTGAACTTACGTCGGAAGTGGTAGCAGAGGAAGAAATGCCGCTGACAGCGCCACCACCACAAAAAAAAAGCAAAAAAGAAACACAAAAGAAGAAAAATAAATAAATATGCTAAGCATGTATTATTTCGTATAAATTTAGGGCTATATCAAATAATCGTACACTGTTTTTTTTAACTACGCCCCAAAAATGTTGCTAAACATTTAAAAAAAAAATTTTTTTTATACATATTTTCTTATTATTATTATTTTTTTTTTGTTTTGTTCTTCTAAAATAATAAAATGTACGTCTGCTAAGTCGAAACCAAAAAATGAATCATATCTTAAAAAGCCTAAGTTTTCTTTCTACATGTGGGTATATAAAATTTGGAATTTGTGTCCCTTTATAATTATTCGTTTCTTTTTCGTGTGCTTTCTTATTTACGCAATTTTAGTTTAGCATTTTTAAATTCTATTTTGAAACTCATTCAGGTCTTAGTTCGGTTCGGAACTAGCGCTTTCGTCGTTCGATTATTTGAAATCAGTTCTATTTGTAAGCTTAAAAGCAACAGATATAGCTGCTATACAAAAATCAAGCTCTGTGCAAAAATAAAAATAATTTTATATTCGAATTCAAAAAGGATACAAAAGTTGAAAACCGTGAACTAAATTAAATATTAATTCTTTTATTCAAAATGCAGGACGAAAGCTACAACAATTTGAGATGTGATGATGAAAGTACGTAACAAAAAAGTGTACAAAAAGTTCAGTTAAAATTTCGAATGGAGTGCTACGAATAAGTTTAGAGCTCAGCTCGCATATTTCTCAATACATTTTCCATTCCAACTAATTATTGGGACTTCTTAGCTAATCTTTCCAAAACCTAATTCAATTTGCAGATAATTGAATAAATTATTTAAATTAATTCTATTTGTTTATTATACTTACATCGCATTACGTAAAATTCGCGAAACTATCGAGACAGTGAAAGTCCAACTAGAATTCTTAATTTTATTTATATGTCTGCGTTAAATTCACCTTTTTTAGATATACTCGTACAAGTTAATTTTTAAATGTCGACTGCAAGGTTCAAGGGGATCTCTTGTGCACAATTTTACTTTTTTTTCTGAAGCGGCTTGAAGCCTTAGTCTGTATTGAAATTATGTACATGAAATTAAGTTCCAATTTATTTTAATGATAATCACCACTATCGGAAGTATTACTTTTTACTTTTTACCTTGTATCTTAGTGTTCGCGCGAAATATGAAAGCGTTTCACGAGTTTAACTCAAATAGCGTTTCACTTTAAATTTGATTTCTTGTAGTAGGAAGAGTGTTTTTACTAACAGCATGGAGTTAAAAGGAGGCAATGTCTTTTGGCACATTTACGCTTAGAATTCATAGAGTCAATCACGTATGTATCTATATTTTGACACAGCAGATGTATATTTTGACATGGTCAAATCAAGTACATATGTTAATGCAATAAATAGTAGTCAAACAGATGAAATTCATTTAAAACTAAGGAAAGGTAATTATTCGACTTAGTCGAAGCTAACATACCATACACCATCCATTTAACAAAATCTTTGTTTTCACGTCAACCGAAAAAAATTAAGATCCCGCCCATTTACTGAAAAGTTAATCTTTTATTACTCTTAGAATTTATACAATTTTTTAACTAAAGAGGTTATTTTTTTTTTGGGGGGGGGAAGTGGGGCTTGTTTTTGTTCTATTCCGCTCATCTTAGAATTTCACCACCGCTTGGAGAATACCAAATTGCAGACAAATATTTCTAATAACTTGGTGAAACAAAAAAAAAAATAGACTCAAAATTAACCGCTGATCATTTATATACATATATATATATATTATATATGACATTATACAATATTATATACAAAACACACAAAGACCCATACCAACATTTTAGCAATTTTACAAAAGAAGCAGTATTAGCTGTAACTTTTTTTGGTAGGAGGCGTATTTTAACATAGGCTACCAGAAACTGTAAAAAACGTGTTTCGAAAAATATCACCACATATTCATGCATAATTTATCACACTTATCATGCCTTTTTATGGGTGTCACAAATGGAAGACCAAACTCAATATATCCTATACTACAGTTCGTGCGAGTGCGTTGTGCAGGGTAAAAAATTAATTATTACAACTCAATTCTAAAGTGAGTTTACGAATTGAAGTATCTCGGAAAAACGACAATATTGATTAATGTTCTGAATATGAATGTATAATAATCTCGCAAAATATTAAATCTTAATTGCGTTGCGTTGTGGAAATATTGAGGTTCTTCTTACTAGCGTGTGGAGAGTTTTCCTAACAAACGAAAAACATAAAAAAAAATCTCCTTTGTAACCACGCGATACTTCAGTTCGTATATTTACAGACGATTTGTTAAAGCCCCGCATTAATCATTTAGTATTGGCGAATAAAGTTTGATTGATTTGTCGATGGTAATTTTAACCTCTAATTTCAAAGACTTGCATAATTTTGAATTATGAATTTATTCAAAATGTCAAGAAGTCATTACTTTAAAAATGCATAATTATATTTTTTTGACCTGGTTATAAGAGCCTTTTAGAATTTCTGAATTTTTAATTTTTGGTAAGTTTTAGTATTTTTTTAAATGTATTTTATTGTGCCAATTTGTAAATCAATTTTCTGTTTTAGTACTGTGAATTGTTTTTGTACTTTCAATCCTATTTCACAAAATAATTTTATGCACTTTTCAAAAAGTTGATTGCGTCAATTTGTGCGTCTTTATTTAGCGTCGTACTTAGGGCACTCGGAGACGGACGGCATTTGTTGTCATCATACGACATCGCAATATATGCAAGTGTAATGAACTTTTGTTCGATTGGTTTTGTTTATTAACTGAGAAAAACATAAAAATAACAGGTGCTCTGTTACCAAATACATAAACCGCTTAGTTTAGTCTCTGAAATACCATTTGAAATTCGTTACAGCTAACTTACTTGATGATGTCCATGATCCAATATTTATGGATGCCTATCGCCGATCCATTAACAATCCTTCTGATTTCTGGGGTGAATTGGGTCTGATGCTCGACTGGAATAAGCCGTTTGAGAATGTTATGGATAATAGTAATCCGCCCTTTACAAAGTGGTTTGTGGGTGGTTATCTAAATGCCTGTTACAATGCGGTGGATAGGCATGTGCTCAATGGCAACGGCGAAAAAGTGGCGCTGATTCACGATAGTCCACTCACCAACACGATTAGACACGTTACATATCAGGAACTCTACGATAAGGTTTCATAGATCGTCTAAATCTTATATTGTTTATAAGATTAATTAATTTTGTCATTGTAGATAACTGTGCTCGCTGGTGGCATGTCCAACCTAGGCGTTCAAAAAGGCGATCGTGTTGTTATCTATATGCCTCTCATACCGGAAGGTATAATCGCGATGTTGGCGACAGTTCGTCTTGGCGCTTCGCACTCGGTGGTGTTTGGCGGTTTTGCCGCCAGTGAGCTCTGCACTCGCATCGAACATGCTGAACCGAAAGTGGTCATTGCAGCCAGTTGTGGCGTTGAGCCAGGCAAAACTATACCTTACTTGGATATTTTACACGATGCTATAGAACAGTCCAAATGGAAGCCACTTTGTAACATAATTTTTCAACGTGATGCGATTGCTACTTGTACTTTAAATCCTAAAACTGATATACTTTGGAGTACGGTGCTGAATTTGGGCTCTCCGATCGATTGTGTACCTGTGGAAGCAAATGAACCATTGTACATTCTATACACGTCGGGCACAACTGACAGACCTAAGGGTGTGCAGCGTTCCATCGGTGGACACTTGGTGGCCTTAATGTATACTTTAAAAATGATTTATGGCATTGAGGCCAAAGATGTTTGGTGGGCAGCTTCGGATCTTGGATGGGTAATAGCTGTGAACTTGAAAACATTTTTTATTTTTTAAATAAGTATTAAATTTGTATTGTTGGTAGGTGGTCGGTCATTCTTATATAGCTTATGGACCTTTGCTGATTGGTGCTACTACTGTTATGTATGAAGGAAAGCCGGATCGTACACCAGATCCTGGTCAATACTTTAGGTAAGAACTGTTGGATTTTTAGTAATTATAAATAGTTTTTCAACTCTCGATTGACAATATAAAAAGGACAACTGAAATTCGTTTGACATCTTACAAGTCTTGACTTCTTAGTAGTTCTCTAAGCACTCATTTTGGTATTTTTTATTTCTCAGAATTATCGAACAACACAAGATAAGTACGCTCTTTTCTGTACCAACCTCTTTTCGTGTAATACGTCGAGCAGATCCCGAAATTAAATATGGACGCAAGTACTCCTTAAGGTCTCTACGTGCTATTTATATTGCCGGTGAACATTGTGACCTCGAAACAAAGAACTGGATGGAGAAGATATTCAAAGTGCCAGTGTTAAATCATTGGTGGCAAACTGAGACGGGTTCTCCTGTAACAGCTACTTGTCTTGGCTTTGGTCACAGTCTTAATCCACCCAAGTATTCAACCGGGTTGCCGTTTATTGGATATAACAGTAAGAACATACAACAATGATTTTAATATATATTTTGAAGAACACAATGTAACATAACGTTTTATTTAAATAGTTCAAGTTTTGCAACCCGATGGTACCCAATGTGAGCCATCGAAATTGGGAAGAATTGTTATTAAACTGCCACTTCCACCGGGCAATATGTCGACTCTGTACAAGAACGATGAACTCTTCAAAAAGATCTATTTTCAAAAATATCCCGTAAGTTTTATATATTCTTATTATTTGACTGGACTAATGTAGAAAATAAAATTTACATTTTTTCAGGGATACTACGATACTATGGACGCTGGCTACAAGGATGAGAATGGTTACATTTACGTAACAGCGCGCGACGATGATGTCATTAATGTGGCTGGTCATCGGATATCCACTTCAAGTCTCGAAGACGCGGTACTCCGTCATCCGGACGTTGTAGATGTGGCGGTTTTCGGAGTGCCCGAATCTACAAAAGGTCAAGTGCCACTATGTTTGTACATCCCTAAAGAGGAGACTTTGAAGTCAGACACTAAAATATCCGCTGAAATTATCCGGCTCATACGCGATGTTGTGGGACCAATCGCTGCATTTCGCCTAGTAGCGCCAGTAAATGCCTTACCGCGGACGCGTTCGGGCAAAACGATGCGAAAAGCAATGGCGGACTTCGCCAAGAATGAACTGGTAGTGTTGCCGGCGACAATTGAGGATGCGAGCGTATTTGTTGGCATAAGACGTGCGCTGCAACGATTGGGCTATGCAATGAATACTCCAGACCCCATAGTGGCACTTTAATAGTTTATTTTAAACATTTATTTAATTAGAGCGGATACATTTGTTATAATTGCCGAATAATTAACTTTAATATTAAAAACTATTAAAATATCTTGGAACAAAAACCAACAATTTCTACAAATTATTTTTTCTATAGAAATTTGGATCCTTAGCCTTAAAAAAGATTACCTCAGCTTTTAATTTTTTATTTTTTGGAAGTGTCGATGTAAATTATTCGAATAGGTTCAGAATAGGGGAAAGTGTCAGCGGGTACATTAAAATGCAAATAGGCTGTACGCGGCACGACGTACATATGTATGTATAAGCTGTTGATTGGAAATGTCGTGTTAGTATAAGCTATTAAAAAATAAAAACAGAATTTTACATTTTCGATAGTTTGAAAATGTAAAATTCTGTTTGAGCACTAAAATGCAATTTACTTATTCAAATTTAATGCAAATGTAACCGATTTCGATTTGGATATTTTATGAAGGCACTACACACCATCTGATGGCATTATGTCCCATCGACAGTGTGCGTTGATTTGTTAGTTTGAGATATACACACACTCACATACATACATACACGAGTCCCCCTAATATTTAAAATAATTACTCGCATGTATGGAATTATTTGTGTATTTTGAAGTAAAAAAATAACGAAATTATACTAAAGTCCACATCAAAATGTATTCCGTATTAAACACGAAACATGTCGTAGCCCATATTTGAAGTAATTTTATTAAGTCCATATTCAGCCGAGAAAAGTAGTTCACGCATGTTAGTAAATTAAATTATGAGAAGATGAAGATGGAGATATGACGAAACAATATGTGCAAAAACAAAGCAAATAAATTAGTTCTTTTGTAAGCGAAAATAAAACAAAGAAAGAGAAATAAGACGACCATTGCAGATGTATTTTATTATTTTTCTTTCAACTAAAAAACTTTAATGTAAAACTGGATTGCGATTCCTTGCACGCTTCCTAGATTAATTGCATTGCCTCACTGCAAATCCCACAGTCATAAAGTAGAGATTAGCTTTTTCAATTTCATCAATGTTCGCGTTCGCGTTCGCGTTCGCGGAGCAAAGCGTTTGACAGAACACCTTTCAGTGATATAATGTATAACAAATTTGTTAAGTATTGAATTGATAATGTTGAAAAGCATAGATTTATTTATATCAATAGCTAAAACAACTTTAACTTGAACAATACTAGTTTCAAGTTAAAGTTTCAAAACGCTTTCGAATGATATAATCTTCGAGTTTGCCAAGAAAAGTTTAACAAACAATTTGATGTTTCAGTTGTTGCTATGAATTTTTCTTAGCAAAGTATCGCTCCGTGGCCTTTTTTTTGTTATATAAGTAAGTATAAGGTCTTTCGCCAGAACGAAAGCAAACATTACTATATATCGTTCGAAAGAGTTTTAATACAACATATTCTTCGTTAGATATGTACTTATCAGTTGAAAGTTATTTTATTAAATAATCAATCATGACCTGAATTATATTGTCGATATACATATATATAATAATAATAATTATAATCGTTTTATTTACTTTTCAAACAGTTAAGAAAGTAAATGTTATTAATAAAACGATTTTATGATGTGACACCTACTTACATATATTTTAATTTCGTTTTGGATAACCTAAACTTAGTTTACTTACTTGCCTAGACTTACTTTTGTATAAAGAAATGTTCACAATGACTTTAATACCATTTTACTTAAACGAAATTCGAATAATTCAGGGGATTTTTGGAAACGTCTGAATTGGTATTAAGCCATATCGCTGGTTACTGGTACTTTATAAAATTATAGCAAAGGCATTGTAACATCATTAATATCCCCTAACTTTTATTGTTACGCCAGAGATGAATAGTTTATGACTTGCACACGGGAAGCTTCATTAAATTGTTTATAACTTTATACAAGTAGCTTACTAACTATCGTATTGGATATAATTAATATTTCGTAATTGGAAATTAAAAAATTTCAATAAAACGAAGAATGAGTAAATGTGATGTCCAACTTTAATTCCAAAGATAAACGCAACAATCATCATCACTGCGCGCTAACGAAACCAAAATGATGCCGACGCACACGATGAAGAGGGCGGGCGTATGAACGACACCCACTTTATAATGTCGTGAGCAAACTTAGGTGGCTGTGGCAGAAATGTAAGCAACATGTGGTTTGTGTTGGTGGCATAATATTTATAAACGAGGAGGAAATGCAAAATGCGTGTGTATGTGTGCTGTATCTACTGGAAGTTGGTTCAACCAATGAGAATGCTGTGAAATGTATTCCAGCTAGATTGGCGACAAGGAAGCATAAAAGCGGATATCCTGTCCGAATAAATACCATTCGAGTCAGTGAGTTTGACAAGTGCAAATCGTACAACAAGCATTTTAGCAAGCTTTATTAACGGTTAAAATCAACGACCAAACACGTTAATTTTTGTGTGAAACAGAGAAATTTAAAATTCGAAACAGGTGAGTAAAGAAAATTTATATTAAAATGAGAAACAGTATTTCATTTTGTTTGTTTAAAATAATACCATGAAAATTGCTGATTTCATCGCTGTAACTGTTCAACTGCTTTTGAATTTAACTAACGCTTTCAATGCAATGCGTCCATCTAGTCTAGATTCTAAAATTGCAAATTAATCAATTGGCACGTGAACCTTTTAAGCCATCATGCATCACATTTGACACGTTTCAAATGACGTTAAGACTCAAACGCATTCGCAATTGATTGACACAGTGCAACGAAGTACGAAGCAAATTTACATATTTTTGTTGTAGCAATACCGGTGACCTGTCAAAATTTCATAATTATCTATATATGTATTTCAAAAATTGTTGTTTAAAGTTACAGCAATCAAAATTGTATCATAGTTTTATTTAAAAAAAAATGATTCTCAGGGCCTTAGTAAACCGTAGTACAAATCAGTTTAAATTGTTCAAAACACAGTAAAGTAGTTATTTCGGACGAAATATAAACAAAATTTATTTCCGAACTCGTATTTTCTTGTTATCGTTAATAGCCCAATTTATCTAGAATAACTAATTACTATTCGCTTATTGAATAAAATTGAAGTAACATAAATATGCTCTTGGAAGGTACTTTGGTTATGTGTAGGTTGGTTACTTGAATATATCATTAGGATAGACATGCATGAACCAAAAATATGTTCAATTTTAAAGCCTGCACATATAATCCATCTTCATGTGCCTCATAACGACACATTAACGAAAGCTAACCGTAAAGGATGCACGCAACAACACCACGTTCAGGTATAGGTACAGGTATAAAATGCATGTCACACAAAGAAAAAACATGAAGGATGAGGCATGTTGATGACGCGAACTTGGATGTGTCGTGTCGGCAACAAATAATGGAGTCTTAAATATTGAGCCGATAAGGACAACACAAACCTGCCGTAAGCTAGGATAATAGATAAAAATTGTCATCACGACGGAGCGCAGTTTTACCTGTCAGGAAGCACACACAAGCCGACAGACAGACAGGCAGACAAACAGAATAAAATATATACATAGGTATCAAGCAGCAGATGAAGCCATTTATGCACCTGTATAGACTTTCGCTTTCCTTAGCGAAAATCAGCTTATGTGCACGGTTAATCAAGTAAATGTACGGAGGGACAAGACAAGACAAGATTGCAAATTGTTTAAAATGCCTTAAGTGATATTTTTTCATCATCTGCTCTCGACAACACAAGCATGCATAAGCGTGTATTTTACGGATAATACCTTTAACATTATTTTCATTTTTAATCAAGTTTTCAACACTCGAAAGTGATTCAAGTTGGAGGAAGATTTAATATTAGAATCAACCTACATAGACATACTCATGTACAAGTTTAGTTCAAGAATGGAGTTACAAAGTATCTGTATTTGCTACAGTTTTGCAAAGCGCTCATATTTTTCAACTGCACAACATTTGACTTTTTAAAATTCAATATCCTTGAGTTAACAGCATCTTACACACTATGGAACTATTTTCTTGCATATCCACTTCAATTGCTTATCAAATCAACATTTCTTTTTTAAGTTAACAATTTGTAACCTTAATTCCCCACTGCACGGAAGCGAAAAGCGAGGGTAGTAACCAGCGCAGTAAGTTTTGTTTCAAAGGAACACAAACTTTACTTTCCCCCCTAATTTTTGTATGTCTTAAAAAACGCGAAGTGAATTTAATATCCTTGTTCGCTGCGGTTCATTTCAATCGAAGTAAAGCGATGAACTCCTTGAATGAGACTAGTGGCATTTACGTGTGCAACAGTATCGAAGGTTTTTAGAAATATAGTAACAAAAATAAACTCTAAACAAATTTGTTTTTAGAGATCAGATTACAAAAAACTGTTTTCCTATTTTTACAGAATGTCAGCCAAACAAACAATCGTCGTCGTTGCTTGTGCCACAATTATTCTTGCGATGTTGCAGGCATGCCAGGGTGCAACAATGGCTCCTCTGTGCCAACCCGGCATACTTGAGGAGATGCCACAACACATTAAAAAAGTTTGTATGGCACTCGAAAATTCGGATCAACTGACCACCGCACTTAAATCGTACATCAACAACGAAGCGGCGAGTAAGTACATTTTCAAATTATTGTATTTTGGAACACTGTAAAACAAAAGCTTCGGAACAAAGATTTCGGAGCTTCATTCTTTTTTATGGAACGGACATGCGTATCAGATATACAAATTGTAACCTTATAATTGTTTTTCTTTCGACAGCCCTCGTCTCGAAATCAGATGATCTACTCACAAACAACTATGGCAAGCGAACTGATGTCGATCATGTTTTCCTGCGTTTCGGCAAAAGGCGTTAAACTACCATTAATGACGCTTTTTGACTATCGATACCGAACCGACCTGACCGCACTTCACTATCTTGAACTGCGCATGCTGAACGTGGACATCTACCAGATATAAAATAATATTACACTATGGCCGTCTTAGATGAAACAAAATAAAAATAAAAAAAACATTTAATTGATTTATTTTGCAAATAGCTCTGACTCACTTATCCATCTATCTAACTATCTAACTATATATAATAGTATATCTTGATCTCTTTGTAATATAATAAAGTTTTAAATAATGAAATATTTTTATTATATAATATGTAGTTATTTGAAATTTATACATGTTAGGCAAATATGTACATACATACATAAAAGTATATGTAACGTAGATGGCAAAGTACACGAAAAATATATATGTATATGAAAAAGAAGAAGAGCTTCAGCTAATGCAAAGCGTCTACTTAGTATTAAGATCCTTATCAAATGTTATCATTGTACATGTGAAAATTTATGATTTTAACTAAAATTTCGAAACGTATTGTTTAAAATAAAAATTTTGTTCCTCTCAAAATTATCGCATTGAATAGAGTTTTTTGCTTTCACAAATTTCTATTAAGATGGAAATGACTTTTAAAAGAAAATAAAATCGTCAAAGGTTTTCGTCCCTCTTTGATAAAATTAAGATCGATCTTGTAACCTTTTCGTTAGAAATTTGAACAGTTATAAGTTTAAACCATTGGTGTATTACACTAGGAATAAATAAATAGGTGTAGGGAATCTTTAAACAAAAAATAGTTGATACCTTTGGATGATTTTATTGCCGACGGATTCGGGAAATAAATTATAAAACAATTAAAATACATACCACTCGTTTTGAAAAGTTTGTTCTTTTATTTCGATTATAATCTTAATAAATTTTAAATATTCGGTTTAAAAAAAGTAACAATTAAAACAAACAATAAAGTTTATGTAAATGAAAAAAAAAAAATAAAAATCTTTTTAAAGTTAACACTACAAAATAATTTAAGAAAACTTAAAACGAAATTGGTTGGTTCGGTTTTTTTCTTTTTTCTTTTTTTGGTTATTGAAAAACGGTTTTTTAATAAATATATCTTTCTTCATTGACTTGCAAGAATGTAATTAAATTTTTTTTAACCGCACAAAAATCAATTGGACGGCTTCTTTGTATATTATTTACAATTATAGCTTTTGAATCATAAAGTGAATGAATGCAATTAAATCTTCTTATTCTTTCTTATAGCATTACAGCCAAAATGTCTCTTTTCATATAGGAAAAAATATATTTTAAGAATAATTTTTAGCAGTGTCTCTTTAGTGAAAAGTGTTTTTTATTAATAAATTTAAAAAATAGATTTTTAGTGCCTTTTTAATGAAGTATGTTTTAAATCATTTTTTATAAATAATCACAGTAAATTCTCTTTGTCAGCAGCTTCACTTAAATTTTAATTTGTTGTACAAATATCACAATCAGCTTTGTAGGTACTTTTTATATATTTCTTTTTGTTTTTGTTATTGTCTTGTTTGTTTTTCTATAAAAAAAATATTTTAACAAATAAAAAACTTGGAAATAAATTTAACAAACATAAATGAGTAAAACAATTAAAAAAAACGATAATTTAAATCAGTTTTAAACATGTTCTTTTAGAAAATTTACCATTTGAATGATTCCTTATATTTTGTTTTCCTTGTTGTTTTTTTCATTTGTAATTTTAGTACTTTTTGTTTCATTCTCTCCTCCTGTAATTACAAAATTTAACTAAAAAATAAATAATTCATAAATTATAATTTTGCATTTGTTCTCTTTTTTTCTAATACACTCAAAGAATGATGAGGCGCTTATTTCAGTCTTAACTTTTAACTTACCACTTATGGAATTTTGCGACTGACTTTTTGGAAACTGTACAAAGCAACAAAATTTCGATATAAGCGATATATCGAATGTTTAAATTCCATGAGCTTTTTTTTGTAAATCGCTTTAAAGCTGTTATAGATTTCAGTCTGTGTATGTACTACATAGAAAACGATTTCTGTTTAAAAACGTTAAGTGTTTTTAAAACGAGTTTATCATGATTAAATATAAATAATTGTAACGCAACAGTAATCGGCATTTGAGTCGAGCCATATCAAAGTCGCCTTAATCCAACACTTAATCTCAATAACTTAAAATTTTAAATCCAATACTATTTGACATGATTTTTTTTGGTAAAGCTCTCAATTTCTTTGGACATGGACACTCGATGTCTAAAATTTAAACATTTTTGGAGAAATGCAACTACATAATTGACTTTTATATGTATCGACCCAAACAACGACACTATTCCTTAAAAAAAATATGTATTGAAAATATTTTTGAACCTAAAAACTTTAACGTTTTGTTTCCTAGCTTAAGTCATTAAAGCCCCATAGACATTTTATTTTGTTTCGTATAGAAATATGTCTCCAATCTTCAAATTTTGTCAGTGCATATTAAGGACTTTTAAATCAACAACACTTTTCGATCGTACTTGATTAAAGTTTACATAAAATCTTCAAATAATATTAAATAATTACAATCTGCCAGAACGTTAGTCGAAAAAATGAGTTGATTTTAAAAACGTTTTAATTTTTTATTTGTTTTCTTTTTCTTTAATTGCCAAAATCGATTTTAAAATATCAGCTAATAATTTCTTCGACTTTAGTTGGAGTCAATGTAAATAAAATAATTCATTTAAAATAATTTTTAATTTAATTAACGCTCATTTTTTATAAAATGAATGTTTCTTGGACGAGTCGTTTTCATATTAATCAAGAAGTATTTTCCAAATATACATCCTCACTCAATAGCCACGTTTTAATGACGTTAAACAAACATCCATCCTTAATTTTTTTTGAAGACTTGTTTCACTGCTTTAAATTTTCATTTTATTGAGTCTACACAGTGTAGACTCTACACGAATTACTATTTCAATAAAAAATGATTCTGGGTTTTTGAATTTTAGATATATAGATTAGCGTTTGGAAAATTGATGTTTTCACTAAACTCTCTCTTAATTCGTTTTGTGTTAATTGATTTGCGAAACTTTTGTGTTGTTTCTTTATTGGCAGCACTTTTTTGTTTATCAATTAATTTGCATTGGCTTGCAATTTATAAATTTGGTATTTAAATTTGTTCGTGAATATATTATTTTGTTGATATGTCGTCTTTAGCGTTTTCTTTTCGACTTTTAAGATATCACAGGCATTTATCACATCATTTTCAAATAGTTATAAGTTTGTAAATTAATTTGCATTAATTAATGTTGGTACTTAAAGCCAAGAAGGAGAATTAAAACTTAAAACTTTTATGTTATTTTATAAAGAATATTTAAAATATAGAATTTTTTGTAATCTTTGGTTTCTGTTCTTTTTTGTTAATTACTTATTATCAGTCTCTTTTTTTTTGGAATAAGTTCTCTATAAGTGGGTAAAATGTTTTTTAGCTTAGCTTCTCAATATTCAATATGGGCATTGAATAAAATTAATCACTTGTTGGTTTTTTAGCTTTATTTTTGTTGGTTTCTGTTTTTTTTCTCGTATTTTGTTTGAATTTTGTTATATTTTGCTGTTAAACGTAAAACTAGTATTTTATTTTGTTTTAAATTTGCATATATTTTAGCATAAAATTTTTTGTTGCTTACATTTATATATGAACGTTTAATTTTAAATGTAAAGAGGAGTAAAAGATAATCGAAAAAAAGAAGAAAAAATAAACTGAAAGGATAACTATTTCTAATATGCATAATTTTAGTTTTTTTTTTTTTTTTAAGTATTAAATTAAACTAAATAGCGACATCAAGTTTAAGAGGGATCAAAAGTCAAATTTACAATTTGTTGTTGCAATTGATTCAAATCAATTAAAAAAATAATAAGAAATTTGTTCTTAAGTCTAAACTAAGGGTTGCAAGTTTTAATTTATTTTTATTAATATTTTTTTTTTTTGCTTTCTAATTTGTTGTTTGTTTGTAAGTTTTGTTCTTGAGGACATGCACATATATTTTCCATTTACGAAACAATAATTTTTTTCTTTGCAAAATGCTTGAGGGCATATTATTTCTGTTTTTGTTGGTTGTATAAATTACAATGGTTCGATATTATTATTAGTCAAATTAGTAAAATAAACGGAGCACATATTTAATTAAGCGATACTCCTTTTCGTCCGGTTACAAAAACAAATTAAATAAATCGAAAATAAAAACGAATTTCACATTCGTAAATTAAATGTATGTAATTCTAAAAAATAAAATATTTATCATTTTGCAAGCTTAAGTATTAAGTTCTTAAATTTAACTTTTAATTTTTTTTGCAAGTGTGCTTGTTGTGTTTCTTTCTATCTTTCGTTCTATTTTGGGTTGATATTGTTGAAATCCAGCCTGTTATGAGTTTGAAACAAATTTTCCAAAATTGTAGTTATTTTTGTTGTTGTTTGTTTTTTTGTTTGTTGCATATTTGTTAGTTCTTAACTATTAAATATTTTGTCAATATGCGCATTTTTTTGTTTGTTTTGTTTTTTGGCATAAGTGTGTATTTTTATGTTCTTTTGTTTAATTTACTTTCTTTGAGTGCAGCAAAAGTTGTCATATGGGCGCTTGCCCTCCACGCAAGGCGTAGAAACATTTTAAAAGTATCATCCTTTTATTTCTGTTTAATAGTAGCCGGTTGTATTTGAATAGTTCTGCTGATAGGACTGCGAATCTGTATTTGGGGCGAAATAATCATCGAAAAAATTCGTGGTTTGAAGGAACTGTTTCTTTCTCAGCTTGGTATTTAAATTTGAAATGAACAATTTGGCGCTAATTTAATAACTTACTTTTAAAACATAAATTATAATTTATTAAAAAACATAAAATTAAGAAATCAATATGTGCAATAAAATCATTTTCTATTATTTCTGGCTTGGTATTAAAACATAAACAAATAATTAGCGCCACTTACCGTAGCCGGCATAGGCACGTTCGTCGTACGCCTGTTGTCCGTGGTGCTGCGAGTAGTCAGCCTGTGGCGCTGAATTGTAGTCAACTGCGGGCGCACCATACTGTTGGGTATAGTCCTGGCCATACGAAGTCTGATAGCGTGTATCTGGTTGAGCGCTGTAAGCAGATGAGCTTTTTTTTTTGTGAGAAACAAATAATTTTATTCAAAATATATTTGTAAATATATATGTATTTGATTAAATTTTAAAATTTCAATATGGATACCAAAATTGTTATTTATTTTAAAACATTTAACGTACCTGTAGCTCTGATACTGGCTCTGATCATATTCGCTGGCGTGATGTGCCGCATAACCGCTGCTCGCTTGCGGTGCTGGTGCATGCGTGGCATAGCCACTGCTTTGTCCGTACCCATTGTACGAGGATTGGGCAGCAGGCGCCGCTGCATAAGATTGTGCATATGGATCAACAGCTTGCGACTGATCGTGCGCAGCATAGCCATGATGACTGCAAAATCAAAAAAAAAAAAAAAGGATTGCAAAAAGAAACATTTAATACTTAAAAAATTGTTAGACATGTAAATTGATGTATAAGGAAAAAAACTTTATGTTATCATACCTTTGTGGCTGTTGATGATGACTTGGCGGCGCACCGTAGCTAGCCTGAGGCTGCATCGACGCTACATGCTGTTGAGGCTGATGATATTTCGGTGCCATTGGACGCTGCGAATACGGGCCACCTTCATAGCGGCCGCGCTTTGGTCCGGGCGGACCGCTGGGCGAGCCGCGCTTTAGTGTCGGAACTGGCGCAATTTGCGTATTGGCGCTATGATGGTGTGGCTGATGTTGGTGCATCGATGGAGAACGTGTCAAGCCGCTGCCATAACCCCCACGTCCGCGTGGTGGACCACCACGACGCATTGGCATCCCACCGTGGCTGCTGTGGTGCTCAGAGCCGGGTGGAGCACCACCACCGTGGCCACCGTATTGACTGCTATGGCCGCTATGTCCGCTGCTGTACATGCTGCCTCCGTTGGCGTGAGAACTATAACCGCCGCGACTACCACGCGAAAATGCATTGCCACCTCGACCACGGGGTGGTCCGCGGACATACGGTGGCGGTGGCCCTCCGCCGGAGCCATTCGAACTAATTGGGACATGCTGCGACTCTGTACCTACGCTCTCAGTAACGCCTTCACTTTCGGTGGCCAACGCGACTGTGCCGTCTGAAGCAGGCACAGTTGCGGGGACAGTAGAGGGGACCGGCGAAACGGTTTTGTTGTTCTCGGCGCCAGTGTGCGGCTTTGGGGCTAAAACCAAAATTTATATTTTATCCATAAATCAGTTATCGACAATTTATTAATAAACTATCAACAATTGAATAAGTTTCATTATAAAATACTTACGCTGTGCATATAAAGGCGGCCGCCCACCTCTCATCGGTGGTCCACCGCGCGGAATGTAACCGCCACCACCACGATAACCGCCTGGACCTCCGCGCGGTCCGCGCATGCCACGCCCACCTGACATCATATGCGGTGGAGGGCCGCCACCACCCATTCCACCGGGCCCGCCGCGTCCTAAACCACCCATGTAGTGACCGCGTCCCATGCCTCTGCCACGACCACGATCAAAACCGCCGCGCATTGGTGGCGGTCCACCGCCACGACCACGATATGTAGAACCACCACGTGGTGGTGGACCACCCGCTGATGAAACTACCGAAGTTGGTGCTGCTTCCATTTAATTTCTTACTTCTTTTTTTTTTCAAATTTCTCAAATATTTTTAATTCAGTACTTTTCTCTAGTTCAATGGAGCCCCCGGCAACCGTGTTTAGCTAAATATATCAATCACACTTTTCGCCAATTCAACTATTCTCCTTACACTTCTTAACTTATGATTAAAATTTGTCACTTTACTTTAGCTTTATCAGCGTTTATAGTTTTATTTTGCACTTATTTTTCACTATTTCTTAGTACTTTTTCCGCAAAATTTTATTTGCTGTATCTATTGAAAATTTAAGACGCGTTTTAACTTCGGTAAATTTCGGTAAACTTCGGCAAACTTCGGTTTTTCTTTATATTGGAAAATTTGGAAACAGGCAGATTCGTAGTAAACCTTGGAACTTATTCTTATTGAACTTTGGGTGGTATCTCCTCCTCACACCATCCTCGTTTCAAAGTAATGAGTGCTTATTTTCTAATGGACCCACATTAGACGCATCCCTAAGGCTCGATCCACCGAACTGCCAAAAAAGAGGAATATCCGATATTAAGAAAAAGAAAAATAGAATAGAGTTGAAGTAAAGGTAGTACAAAGTACCTGAGTAACCAGTGGTTATCTTGCATTTATGTTTAGAAAATAAAAACTTGTAGGTAATAATATATTTTTATCATTTTGTTTTAGGTAATAAAAGTTTACACAATATATTGCGTATATAAAAGACGACATAGAGTAATTATATGTTGCTATTAATTTATAAAAAAAAAATTATTTTACACAACGCACACTTTTTGTTTCCTATTTTTAAATTTTCAAATTTGAAACATGTGCCGTTTAACGAAAATAAAAACTGAATGCCAATACTCAAATTTTTCATGGCACTAAATTGAACAACAGCGGATTTTGACAGGTGCGAGGCAAAAGACTGATGAAAAAACGTCGGCGTTGCTTCTACTGTGTACTGTGGAGTGCTTATTTTCTAATGGGGCCTTTGACTTTGACAGCTGTAATTTTTTTGGATTTGTGCGAGAGAAATTTTTAATTTTGTGTTTATTTTTTATGTGCTTCAAGAAAACGAAAAATAATACTTGAAAAGAAACTTTGAAACGTTTAAAAAGGACGACGGAACGCCTGGTAAAACGGTGAGGTCGGCAACAAACTTGATTGTGGGGATCGGTGGAGAAACGCGTAACGAAGAAAAAATAATGCCAGGAAAAATTGGAGTAAAAATTAAGGCAGGGCGAAATCTGCCCGTGATGGACAGAGGAAGCGAGACTACTGATGCCTACGTTGAGATTAAACTAGGAGGGGTCCAACACAAAACAGACGTCTGTCGCAAGAGCCTTAATCCGCAGTGGAATACGGACTGGTAAGTGGGTTGAGGAAAGGAGTAGGTGCTTAGTATGTTTGTCATTAAGGTGGTAATCAAAATTTTCGATTGCTATCGCGCTAGATAAAAAAACCATGTGTAACTTTCGTAATAAAATTATGTCACTAATTGTAGGTTTCGCTTCGAAGTGGACGACGCAGAGCTGCAGGATGAACCATTGCAAATTCGTTTGATGGATCACGATACATATTCTGCTAATGATGCTATCGGCAAAGTCAATATTAGTCTCAATCCGCTTTGTCTGGAATTTTCAGGTCAAACAACGCAAGGAAAGGGCACGGTCCTCTCCGGCTGGATACCAGTCTTTGATACGATGCACGGAATACGCGGCGAGGTCAATGTAATTGTTAAAGTTGACTTATTCTCGGATGTCAATAAATTTCGCCAAAGCTCTTGTGGCATTCCGTTTTTTCACTGTGAGTTTTCAAAGACATAAAATCTTTTAAGAATTGTATATTGAAAAACAGAAAAAATTGTTTGTATATATTAATCGATCAAATAGCTCAGTGCATCCCTTATGGATATCGTGCTCAAATTATACACGGCTTCGTTGAAGAGCTTGTTGTTAACGACGATCCAGAGTACCAGTGGATTGATAAGATTCGCACTCCACGTGCTTCCAACGAGGCCAGACAAGTAGTCTTTTTGAAATTGTCGGGTCAAGTGAGTTATTTTTAAAATTGTTCTTGAATATGAATAATAAACTAATAATTATATAAATGAAATATAATTTAAGGTACAACGCAAAATGGGTTTGAAGGCCATCAATATGGGCGCCAATGCAGTCATTGGTTACACGCAGTGCTTCGACTTGGAGGGTGATGTTGGAGTAGTGGCGCGTGGTATTGGCACTGCAGTGACCTTGATTAAAGATGCAAACGTTCAACCAACGACAGCGGACAATGCACTTATTGAGGAGTAAGTATGGAACTAAAGCAGCAACGGGCTAATAGGGAGTTTATATGTTGTAGTTTAATTTAAACTCGATCAATAGTTAAAATTACCGTACAAGGTAACTTAGCAACAACAAAGTACAGTATTAACAATTTTTTTTTAAGAAAGATTTTAGGGATTGAAACCAACAAGTTTTGAAGAAATTGTTTTAAGTCAGTTACCTTTTAAATTGGATTGAACTGATATAATTTTATATAACTTCAAATAGAAATATGTATGCATGTTTCCAAACCGTTAAAATGTTTTAAACATTCCTTCAAATATACAATTTTTTGGCTGAGGTACAAAGTAAAGTCGCACAATTAAATAAATGAATGTTTTAATAATTTGGTAATTATAGATAAATAATAAAAAAAATTTTAACATTAAAAAATTAGTGAAAATAACTTTTTGGATAAAAAATCAGAAATATTTAAGTAGAACCTTAACTTTTTAAATATTAATTCTCTAAAAACTAGAATTGCTCTATTTTAGAGAATAGTTGCGATATATTTAAATATTAACTAAATTATTTTTTTTTTTCTGTCCGTCCATATCGTACGCTGTCAATTAATTTGAATTAATAATCACAATATGTAAATATGTTTGTTCCTATTAAAAATATCCTAACAATTTTCTGTTTACATATATAAAAACGCTGTTGTGTTGCGTCTCTAAAACCTGGCATTTGCATTTCCCACTCATAAATATCCAATTTATCCCCTTACATACCTATCGCCGATACAGGCGCACTATAAAATATTTGGAATTCCTGACGGGTGTCGGTTTACCCATCGGGATCTCTGAACAACCTGAATATAAGCTGCAAATCCGAAAGTCTCATTCAGATACACTTTTCGATATCAAACAACGCAGCGAATCTTTTGACCCGGAAACGTTTAATAACGAATTTATACTTGACCTCATACGCCAAGAGGACGAACGGGGTGAAAAAAAAACCCCAAAAAAACTGCGCCATCATATGCGACGCTCGCGCAATATGCTAAATGAAAAATACACAGCTTTTATTAAGCGTCTCGGTGATAGTTTTGACTCAAAGTCATCTGATACTTCACGTTCTCTGAGCAGCCTCTGTATAAGCAGCTTCATCAAGGAGGAGTCAGATGCGGCGCCGGCACGCAGCTCCATGTTTGATGTGCGCAAAAAGAGCTTCAAAGCAAAGCACAAGCAATCGGCACTGATCTCCATCCAGCGAAATCAATCGCTGCGCAAGTCAGTACATCCGATTGTGCGTTCCGTTAGCGATGATTCTGCAATGAAACTAAAGTCTGGTATTAATGCTTCGACGCCTGGAGGAGGACCTGCGTGTAAGATAGCAATACCCAAAGTTGATGACATTGTAGAGTATCAGGTAGGATAATAAAACCCATTCCGAACAATTCGTTGCATTATTTTTTAGTTTTTTTTTTAATTTTATGATTACTACTAGAATTTTTAATTACAACAAAATGTCTAAAATTGCGCAGTTAAATAAGTTTAGATATATTTTGTACTCTTTCAAATTGTTCGAAGAAAGGTAATCTCATTGTTTCGGATATTTAAACACCTTTGTTTTAGGACAACACTCGATCGTCACCAAATATATGTTCAGAAGAGCAAAAATTACGATTGACTATATTAAAAGAGACTACAAATAGCATTTGTAGTGGTGAAAGTGGTGATAGGCACGAATTCTTTGGGCAGTTTTCCAAACACGAACCACATTTGTTGAATAAACGAGTCAAAAGCATTACACCACAATCTGTCTGCTCTTCAACAACGATTTCTTTGTCACAATCTGATGACAGCTCTAGCAATAGCTCAGAGGGGATCGTCTTAAAGCGCACGACTTTGGAAACCAACGATGAAGCTACTGAAGAGGATGACGACGATCCCAAAGATAAACAGCCGGAGACCTCATTTTCAGAATATGATAGCGTAGAGCGTGCCAAGTTGGAGAAAATGTTAAAAATTTGCAATTTAAATGATGAAAAGGATTCCGAACACTGGATTAAACCTGGAAAACAGCAAAGTATTGATGATAGTTTACCCGGATTACCGCGTCGGCGTCATTCGTTGTTGCATGAATTGAAGGCATTCTCACTACATATTCAGGTGCTAACTGATTAAAACGTCGACCAATTGAATTCAATTCAGTATTTTATCTAGAGTATTTTTTGTAAATAATAAATTACAGGATATTTTACACATGCCTTTAATGGCAGTCAACATAGCTTCCAAATGGAAAACTGTGGATGACACAAAATTGTTGCCATTTGTTCAACTCGGAACGCGACGCTGTTCACCACCAACAACACTGTCCCTAAAAAGTCTTACAACAAATGAGCGGCGCAAATCCTATTATTCCTCACAACCTGAAATTCTCGAATCAGCTTATACGCACGAAACACCGCTAGCTGCTCAAAACGCGCATTCTCGTTCACTAACCTGCTTAGCTGATTTCGCTTTGGATTTACTACCAAAAGTCAGAACCTCCTCAAGAGATAACATAACTAACTTATCAATAGACAATGCAATGCCTACAAAGCCCCTTAAATCCCCGCCTATTTATCCCATACTGAAAATATGTCCCTCGACACCTACGCCCTCGGAGTCTGATAATTCGCAATTATCACCTACCGATATTAAGTTTACAGTCACACGATCCAATCGTGCAGCGTTGACCTCCGCATTAGTTACCACTTTAGATCCACTCGTTTGTGTACCCAGTTCTCTAAGAACTTACGATTCCACATCCGCCATTGATCCACCTCCGTCTAAAAAGAGCGTAAAAATCTCTTGCAATACTCAGTCAAATTTAAATTACAACAATAGTAATAGCCCAATAGCTAAAGACCATATTAAACTTAATACAAGTACTAACCATTGTAATATCAATCCTTCATCATTGCTTGCTCCATGCTCCACTACTTCGCTACTCTGCATCAAACCGCATCCACCACGTCATCATAGGTCATTGAACGAGCTCAATGCATCAACGGGAAATGCTGCCTCAGTTGCTGTTACTTCCGACAGTCCAGGCATGAAACGCTTTGCATCACCTGCTTCTGCTGCTGTAGCTGCTTCGGCTGCAGCAACACCTGGATCGAATGCAATTCTCGACAGTCGTAATCGACTCTCCCCCAGTCCGTCGAAATTGGCCCTAACTGCTCTTGGTAGTACACCATCACAATCAGACAGTATTTCCTCGACAACAACCGCCTCGACAGCGACCACGATAATTCCCAAGGAGATGGGCGAAATGTGTCGTCGCTCGTCGGATTCTGATCTTAGTGTGACACCTAAAGGTAGGTCATTATGCAATTTATTGTAAGTATTTTTATATTTTTACAAGATTAACCATAAGTAATTACGAAGACTTTTATAGAGATTTTTGTGTTATTGTTATGTTATAGTTGGGGTCTAAACCAGCCAAGCTTAATATATTTTTTGTTGGAGGTTGTCGTGATAAATTTTTTTATTCAAAATGATTTATTAATTAATAACCAACAAGGATAATCTATAATATTTTCTTGAGATAAAAGTAAGAGCGTAAAGTATATTGAGTCTTCCGTTTGAATTTTATTGCATTGTCCTAGCTGTATCCGACAAAATTTATACAATGTAAACAATTGCTAAAACTTTACTCTTATAACAAGGAAAGCGTTGCGCTAAACTAGGATTATATTTACAATAGGTAGAGATTATTTACAAGGTTCGTTTTTTGTATTTGAAATAAAATAAGATTTGATTAGCTCGTGATTGAAATTTAGACAGTTTGGTTTAATAAAATACATAAATGTACAGAAGAAGGACTAAAACAGTTTACTTGAAATTTTTTTAATATGTTTCGTGCTTATTTCCTTGATCTCTCTTTGTGCTCTCTAAAAATATAAAGTACATCATCGTAAAAGTAAGTAATTTTTGTAAAATACGATTGTACTCTTCTTTCCAAACTACTTGTAAAATTATAAGTTGAACAGTAAAGAAAAGTAAATTACTGTTCATATTTAATGTAATGTTTTCATTATGGATGTTGTGCTCTTTCTCAATACACTAACTACATACTATTAAATCTATCAAACTCCAATTGTCGTGTGTGCGTACCCTTATTTCAGTATATATAAATGTACTTAAAAACTTTTGCATATACGATTTATATATCCTCCGTAGGATTAATTGTATTTTTGGTCCAGCATAATAATACCGCGCATGGATAAGTCATACAAAATATTTTTTTTATAAAAATACATAATCTGTAAGCATGTAATTTTCTTCTTCTTTTTTTGTGCCACCGAAACAAAAGTACTCATTCGGTAATTTTATGCCTATTTTCTGTGCGTGTGCTGATAATCTATCGCAACATAATTGTTTTTATGGGATCTTTGTTTAAAACCCAGAGACCGAATAATCGGACTTATTATGAAATTCCAGTTGATGAAACCAATCCGAAACAATTTCTTGATTTTCGGTCTCTTCGAATTTTTGATCAATCAACTCGAACTTATTCCTATTTTTTGTGTAATCGTCTCTTTAGGAAATTCATTTTGCGTTGCCAGCGAACGCTTGGTCGCTGCCACGGCCATGATGCGTCTAAGCCAACCGATAACAGGCAAAAACGCCAATACTGATAGTATGGATATGTTGGAATATCCTTTTCTTACCATGACAAAATATCCACCAGGATTTATTTTACATTTGGGTGCGACCGTTGCGGCTCGTTCGGTAAAACTTTTGGAACGTGTGCCAAATCCCGATGAGCCAGAAGTTCGTGATTCATGGTGGACGGAGCTGCGCATGGAAATTCGATCACATGCACGCGCGTTAGGCTGCAACGTTGTGCTTGGTTATTCAGAAGCGACAACAATATCGTAAGTATACAAATAAAAACTCTTCAATTATGTATTTTAATTTTTTTTTTATGTTTTGAACATTTTGCCGCACTACAAAAAAAAAAAAACTTTTTAACTCAAAAAATATCACAACAATTCGGTTTTGTCATTTTAATCAAGGGATGATGTATGCGTTCTTTCCGCCACTGGGACTGCAGCCGTTATAAACATGGCTTACAATCGATCTGTTTCACAAACCGACATTTTTACCATGTCAAAACCAGCAACGGTTGGTGTTATATCTGCGTCCCTTGAAGAACGCGATATAATTAAAGATGTGCCAGCGCGCAATGGTCAAATGCCAAACGAAGCTGCTGCCATCACAGCTGCCACCATAAAAGAAACAATGTCTTCCTCCTTTGGACCGACAACGGTCCCAGGAGCCAACATAGGAGCTGGTAAGAAATTTGGGGCGTTGCCGCCATTAAGCATCACAAAGAACTCGTGTGCCATGTGCCACGTTCCGTACAATCTAACATCGGTGCCATTTAATGTTAAGATGAAGAAATGTGCTCTCTGCCACAAGGGACGTGTGCCCGATGTATTACTGGCAACGTTAGAGGTGCCAGAGTATTTGCAAGTTACAGGTCAGTAATATTTTCGTATATACGAGTATATACTTAAATGTTTTTAACTCAACCATCAAAACTTTAAATAACTTACATACAAAATTTATAATAATTTAGAGAGATCCTTTAGATTTAAATTGAAAATAATAATTTCTTAATTGCTTACACTTTCTGCATTCTACAGGTCGTGGTTGTTTTATGCAAGCGCAAGTGGTTCGCGCAAAAAAAGATCTTCGCTCCGAGTTGAATGCCAAGGAGATTTCCGACGGTCTGCCTTTTCTCGAGTACGAACTGCATCGTGTGCTTATCAACAAGCTTAAGGCAAAGGGTATGAATGCAATATTTGGCTTGAAGGCTCAAGTAGCGATCGGGGAGCGTATGATAGCGTTGATAGCAACCGGCACAGCGCTCTTTTTGAGTGCGTTACCAGTGCCACAGGTACCGAAAATAGTCGCCGGCAATTCGTGGACCGACAAGCAAAAACTCAACGAGCTGCAAAAAAAACTGCAAGAGACATTCGAACGTAATCAGGAAATCTATCAGTTGAAATGCATGGATCCTGATTTGGCAAGCTTGCTCGATAAACACTCGGATACGGATGAGTCGGATGATGAGGTTGTCGAGATCGATTTAAATTGTGGTAATAAAGACACTTGTGTTCTCGAAGTAGATGACATTGAAGATTTGGAAATTATTTCACTGCTAATGGAGCCATATCCTCCGGAGGGTTTTCATGTCGTCAATACGCAAATGGTGCCAGGCATGGTCGACATGGAGGCAGTAAAGAATTTGCAAATGTTCACGCAAGTGTGGCGCGCTAAGCTGGATGTGGGACAAAATATCAATGGATTTCCGAAACACTTTCAACGGTATGTTTCCAGTTACCTCTAATAACGCAAATCAATTTACGTTTTTCTGTCTCTGTTAGAAACAAAAAGTCGTGATAATCTATCAACTTTGTTTTTTTCAGCCTTTTGCAGACAATTTACTTTAAGTTACGAACGATGATTCCATGCGCCATTTGCGACTTGCGTTTCCGCTTAGATCTACCGGAGAGTGTTAGTGTAATTTGTTTTGACATTGTTTTCTAACCTACTTATACAAATATTAATTTAACTTTATTGCCACAACAGGATCAAATTCAACTGCTTGTCACTGGCATGGCACTCGGGCTCGGCGATGCTAACAAATTTAAATATCGTCGAAAGACCTTTAACTCCAACGGCGCTACATCAGCTGCCAGTGGTGTCGCTCCAGAACCAGAAGTTAATGGCGGTGGCCTGCACAGCAATAAGCGCGCCCTGCAAGAGGAAGATTACATTTTTCCGTTAGACGAAGATCAAATGGTAGATACACCAACACCAACTTCAAATTCAAATCAGCCATTTTACGGCACACATTCGCTAAAGCTGCGCAAAACATCGCCATCACGCACAACATCCAAGGCAAATGCAGCAGTGCGTAATCGTTATGTTAGTAGATTTAATATTTATGAAATTGATAATATTCGTTGTAACTTGTTTATTCCTATTTTATGAATATGAATACAAATTTATAATAATTCTTTTTACTATGCAGTTCCCTCTACGCGATCGTTATGGGGGCGTTGACATCACACCTTTGAGCTTTATACCAGGCGGCAAGATCGAAAAATACTTGGGTAATCTAAATTTCTTCTTCATTCGCGAAAGCACTTCAATACGTGAGAATGGCGGCATAAGTGGCTTTGTACATAGCTTTATAACCGAGGTACGCAATAAACGAATCAATCATATTATTTAGGTTATAACTATCGACATTTTAAGCTAAATAAATTATTTTAAACTTTACAGCTGCTTGCTGTAGTACGCGCACATATTGCCGCTCTAGGAGGCAATGCCATGGTATCCTTCTACATGAACGAATTGATATTGGTCGATAACCAGCATAAAAATCAAGTTTGTATTTTCAAGCACACAATTACACATCTTCAACATCGGAATTTATATTTTTTAATTTTACCATTTTAACAGGGTCAATGCCTCATTAGCATTGGTGGCGACGCCGTCTCTGTGTCGTATTTCGCCGACGACTGATACTTCAGGCAAAGTATCTAGCGTTTTTTTTTTGCGAATCGATCCAAGAGTTTGCACTATTAATTAATCGGTAGATGAAGAACAAACATTTAAAACAATTTTAAATGCATCGCGTAGGAATCAAGCGTCCAGCGCTGTTTCTGATTTTTTTTGTGGCAATAAATGCTCTCTTTTTTTTTTAATATTTTTATTAACTTATTCAGACTTGTTAAATGTTACTTTCTTGTTTACCCAAAAAAAAAAAACATGAAAAAATTACTCGCTCTTGTCAAAAACTTGTATGCAATTACTTAAACCTTACGTACTTAACTTAGCATATTGATAAGCAATAATGTTTTTAGTAGTAATTCACACACTAACGGAAAATGCAATACGAAATCTGTGACTTAATTGTAATTAGGACTCAAAAATTGAATGCTTATCAAATGTTCAAATCTACTTTTATTTTATTTATTTTTTGCTGTTACATATATCGATATTTTTGTATGTATATAAGCATAAAATTAAATGTAAAATTCGCTTAACGTAGATAAAATATTTAAAAAAATATAAATAATTGTTAAATCAAATTGATCACATGACAAGATCACAATGCAAGAAATTGTATATGTAGCAGTTAAGGATTTATCGAACACATGTGAATACATAAAATGTACTTATGTGAGAAAGGATTAAATAAACTACTGAAATAAAAATCGCCGTTTCTATTTAAAATTGCAGTTGCCATACAAAAGACGTATTTAAACTTTCTTTAAATTCTTTAAAAATATTCTTTAATTTTGTATTATTTATTTACTTATAATAATCGACAATATACAATTTTAAACAATAAATCAATTTGATTATAACTTAAATTTTACATAAAAATTATATTACCAAAATAGAAGCACCTGCCTTTAATAAATATTGGCAATCGTATTTTTTGATATATCGTTTTTAATTCGGCGTGTACGAGAAAAGCACAAACATAACCCAAATATGCAGCAGCGCCACATACATTAGTACAAAGATGCGCATTAACGGATATCGACGTAGAAAAGCACCCAATCGTATCCCAGCCGAATCAAGTGAAGAGTAGGCACGCTTAACACGACGCGCTACACGATTGTCGAAAGGGTTGGCCTTCATGAGGAGTGGAAATTGAGCTTTGACTGTAGTTAAAAAACAGTTTAAAAAAATGTATTTATTTAATTATATTAAACTTAAAAAAATAATATTCACCGTCGTCAGTGCTATTAGAAAGCAAAGCGTTGCGTGGGGCACTGTGTCCGATGGCACTTTGACTGTAAATGCTCTGTTGCAATTGATCCTAAAAAAATACAAATTAAAAAAGGAACTTAAGTATAATATCAAATCACGCCCTAATTAACCTGAACTTTCTCCAATTGTAAGCGCAGTGCGTTTCTGTCCGCGGTTACATGTTCAACGGCATTTTGTTTGTCCACCAGCGCTTGCGTGAGCGCCTTTACGCGCGAATCATAATCACCAAAGATTGATGAACCGTCTATATTCGGAACAGACTTACGGCCAATATGTTCGGCACTACTCTGCAGTTGTTTTAATTGACGTTCTTTCTCCTGCAATCGAGTTGCGGCCGCAGCCATTTGATTACTCATTTGCTGGCGCAAAGTATGTAGCTCCTGTAAGAGTAATCGCTGCTCGGATTCGTTGGCGAGAGCGCTTTCGCGTGTCACACGCAACTCTTTGCGTAGCGACTCCTCGGTGGCACGCATCGCCATTAACTGTTCGGAGTGTTGATGATTGAAAGCGCTTGCATCGCGACGAATTTCCTCTAGCTGAAGCAATAGACTGCATTTCTCAGCGACGGTGTGTTGCTGTTCCTGCCGCAATGCGTCATATTCGAGTTGCAAGAGACGCTGCGATTCTGTTTCGGAGGTAAAATCTGTATCTTCCCCTCCATTTCCCCGTAATTTTAGCTCTGCAATTAAATTATCTTTTGTTTGTAGCGCACGCTGCGCTTTAGCTCGATATTCACGAAGCTCGTGGCGCTGCTGTTCTGTTTCCTTGATTTGCATTTGCAATTTTTGCGCCACGTCTACGAATTCCTGCTGCATTTTGGCCAAATTTGATTCCAACTCCGATATGGAATGTACGTATGCGCTGCTTGCAGTTTGTGCGTCAAGTAGTTGTTGTTGTGCCTGTTCACGCTCCTCGTTTAAACGCTGCGCGAGTTGCTCCAACTCGTGTGTGCGTTGTTTGAGACTTACATTTTCCATATCGTGATTAAGCGCCAAGAGGCGGTGACGCAACTCATCGCGTTCGTTCGAAACTTCGTTTAGTGCGATTTTAAATGCTGCTAGTTCTTGATTCTGATTGCCTGAGGACGAAGTGATAGGAGCGGAAATATCCCGTTTTGTTTCCGTTATGCCTCCCATATCAATCGCCACTGCTTCCGCTTTGGAACTAAGCGAACTTCGACGCGAAGTTGACATCCACTGTAGTGGCTCTTTTGTCGCTTCCACTGAGTCTGTCATGCCCCCCATGAAGTAGCCACCATCGCTTTTGATACTACCGCCGCCGTCACAACCACGAGAGCCACGACTCGTTTTTGTGACTTTCGGGGAAAGCGTCATAGCTTTAAGCGATTGGGTGCTGCCTGATAGATTTTTTCGCAGCACTTCCAAAGACGAAGGAGCTAATATATTTGAGATTCCGGCATCAGCCTCCGAAGTTAGCAGCGCCGTTGCAGTCGCTGCATTTTGATCGATTTTATTCAGAATATTTTCCGCCTTGTCCGCTAACCCAGATATCCAAGAAGACATTTTAAAATTAATTTTTTCAGCATAAATCAACTAAGAGTTTTTTCTGCACTATAAAGTTGATACAATTAATTGTTTGTTTTGCTACGTGTCTTCTCTTAACTCAAAAATAAATGTTTTTACTGCCCTACAAACTGTGTCAGTGGTGTTTCTTTCTTTATACCCTCATTCTGAAAATGTTTGTAAGGCTGCCAGTTGTCAGTTGTTGGACTTATAGTAGTTATGTTATGAAGGTGGGAGGTACAGAAAACAAACTACTTTCTCTTACTTGTTCGTGAACGAATTTTATCAACTGAAATCTTATTCCAAAGAAAACTGCTTGCAAATCGAAAAATAAATGCGTTTACTTTGGGAAATATTTTATGTAGAAAATCAGTAAAACTTAAATTCGTTTATGAGTAAGAAGTATCCCTGAACATTATCCTCTACTTGGCAGCACTTTTTCATATTTGTTTTTTTACTAGATGAGTAATTTTTTATAAAAAAAAACTCCCATAAGAATTTATTCGGTCATCATATTTGGATAAGAGTTGTAAAATTGTGGGCCAGAAAAGTATTATAAATTCTGCATCACGTAGTACAATAAACAAAACTTAGTCCACCAGACAAAATGGATTGGCTTTTTGGCAAGAAAATTTCGCCGGACGAGATGCTGCGTAAAAACCAGCGAGCGCTGAACAAAGCTATGCGGGATCTCGATCGTGAACGCATGAAAATGGAGCAGCAGGAGAAAAAAATCATTGCGGACATTAAGAAAATGGCCAAAGAGGGACAAATGGATGCAGTGAAGATTATGGCGAAAGATCTGGTGCGAACTCGACGATACACCAAAAAGTTTATGCTGATGAAAGCTAATATTCAGGCTGTTTCGCTCAAGATTCAAACACTCAAATCGCAGAACACCATGGCTGAGGCGATGAAGGGTAAAGGGACATTTCAGTAGATTTGTCAATTCTTTTTCAATTAAATCTATTTTACATTTTAGGTGTGACTAAGGCAATGCAGAGCATGAATCGTCAAATGAATCTGCCACAAATCCAAAAGATTCTACAAGACTTTGAAAAACAATCAGAAATTATGGATATGAAAGAGGAAATGATAAACGACGCCATGGACGATGCGATGGAGGACGATGGCGATGAGGAGGAGACCGATGCTGTTGTTTCACAGGTGCTCGATGAATTGGGTCTCCAACTAGGAGAGCAGTTGGGTGATTTGCCAACGGCAACTGGTTCACTTTCGATTGCTGGTGGAGCTAAAACTACACCTGCTGCAATTGCCGCCGGAGCAACTGGTATTGGTGGCGGAGGTGGAGGTGGCAGCTCGGGCAACGGAGGTGGTGGTACTGCGGCAGGAGGCGCAGTGGGTGGCAGTGGACCATCGTCTCCTATGTCCGACGCCGATGCAGACTTGCAGGCGCGTTTGGATAAATTGCGTCGTGACTAGTTGTGATTTTCCATAGGCATTCTTATTTTTTGTTTAGAAAAGACACAATTTTATTTTTGTGCTTCATCTCACGTTTTCAATTTAATTTCTTAATTTTCGCGGTTTATTTGTTTTTAATCGCTTTGTGTAGAAACGAAACATGGTGTTGCTCAGGCGAAGCTCACAGTTTGGAATGAACGTCAGCTTATACATACACGCATCCATACATTTTTGGTATATTCTGATAATATATATTTTTTTCTAAAAGTTTAGCAATAAATTATACACTTTTGAAAACATCAAACATGTATTTGAGTTATTTTGAACAAGGTTAATTGTTTTACTTTAAATGTGTTATTTTTGGCAACTTACTATTTTCACTTAAAAAATTAAAATTTCTAAAATAAATTGAAGTAAATCGAACTTTTTTATTTACGTCGGGACTTAACATTAAAAAAAAAAAATTACAAGCGAATTGCATTACGTGCACATTTTTTCACTATTTAAATTTTACTGTTTAAAACAGGGAGTGAGCTAGTTCATAGTTTGTTCAATAGTCGCAAGAATAATATAAATGAGCCGTCACCAACAACAAGAACAAACAAACATTTTTGTTTCGACTACAATGAACATTTAAATGTGCAATTAATTATTTAATTTAACTTTAAATTACTGTTTGTTTTTAAATTAATAATTAAACATAAGGTACGAGTTTAGTTGTCCACTTTGTTTAACTTTTCTCTCCTTCTCCTGTACACCCACTACTCTACACAAGAAAAGTGTGGCAATATTTAGGCAAAGCCCGCCTCTTGAAAAACGGTGGCGACCTTTTCGAATACTTCATCGGCACTGGGACTCGCATCGATTGGTTTCACCTTTCCCAACTGCTCGAAATGTTTAATAATTGGCAGCGAATCATTCGTGTATGTTTGAATGCGCTTCTTCATGCTCTCCATGTTGTCATCGGAGCGTCCGGAGCCACTCTGCCCACGGCTGATGCAACGCTCTACACACACATCCTCGCCACAGTTGAAAAAGAGAACAAATTGAAAGTCCACCTGGAGGTTAACGTTTTTTTTTTAATATTTAATATATGTATATACATATAAAATCAGAAGAGTTCTTATTTACCTTTTCGGACATTTGACGCTGCCAACCGTCCAAGTTGTCCTGGTTGCGCGGGAAGCCATCGATCAAAAAATTGCTTTTGCCTGACTTTTGCATGGCAGCCTCAAGCAAAGAGCATGTCACCTCGACCGGAACAATTTTTCCATTGCGGATGTAATCCTCAATTAACGCTCCATACTCAGAGCCTTCACGAGCGCGCTCCTCGCGTAATAAATCACCAGCAGATAAATGCAGGAAACCGAATCGATCGACAATCTTTGAACATTGTGTGCCCTTGCCGGCACCAGGTCCGCCAAGCACAAAGACAACTTTTGGTTTTTCTGCAGGCATTTTTTTGAGTAGCGTTGGTAGTGGATGAACTGGAGGCGTCGTGGCAAGTGTGCGTCGCAAATGGTGTATTAAACTGCTGGAGGATACGCCAATGGAGCCGCTGCTGGAGGTGCTGTGAACTAGTGTCCGTTCAAGGGTGGAAAAAAAGACACAACCACTGCGCACTGCTTTCAACATTCAACCAAATTATGAGTAGTGAAGAAAATGACGTGTGTATCGCGAGTTCTTTTCGTCTTCTTTGCTCTTTCCGCACACCACGCCGCAACCACAATTTTCCGATTTTTTCGGCTTAATTGAATAAGTGGCCTTCTTCTTGCTTTCTGCTACGTCTGCTTGTGTTGTTCTTTTTGTTGTAACGTGGTTGGTAGACCGTTCTGGTGTTGCGCTGCTTTATCGGAAGTTTGTCTCTTTTGCTCATATGGTATTCTTTGGCTTTGGCTTTTTGTGTTTTGAAGCAAGCAGAGTTTCTTTCCTCACCGCGTTGTTCTTGTATTAATTTTCTCTGGACCAACTTTGTTTTAACTTGGCTTGAGTTACCAGATTGTTAAACTTTTTTTTATTATTCTTTTTATTAAATTTTTAGGTATTTAGGAAATAAAAATGGTTTTTAAATCACATCAAATATGAGTCTGATGCAAAATGTGAACTGTAAAAAATTATAGTATTTTAGCCAAATAGATAAAAGTTTTGAAATTGTTTGCAACATCTAGGAAAATATCTGCGTGTAATTATAAAAATTATCCGTACCAATGAATCTAGTAATCGTTAGCTTTAATTCCGTTAAGGTTTTAAACATTGAATAAAACCAATAAAAATCTGGCAACTTTAGCAGAGAGTGCTGTGGAAGACATGTGGACTAAATGAGTGGGGTGCATCACTAATTGAAATTTATGTGAATTATTTTTATTTAATAAATAAATCCAGCTAAGTTTTATTTTATTTCGTCGGTCAAGAATGGTTTTGTAAAATATATTTTTATGAAAATAATACATACAAATGTATTACAAAAAAAGTATATTTTAACTTACATAATAAATATGTACTAAATTAACGCACAAAAGCAGGTGGGAGTGTGGCAAAAGTCAAATATCCCGTATGGCCAGGTTGAGTGGGTGGTGCCGTTGATGTTAAAATCTTTTTCAATTCTTTTGGGGTCTTTACTGGATTGCGTTTTTCTTCGCTAGTTGTGTCCGTATCAAGAGCGTCTGAAGAAGGTTTCTAGAAATATTACGAATTTATTAAATATTGAAAATTTAACTAGTTCTAATAAAATAAATTTGTTTTCATTATTTATGCAAATAATTAATTAGGGTTTTGATTTATATGTTTCTTATTTGAAAATCTTTCTCAGCTCTTGCTGTGAAACTAGTCCATCACTTAACACCTTATACAATGCTACGTAGCTGCAAGAAAACTGGTTTCAGTACATACTCGAACAACAAAAATGAAAATTAGAGCTCCTGCTGCAGCCAGAGCTTTTTTACAACGTCTTTCGCGACTTGACGCGATGACGATGAATTATTGAACATTGAACTCGAAACCAAGAAGTTGTTAAACATTCAACTACAAATACTATTTTATTTGTGCAGCCTCAGCAGATGAATAAAGCTTGTTTTGATCTGCGGCGGCAGCAGCGCATTGAAGGAACGCCATTAGACATAATCATGCTGTGTTTAAATAGCTCCATTACACAACATTTAATTGTTGGAGGAACGAGCAAGCAAAATGTTGCATTTGGAAAATGGTTAAATTGAATGAGGGTAGGAGGAAGGAGCTCCTGCAGCTGATATCTGCCGCTGCCGATCATCACTTAAAAAGTCACTAGTCTGGTATTATTTACGAGCTGGCAGAGCTTTACTAGTGTTGAGGAACATTATTTCCAAAACGTAATTTTGAGACCAGCATAAGTGCACGAACATGCGAAATAAATTTAGCAAAAATTATATTATGAAGTACAGTTAAAAATTTCTTTCAAATTTGAATTTGTGCGAAATTTACAAACAAAATATTCAAGGAGTAAAGTTTATATATAATAAGAGTAAAATTTTAAATGAATGTTTAATTATTTAACTCCCAACTCCATTCCATATACACATACCTTATGTTTTAAAAATTCCAAATCCATAACTTGCATTGTTTTTGTTTTGATAACGTCCTCTTGTTGTAGAATTTCCATCGACTGAATTTCCGTAAAACCATGGTCTAGAAGCGCTTCGCAACAACGTTGCGATTGTTCAATACAGGGTGAAAAAGAACAGAAGCGACCACCTTCAAAAATAAGACCGTAATAAAAATTCAATATCAAAATATTTCATATGCAAAAACACAAATACAAACAAAAATGCAAATACATAACAAAATAAACGCATTAAAACTGCTAATTGTGAGAAAAAAACACAAGTTCTTCTTTGACAAACTTCTTTAAAGTAGACAAAGCCAACGAACGACAAACATAAGCAAAGACGCGAAGCGACAACTCTGCGCTTCTAGTCGCGCAGCATTCATTCATTCTGTCAATTAATCAAAAGAGTGGTCAAGAATTGAGCCAGGAAGAAATCACTGCGACGACGGCAAAGTCGCTTTGAAGCTGCAACTGACGCTGTGCTAAGTTGATGGGTCCTGTTAGTAACTGTCACCAGGACTCACTTGTGACAGTGAGATGCGAACGCGAAAGGCGAATGTTGGCTGTTAAGGGTGACCAAGTGCGGTACGGTATACGCGGTGGATTCAAGCAACGATATAGAAGCCTTGTTGGTAGTTATGTTCATGTTGTTGTTGTATTGATATTTACGCCATTAATTAGAAAATTTAAACTAGATTTTGTATTTTTAAAAGACATTTAATTTCAGTTTTTTATCACCTACCATATATATATATTATAATACATATACATAAGTCACCTACAAAATTTGCACCACGAATTTTTACTAAAAAGTTCGATAAGAACTTTTAGAAAAATTTTAATGCAAAAAATTTAAATAAATTTGTATATGTAAATAAAAATGTGTATTGTCCTTTAGAACTAGTTTTCTTACTATTTTAATAAAGAATTGGAAGTCTCTCCTACATACCTTCATCTTTAAGAGCCTTCAGTGCTTGCGGCACCGCCAATTGCGGTGCTGGCAAATCTAAAAACACTGCATCCGCTTTACCATCGAGTGCATCTGAGAAACCTATCTGACACACATCACGATGATAGACAGTCACAAAGTCACCCAAACCGTGACGCTGGAACTCTTCGCGTGCCTGGTCTGCCCGCGCCTCGTGAAAATCAAAAGTGTGAAGGTGTCCTGCTGCCGCGCCAGTCGATGATTTAAGTGCGCGCAAAAAATAGTGTGACAAGGAACCGGATCCAGTGCCAGACTCAACGACCACCGAGCCGGGACGTACTTCCAGCTGATAGAGAATCATGCTGATGTCAGGCGTGTAAATAATTTGTGTGCGATGCGGCAGTGTTTGTGTCCACAGCTCTGGATTGGGTTGGAGAACATATGCCCAACCTTTGGACAGCTCGACGCGGTTGCCATAGGTGACACCGATGATGTTCTTAACTTTGAGCGCCCCAAATGAAGTTTGGAATATGTGTTCGATCGTTTCGCCCTTTTTATTGACGATGGTGGGCGTAGCTTCGATAGCGTGCATCGAATTAACGCTCAAGTACAAAATTACTGTATCGCCCTCCTCGATGGTATCTTTCGGTCGCAGGAAACTCATTCTTTATACTTTTTAATTTTTTAAGTAAGAAAATTACTCTAACGTTCCCGGCGAAAATGCGTTATAAACAAAAGCAGCTGAGCGTGTGGATGCTGTTGACACGTGTGATGTGTGGAACATAAGTTACAGGGCGAGGAAAAAAATTTAATTTCTTATTTTACTACAATAAAGTTGATATATATATATTTAAGTGATTGTTTAATATTTCTAGGATTAACCAATCTTAAATAAAGGAACTAACAAAATAAGAGACAAAAATTTAAACTAAAAAAAATTGTAGTGACTGTTACCATACGAGTAAAAGAATTTTTTATGTTTGTTCTGTTTTGACACATTAACTGCTGAACCCATTTTCTTCAGTCTTGGGACATTTATTGTGTTGGGTATGGAAGAAATGATAAGCTATTTAAAAAATCGAAAACTCCCATCAATTACGCCCGAATTAGTGAAATTAAGTGAAAAATATTCAATTATGTCAGTAATATTGCTCATAGAAATGTGAAATGTTGTGTCTTAGTTGGTATGGGCACTACAAAAAAAGTGAGCCTACCGCCATAAGTCAGAAACGTGATGCGGTGCACTGATTAAATTTGATTTGAAAGTGTATGGCGATGAATTTGTTATGTCACTTAGGTTGGGTGTGGTCTGATCAATTTGACGCTTACCGCTGCAGCTCAGGAACATTATGTTTGGAAAGCAAAATTTAGTGTGAAAGTGGTTGGTGTCTAATTGTATGTACCATCCCACGAAATGTGGGTGGAAGTGAACAGTTCATTAACATTATTTAATTAATAATATAGAAAATGTTTCAACATAAGAATAACCCAAACATCGCCAGATACTGTAAGCTATTATACAATAGTTAATAACAGAATGATTTCAATGGAAATATTTTTTGATATATTGTTTTTTCATAATGTTCCAAATGTCTGAACAATAAGAGATTATTTTTTGGATACAAGTTTGTTGCTTCAGTCCTTTGATTTTCACTTATTTTAGAGGCTGCGAGAATATTATGAAAAGAAACAAGCCACAACTAAAGCCACAAATCATATTTACACCATTTAACCACAACAACAGCAACAATTCCGACGACTCTGCATACACCTCCTTTTTAAAGTAAAGCCAACACGCCCACAAAGCCATAAATTGAACTGTTAATCAGTTTGAACATAATTTAGTGCAATTTGTGTAATACAACAACAAAACTCAAAGCGAAAAAAAATAAAAAAAACAAAACTAAGAATTAAAAGATGCAAAGGGAACCCACCAAAAACGATCCACAGTGATAAGAAAAAGCGCAGCATAAACGGCATAACAGCGGAGCGGGCGGTGGAGTGCGGTGATGCAAGTGGCGTGCGAATTCTTGCCACATTTGCCGTTTATATATATATAAATTTTTTTGACTCCAGTGTGTCTTCTTCTTCGTCGTCGCTCGTTGTCAGAAATAAACTAAATTAAATGAAGAAAGAAGGAAAAAACGCAAGTTGGCAATTTTTATTGCTTTGGCTTGTTGTGGCAAATTTGTGCATTTGCGTCTGCAGTCCACAAATTGCCACAAATCATTGCAACAACGCCACAGATAACGTTAGCTTTTTTCTTTTCGTTTTCTAAATGTCTGTGCTCAAATATTGCGCACTCTTTGTATTCACATTCAGCTGCAATTTAACAGGCGGCAGGCAGCAGGCAACAGGAAGGAAGCAACAAGGAACTCGTTGCCAGGATTTTGTTGAATGTAATTTTTTGATTTTTTTGTTTTGTTTTGTTTTGTTTTTGTAACAATCCACTTCACACCACTTTGAATTGGGCGCGCGCGTCTGCGCGTCTACAGCCGCGTGCAAGAAGTGTATCAATCTCTTAATCAGATTGCATGTCCACTAATTCGTATTCACCGAATGAATGCGAATACGAATACGGTTGCGGTTGGATGGCGCGGAAGGATCGACGAGCGAGGCAGGGGCTCCGTTTTGTAGTGGTGTGATTGTACGCGTTTGTTTATGACTAAGCAGGGCTGACAACGTTTTTGGATAAAAAAAATAAAAAATTTAAATCTAAAACAAAAAATAATAAAAGCACAAAACAATAAAGTTTTGTCATATTCAATTCAATTCAATTCATTTCAATTCAATATAATTATTTTGTATTTAATACAATAAATTGTTTTTAGATATACTTATGTCGTACACCGCCCTGCTGTAGTTATGCTGGTCTTTATTGACAATGCTGTGAAATTAATGTTCTTAAAGATATAGAACGGCATTAAAGAGCACCAAATGAATCTGAGGGAATTTAAATGTCTTTAACAGTTTTAGAATTCAAAGAAATCAAACAAAAATAGTAAATAGTAACGAATCATGTATAATAGAAGGAGGTCGGATCGGAATGAGTATAAATAAAGAGCAAGAATTATATATAGTTAAAGTGTTAATATATACTTCAAAGGAATTTATATCCATATAAAATATACTCGTACATACACCAAGAAGTACAGTACTCATGTTGCAAATGCTAAAAGGGATTGCGGTGTGGGTCTTTCCTTTTAATATACATATTTTGTAGTTTGAATTTGTTGGGATACAAATCCCTCAATACGCCGTTAAAACGAAGTAAATGTTTAAAAGAAAACACACACACACACTCACACACACTCACACGTAAAACAAGAAGTCATTTTCACATTTTTAACAACCTCATAACTGCACGTTTATGTGCTACTGGTCATTTCTTCAATTTTTTGCCGACTCGTCGTTGTCAAATGCTCCGTCTTCTTAGACGCACACACATACGAGGACGAGTACGAGTACATACACATTTCGCAGATAAGAAAGGTCCCCGCAGCAGGATCCCTTTCGCGCTTTTGTGACAATTTCTGCTTATTGCGTTTAACCTCACGTTTTGTTGGGGTGCTGCTGCAACTTATCGCCTTCACCTTCGCCAGTCACTAGCATTAAGTTGGTAGCAACTAAAGCAGACACATGCACCAACAAAAACCAACAACAACAAAAACAAAAACATGAACAACATCAACTGCAAGACTCAAACACCAGAAATATATTTATTTCTGCGCATGCAATATCAATAAAATATTTTCTTTTCTTTTTTCGAGTGCCAAGTGAGAAAGAAGCAAATATTTTTTTATTTTTTTTTTTTAGCTTTTTTTGTAGTTGTAGTGTTTAAATTCTTTATTTTTAGCGACTGCCTGAGAAATATGCAAATGCAATGTTAGCACAGCAGCAGTTGCTGTTGTTGTGTTTTGAATTGCTGCTGCTGCTGCTGCTGCGGCTGCTGTTGCTGTTGCTGCTATTCAAAAGACAATAACATCCTAGCGTTGTGTTTGCTCCTGCTTAAGAGTGCGATTTGTTGCTTTAAACAACAAAATTCTAAATCACTGTTTTACCTTTAGCTGCTTTTTGAGTGTTCCTGTATAGTGGACAATTTTGTCGTTGTTCATAATTTTTCCCTTTTAAAATAAACTAATTTTCTAAAACAGATAATGAAATAACGGTTCACGTGATTAATCACGTGATCGGGTTTAAGAACCCATTTTCATGGCTCTTTGTTTGGGCACAATTAATAATTAATACTTATACAGTTGAGTGCATTTAATAGTTGAAAAAGTAGAAACAATTATTAAAACACAAAAATAACAAGATATAAAAAAAGAAACAACAAAATTTATAGAGCCTAATTACAACAACATTTTATAATATAATAAAAGTAAAAATTTAAATGAAATGCTCTTTAAAATCTTAATATAAAGTTTTTCCATACTTTTCCATACAATAATACATACATAAACATACATACATACATACATACATACATACATACATACATACATACATACATACATACATACATACATACATACATACATACATACATACATATATACATACATACATGCATACATTTATGTTTAAGTATGTCGCTTCATTTTAAACTACAAAACCTGAGCATATAACTTTGTATTTTAATTTTGAGAAAAAGGGAACTAAAACACTACCAAACTCCTTCTAGAAAAAAATCCAATAACAACAACAAAGTACTTTGTGTACATTTATGCAAAAGAAGTGCAACATATGCACCGCTGCGCACAAAAACGTGCCGCACTGTTTAAGTTGTTTATTTTTTGTCTTCTTTTACTACGGACTCAGGGAAATTTACTAAGAACTTTTCTTGAGCACGATATTTTTTTTTAATATGAAAATGAAAGCGAAATTGTTAGTGTCGTCCAAAGAAAATAAAAAGGGACGCACCTTTTGTATGCAATTGGTATGGTCACAATAAATTAAGTGGGCGTGGGAAAATTGTTAAAAGTTTGAATTAGAATTACATTTGTAGAATTTGCTCTATCAGTGGCTTTTTTTTCATTTTAATATAAAACATTTGGAATCACTAACAGACAAATCCACCTACAGTCCTTTATAAGCCTTACTTTACATTTAAGTCAATTAATACGAGAATTCGCGGTAACCAAGCAACAACAATAAAAGCAACTCGTAAATACACAAAACAGACTTCTAAACGACGAGGAAGACACCCAGCCACCGCAGCCGCTATTCAGCAGCCAGTCGAAGAAAGAAAAAAGCAGGTAACACTTAACATCAATCAGCAACAAAAAACCATAGTAGAAGTTGACATATGAGCAAACAGCGCGAGGAGCAACATTCAAAGAAAAATCGCCGCCACACCAAGAGGCAACAAAAAAAAAAAGATAACAAAAACTACAACAACAACAACAACAACAAAAAAACAACAGCATTAGCAACATAGGCGCATAAGTTTGTTTTTGCTATTGCTGTTTCTGTTGCTGAGATTGTTGTTCCTGCTGCGTCGAGTGGTGACTGCGAATAAATGTTGCGATTAAAAATTATGCGACGCATGCGCACATTTTAACAAATTTGCACATCGGACGCATTTAAACAGCCGCAGACAATCTTGATAAATTTTTAATGATTATGCAACAGCAGCAGCAGCAGCAACCAAATCGGCAACATTTTCAGTCAAGCAGTCCCGCATCGGTCAAGTATGGTAGCAGCATCAGCAGCAGCTCCTAGTCAACTCATCAAGATTTTTATCCCGTTGCCTAATAGACTGACATCGCATTGCATTGCTGAGATTTGTTGTAACGTTTGCGGCTGATGTTGCGCTTGTCATTGTTGTTGTAGTTGTTGGGTGTATGTACGCTCTCATGATGGTGATGGCTGATGTGGTGATTTCCCAGTAAAAGGATCTTTAAGCGCATTTGTTGATTTGCGTGATTCGTATGAAATGCACCGAAATGAAGGTGCCGCGTCTCTCCTCAGCTTCTCAGCCTCTCAGCTTTAAAGGGCATTTCGAATGGTATGTGACGTGGAAACGCGGATAATGATGAAAAAGTTAATTGTTCTAAGCAAACTTGATTGTTAAAATGAAATAATATTCAAATTGATCCTAAACTAAAAATAATCTGTTGTCAATTTGAACTTTTCTTTTTTTTTGTAATAAAATTTATCTTTTCATAATTTGATATTAATGCGCTACCATTATTATTTTTAATGTCATATTCCAGCGGAAAAAAGTTCACGTCTCGCCAGTAAAAAAAGGAAAAAACCTAAAAAAATAAATAAAAACGGGGCGACTTACAGGAGCCGCTAGATTTATTTCGTTTTCTGGGTTAAACTGTCGCACGGAATAGCAGCAAACACAGCTCATACAGTACCACATCAGAGCACGCCAAGCCAACACTGCAACAGCCACAGCCACGGCCACAGCAACAGAAACAGAAACAGCAACAGTCGCAGCTACATAGAAGCAATTGTGAGAACGAACTTCTTTGCTAAATGTCTGGCATTGTTTTGAATTCGAAAACCAACCTAACTAAACATTCAACAACAAAAACAAAAACCAAAACAAAACAACAAAAACATACACTAAATTTAACTCGAAAATTTAGCATGAATTTGGAACAGCAGAGCACATCATCATGCGCTAAAGGATGCTGCTGCTGTTGCTGCTCGCTTACAAGCAATTGTTGCTAGTTATTGTCGTCAGCATCGGCATCGGCATCAGCATCATCTTCAGCTATTGTTGTTGTTGGTGTATGGCTGACTATTGTACTAATCTTCATCTTTGCTACGCTTTTTAGGGTGCCAGCATCCCAACACGAATTACACAAATTCGGGATTATTATTATTTTTTTGCGGACCATGCCTCAATTTTTGTTAAAGTTTTGAAGTTAGACTCTCCAGACAGTTTCTTAATTTAAATTCGATTTCAGCTTAAGGTCTCCTACTCGTGAAAAAGTCGCTGAATTTATTGGAAATAGGAGTTTTGTGATTTAGGCAAACGAATATTTAAAAAATTTGGGATTATGTCGGTTGGCGTCATGTCATAGCACCGTTTTCAAAATATACTTATGATCTGCGCTTGTGTTGGTTATTTTTTATTTTTCTTTTTTTTTGTCTTTTGGGCATTATAATTTTTTGTTAAACATACGCGTACGCAGCAATATGAATATCGTTGCTCTGGGAGGCAATGTTGCTCGCAAAAACTCCACTTCCCAGCAGATGCGCGTTCGTACATATTACAACAATGCAACAGCACACAAAAAAAAAACAAAAAAACAAAAACAAGAAAAAACAATAGCAATAAATGTTGTCAACACAATTGCAGCCAGTCATATAGACAGACAGACAGACAGAACGACAGACAAAGTCGCATCGCGTTTGCGTTGCATATTGATGCAGTTGTTGTTGTTGTAGTTGTTGTTTCGTTTCATATTTGCTCTGATTTATTTGGCGTCTATTGTTTTCCTTCGTTTTTTTTCTCTCGGTGTTCTTTTTTGTTTCTTTTGGATTGCTTGTTGAAATCAATATTTTTTCGTTATCATATCGAATGTTGCAGCAACATACTCGAATGTTGTTACCATTGGCTGCTGCAAAAAGTTCCCACAGCATTTGTAAATTGTAAAGCTTTTTGTTGTTTCTGCTGACGTTGCAGTTAAAAGTAAGCAAATAAATGAAAGTTATGCCGGAGCAGACATGTCCAGTAAGTATGTTTGTAGGTTACTTCAAATTGTTAAAAGTTTGAAGTTGGACCTTTGCAGGTACGCAATTTGACCAATTTCCAGAACTCATTTTCCTATGAAAAAACGAAAACGAGAATTAATTAAAAATACAAAAAGAATTCATTCATTTTGTTTGTTTTCGTGTTCAATTTCATAAGAGATAATTTTGTTAGTTATACATTAAATTATGTTAAATCTTTATTCATTGTTGTAAGGAATAATGAGAATAATATTTTTTTACTATCTTTATATTGACGGCTTTCAAATAGAAGACTAAGGCAGACAACTTCTTCAATTTGATTTTTAAATTCAGACAACTTTTGTTTGTTTGTTTGTTTCTTTTAAACTTTATAGAATTAATTTTAAAATGTTGTTGTTCATTTCCCTAATTGTTCCTAAAATGCCGCTGCGACGTGAATGAAGAAAACAATTCTCCCGAATACAAAAATCAGCGTGAGAACTAATTGAGCCATTTGGGCTACTCTGAACGACGCTGACAGGCGCAGAACGCGGATGCGAAAGTAAAGAATAAGAAGAAGAACAAAAAAACCAACAACCAAGAGAACAACTGCTAGTTGCACAAAATTAAAGTTTTGTTTATGAATGGAATTAGAGGCTGGCAACAGCGGCTGCTTAACCAATTGACGGCGGTTAAAAGTGCATGCATACATACGTACGTACATTTACCTACACTCAACAAATTTCAACGGCAAATCGAAGAAAAAAATAAGGTCCAAACGCAGGCACTTCATCTAAATGTCAAGACGTCGCCGCTTGCAACATAAGTAAGGCTAATCGCCGCATTAAACGCCTGCAATTGCGAGCGGAGCGACGCATTCGAAATTCAAATGCAGCGTCAGTGCGCCTGCGCGCGCGAAAATCAATTGCGCCGCCAAAAGTTGATGTTGTTGCTGCTGTTGTTGTTGGTGAAGTTCTTGTTGCGCATAGTACTTTTGCATAAAACTAACGAATTATTTGTTATTTCTTGATATAAATTTTTTTGGTTGCTTGCAGAAGATTTTCCATCTCTTGTATAAATCCCATTAATTTTAGGAATAAACCATTTTTCTGTTGACTTATCTAAGCACTCACTCCCCCTTGAGTTCTGTCCCTTTTCGCAACGAAGTCAAAGTACTGTGTGGCGGCGGCTGTGCTTGCTCGTTTGTTCGACACTTTATATCATTAGAGTAATTTAAGTAAATTAAATGAGCCGATTAAGCAGTCGTCGCTGTCGCTGTTGCTGTTGCTGTCGTCGTTGTCGTTGTCGTAGTCGTCGTTTGCTGTTTGGAATTTATTTGGCGTTTTTTTTAAGGCGGCAGGCAACAAGCGGCAAAAGCAATTTCAATTTGTTGAACAAGATGAAAATTGGTTAAAGTTATGCGGTGAAATAAATTTTCCGGCAATTTGTGCTGAGCTGTGCTGCGCGCTTAAAATGAAGTGAAGTGAAAATTTAGACGAAAAAGGAAAACTAGGCAGGAGTGCCTACCCAACCAAGTGCGTTCGCTGCTTAAGTGAAGCTTTAGCGCTTTTAATTTGGAGAAAATCTATTTGACCTTAACTTAAGTGACTGGAAATATCTTCATTTGTGCACTTGAAATACATTTTACATTTTTCTGGCTTGCTTAAGTTATTCTTTATTGAAATTAAACAAATTCAGTTAAATTACATCTTCGCTTTGTATATTTTGTGTGTGTGTGTGGTTGTTTTGCCCCTCAAGCTGATTTCATTTAAATTACTAACAACAAATTAACAAGCACTCCTTCTACGCTTGCTCCGCCCTATACGGCGCATCACACTCCTTCCTTTTCAGCGTACGTTGCTTGTAGTGCAAGGAACGCATTATCATTAGCATTTATAATCAGCAAAGCGTATGTTGGCCAGCGCGTAAGATGAGCTCGCAAGGTGGGTGATCCTGCAGACAAACACATTTTCTAGGCACCTGATTCTGTGCTCATGCCTGTGCTTCTAAACAAGACTTATGTCTTCGACTGCTGCTGTCGCTGTAGCAGACTGTGGCAGACATGGTTTGCCAACGCAACACAACGCATAATTGTACCAAATTACTCATTTCAGTGAGTCAAACTCATTTTGTGGCACTCAAAGTAAATGTTCACAACTTAAGTCATTATTTAACGAGTGGAGTTGAGCACAGCGCACAGCTAAAAAAATATTACTACACCCATCAGGAGTAGTCAGGAAGGAGGAAGCTAATGCGGTAATATATTTTAACTGTGTGACTGTGGTCAGTGAATCAGTGAATCAGTGAAATTGAATTGCGTGCGAAATGCAATTAGCTGCGGAATGAACTTGGTGAAAACTAAATGGAAACAGAAAAGTTTTAAAAAACATTTTTTCAGGAATGAATTCTAATGATTTCAAAAATTATAGCATTAATAATATATTATTATATAATTTAAAACATTTCTTAAAAGAGATTGTTTTTATTTAAAAATAATTTTAAAAAATACTTAAATATGCAATAAAACGCATATTTCAAAATGTTTTAAAACAATTGTTTCCAGAACAAAAGTTTGTGCCCGTAGTCTTTCGTTTTATATGTAGTATGATTCTCTCCTGCCTGATAATCAACGAATTAAAATTCTTTTTTTTCTTTAACATTCCCTGTTATTGAAAATCCCACACAGGGTGTGTTGTGATGTCAAAATAAAAATAAAACAACCGCACAAAAAAAAAAAAAAAACAAACAAAAAATTGTGGAGAAACTCCAAAACAGCTTCATTGATGCCGATGACACTTTAGCGATTGCTGATAATCTAATTGCTGCAACAACAAGTGCTGTGGACTGCCGTTGCTGCAACGTCGAACGAGACGATGACGACTACGATGTTGACATCACCCACACATATACACATTTGCACATATACTATTCACAAACACATACAGATCCACAGAGCGAGCCCCTTTGGTGGTCCGCATTTATGATGACGCTTCGCTGTTGCTGCAACGACCGAAATCTTCAGCGTCAAAATCAAAAGTTGTATTTGTTGTCTTCTGTCGTCTTAAGTCGCTTACAAGTGTTGCCAATGATTTTGGTGTTTTATTTTCTTATTTTTATTTTTGTTTGTTACAGCTTTGCTCCATTTCAACATTGAATCTTGCAGCCTGTCTCTGCACTTCAATCAGATATGAAAAGCGCGTTCCTGTTGCCATCAAAATATCGGAAAGATCCACAAAACGAAAAAATTGAAAAAAAAATGTTTTTCTTAATTAAATTTTGCGTTCACTCCGCGGAACGCGATGCTGAAACGCTGATACAATTGTTGCAGGCGGCGGGCGTCTTTGCCGTTTTGAGTGTGGCTCTGAGCTAACGTTGCCTGCGACCAAACAAGAAAAAGAACCAAAAACTGGAACTAGAGCAGTCTATATACAACACAACACAACACAACACAACACAACACAACACACACACACACACACACACACACATACACACACACCAATACTGCGCGTAGGAAAAAATGTTGACAGCGTGACATTGTTAAGCGAGATCCCGGTGACTTGTCAAAGCAGTGATTAAAATCGTTTAACGCTTACGGCCCATTAAAGTGCAGTGGGTAAGTCTTTCAACGAATATTATAAAAACAAATACTGTAAATAAATGGCGGATACATTAATTTGTTTAAACGAAAGACTAAAGGTACGAACTTATTTAATAACTGAAACTTTGGAAAAATTTAAGAAAAATCCCAATTAATAACTTCTGGTCGGATCAAAATATAATATATAAGTCGTAAACTTAATAAAATCTTTCAATTTAACCATATGAGTATAACTGCTAAACTATTGAAATATAAATTTTATAGTTTTCCATCACATTTTTCGTTTTTAGACAATTTTAAAATGTTCAATTTTAAATGTATTTAATAAAAAGTTAAACCGTTAAATATTACTTAAAATTATTTAGTTTTTATTGATTCTTTGATAAATGTTCCCATGGCCACCTATCTCTTGCCTCCCTATGACATATCAATGTCTTGGCGTGACATTGACCTCATGACACCAATAACAACAACAACAACAACAACAACAACAACAAAAACAGTTGCCAATTCTAACGCGCGTTTGTGCTGCGCACATTCAATTTTAGACTCATTTAGTTATGTGCTGTTGTTTGGAGCGGCAATTGCTGTTGTTGCTGCTTTTGTGGTTATTGTTGGTGTTTGTTAGTAGTATTATTGTTTTTGTTGTTGTTTTTAACATTTGCCTGGCAATGAATTATCAGCTTGCTGGTGGCGACCATGGTCAAAACCGTAGTCGCGAGCGACACCAGCACTACAAATAGTTGTTGTTGTGCGCTTGTACACACGCGCCACAAGGAGCTGATGCTGATGCTGCTGCGTTGATTTTTTTTCTGCAGTTGCTCGTATGCGGATGCACGCAGCTGTGTAAATACGAAACATTTAACTTTGGCAAGTTTATCTTTTTGTTGTTGTTGTTGTTGTTGGTGTCGGTGTTGTTGGAAAGCTAAAGCCACAAGAACCTCAACACTTCGGCAGCTTATGAAGCAGCAGCAGCAGCAACCATTGCGGTAAGCAGTTGTTGTTGTTGTTGTTGTTTGTGTTGACAGCAGTTTGATTATGGCGTTTGCTTAGCAGCACACATTGATAAGATTAGTCGCGCATGAGTTGCACTTGCGTTCGTTGCTGAAGTCTTTCGTTTTTGTTTTTTGCATAATCTAATAAATTTTTTGTTTAGTAGATTTTTCTCTGAGTTTATTTACCAAACGAAATAAAATTGTTGAAGTTTTCTTTAATTTATTTAATAGCACAATTCACTTCAATTTGCAGTAATATGTTGTTGCTGTTTTCGGTTGCAATTTTAGCGGATTGGTGCAGACATTGTTGACAAGTCGATTGAAAAAAATGAACTTTCTCACAGTTCTGCGCGCCATGTTGCTTTTGTTGCTTTCGTTGCTTTTGGTGGCCTTTCTCAACATATTTTGTGCTTCGATATTTTCATGCCTTTTGGGAAAATTATTTGTTTAGTTGAAGAAAAACTCCGGAAATCATTTGCGTTTCGTTTGAAGTTATCGACAAAGCGACAGAGGATTAAGATTGCAAATGCGAAATGATTTCAAAAAAAAAAAAAAATTGAATAAAATATTAAAATAATAAAAGTGAAATCATGACAATAAAATATTAATCGCACCATCAAGGAAGTGGTGGATTTGCTTTAGCTCGAGAGGAATGCGAGTTCTGAATTTCAAGACAAATATTTTGGTTGCTGATGAGGAAGGGTAACGCCTTCCGAAACAGCTGTTCGACCTGCTATTTTAATATTGTTGTTGCCTTACAAATTAACAAACACTTCTTTTCGATAATAACCAAATTTTAATATTGAAATGGAAAAGAAAATATTTCTTCTTATTTTCGCAAAGCACACGCGCAACTCTCATCAGCCTCTTAGACTAATTAAAGCTGCAGCTGCAACACATGCCGATTGCAATCGATCGTTTTCTGTTCATGCGGTTGTTGCTGTTGTTGTTGTTTTCTTTTTATTTGCTGCCGATCAACATTGATCTTCACAGATTTTTCTCACAAGAAATATATTGTACATATTTTTATTCTTATTTGGTGCTGCACATCTCGTCCATTGAATCCTGTGCAAATTCGCACGGAGGCGTTATCGCTTGCGATCTCTCACATTGGCGCCTGCTGCTGCTCCTGTTGCCAAAGCGGTCCTAAGCTGTAGGAACTCACTCACTGCTACTGGCGTCTGCCACCCGCCTGGTTTATTTCGCGCGCTGGTAGCGCTAATTAAAAAAATCGAAAAACCCATGAGATCGATTGACGCGCTCAGGTTTATCGATAAAGCGAGGAAATATTGTGCGCGATAAGCGCTGTTCTGGCAACAAGGGCGGGCGATTGTTATTGTTATTGTAGTTGTTGTGTTTGTGTTTGTTATAGTGGATGTGGCGCACGTGATGCTGAGATCTTAATCGAATTAAATTTAGGAGGAGAGCATATTTGCTGGATGCTGGGGAAGCATCTTGAAGAAACAAAATATTGAAAAAAATAATATAAATACAAAAAAGTTCCACATGAATATTAAAACACAAAAAACGCATAAAGTAATGCAATTGCTAAAGAAATAATGTTGAAAACATTTTTAAAAGAAATCGACTCGAAAGCTTTTTAAAACACAAGCAGATCAAAAAACATGTTTTAACTTGTGAAGTATCTAGCGTAATTTAATTATTGTGAACAACAACAATACTACACAATTTGAAATGTTTGAAAGTTTACTATGTACGACTGTCATACCTTTTTCTCCCGTAAATAATGTTACGAAACAAAAAAAAACAAAAAAACTGCGATAAAAATTTAAAATTTATCAGAATCGTAAAAGATCAACGCAGTCAGCGCCATAAATCAATTGCTCCAAACATTTGTGGTAGAGGCACAAGCTGATTCAGCAAGAGCAACAACGACAACAACAACAACAACAACAACAGCGAAGACGGCGACGCACCACATGTGGCTGCTGCTTGCTTGCTGTACACCAGCCGCACATGCGCCTGCGCCACTTGCTTGCAATCGAAGATTTACGAGCGACATTTGTGTGATTATGGTAATTAGGTCATCATTTACCGCTTAAACGGACGATGTGCAAAAGCGGCGGCGGTGGTAGTGGAGGCGGCAGTGGCAGTGTTGGTTGCCGCTTTCGGAAAAGCAAATGCGCGTGCGCTCAGACCAGCGACAACAAATGCAACAAAAAAAAAGCGAACACATTCATTTCGAGCATTTTCATTCATAAATCATACATTTTGAGTTGAGAAACCAACAACAACAACAACAACAACAACAGCAACAACAACAACAACAACAACAAAAAGACAAACAACAACAAATAACAACAGGCAAAATTAAAAGTAGGTAAATGCAAAATGAATACTTTAAGTGACTTTGACTTGAACATTTTGCTTAATGTGGTTATTGGTTATTAGCTATTGGCAACGTTTGTAAAGTCGTCGTTGAGCGGCGAGCACTTGTGCATATGAATAAAGAAAAAAAAAATGACATGCGTTCTTGGTGGTATACAACTCAATTCAAAGTCATAAAAATACATTTTTACCATACCAGTACGTAGTACACAATTATATACATAACTGCGGTAACAAGCTCGTAGAAGAGACTTTTACTCTCCAAAATATTCAAAAATTTCCAATTATTGTTGGAAATTTTTTGAAAGACTTTTGTATTAATACAAATTGACAATTTAATAGAACTTTAAATTGTTTTCTAAAATATATTTTGGTTCTCTCTCGATTATTTGAAAAAATTGAAAACTTTCTTGACAACCATTTAAATTTTTGTCTACCTACAAACGAAAGACTTAAGCAGCAAACGCACGCAAGCTGGCCGGTTGACTTTCGAACGACGACGACCAACCTCAACACTTCTTAACGCCGAGAAAGAGAACACCTTTAACGCCTTTAAATCCTACATAAATATTTGCAGGCCACAAATGCGCAAACTGAACGAAAGCTGCACATAAGTCGCAAGCGCATCACCAATAACAACAGCAACAACAACAACAACAAATGCAATGGTAAGCAGCAATGCGACGTAAGCGCAAAAAGGTTAACACCGAAAGGCCGAAATGTAATTTGTTTTCACACAACATAATCAACATGATAACCCAAACCGAAAGTCTTTAAATTGAGTCTAATGATGATAAACGCTTTTATTGTAGCGGCTGAGGAGCTCCAACAACAGCAACAGCAACAAGAACTGCCTTCAACGATGCGATGCGGCACGGTGGTTTAGTTTGCTATGGTGTGGTGTGGTGTGGTGTGGTGTGGCACAGGCATCGACACAAATGTTTGATTGCTGGGTTTTTCTCTGTTCTTTTTTTTTTGTATTTTTATGCAATGGTCAAATCCGCATCATCGATACAAGTGCTGCTGGAACAGCAACAGCAACAAAAACAACAACCAATTGTTGCAACAGTGCACTACCACCAAATAATAAGTCAACATTCCAAGGCGTGTTAAAAGATGCTTCTTCGATTAAATGCCACAACTGAGGAGCCCCAGCAACAGCAACAGCAACAGTCACACAGTACTTAAGACTTAAACAAAAATAGCTGAACAAAAAATTGTCATAGGTCCTTGACATTAAGTACTATTCTTCAATATTAAAATCTTTTGCTCCTAAAGTTAGGAATTATTATCGAATTTATGATTATATTTTAAGAACAAAATTTCCAAAATTCCAGATTTATTATTTATTTCTTAGGAGGAAAACCATCCTTAACAGAAATTCTTTGAACGGCTTCCTTTATTTAAGTACCGTGCGCCTGCGACCCTCGACAGCCACTGCCGATTTTGTTGTTTAATGTTTTTTGTTTTTCACTGAGGAGGCACACGCCCCCACCTTCGTTTCATATCGTTTAGTGTCGAACTTAAGTACGAAAACGTATTTTCAATATCGAAATTATTATTATTAGCTGCAATCGAAACGTATGTTGCAAGCGATGGAGTTTTGCTCTTTTGTCGGAGAGACAGTCAGACAGTCAGACAGACAGACTGACAGCCGGGGCATTTGTAGACATTCACCAACAAAAAAATAAAGAACGACACACGGCACGGACAGTTGGACAAGTGTTGTCCGGTTGTTGTTGCCGTTGTTGTTGCTGTCGGGGTGTAAGCATTTCAGCGGTTTTGCGGCTTGCCGCTTGTCGTTGACGACGGTAAATACCAGTTTTTAAATGATATTAAAATATACGCGCGAGCTGAGATATTTTTGTGTTTAAAGGAGGATTCAATTTTGACCACGCTCATCGCTAGTAAGGTCTTAAATTCTTACGGTTATCATGCCAACTTTTAAAAAGAAATATCGGTTAAGATTGGTTCATAAGGTTCTAAATCATAGTTACCTTATTTTATTTAGTCAAATATTTTTTCCAGCATTGTTAAAGCAGGTATAAAGGAACACCTCATTAATTCAATAACAAAATCTTAATATGATTTCTTTTTTTACTGGAACGCAACTAACAACCTAAACATTTCGAATTCTAGGACAACACTGGGACTTTGTACTGTACCTGGGTATGATTCTATAATTTGTTTAATTCATACTAAAAATGAAACTTATTGCCACTTTTGATAATATTTCCAATGAAATCGGACTCGCAGTCGGCTTCCTTTAAATTGCGAGCGTATCTCGATAAAAATCAAATGTCTTGCATTTAGCTGGAACCTAACCCGGACTCGGGAAATTTCGCTTTTCAATATTGAATAAAAATAAAAGTTAAGTAATTAAAATAAAACCGCAAAATTTGTTCGTCAATTAAATTGACCTGCTGCCATTAATTGACTCGTTTAATAAGCTAATTCAATAATAAAATACAAAAACAAAGAACATATGTTGTCATCACAAAACCGCGAATGCGGATCCAGCAATCATGTCGCTTAGTCCAGGCCACGCCCAAAGCGCTCGTAAAGAGCAAAGCTTAAAACTGCTTGCTTAAATACGTTTAACGTAATATTCGCTTACGTTTTTTTTTTAAGCTTTTTGCTGCTCATTTGAAACTAAGTTTTAAAAAATCCATAACAAAGCGATTACATTTGTAAATTTGTAAATAAGCGCGAATTGCTATTTGTCAATTTGTCTAAATTCGTTCGAGCTGTCAAAAGACAAACAAATAATATTTTAACAAGCTGTTAAAAATTTCGGAAAAGAATTCCACACAATGCGAAGATCTCGTCGAGATATGCCGTCGCGCAGTGCAACATTAGGGCACATTTTCAACATTTTCAATGCTTAATTATGTTTTGAGCAATTTTTTACACTTTTTACAATTAAAGTCGATAACGAAAAATTGTGCAAAATCATCGCAACAAACGCTTTAGTATATATATACATACATATATACATACAAATATATGTACATATGTATGTATATAAAAGAAAAACAAAACAAACGAAATTTCAAGCAATGCCACAATTTTCACAGCTACGAAAATAGTCGTAAGCTATGCTTAGGATCACTAGTGACTGTTGTTGTTTTGTTGTTGTTACCGCCATAACCGCAGCTTGTTAAATTACAATTGACCGAGCGGAGCGAGTGACCACCACCCGCCTGCGCGCACTGAATCAGCAGAAACATTAATTCTTTTCGGGCGTTTTTTGTGGTTGATTTAAGTTGGCCGCAGTTTACTTTATTGCTTCGACGGGTATTTTGTTTCTTTTATTTTTATTTTTGTTTTTGCTTTTTTTTTTATTTTAATTTATTATGGTTTGAGTTGTTTTGTTTCACCCACTTATTGCTTTCGATTGAGTTGTTAAATGTTTGAAATATTGGTCTCAGCTTTTACGTGCATATGTAATGTCGAGATTTATTTGGACTGGCCCTAAAAGACGGTTAAAAGAATCAAAAGATAAGAGTTATACAAATTTTATATTTGAAGTAAATATAAATAATAACAAAATATTTAAATAAGTTTTAGTGAATCCATTTATTATTACTTAACATGTTATTCAGTTTATACTTTAAGTAAAGTCCATACAAAAGAGTTAAACAACAAACTTTGGACAAATGTCGTCCAATTAAAAAACAAACTTCTCTTATCTTAGTAAAAACTAATCTTAAGTTAAAATAAAATTTAAGATATAACAAGAAAGAAAAAAAACTGTCATCTAACAAAATGGTCGATTTATTTGCACTGCTCATTATTGCCATTAATTTCAGGCACCCAAAGACAAATCACTCAATCAATTTAGTCCGCCGCCACAGCTTCGAGCAGTTTCATCTGTCCACGAATGGGGAGGACTGCAGAGTGTATCCAATTCATCCGTCCATTCGCAACGCTATGACAATTTCTAAATCAATCTTCGCAGATCGACGACATAAACTGACTCCATTTGACTGACTTAATTGATGGAGCTGCGACGGCGCGTCGTTGCTTATGGCGGGCAAAACTGCCCCAAAACGAGCAAATACAACAGTCGGACTTTGGCGAATGACAAAAGCGACTTTTGTCATTCTTTCGTTACTCGCTCCAGAAGTGGATAATAATAAAGATGGCCTGTCCACAGATTTTGTCATTCGATCAATCCCATTTCGAAATTAATAACTGTACCGCCGCTTGAGACTTGACTTCGATCTCCCGCAATGTTTTTCCCAGCGTCGCTCGACACAAGCGAAGACGCCCCGAAGATACAAGCTAACGACAGTCAGTTAAAGCACCATGGTTCATACGTATACACTTTTTCTTGGTACATGTTTCATTGAAGATTATCACGAAATTATTATTTTATTTTTTTTACTTCAAAAATTATACAAAGTTGTAAAATAAATATTTTTCGTTCGTTTCGATTGAGATATCAATTAACAAAATATGAAATTTGTTTATCTTTTACGGTAGCAAAATTTTTACATTGTTTTTGTCTTCACAACTCTGAAAGGTCAAACAAATTAGCAAAAACCGATTCATAGTTTTTCAAACCGCTTTCACATTCGTAAAAATTTAATAGAACGAGAACGGTTTCCAACCATAGTCAAATATATTTGAGACTCGCTAGCGAATCACTTGCCTTAATAAATCTGTGGACTTCATAGACAGACAGACATGCGGACAGACAGACGGACAGACGGACGGACGGACGGACGGACGGACGGGCGAAATGCAGCACGTCTGATCGCAAGTGACGATAATGTGTTGTCGCATTGGCGCTTCATACGCCTGACGATCATTCTCTGCAGTCAAACCACCATCACCACCACCACCACCAGCGCCTATTGCTGTTGCTCCTCAAAGCGATCATCCATTTACGACCACTTGCGCTGCGCGCGCTAAAGCAGATCGATCGCTTTCGGCGGGATGGCAGAGAATGCTGTTTGTATTCGAATGCAAACGCAAGCGAACATGCATAATCATTATTTTGCAGTTTTTAATTTAGTTTTCGCTTGTCTATAATTTTCAGAAATTGATTTTGAGTCGGAGTTGAAGAGTCGATCAGTCGATCGATTGTACGTTCGTTCGTTGGTTCGTTGGTTCGTTGTTTCGGTGAGTTTAAGAATTGGCGATTCCCTCCTTCAGATATAATCCTCATATGGTATCTTTACTCCACTGAGTTGGCGCACCGCTCGTTATTCTTTTGTGAAGCAATTTTATTGGTGTTGTCATTTGAGAGGCCATTCGATCTATTGGATTCAGTGGTGCTGGCTAGCTGGCTGGCTGGCTGTGATGCTAAGTGATGGATTGCTGAAATTGATGGATTGATTGAGTGATTGATTTAATGGGAAAACAATGGCGCTGCGGAGATTTTCTTTTGTGGACTTTTGTTCCATATGTAGAGAAGTACATTTGCGCTGAGTTTGAATTGTATTCTTTTCTTTTTTCGTTTTTCTTTTTGTTTCTCTTTTCGAGTCGATGAATGTGTTAATTAGCTGAAGCGTCGTTTTGAGGCGGAATTTAAAGAATTTAAAGATTCTGTTAGACTTGAATGGAAACCCAATTTTTGTTTGTTTGACTGCTTAAGAGACTTTGGCACGCTGATGTTGTTAATTGAGCCATGATATTATTATTAATATTTTATTTTTCTCTTTCAAAACAAGTTTGAATTCTGTTGCAGGTTTTAAAGTAACAAAGGATTTCTAAAAACGACCATTCCATATTAATAATTAGATTAGTAAATTTTTTGTTGAAAATAGAGGTTTCACGCTTTCAAACAGGTGTTAAAACTGCAAGTAAAACATACGAAAAACATGAGTACCCAATTAAAAGCGTATTAAATGAAATGTTGTTTAGAAAATTCAACCTATACAAGTATAATAATATTTACAATAAAACATTTGAATCTTGTAGTATCGCTCTCAACCAATTAAGTCCAACGTCCACATTGTGCAGCTTTGTGTAAATTTTAGTAAATTACTTTCAATTACGACCAAAATAATTTTGTTTGAAGGCGTATTTAGCAAATATTTGCATTCATTTATTAAATTACACAATCCACTCCTCCTTCTCCAGACAACGACAACAACGACAACAGCAACAACAGCAACAACAGCAACAACATCAACAAGTTGTAACAGCAGCTGAAAAGGGGAGAAAAAAACCAGAGCAACAATTTTCCTATTTCGAAATTACTTTTTGGTATAATTTGCTAAAAGATATATTTCCTCTTTGCAATTTGAGAAAGTTCAAAGTGCTTAAAAATACCTCAGCCTCCGAAGTCTTAGTCGCGTCGCCGCCTAAGAGTTTAGTTTGTGATCCTCGCTGGGCACGGAGTCTATGTTTGCACGTCTGCGAGCCTGCGTTTGTATCTGTATCTGCAGCTGTTGCGACCCTCCTTCCTCGTTTGCTATTAAATGCGGAAAAATACGTCGAGAAAAAAGATTTTTAAAACATTGTAAAAATCATCTTCTTCGGTTGCTTCCCAGCGTAATTTAAACTAAATCGGTGCGGTGCGCGCATGCTCATGCGCAGTTCCAGCTAGCATACCGTACCATACCGTACTTAAGTATTGTGTTCAATTTGCACAAAAGTCGATTTGGTTGTTGGATGACTTTTGAATTTCAATAAAATTCGAGTCAATCTAAAAACTGTCTTAAAGAAGAAAGAAAAAATTTATGGAACCGAAATTAATTTTATTTTTGCGATGGTATTAATTTTTGTTACGAAATTCGTTATAGATAAAGTACTGTACCGTACTGCGCTGCGCTGCGCAGAGAGGCAAATGCGCATGCGTAGAGCAGGATAATGGACGCAGTTGAGTTGCTCTTGCCGCCGCCGCCACTGCCGCCTCTGCCGCTCGTAATAATCAATTATTTCTGTGTAATTTATGGTAATGTTCGGCCATGATGGATTGACTGCTCTAATGTCGCTCTAAATCTTTGAAAGTCAGTACGCGAGCGGCTGTAGTGCAGGCGCATGCGCATGCTCGCAGTTTTCCGCTTTATCGTTGTGCATAGTTGTTGCTTGTTGTTGTACTTTGTGGAGCATATGTTTGGCAACTTTCATGGCAGCTTAAGTTACACTTGCAGCAGCTTCATCGCATTCAGAAATGCGGGTTCAGGTCGTCCGTCTGTCTGTCTGTCTTTCTGTCGGTCGTTCTGTTTGTCTTTCTCTTCACTCGTCTTCCGCTTCATGTGTTCCAAGTGTGTGCCAAGTGTGTGTGAATCACATCGCTATGGAAGAAGCGTTCTTCTGCAAATTTCATTGCGAAATTGATGTATGATTTTTGTTTAGTTTATGTACACATCGCGCTGTTGAATTATAAACGTTGTTGTAGTTTGTTGTTGTTATGGTTGTTGATGTTGTTACCGCGCGATGCACTTGATGCGATCTGCACAGTAGGTCCGAAATGAATTTAGTACGAACATATTTTATAAATTCTCAAACAAATATATTGAGCATAAATTTTAGTTTTTCTATATCGATGGAAACGTCGGCAACTTTATAAAACTATGAATTTTGGGTAAGGCAAATATTGGCTATAGGAAGTTTCTCATTTATAACCACAATTTAAGGTTCAGAATTTGAACTATTTCACATATATTTTTTGAATTTTCAAATTAATTTAAAAAAATGACTCATCTTTACTGTGTTTCACAGAACACATTTAAACAATCGCATAAACGCGGCGTCAATGTTCTTGTACACGCTACACTTGAAGAAAAGAAATCCAACCTCCACCTCCAAAAAGTACATGACCAGACGCCTTAAAGTCATCCGCTCCCGCGCAGGCGAAGTTGTACGAATGTTCAGCTGAAATTATCAATCTTGGCGCATTGTAAATTCGCAACATTACAACACGCAAAACAAAAACAACAACAATAAAACAACGATAAGAACAACAAATCATCAGTAAGCCACAAAAAATGCGCGCGGCTGCGCATCTACAACGGCAGCATGGACCGTCGCGTCGCGTTGGCAATCTGCGCACAATCTAATCTATGAGAATGTGCGATCACCGTATCCATATCCGTATCTGTATCTGAATAGGCCCCCGAATACGTAGATTTTTTTTTCAGATGTTTAAATACTTGCTTAGCTTAGACGCGAGCGACTGACTACGCTTTGTAATTAGAAACGCATCCTGCAGCTATTTTATGAAGATTTCTTTCAAGAGGATTTGCGTTGTTGTTCTTCATTTGTGATTTGCGTTTCTTGAGACACTTGCGGCGCTAGATGGGCGGGCGTTCAGTTGGACGACTGGACGGCATATCGCGTATCCATAAGTTACAGTTCTGCCGTTGCGGATGCGTGCCAAAATTGTGTGGAATCAGTTTGCGAAATTGATTCGTCGAAGCGCGCCGAAAGCCGAAAGCAGCCAAACGCTTTGTTTTCTTTCCTATTACAATTTGCTGCCGTATCGCGTCTTGTGTCGGCTGTAGCGGGAAATGTTGTTGCGGAGTGGATGTTTAGGCTGCCGCGAATCTTGACCCTGTCTTAGTGCTGGGGCTGTGCTAATTTGCATCGGTTTAGCGAAGTTCGGAAACCGAGCAACATTAGCGGCAGCGGCAGCACCAGCAGATGCTGTTGTCGTCGATTGCCAGACGCTGCTGCCGGTAGATAGGCAGCGGTAGAAGGTTAGTTTCAGTAGGGTAGGGAAGCAAGCAGAAAACGCCCAGAAGCCTTTTGCGGCCAACACGTTTGACCTTTTACCGCTTGAACTGTAGTGTAGGAGCAGCTCAAATGTGATTTTCTTTAGTCGCATTTTGTTGTTTGTTTCAATTTTCTATTGTACTTGGAACGATATTCTGATCTTTCCTTCTAAAAAACAAATGTGTAAATAAATGCTGATAAATTTACGTAAACGTTCGAATGTGTAAAATAGTTGTTATCGCAGATGGTATTTTAGAGGAGCCACATATCTACACAAGGAGAACAAACATTATCCTTAAGATACGTACTGTCTTTGGCAAGCTGCTCGGAAGTTTGAGTATAAGGTTCGCAAAAAATTCAAATCGCTTTTAGTTGCTGCATTTAAAATTGAATTTACAACAGCAACAACAAAGGCCAATCGCTAAACGCGCCAGACTCCAAGCGCGGCTTAACCCACTCGTTATCCCGCCTCCTTGCCACCAACCGAACCGATCCGATCCGAACCGAACTGCACTAAACTCGCAAGCCCAATACTTCAACCAAAGCACATGCAACAACCACAAAAAGCACGGTTAAAAAAGTGGGGGGAAAATGTCGTGACCCCGACATGAATGCGTTTTTAAAAGTGCATTTAATGTTGCCAAATCGTCGCAATTTTCGTTGTCGCGTTGTTGTTGTTGTTGCTGTTGTTTTTTGTTATTGTTATTGTTGCTGCTTGCTGACTTTTTTTCCGTCGTCCATTTCGATTTGATTTCAATTTCGAAAAACGACCAACTTCGAGCGTTGAAAAATTTTTACGTGTTTTGTTTTTGTACTTAAGTTTTTGTAAAATGTAAAAACAACAGCAAAATACAACAAAAATTTAATTTTTCTTGTTGTGCGCGATAAAATGTCGCATCCCCCCATAATGCACCAAACGCCAAGGATGCGAAGGTTTCAGAAGTAATGAGGACCAAAACCCAGCGGACAAAATTCCCATGTTAAAAAGAAACAAAATAATTTCCACATATTTATAAATATGTTTTATTTACTTTAAAGACAAAACACCAATTATATTATTAACATTCCATTTAAGAATAGGTAGGTTAAAGTGTCCGATTAATAAGCCTTGAATTGATGGTGATAATAATGTGGAATTGGGAATTACATTAGTGGTATTATGTTGCGGCACCGAAGGAGTCGACTACTGCAACAAAAAAAGAACCATTCAAATCGTTTAAAAGCGAAAAATGCCAAAAATCGCAAAATTCGCGAACCCTTTTCTGCCACCACAGCCAAAGCCATACCAAGCCAAGCCATTTCATGGCTGTATTTCGTTTTGGTGGCTCGTCGATTTGCATACAATGAGGTGCACAGCATGTTATCTTATTGTGACCTACACCAATATTTCTGGGAATGCTGCTGCATTGCGCTGCGTCGGACTATGCCGCTAGCAGCTGCTGCTGACGTAGCCGCGCAGCTCTGAGAGTGCTCTTCCGACTATACATTCGTCCAAGCGTCTTTACTGTCTGATTGTCTGTATGTCTTTTTGTCGTTCTGTCTGTTTCTTTTTCTTTTTCTGTTTCTGCTTGTGTTTGTTTTATTTTTGTTTTGCTTCTTTTTTCGTCTGCGTCTGTCTGTCTGTCTTTCTGTCTTTCCTTCCTGAAAGACTTCTTGAAGCTGTTGTTGTGTGCTGATCTTGGGATCATCGTCATCGTCTCATCTCCTCAGCAATTCGAGTGTCTGGCGTCTGCGTCATGTAGGAGCCAAGTGTGTATATGAATTGAAATTGGGCATTGCTTTTGTGCTTCGGACATTGGGCCTGCTTTTCAAACTGCCCTTTATCTCGCTTGTTGACTCCGCCACAAAGTCCATACAATGGCTGCATTTACTTTACTTGCATCAATGTGGTAATACGAGATTTCTGTTTTTGATTTTACTATAAGTGAAAAGCTTTATTTGCTCCAGAAATGTTATACAATAATTGGAATGAAACTTAAAAAGCGGACCATTTAAAAATTTTAAATTATTATATTAACAGTTAAAACCAAAGAGTGGACAGTATCTATGTTAGAATCGATTTATATAAAATGGGAAGAGCACAAATAAAATATTACTTAGGTTTTTTTAATGCAATCTCCAAAATTCAAAACTATTTTCCCACGCTGAAGAGGAAACACAATCCTAACCAATTAAAATGTCACATCAAGTGGCCAGCGTTCTACGCATTGCATGAAATCTTCTTTTATGTATTGTATTTGCTTGGAGGGCAGAACATCCTTTTGGCAACACTTTTGCATAAAACAAACATTATTGAAAGTATAACTGTAAGTTACACAACAGCGCAAAGATAGAATTCGAGTATAAACTAACTACAACTTTACTGTCGAAATGCCTGCGCTTTGCTGGGGGTCAAATGCGATAAATGTCAGTCACAGTCACAGTCACAACAAACATGAGAGATAAATACATGAAAGTATATTCTACGTAACTTAAATGCTGAGTCATTCTTTCCAAAACAAACCACTTTTAAGAAACATTCAAACCTTGCATTATACCCTACACGAGGGTAAAACGATACGACAAACTTCAACTTTGGAAGTAAAATGATCGCTAATACCGTTTAGTCCTGCCGGAGTCCTCCCAATATCGAGGATTATTCAAAATAGTTATTCCTTTTATAAATAATGCTGAAGCAATGTCAGCTGAGACTCTTCTTTACTAAGATTTTATATTTAATAATATTTTGACTTTAGGATGAAAGTGAGTTGAAATTATCGACATAAAGTCACAAACTGCATTTTGCCACACCTCCTTCGAATATCGAATACACCAAACGCAAATGCCCGGTTCATTTGACTGTAGCGATATTTGAACATTTTGTGCCCTGTTTGAGCTTTCAACATGACTTTCATGAAATTTTTATGGCATTTTGTCCTCTGGCTATTTTGTACACCCATTTTTTTGTTGGAAGACTAACAACAAAATATTCCTAACTACTAATAAATGCAGTTGATGCATTTTTACCGCATCAATTTGGGTAACAATTGTTGTAGTTGTTGCAAAAGAGTGTGCCTCAGTATTGGCAATATTAGACCGCTTTGCAGCGCTGTGCCGCCTCTTGCAGTTTTTAATAAATTTGCCACAATAAACATTTCTTCCAATGACTTTCAGCAACAGGTCAATTCGAATTGGCGATACGCGTTGCGCGCGCGCAAAATTATTGCTTAGTTGAAGAATTTATTTACTTAGCTTGCAACTGCAACATTCGCAGTTGCTGCACCGAGGTGTTGCCGCAACAACCAAACCCTATTTTGCAATTCTAATTGTTTAGTTACACTATTCTTGTTGCTGTTGCTGTCGCTGTTGTTTTTGTGATTTTTTGTTTTTTGTTTGTTTTAAGAATTTAAGATAAGCGCTCGATTGTGGCAACAGGTTTCGAATGCTCGGCGTGGTTCCTATAAACGGACCATTCTATTGTAGCAGCGAATTTCTTCTTTTTTTTGTTTACATATATGCTTATGTTGTTGTCGTTGTTTTTGTGAGCATGTTCGCGGCATAAATCCGCGTTAACAATTAAGACGAAATAATTTAATCGGTATCTGCTGAAGTAAATCTGTATCTGTATCTGTATCTATTTCGCTGAGTGGATACTGTTCTGCAGATAGTGATAACACTTCAACACATATTTTATTAAATATTTTGTAAATGTTTTTTCTATTGATAGTTTATTTTGGGAGCATCAGAACGCTCTTCATACTGAAACGCTCTTCATACTGGTATAGTTTGTACCTTACTTGAATGTGGACTTAATCCTGATAACAAAATCATTCAACAATGCGAAAAACAATCGATCTTTGTATAAAAATGTTTTATTTGATGTTGATTCTTCGTCTCAATTTCCATTTAATTATAAATACAATATATCAGCATAAATAATTTAATAGTTTTTATAAAAATATAAATAAACAATATTCTGTAGAGTGTTTCTTATTTATACCTTAAACTAAAACTATAACATTGTCTTCCCTATTGTAAATGTGAAGTAAAAAACAACAACTGAATTTAAGTGTCGTCTTTATCAAAACTAATTTTTTGTTCATGTTATCTTGGCGCGTCCATGAAAAATTGCACTAATTTCCTTTTAAAAACTAATTTAACGGCTAGAAAAAGTTAAATAATAAATAAATAAATAAATTGCCGCAGTTTTAATGGCAAACATTAAAAATGGCTGTAAAAGCATTTATTTTGTCGCTTACGTCAGCAGCAGCGGCAGTACAAACCGCTTTTTGTATCTACAGAGCGTCAAAATACCAACAAACATCCGAATACATAATCTATGGTTACAATTGCCTTTTTGTTTTTGCTTTTGCTTTTGTTCTGCTACTCCAAGTTGAGTGAAAATAAGTGGCAATAAAGTATACAAGTATTTTTTTTGTTTTTACATTTGCGCTAATTTTTATGAGTGATTGATGGATTTGATTACTCCTAAACGCTCAAAGACACGTCAGATCGTCAAATATGGTAAGGCACGTGTTCGCTTGTCGTACTTTTGAGTTGAAGACTTTATGTCAGTTCCATCTTCTCTCTTGATCGAAAAATGCGTAATTCTTGCAATACTTCTAATTCAACGATTTCATTTAGTTGAAAATTGAAACCCTTCAGCTGCGCGGCGACTCTGAAAGTAAAGAAGCGAGAAAGAATTTTTACTTTTTCACATAAACTTTAAAGATAAAACTCCAAATAATCAAATGAAGAATTTTTAAAGCAAAAACGATTTTAGAAACATTCACCGACTTTCTTTAAAAAATGCTAATTCCAACTTGTATAATGTTATTATTTAAGTGGGGCCTTAAACTGGCTTTGCCAACGCAACTCACCTTTCTTGTCCACATCCTCGATCGCTTCGATTTTAGTCGGTGCAACAACACCAACGGCTCCACCGCCAAGAATATGTGATTCATGAGTGGCACTCAAACTGCTTGGCAAAGTCAACAAACGATGACCATGCGAGGCCAAATGCTGTGACAGATGATGATGATGATCAGCCGGCGGCATTGCAGATGTCCAGTGGTGCGGATGAGACGAATGTTGGTGCGTATGATGTGGATGTGCGGCATGCGGATGATGATGATGATGAGACGCAGTCATCACCAACGGCATACCGTCAGTCGTTAAACAGGAAACGCAAGGATCAACAATAGGCACAAGTTGATCCGACATCCATTCGAATGAGAAGGCGGGACCGAGCGTCTGTACACCATTACTGCTGCCACCACTACCACCACCGGCAATACCACCCGGCGGCGCACTGGTCGGAGTCGGCGGTGTTGTCGTAATGCAAGGACTTAATTCCTGTTGCGAAGATGAGGAACTATCAAGAGAGATTTTCTGTGCAGTTTCCGACCAAGGCGGACTTGGATTCCACTGATCGATAAAGTCCGGCGGATCGGGCGGAAGTGCTTTACTCAGGATACGTGGACGTGTTGGAACGACTGTTGCAAAAACAACTGAGGCATGCGATTCAGCAGAGCCTCCAGCGGAAGTTGCATGTTGTGCTTGCAGTTGATAGTGATGCGTCTCGAGTGCGGTGCTTACGTTCAACGTGGGATGCGTGTCCTCGGATGTATCGTCTTCCTGCAGATATAACGGTTCTAGTTTGCCGACTGCACGTTTTTTAGCGGGCGGCGGTGGACTTAGACGATGGTGATGAGAGTTGGAGTTTTGATTTTGGTGCGGAACCGGCTGTAAGGTATAATTCGGGGTCGCTGTTGTAGTTGTGTGACTGGAGACGGAACTGTTTGCGCTGCTACAGCGCATATCACTAAGTCCGTTGAGTCCATTGCTAGGCGGTGTTAGAGCTCCATTACCACTGCCGCCACCTACTTGACTATAGTCGACCGGTTCCAATCCCATACGATGCTGGTAGACATATTGACCGCTCATGCTGCCACCGCCGGCAGGCACTGTAGAATGACCGTTAAGGTTACCAGTACTACCGCCAGTTGTACCGTTACTGTGGTGATGCCCAAGTGGAGAAGCTCCACCACCAACACCGCCACCACTAGTGCCATTACCCGTCGCTGTTGTGTGATACGCGCCATACGCTGTCATATGATGATACTGATGGTGCGGGTGATGATGGTGATGATGTGGATGGTGGTGCGGGTGGTGATGCATTGTGGAATAACCGCCAACAGCTGACGCTGCCGCTGCAGTCGGAAGTGGTGTCGTCGGTGCGTGGTGGTGATGGTAGTAGACTGCAGTAGCGGTCGCGCTAGTCGGTGTCGTGGGTGGCACACGTGTTGGCCCCTCGAAAGGCAGCCCAAACTGTATCTTTGACTGCACCGAATAATAGTGGTACAGCCACGAGTTGGCAATCATTACGGAGGCTTCACGCTCACTGTTGTTGTTGTTGTTTTAGTGTTGTACAAATAGAGGTAAACAAAACAATAAGCAAAGGAAGAAACGTAAAATAAATAATTAGATTAGGTGTATAAGGTGTATAGTATGTATGATACAGTTATGTGGGTGTTGTATGTGCTTTTCGAGTAACAACGAAAAGCACAATTGACGCAAGTCTTGAGAGTTTCGCAGTTGGATGCGAAAAGACACCAATTGAAGGGGTAGTAAAATCAGAATTAATTTTGAAATTTGGGAAATTCTTAGGAAACTTTGACCAAACATTTTTGTTTCGATTGTGGCATAATTTGTTCAATCTTTCGGGTCAATTAGAAAATATCTTCTGAAACCTTTTTTTTTAAATTAAGAAATGCTTTGTTAAAATTTCTGATATGCGGTTCGAAAGTATTGAATGTTAATTAAAACTAAAATAGAATATGACACGAAGTAACTTTTGAAAAGTAATACGTTATAGTAAAAAGAGAAATGTTTGTGGACTTACTTGAGGACCTGATTTGTGCATACGATAACAGGCTGTTGGTTTGTATCTTGACTATCGCGCACTTGCAACACAACGTGCACCCAAATGAAGTCACCTTGACGCCGTTGCATACGTACGAGCAAAATGCACGATCGATCTTGCTCCGATTGAGTGACTATAATAATAGAATAATATTAATAATATTGTATTAAATAGTTATTGCATTCAAACTTATAAAAAAATTGTTTAATAATAAATTCTTATTCGAATATGCATTCTGTCACTACTTACTGAGTCGGTGCTTGCTCTGCGCCTCACGCAAATTATCCGAATGTATCAGATTATACCACGACAAGCCTTGTATATCACTGCGGTTATAGCCCAAATGAAATTCTCCACTACAAATGCAGAAATTTGTTGGGTAAAAGTAAAAAGAGTCCTACAACTTATAGTACACCATTAAATAAACTCACTTCTTGTCAATGTGTGCGATTTTCATATCCATCGCGTGAATGGTAGTGAAAACGTTGGTGGCGCCCTGCACCACACATTCGCGTGTCTCGGGCATGGCAATAGGCGTGCATGTGGCCAAAAAGACGGGCTCATTGCGGCTACAAAGCGGCAAAAACGACAAGTAGTGGCCCTGAACTAGCACAACCTGAAATTGCAAATTTAAATGTTGCAATAAAAAACAAAAACAAAATAATACAATTTTGAAAATAAAACATGAAACAAATAACATTTTTTTATGTTTGTTCAATACACTCACACATACGCTTCACTTAGGCACAAGCCAGCAAGCATAGGAACACATATGCACTTGGTGGTGAGTGAGCGTGTTGCCATTTGGTCTTGCCGCATATCAATTCAATTTAAAAAGCATTATCGTTCGCCCACAAAACCAAAAACAATAACAAAAACAACAAAACAAAACAATTTCAATTCAAAATTGAAATTTTAAAAGTGGCAAAACGACTGTGAACGCCCGCCCGCCCGCCTGACTGCCTGACTGACTGACTTACTAACTGACTTTGGCTTTGGCTTTGAAGGTGGTCAATAGTTTTGCAAAAAAGAAAAATATTACAACAAAAAAAAAAACGACTTAAGTCGCTATTTTTGCTGTTAAACAATGTAGCGGCAACTTAATAACTCATAAATGCTTGTAAGCGTTTTTCTTATCGAAATTGCAGCGCAAATGGCCTAAATTAATTTATGCAACAGGTCACAGTGGGTGGTTCAGTTCATATCTCTGAGTAAAATGTAATGCATTCTTATTTACCTGCAGTCAATTGAAGATTGTGTGACTTAGATTGTTTACTACAATAGAATATTTCTTTTATATATAATTAAATACAAATTTTTAATTTCCATACTTTCCTTAATTTGATAAATTATTATATTAAATGAAGTTATCTTTTTTAAATAAACACAAATTTATAGTTTGCATTTCCAGATTTACTTAACACGATAATTTTTCGACAGGCATTCACTCTAAGGCAGGTTGTTTGCTGTTGTTTAGTTCCAAATCTTAGCCACTGTGGAACACCACCAACATGCCAAATAAAAATAATTTAGTCAGCGTGGTCGTTACTTTTTGTTGTCGTTCGAGCATGCTGAGTGCGCGCGCTATTGAACCGATTTCCAATAATTCAAAACGCTGGGACCCCCTTGTAAGACTTGCAGCAGGTAAGCCATGGAGCGGGCGAGTAATTTAACAAGCTCATAAACTGGGCGCAATTTATGCGCGCAATTATACGCACTGGCACAAAGTTATGCGCAAAGAAACGAGCGACGAAACAAACACACACCAAAAATATTTTCCCACATTAAATACACAGCAACAACAACAACAACAACAGCAGCAACAAAACAGAGCATATTTAAATATAAATTCGCATGCAAATAGCCAAAACTATAAACGCCCAATTTTGTTAAGCCATCCTGGCGATATGCGCCATTTTTGGATGAGGATGGACATTGCTACAATTTCGTATGTTGCTCTGGTTGTTTGTTAAGTTCATATTGAGATCTCAAAATGGTCACAAATGCGGGCGCATCCCTAAATCACGAAATGCAAAAATAATTGTCGATTATCCAATTAAAATGTGTGTCCAGCTAAGGACACAAAAGAAGTTCTGTGTCATACGCTTCGAGCAGTTGTCGTACTTTGTCGCCTTGTGTATCAGTGTTGGTATAGTCCAGAGGCGCAACTAAGAGGACTGTTCCATGTGTAAAACACCGCAAATAATTTTAATAAGATCGTAAGAAATTATTGATTAAATATTACACTGAATTGTTATTTCATTATAAATTAAGAATACTCCCTGGTGCAAAATACGCTGCGATATTGACCATTGCAGAGGGCTCACAATGCGTCAAATTCATCGTTAGTTAAGAATTATGTTAAAAGTAATTTCCATACTATTTGTATATTAAAACCTCGAAATCTTTGTTCAATCTATACCAAGCTATGTAAGCTTTATCCAAGGTTTTCACATTATATGCTGCACTGTGTGGCGGCTTAAGACACGCCAAGTTCACCGAATTCGAATGTAAATGCATTTGTCCGTCTTTTCTCTGTTGTTACAGTTTGGCGCCATTTAAATTGGAAATTGTTTGACTCATCCATATTTATTTGTGGCTGGCGCTTGTTGCTTGCCGATACTCGTATGTGCCTTACCGTATAAACAAGTACAAATACAATTCGCTGCAGTCGATGGTGAAGTGCGCCCAGCGCCTTGCGCTGTGTCCATAGAGTATTTGGTGGCTTATGTGAAGGCAACTAGCATTTTGTCCATCGACATTCAAGTGCATTCAATTTTTACTGGGCATTAAGAAACAGGTTGATATGATTTCAACTTAAGAAGACATAAAATATTCCATAGACGCATACTGTAAAGAAATCGGACCTTTTTGTCGATAGACTTCAATGCTGCAACTGATGCACATAATCAAGATCAGTTGCCTCAGCTCTTAAATATTAAAAAAAAAAATACTATGCAGCACATGTTGCACCAATTAACACTCAACATATTCCACGGACTTGCATTCACTTCAGACGCGTCAACAAGAACTCGAAAAAAGTGATGTTAGTGTAACAGCAGACGTCGGACGTCTTTTGTCCGTCTATTGAAAAGTTGGCAGCAAAGTTTGTAACTCGAAAAATCAACAATAACAAAAAATCGTTGCTGAAATTGTTTTTATTTTTTCGAGTAGTTGCTGTGACGCAGATAACTTAATCTGCTGTCTTCGCCGTCTATATGTATGTAGCATGTAGCACACGGTAAGGCACCGCTGTACTTGAAAAAGGGCAGCAACATCAACATCAACAGCGGCAGCAGCAACAGAGTTTTGTGTGGTGTGCGACTGAGCAGTGGGTGTCAAAATAATTGGGTGAAAATGTCGGCGACAAAAAGATAACGCTGACTTAAAATGTTATTTATAGACAAGTTTAACAAGACTCAACGCTTGTGACTAAGATTTTTTTTTTCTATTCATATTTGAAAATTTGAGTTTTTGTAATTAAACATTTGCTTTAAACTGTTTTGAGGAGGTAAAAACTTTAACACGAAAAATATAATTTAAAATTTTTGAATTTGTAAAATATTCAAAATGGAAAGTTAAAAAACAATTTGTTCTTGATTTTTTAACAAATTTAAAAAATCATTTTTCAGTAAACAAATATAAACATTTAAAATAAATACGCAAGTTCAAAATATAAAAAATATTTTAAATTTTCACATACAAATTTTTGAAATTTTGTTGTAATTTATTATAAGCAAGTTTGTCTTTTGTTTTGAGAAACCGATTCACTCAGAAGAAACTGCAACTGCAACTGCAACTCAACATGACGGCTCAGTTAAACTTGTGTAAGTACACGAAGACCGCCCACATGTTGTCAACACAAAACAAGCGCGCATCGTTAACAACTGTTGCTGCTACTGCTGTGATCGTTGATCGTTGTTGCTGCTACTGTGCGGTACGAAAGCGCACAACTTCATTGCGTTTGCGAGTTGACACAATCTGCGATCGCAATTTTGACATTTGCTCAAAATGCGCGCGAACAGAAGCACAGTTTACCACCCGAAAAACAAAAAACAAAAAACAAACAACAACTACAAAATAAGACTACAAAACAATCAGTAGCAGCAACAACAAGAACAACAACTGTCATCGTTTGTCAGTCTATAAATCACTTCTCAGACTCAGACGCAGAAGAGACGCAAAATGGAATCACAACCTCAGCGCAACGAAAACGTCAATTTGACTCAACTCAGTCGCAGGCTCATGCATAATTCATTTTGGTGAAAAAGTTTGAGTGAGTGTGTGAGTGAGTGAGTGTGTGTGTAAATGTTGTTTGTGTCAGAGGCAACACTTTAGCACACGCAACACATTTCTTTTTCTTGTTCCTTTTCTGTTCGTTTTTGTATTTGTTCCTATACAATTTTTTCTCATTTATTCATTCGGTGAGTGATTCATTCATCAATTTCAAACTGCAGTCGAATCGAAGGCCCTCTTTTTTATTATAAACATCCATCTTCCCTATACTGAAAGAGGTATCTCAAAATTGTTTATCTTAAAAATAAAGTGAATTCTAAGTGGAATGAAAAATACTTTCAAAAGAATTTTGGAAACTTTTCAAAGCGTTTAGAAAAGTTTAACAAACTCTTTTAAAATTTAAAATTTGTTTCGAGTATTTCTAGATGTATTCCGAAATTGTTTGTCAGTACTTGCCTTTTGATCACCGAATCGCATCTGGCGTCGCGCATTCCGACTGACATTCATGCGACACAAGAACATGCGATGCTCCCCCTCGAGACTTGATATCGCAGCGGCCGCGGCTGCTGCTGCCGCTGCTGAGGAGCTTTGCGTATGCTGGCTACTGCCCGGCTGCGGTGGCACGTTTCGATTGAGTTCGGCTTGTATGGTTGCGTGATCCTGTTTGTCAATTATATCGTAAACGGAATCACCGTGAATGAGCAGATCTTCCTGTGTGGGAAAGAGAACAGAATGAGAATTTCAATCAAGCTTGCAGGAGATAAATATTAAAAACTAAAAAATCAAAAAAAAAAATTAAAACTTTAAGCAATCAATTATTTCGAATGAAGTTAGTTTTATATGTAGTAACAAATATTATCAAAAGCTTGTTTTAAGTATATTAAAAATAAGTTTGTTGCTTAAGTTTTTTGCTATACCATAAGCAATAATTAAAACACTTAAAGGGTGAAGAAAATTAAACAACAACTTTTTACAGTTTCTTATTGAAAAATAATTTTAAGAATTAGTCTTTGAATTTTGTATTAATTTTCGGTATTGAATTATTTCAATTTATGAGCATAAATAATTCTCTGTACAAATTGCTATCGGAGCAATCTCCGTCATTTGTTTCACATATAAGCACTAGACATATGTATACATGTATGGACGGACGTACAGCATTATCGGCGCTTTCGCACTTGTTATATGCGCTGCTGGCACATTTATCATTTATTTGGCTAGTGGCGCGTTCTTTTATATTGAGCTGGGCTGGCTTTGCGCGTGTCGCTCGCTGCAGTGACCCAAACAAGTTGTTAACACAGACGACGGCAAAGGTTTCGCATCGGTCTTTCGGCCGATGGTTTGTGCATACGAGAACGCATTTATCTTGTTTTATTAAAGGTAAATGTTGACACATCAAGAACGCCATGCGACGCAGAAGGGAGTAGTCTTGATTTTTTTAATATATTTTTATGAGATCTGATTGAAAATGGGTTAATTCTAACTTATGTGACTTAACTATGAACATAAAATATATTTTTAAAATTTATTTCCTTTTATTATGGTGTAATCATCATTAATTCAACTGTTATTCAAAACTGAACAGAAAATAAAGAATTGTTAGCTCTAATTTTAAACCAAACTGCACAAAAGCAATTAGCGCTTAGAAGCGTTTGCATATGTCATTGCAGCAAATATGGGAAAACTTTAAACCAAAAATATGAAACACAAAAAGATCGCTTACAAAAGCTTAAAAGGATCAGCAAACTGACTGCTGTTGGGAATGGCAACGACAGCAATAGCAATGCCAACCCGCAACAGCAATAACAAAAACAAAGTCAGCCAAATTGGACAGTCGCAGTAGCAGAAGTTGCTGCCCCACTGACAGCGCCTGCATCGTGTTTGTTTCGCTTGGTTGTTGCCAATGCACAGTATTTTGATGTGACGCAAACTTGGCAAAAAAACGATCACGATCGATTGATTAAAACAAGTAAAATACGTAAATGTTTTTATATTTTTAAAAAGGTTTTCTTTTCCATTTAATTGAATCTTTACAAAATCTATTGTATATTTTATCTGTTTATATTAAATTTTTGTTTTGCTATTGCAAAGTACTGTGCGTCTGCTAAGCTTCTTTTTGATTTTTAATTTTTTTTCTTGTAGTGGCATACGTCGCGCGGTAAATTTGTAGCTGCAACATGCAAAAATTAGAAAACCGACATTTGAGCAAGCAAAGTTAATTAACGAACTGCCAATAATGGCAACAGCAGCCAGCAATAGCAATAGCAACCGCAACAGTTGGTGCTGCCACCGCAAATGGTCAACCTAAATGTGGATGAGCATCATAATTTTACTTGCTTTGGCATTTTCGGGTAGGTGGGTTTGGTTTTGCAGTTTAGCGAGATAAACAGTAACAACAACAACAAAACAAACAGCAGCAGCAGTAGCAGCAACAACTTTGGTTATTGTCATATGCGGCGCTGTCAAATGTCGTGTTCGTATAAATAAATTGCAATTGTTACTGTTGTTGCATGCAAAATTGCTCATTGATTAAGACCATAATTGCGAACAAATGACCAACAGCAACACAGCAACGAACAACAGCAGCAACAACTCATGTTAATTTTTGCTTATCTTGTTTTTAGCGAATTTAAATTATTTGTATATTTTTTTCTTATTCTCCAATAAAATGCTAAAATTTTCGCTAATTATAAAAAATGTTGTCATGCGCCCCGAGATGAATCAGTTGCTGAGAAATGGTGTTGCTGTTGTATTAAAAAAATGGTTTTATGTGTTAACAAACACATTTAAGAGCAAATTTAGAAGTAAAGGACTTACATAATAACGTAGAAAAATGATTAAATTCAGGAAAAATATTTTAAGCATCAAGGAAATAAAAAAAAGTTTATATCTACAAGTTTATTCCAGATATAAATTGGCAATAAATTGAAGTCAATTTGTATAATGCTAAGATTGGATAGATTAATTAAGTAATATAATGTTTGTTTGCAACAAAACAAAACACTGCAGATTTTTAAACGAAAGAGTTAAACAACAAACTTGCTAAGTAAACTACAATTCCAGCTACTTATCATTAATTATTTCATCTCAATCACATAATTTGAGTAATCTCTTTACCACCTCAAAATAAAAAAAATACCCGGGCAAAGTTCAACGCTTAAGCATTAAATTATTGGACAAACAAAAGAAAAAAAGCAACCGAAAACCCAAAACCACAAAAATTGCAATTAATCAAAATCCAGCATAGCCTCCAAAACAGTAAAAACGCCCACTCAAAGCAACAGCAGCGGCATAGTCTCCAAAACCACTACAACAATAACAACAACAAATAACCAAAACGACCGCCAAGTGACTGGCATGCGTCAGCAACTAATAATGCCAAGTGTCAAAAGTCAATACGAAAAATTGCGATTTAAATAAATTTCAAATTTTAATATGCCAACAACAAAACTAAAACGCAAAGCTCAAAGCTCAAAATAAATAGAAAAAAATCCCCAACTATTCGTGTGTATGTATGTGTGTATGTAAAACCACCCAAAAGCATATAAATTAACTTGGCGTAGCTTCTGGCAATTAGTGACACACCCACTGCCAGCAACTCTGCCACACCAGCCCAACGAATCCGCCCATTTCAGCGCAGCGCAGCGCAGCGCTGGAACTATTTTTTGCATATCAATTCCTTTAAATGGTTTTTGTTGTTGTTGTTGTTGTTGTTGTTGTTGTTGTTTTTGCATTCATTTTGCGACGTTAGCACAATTTCACATCAAATTTTGACACTTGGCGTTTTTGTACGTCGCCGTAGTTTGGCCGCTTTGTCGGTTGCGGAAATGCAAATGTGTTGCACAGTCGCTTGTCTGCCACAAGGACTAATTGAAGTTTCGGCAGCAGCGTATGTGTACGTTGTTGTTGCTTCCAGTTTGGTGACTGTTCTACGCTGCCGGGTTTAGTGTTAAATTTTTCAAAATTTGACATAATGAAATTGTTTAATTAAATGGTAGCTGACGGCGTTGGAAAATGTATCTATGTATGTGTAGAGCAGCACCAGCAGCACGAATAAACGCCTACATATGTATGCGAACTTATTCAAAGCAAACACACACAAGTTTGGATGCCTGCATAATGCAAATTTGAAATGCGTTTGCGAAATCCAATTTTCATTTTGATTGTAAAAGGTGACTTTAAAGAAATCATAAAATGAAATAAATTTAAATTTTAGTTTAGTTTAGGGAAGAAATGAATTACATATTACAAAAATGAAAAAAAAATGAAATGATTTTAGTGAATTTTATACTTATACACTGCTTAAAATAAAATAATAGAATAAATGTTGCTCTATTTGATTTGCAAATGGATCAGATTATAGAAATTGTGTTCTTCGAAACCAATCAAACTGCGTATACCATAGCCGCGCCCCTAACCACTTCTATAATTATGCGCCACTCACTACTTAGTGGCGTAAATTGTGTTTGGGCAAATGTTTGAAACGTAGAAAAGTACTCAAGATGAATAAATACAGATGAATATATGATTGATAGAAACAGAAACTGAGTCATGTCTGTATGTATGTCAAGTAAAGCTCTTATAATATTAATTATTTATTTTGATATATCAAACTAGGTTGGTTTATAATTAAAAATTAATAATATTAAAAAAAAAGTGTATTTTACAATCATGAATCACCTTAATTCAATTGTGATGTTAAACAATGTGGTGCATTTGTAATAGTCGATATGACCGATCATAATTTCTGACTTGGTTTAAAATTTTTTATTAGAAAAACATTGACAGAGTAACCACTTCATATATTATTTGGTATGATACAAACTTCTACCCAAAACTTATATGCCCACGTTGGGGGTGCTAAAAAATTTGATATCCAATTACTAAACCATAAATCAGTCAATTTTAATAGCAAACCAAGGAAAATATTTTCAATTGATAGCAACTAATTTCTGCGCATGTAAACAAACTAAATCGCATAATTTAATGCTTAGTCGCTACAATGCAATACAAAACCAACTTTAAAAAATGTCGTTGTTTTTGTTGTTGTTGACAATTTGACAATTATAAAAAAAAGAATGAGTATTAGCAACGCCAGCCAAACGCCACCATTTGAAAGCTTGAATCACATGTCAGGCTGTTGTGTCCAAATTTAATCTGATGAGTTTGAGTTGAGTTTCCCTGCAGCCAACAGACACAAACGAAAACCGTTTTAAAATTACCTTCAAACGTGGTGGCGCACACGGCGAAGCTGCCACCGCTTGGAGAGCTACTTAAGAGCTTGGGCAAAAATTAACAAAAACAACAACAACAAACAGAAAAAATCCACCAAAAAAATTTCTAAAGCGAAACCAACGAAATTGTTACAAAAAGGTGATGCTAATCTTTGACAACTGACGACGGATTTAACATTACAACGCGCATGTCACAGGTTGTTGTTGTGGTTGTTGCTGTTGCCTCTTTTTTTCTTCGCTTTAAACTTGATTAATTTGGATTTTTCGTAGTTGTTGTGGTTTTTATATGTACCGTGGCGCACTGTGGCTGTTTGCTGTGATTTTTTGGTAAATGTTATTGTTGACATGCTTATGTTGTCAGTCATTGATAGCAACAGCAGCAGCAACAACAACGAATAACAAGCACACAGCAGCAGGAGCAAAAATTCAGTTGTTACTGTTGTTGTTGTTTGTTGTTTGTGTTTCAGCGCATATTGTCGAGCTCTTTAGCAGCAGAATTGTTGTTATTTGGCACAAAATAAAAAATATTAAACCTTTCACTTTGTGCACTTTTCCATTTATATAAATTTATTTATTTATTTGTTTTTCTAATGTTTTGATTTAGTACAATGTTTGAAAGTGATTTTTGTTTTTTGTTTTTTTGAGTACAACTTTGAAAAATTGAATGGCTGACAGTGAATTTTGGTTTTACAATATTTTTTAAGGTAAAACGTAGAATTTAAGAATGACGTGCTTGGAAATTTCACAAAACGCTCAAAATTAAATTCTTTAAATGAAATAAATAATCCAAGTTTTTCCTAATCATAAAATATATATTTTTTTTGCTTACCATTGAGTGTCCAAGATATTCTGCCGCATTATCTGATATGTACAACAGTTTGCCATTCTGTGTTAGCATCATGAGAAACCCTGAGAGTGCCTAAATAAAACAAAACAACAAAAAATTAAATGGCATTAAAGACATGAAAACCATCACAAGCAAAGAATTTAAATACTAATAAAAAATTAATCCTTTCGTTTGGCGTCTGCGAACAGGATAAAAAGTGTCAAAACCCAGTCAACTTAAGTCTTGAGACTTTTGTTTTGGCACTTAATGGCATAATACGTATGAAAGCAACCAGTGGAGGATTCAGGATTGTCTAAATAAAATCATAAATTTCTTATAGTTTCAATAATTTACAATTTTTGGGATTTTAAAAAATCTTCGGTTCCGACACTGGTCACAAGGTGTCATGCAGAGTACCAAAGCTGCAGCAGTCATCAAAAAATTTGGCTTATATTTAATTTTGCACCATAAGCATAAAATCAAAGTTGACAGCAAAAAAGGAAGACAAGGTGCGCTAAAAAGGTGCTTAATGAGTTGCCAAAATCTGTGGGAATAATTTCATGGTCCAACAAAAATCGGGTTTAGTGGAACAGGTTCTTTGGCTACCCTAAAAAAACATCTCTACTATGCACTTCGCATCACTTGTTGTTGTTGCTTTCGTTGTTCTTTTTCTTGTTCAGCTGCCTGTCTGTCTGTCTGTCTGTCAGTATGTCTGTTGTTGGCTGGAATATAATAAACTCAACACAACGGCATCAAGAAAATAGTTAATTCAGTCACGAATATAGATCGATCTGGAGGCAACCAGTGCTGCAGTGCAGAAAAAGTCATCAGCGAGAATATTTATGCGGCCCCAGCAAGTGGTAAGATGCGCTGAGCGCGCTGCGATGAGATGCGATGTGGCGGAGAAGACTTTTAGGGGTTTCCTAGGAACTCACTTCACTTTTTTAATAGAGTTGTTTCCGTTGAAGAAGACATTCGTTCCATTAGAGCTCACTTCAAACTGCTGAATATTTTTGAATGCCTGCTCAAGAGTAGATTGATTTCGCCTGTATTTCGCCTGATTCTTGTTGCATCATCAACAAAAGGACAATGCGGACACTGGCGATTTTTTAAATGGAATTTAGTAGTTGACCACTTAATTCTGCCTTTGACAGTTTGGTAAGTGTACGTGTGTATGTGTGTGTTAGTTAGTTAGTTAGTTAGTTAGTTAGAAAACTTAAATAGTATCAGTGATAAAGGTCAGCATTGGGTTTTTTTATTTGTTTTTAATAAATTACTTTTAAATAATAATATTTCAATTACGCAAAAAATAATTTATGCAACACAAAAACAAAAACAAAAGACTATGGAAAGAAACTTGATTTATTTGTAATTTGATTTATTGAAAAGCTGAAAATTATTTCTATTGAAGTGGAGGGTAAAACAATTCTTAGAAGTAAATGAATTAATTTGTTTAACGATCTACTAAATAGACCGTAAATAAAAAAAATTTTAAAGTTATTTTTTAACAACGAACAAAAATTTTGTTCAGGTAAAATATATCAACGCAGTTTTTT